>JASDDO010000018.1:166908216-168108216 GCA_030015575.1 Agapanthus africanus | reverse complement strand
GTACGTAACGGTCCCCACGTAGATGTCGATAAGAAGGCCGATGAGGTAAACTCATCCGAACTCCTACTGAGCCTGTATGTGACAATCTCCGTACAGTCCGGTCTGTTCGTCTGATACATCGCATGGTAGGCCTAGGGGGCGGTGAAGGTCAGTCCCCTAAAAGCGGTACAAGTCGTGTCGGAGTGTAGCCCAGAACACCTTGAGATAACACTGGAAACCTACCAGTATATCTCGCTTGCCCTGGCCAGGGACTACTTGTGTAATGGCTCTCCTAGACACTGCGCGATGTCAACCCCCAATACCGGGAGAGACGAATCCCGTCTAACCGTCACTGCCTCCAAGTGATTCGGGACTGCACCCAACTACTACCTGTTTGCACGACTCCTTTGAGCCGTGGTAGGGTAGTAATCTAAGTACAATGGGAACACACTCGAGGCAAAGTGCCAGTGCCAAGTCGACGGACTAAGCTGTACTCATGTCACCTGGGATCTGATAACTGACGATAGGTATAATACCAACCAACAGTTCCCGACGAGTCCTGTCCAGTGTACTCGTAACCAAACGAGCACCCGCATACTATCTCAAGTACGACGTACTGACGGCTGTGGGACAGACCGTCTCCCCCGCTGGGATGAGAAGCGCATACGCTAGTCTACTCCGGAGTATCGATGCCCTGTCTCGATAGTCCTACGACTAGGGACCTGTATAAGGATGTGCTTATGGATTATCAGCCCCCACGAGTGTGAGCGCCATCACAACGCTGTTAATCAAGCAAAGATCCTAAGGGCTCTACTAATATGTATATAAGCGATATGCTAAAAGAAACACATGCACATATTGAAGTAGAGACAAACCAAGTAGCATACTACCATTTTGAGTAAGATTGTCTATACAACTGTGAATGTCCCAAGCTTCCATCAAGTAATATACAAGCTAGTATGATACAGTAATGGCCTCTAGGGCATATACACTAACATTCCTTGTATCGATACTTCGCAAATATTTTCATGACCTTTCTCATATGTTTCAGTATCAGACCGTTCTTGTGGACGTGATCTTTCATTCACCAGCAGCAGAGAGTTTTAGTGGATCGGCAGGTGGAGAGTCTTCGGTCAAGGGTCTTGCTATCTATGAAGGTTTTTTTGGCGTTGCCGTATAGTGAGGTGATAACTTAGGAAGCTGCGAGCGAGATTTGGAAGTTATTGTACGCATCTCTTTGAAGGTACGCTTAGTGAGAATTTTAAATTCGGGGACCGAATTTCTTTAAGGGGAAAGATAGTAACGTTTCAGAAATCGTTTAGGTGATTTTCCATTTTTACGGTAAAATAGTCGTTGTTTTCCGTTTTAACCCGATTGTGATCAAACTTCTGTATAAACTTGTTGGCACATAATTTAGATAGAATAAAGCTAGTGCGCGGACTTTGGGGGTCAATTGGAAGTTTTGGTTCACATAGTATTTTTCCCTAATTAAAATGTTATTTTAATGCTTTATTTGTGCACATTATTAGTGGTAATTACCTTTTAGCTTGAGTTAATTACTACTAATGTGGTTTTATACTAATCTAATCGCTCGATATTTTGTTAATCCTATCCATCCATAATATCTAGATATTTTGTGTTTAAAATAAAATTTTTAAGAAAAAGAAAATGAGTGGATAAAGGTTATTTTGTTTTATATTGCAATTATTGATTTTTCCTTCTAGAATTTGCTATACAAATCTACAAACTTCCTAATTTTCTCACCATGGCCGGTCGCCATTCCGTTGCTGCCCCATCTCTTTCTCATCTCATTTCTTCACTTCATGCTTCAAAAGAAATCATCAAAAATCCAAATAAACTCATACAAACTCAAATATAATCATTTCCTTAACCCTAAACTAGCTTGGATCTTCAAGGAAGTGTTCTTTTTGGAGGCTAAACTTTGAGTTTTTCTAGTTGCAAGTTTGAGTTTCTTTGGAGGTATAAAACCCTAACCCTAATCTCTTTTGTGGTTTTAATACATTAATTAGCTTAATTAGATGTTTAATTTAAGCTTTTAAATTCATATTTGGAATTCTAGTAAGGTTTTGATAAACAAATTAGGCTTTTGATTAGTGAAATTGTTAGTTGATAAGTTAAGACAAATGAAAACTAAATCTATTTGCTAATCTGTTAAATGATATTTTCCTAATTGGTTAATTAAGCTAATTAACAAAACTGAACTTTTACTAATCCTAATTAGTGAGATTTAAAATTATAGTAAAGGTTTAAATGGTTTAACCTTACTATTTTGTGAAGTTTGCAAATTCTGATTTTTGGTAAAACTTGTAGTTTTGTGTTAAAATGATATATGCTGCTTAGTAGATTTCGGTAAGTTTAAGCGTGGATTTCTTTTGACGTTGCGACGTTATTTAAATTAGATTCCACGTTTATTATTGTGTTTTGAATGCGCGATCGGTACGATCAGGGTGTAGGCTTGGTAGTTGTATCGCTTTGCATTCCTAACTAGGGTCGTGCCGATGTCGTTCGTGATTTTGTGTAGCTTTTGCTCATGAGTTCGTTTCGTAGTGTCGCTACGCACGTTAGCCGCTCAACGGACACTCGAGAGTATGTTTGGAGTTGGTGCGTCGGTCAAACGTAGTCGGTACGTGTTTTGGGTCTATTGCTAGTATATACTTGTGTCACGACTCGAAATTGGCACGTGACGGCCCTTAAACTACGCAACGTCTACAGGCGCAAACCAATTTAAGTAAGCCGAAAACCCAGCAGTCTAAAACATCAAAAGTAGTAAGTGATAATAGCATTTTCAAAACTTTTGAAATCTCAAACCAAATTCTTTAAAGTCCAACTTTACTTTCTTAAAAATTCTAGCAGCACCTCCTTTGTAAAAACTAACCCTAAAAATGGGTGTAACATAAATATAAGTAAAACATCCCCAACGGGAGCAAATCCACGCCCAACGGCGGAAAACAACCACTACAACAGATATACGACGCCGTAGCGAAGAAATAAAAGACGATAAAAGTAAAACTGCATAAAAGACCTCCATGTCACAAAATAATATACAATATCGTCCTCACATCAAGTCTCTAAGTCATACAAGATAATGGTAGATGGAGAGTACAGGATACAACGAATATACAATAAACATGAACGGATACCTACAAACCCACCTTAAGCAAAACTGCACACTGTGAGCCGAAGCGGTACCCGCAGTAAAAGATGATAAAATAGATGAATAGCCTGCCTCGACTACTCTGTAGAACAACCTGCAAAAGCCTGTGGCACAACGGAGGTGAGTTTCCAACTTGTGAATAGTAAATAACATTTGCAGGTAATCGCAAGTATGCACGTACAGCGCGAATCTAACATATGCAAGCTAAATAGAAATAAATGGTCATATGTATGCAATAGTCATGAAAGGTACACTAGCAGGTACAACTAATACATGGTGCAATAATAATATGACAATCTGTAAGAAAAAATCATATAAGATACTCTATCAGGTACTACTAATCCATGAAGCAATGATATGACAATGTATATATGCAGCAGTCATGAAAGGTACTCTAGCAGGTACAACTAATACATGAAGCAATGCATATAAAATAAAGTATGTAAATGCAACAGTCATGGAAGGTACTCTATCAGGTTCTACTAATACATGAAGCAGTGCATAAACAATAAATGTGGAGTATGGGATGAAACATGTCATTTCCACGGAATCCTGACATCGTGGTAGGACCAAAGTCCATCAAGAACATCCAAATTCCAATTTCCTCAAATCAGCCCCCAAATTGGCTCTCATATCATATAAATTTCATAAATCCTGAATGTATAATATCAAGTAAATCTCATATATCCTAAGTATATTTGCATGAATAAATATGATGCTGTATATAAATTAGATATGTATATATATATATATATATATATATATATTAGCGTCCCATTCAACTAATATATATATACATATATATATAACAGCGTCCCATTCCACTGTTATATATACTTAGGAGTAAAAATATCATGAAAACAAGTGTCTAGTATCGGCACATAAATACTCATATCCATACGTTCCTCGAATCGTAAGTGTCTGGCATCGACACCCGTGATCCACGTATCGATCTTTCTCATATTCATACGTTCCTCAAATCGTAAGTGTCCGGTATCGACACCCATGATCCACGTATCGGTATATACGCTCCTCAAATCATAAGTGTCAGGTATCGACACCCGTGATCCACGTATCGGTTTAAAACAAATCTCTGAGTGGATGCATCCAAATATCGAGTAAAAAATAAGAAATACTTGCATAATTTCATAAAACCACCATGGTCCTCAAATCCAGAAAACATCATGAAAGAATCTATATCTCAATGCGAAAATCCATGAATATAATATATGCAACATAAAACTGTAATGTGGGCATACAAAGGAAAAGCCGCTATTTAACTGCAACAAGTTAATATATAAATCATGCGGTTCCTAATTTCTCCAAGTCCAATATAACATCAAATAAAGGTGAACATGTAGCTATAGCCAGATATATGTGTAAACATGAAGGTATAGCAAGGTATATGTATCTACCTATTAGTAATGATGTAATATACCCCATAGGTATAAGTGTTAGTATGTAAACAAGGTATACATGTAACTATGTCATTATGTGTGTATGTACCTATCGCTAATTGTACAATACCCTATAGATATACAGGTATCTAGCATGTAAGCATGTCAAGGCATATGTGTATGCATGTAGGTATACAGGTATGCTATATGTCATATGCATAACGGAATACGAATCAATGTCACAATGTCCCTAACCAAACAATATCATATCTATATGTGTGTTGTGCGTGTCATGGCAATTATTGACGGTGTGTGTGGCATACAATCAGTGCTCGTGCAACATGAGCCGTCAATAATAATGCAGTGTCCTAAGGGTACAAGTCCAAGCACAACTAGTAACTAAGCAATAAGGTGTATGCGCAACTGTCTATATATGAAATAGAATATGCGACAATATTATAACATCTCTATCCCAGACGCATAACGCCATCCGGGCGATTCTCCTGTAGATGTTAAATCTACCGACCAACCATCCTTGCTAATTAAAGCCAACAACTCGCTTTCCCTTCTTCGCAGCGCCCGAAGTCCCCGCCTGCGATCCTGAAGGCATATAACAATATAACAAGTATATATTAGCAATCGACCAATAATACGTACCAACTGCGTTTGACCAATGCACCAACTCTAAATCTACTCTCAAGTGTTCGTCAATTGGCTAACGCGCATAGCAACACTACGAAACCAATTCTAGATCAAAATCTCCACAAAGACATGAACGATATCGGCACGACCCTAACTAGGAATGCAAAGCGATACAACTACCAAGCCTAGACTCTGATCATACCGATTGCGCATTCACAACACAATAATAAATGTGGAATCTAATATAAATAACGTCGCAACGTTCAAAGAAACCCACGCCAAAACTTACCGAAATCTACTAAGCAACATATATCATTTTAGCACCAAACTACAAATTTTTACCAAACTAGTATTTACAAACAACACTAATTAGCAAGATCAAACTATTTAAACCTTTACTATAATTTTAAAACTCACTTAATTAGGATTAATAAAAGTCTAGTTTATAATTAAGCTAATTAGATAATTAGGAAAATAACAATTAACAAATTAGCAACTTGGTTTAGTTTTCATTTGTCAAAAATTATCAACTAACCATTTCACTAATCAAAACCCTAATTTAATTAACAAAACCCTTACTAGAAAATTCTAAATATGAATTTAAAAGCTTAATTTAAACATCTAAATAAGCTAATTAAAGTATTAACACCACATAAAGAGATTAGGGTTTGGATTTATACCTTCAAAGAAACACAACTTAAAACTAGAAAATCCAAAGATTAGCCTCCAAAAATCCACACTTGAATGAAGAACAAAGCTTGTTTTGTGATGAAGAAAGAAGGGTTTGATTTATATTTGAGTTTTTTGTGATTTATTTAGGATTTTGGATGATTTTTTTTGAAGCAAAATGAGTTGAAATTGGGTGAAAAAAATGAAAGGCAGCAAGGGGAGATGTGGCCGGCCTTGGGAAAAAAAGGTGGAGGTTTGTGGAAAATTGTAGAAAAATCTAGAAGAAAACTTCAATAATTGCATAATAAAACAAGAAAACCTTTTTGTCACCATTTTCTTTTCTTGAAAATTCAATTAATTTAACCAAATATCAAGATATTTTTGTGAGAAGGTTCTAAACTAATTCTAGTGATTAGATTAGCATAGATTCACATTATTAGTAATTAACCCACATAAAAATGTAATTATCACTAATAAAGTGCACAAATAAAGCATTAAAATAATATTTTAATTAGGGAAAAATTCTATATGAACTAAAACTTCCCATTGACTCCCAAAGTCCGCGAACTAGCTTTATTCTAGTTAAACTAGGTGCCGACAAGTCTATACAGAAGTTTGATCACAATCGGGTTAAAACGGAAAACACCGACTTTTTTACACAAAAAACGGAAAATTTGCAAAACGATTTCTAAAACGTTACAATCTTCCCCCCTAAAGAAATTCGGTCCCGGAATTTAAAATTCTCACTAAGCATACCTTCAAATAGATGAGTACAAAAACTCCCAAATCTCGCTTGCAGCCTCCCAAGTGATCACCTCACTATATGACTAAACCAAGAAAACCCTCCACAGATGTCAAGACCCTTCACTGAAGTTTCTCCACCAGCCGAACCACTAACACAAATGGCTGCCGGTGAACGAAAAGATCGCATCCAAGCTAAATGGTCTGATGCTGAATCATGTGAGAAAGGTCATGAAGGCATTTGCAAAGTATCGACATGAAAAATACGGGGTGAATACTCAATAATTTAGGTGGAAGTGCCAAATTATAGGCAACGAAACTAACTCGCTTGAGGATCTCAAAAGGACCTACAATCCTGGGATAAGTTTCCCAAAACTCAACACTTCATTCATCAGAAAAACTCATAGGAATACATGATCTCCCACTGTGAACTCAAGTCTACGACATCTACGGTCGGCATAAGACTTCTGCTTGCACTGGGCTACTCTCATCCTGACGTGAATCAACTGGATCTTCTCTGTAGTCTCATGACTAGCTGGGGGCCAAAAATCCTACTCACGCAGAGTCAGAAAAAAAGAATGGTGATCGACACGACCTAACAAACAAAACCTAAAGGTTGCCAATTGGAGTGTCTCCTGATAACAGCTATCGAAGGAGAACCCTAACAATGGCAAGTAACGATCCTAATTGCCAATAATAATTAGTACGTACGCACAAACATATCTTCCAGAGTCTGTATATCCCGCTCTCACAACCCTCGTCCTGCGGATGGAATAGCGGAGCTAAAGCTCAACCAGTACCCAAGGCTTCCTGAAGCTTCTGCCTAAGACGGCAAGCGGACAGGGTGCCCCTATTGGAAACAATGCATGAAGGAACTCCATGCAAACGTACAAACTTAACAAAGAACAACTTAGCAAACTGAGCATAACCGAACAACAAACACCCAAATGGAGTCACACCCTGTCTAGACCTGGGTAGATGCCACAACAAATATTCATGGAGATCTGCTCCCGTTCCCATTGTGGAACGGTTAAAGGTTGCAACTCTCCCGCCTGTCTCAAGTGCTCAACCTTAGCTTACAACAAGACAGACACCTTGTAATACCTTAGGTTGGGTTTAAGGGTTAATTATATTTTCATAGATAGTTTTTGGTAAAAAGTTTACCAAATTAAGTTTCAGATATTTTATTCTAATTAATGAATATTTTATTAGGATTTTTCTAGGCACACACACACTTGTGCATGTTAACTAGGGTTTAGATTTGGGGTTAAAACCATGATTAGCAACCATGATGGGTTAACCTATTTGTATTAAGTGTTTTGGGATTTAATTGGGTTTTATTTATTTGTGTGTTGTTTTGTTTATTTGAATTTCTTTTCTTGTGTTGACTTGATGAGAGAGAAGGAGTATGGGCAAATGGGCATGAGCAATGCTCATTAAATGAAGAGAGAGGGAGAGAGAGGGGGGTCTTTGACTTGTGCTCTCATTTCTCTCATCTTTCTCAATCTCCCAACTCTCTCTCACACACACACATACTCTGCTGAGAGAGAGAGAGAGAGAGAGAGAGAGAGGCAGCAGCTGCAGCAGCACTTCACATCTTCTCCAACCCCTTTCTCCTTACACCTAGGGTCTTGTAAGGTATAGAATCTGAGCCCAACTTCTTGTTTGTTTAACGTATGTGTAGTTTTGCTTCGGTTTGTATAAAAAGTGAGATTTTGTGCTTGAAATGGTGATTTGTGTGAACTTATGATTTAGTGCTGTTAGTATTGGTTAACCTAGCCTAATTAGGTGTTATTAAGTGTAGGGTTCCTAGGCACTCCAAGGAGGTCTCACAAGGCATCGAACATGCCATATTAAAATTTTACGGTGCCTACAAACCCTAAACTACGGATCGTTTGCTAGATGTCTAGGCGAACAATGAAATAGTTAACACTTAACTAAAAGTTTAACGGAAATACAACCTTTGTAGATCCGGTCCTCCACCTCCATGGCTCCGCAACGAGGTCGTCTCCGCTGTCCAAATCAAATCCGGGCTCTAGAGTCGGCTTCGTCGGAGAATGGGCAAGCTAGGTCGTCGATGTCCATGCCGAAGATGATCTACGTCGAGGCATCGCTAAATCAAGCTCCGACTTCACCAAGTCAAGAAACTTGTGAAGTAAACACACTCTACTACTTGGCAAGAGGTAGAGGATGAAGAAATAGGAAGTGGGTTAACTTTAGAATTGGATTTCTCACTCAAAAACATCAATCACCATTGATGAGGTAAGCTTTTCTTCACTTGAAGCAAGGAAGAAGAAGAAGAAGCTTATATTAAGTTAATTCTAAAAAGAAAAGAATAATACATTCTTATCATCTTAGAACCATGGTTTAGTGTAGAGAATTAATCATGGTTGAGTGGTATGGTTAGGGTTAAGGATGAGATAAGAATAGTGGACTAAGTCAAAGCTTCATGAAGCTTTAACAAAACAACAAAAGAAGCCACCATCCTTTTCTCTTTCTTTTATTCATTTATCAAAAATAAATGGATAACTAAATAAGATAAATGAATAACTAAATTATAAACCCTAACCATTTCATTAACCAAGGTTTAATACTTTACACTTAACCAAAAAGCATGCATCATCAAACATGATACAAGCAAGTGCACAAAATCATATCGCATATGTAATGCGCACATCCGAGCGAGAAAATCCATTTTAAAGTGAACCGATACTAGTTAATGCAAAGTAATATATCAAATATATTATTATACATTAAATCATTAAATCAACACTTGATTCAATGATCCGGTCATGTCGCACACAACCGACTAGTATACAATGTATCGGCTTATCGAATCAACGCTTGAATTGATAACTAGGTTATATCGCATACAACCATTCGATACATTCATCGCGAGAATAGAATACGGTATCACATACACGCATTATTCTCGGTCCCGCACATATCTCATATGCGCTCCTATTTCGTTTCGCTTGAGCCAGGAAACCTCTGTGTAGGACTCTAAAGACTCGTCAATACGCCGGCAGCAGGTGAAGATCATATCAAACACCCACAAGCCGCAAGCGGTCTGCTAAACGTAACGGCCACCCGGGTATTGAGCGATCTGAAGATCGATGAGCAAGCCCGCTCACACTCCAGTGAATCCGACCAGTAACACTACCGTACAGTCCGGTCTGATCGTCTGATATGTCGCATATCTCGCCTAGGGGTGGTAAACGTCAGACCCCAATAGCTCAATAAGTCGTGTCGATATGAGGTCTATAACTGTTCGAGAAACTACTGGTAACACTTACCAGTAAATCTCAGCAACCCTGGCCAGGGATTTCCTGTTATAGCCAATCGAACACAGCGCAACATCAACCCCCTATACCGGGAGAGACGAATCCCCTCCTATCGCTCATTGCCTCCATGTGACTCGGGACTGTACCCAAAAACCACCGTTTTGCACGTCCTCTTGGACGTGGTAAGATGGAAATCAAAGCACAGTGGGAACCACACAAGACTCTATGACGATCTCGGGTCAACAGACTACTCTGTACCAGTGTCACCAGAGAACTGCCATCTGACATGAGGTATAATACCATCTGGGAGTTCTCGGCGAGTCCGTCCAGTGTACCCAGTCTCTACTGAGCACCCGTATATCATCTCTAATGTCAAACACCGATGGATATGGGATCATCCATCGCCCATCTGTATGGGTCGAGAAGGTATACGCTAGTCTACTCTGGTATATCGATGCCCCATCTCGATACACCCTCGACTAGGGACTTTGAAGGATGTACTTATGGACTACCATGTCCCCACTAGTATGATCCGCATCATAGTCCAGGTAGTCAAGTACAGATCCTAAGGGCTTTACCAACATGTAACAGAGAGACAATCAGCATACACGTTAAGGTAAAGTTCAACCAGATAGCATACTATCATGTCGAGCAAGAAAGTCCTCCCTATATATGTCCCAGCATCCACTACAATATACATCCTATGTACAGTAATGGCCTCTAGGGCATACATATAACTAACAATCTCCCACTTGCACTAGGGCCATCTGTAGCAGTGGTTGTAGTATCTCATACTCAACCATCCCATAAAAGTCTCTCTCTCTGGGAACAGGCCTTTGTGAGTGGATCCGCTGTGTTGTCCTCTGAGTCTACTCTCCTAACCTCGATCTCCCTGGAGATCAACCATCTCCATGATCAAGTGATACTGCCTTAGAATATGTCTGGATCACTGATGGGACCGGCGTTCCTTGGCATAAGCCACAACTCCATTGTCACACAATGGGAGGAACATAGTTCATCTCATGAACCATTATACATCCAAACAGCCTCTTTGGTAGCATCTTAAGTAGCAATGTATCCTGCCTTTTTCGTCTAGTATGTCACGGTATCTAGCTTGGAACTCTTCCAACATACCGTCCCTTTACTGAGGGTAAAGACAATGCCTGCGACTGACATTCAGTCGTCTTTATCACCCTGGAACCCTTCCAGTGATTCTCCCCAGGATCGGCTGATACCATCTCACTACAACTAGTGAGAATCCTAACATCCAATTAAATCTATCTCATAGATCCAAAATCCAGGATTTAGGAGGTATCACTTTGATCCTATATGGAGAATCATTGTGATAAGCGGAGATTGATCGAGCGTAGCATAGGAAGCTCTTTCCCTATCAAGAGTATGTCATCCACGTACTCTACGAGGATCGTCACCATACTCCCTACTACCTTCTTGTTTATACAAGGTTCATCTACCATTTTGATGATGTCAACTTCTTTGACTAATCCATCAAAACAGATGTTCCAACTCCGCGATGCCTGCTTTATCCTATAAAGCATCTTGCACACGTTTCCGCTGCTCCCACTGTCTACGAAGCCCTCTGGCTGTGTACTTATAGACACTCTCTTCTAAATCATCATTTAGAAAAGCAGTCAAGACACCCAACCACCAGATATCGCAGTCATGGTATGTAGCCGTGACAAGTAGGATCTGGATGGACTTAAGCATAGGTACTTTAAAAAGGTTTCATCATTATCCATACCTGGTCAATGATGAAAACCCTTAACAAGTCTAGCTTTGAAAGTCTCAACTTTTCCATGTACACCAAGTAATCTTCTCAAGATATACTTGCTCCTGATGGGGATTTAACCCTTCAGATATAGCAACTAAAGTCCATACTTTGTTGGTGTATAAGGATTCCATCTCAGATCGCTAAACATCCAGCCATTCTTACAGAGTTTCACTCTTGATGGCCAGCTCGAAACTAGTTGGGTCATCATCTCATGATGCATTCCTCGCTCCCACTGTCATAGAGAAACTGAAGTATCTCTCAGGTGGGTGAGGAACCCTACTAGATCGGCGGAGAGGCTGAGGTTCGTTGGTATCTACTGAATACTTTGGTTCTATCAAATCATCAGCTGTAGTTTGTATAGCTGGAACCTTTCCAGTTCTACATTACAGTCCTTGCCTCGAGCTTGTCCGGATTTTGTTTTTAGACATAGCCCGGGCAACCCCAAATCTTAACTAACTTAAGATATGGGCTCTTCTCTTTCCATATCACATATGAAGTGGTAGGCAACTGATTTGATTCGAACCCTATTCAATAGGTATGCAACTTCTCAAGTGCATAACTCCCTAAAGGAATTAGGTAACTCAGTAGTACACATCATAGAGCACATCTTATCAAATAGGGTGTATCTGCTCCGCCCCGATATACCATCGTGCTATGGTGTATACAGAGGAGTAATGCTGAGAGAGAATCTCATTCTCCTTTAGAATAGTCCAGGAATTCCGTGCTCAAGTATTCTCCTCCTTGATCGCATCAAAGGACATAATACTTATACCCGTATTCTGGTTCTCTACTTCTCGCTTATATTCTGTGAATATCTCAAAAGGTTCGGACTTGTGTTTCAACAGGAACATATGTCTGAATCTTGAGAGATTATCAGAGAATGTAATGAAGTACAAAGAACCAGTCCTGGCATGTGTAGACAGGGGACCTTACATACATCAACATGTATCATCCCAAGAGTTCACTAACTCTTTCTCTGTTTCCAATAAACAGAGCTATGGTCATCTTATCTTTGTGACATGACTGGCGAGTTTCACAAGATGTAAATTCAAACTGATTTAAATATACATCTTTATGTAACTCTAGCCAGTCGGGTCACATTGATCTGACCTAGTCTACAATACCTGAAGAAGGATTCGTTCATTTCTGAACTCTTCCTCTTGTATGTGTTCCGTATACTAAGAACTGTAGTTTGATTTAGAACATTAATGCTTTTAGATAACGTGCCTGAACCGATCAACTTTTGATATAGGAAATGTTCAAAACATTATCCAACAATACAAAATTTTATCATTTCTTTACTAATAAAGAGACTGATATGATTTTGTATATCAGGTTCGGTATCTAACAACATTCGTTCAGAATCAATGTATTGTAATACAGGGTGACAGTGACCAACAGACTTGGCAGCAACACTTGCCCCGTTTTCTGCCTCATGAAACTTATCACCCGTTCTCAGTCCTCTACCTTTCTGCAGCCCTATGTAACAGATTACATATCTGGGATCCTGATCTGGTATCAAATACCCAGGACGCAGAGGATACTGAGAAACGGTTCTTTGTACTGAACACACCCGAAGATGATGCATCAGCATGCACTCTCTTCGTTTGGGCGGCACGGGAATTCTGGTAATCCCCAATATCCTGCTCTGTCTTATAACAATTATAAGTTGGAGCGGGACCAACGTTCCCCAGCTCAGTATAACAAGCGGGTTCGGTCAATAATCCGTATTATTATCTTGATTAAGGCGTGATATGGTCGCTACCTGGAGAGAGAGAGAAGAAAACACTCAGCGTGCGCTCTGTCAAGAATAGATTGGTCATTATTTTATCTAATCAGGATGGCTCCCACTGCTTTTTATCAAATCTTCCTTCAAACCCTAAAAGGAAAGACTAGCCGGGATTAATTACACACTACAAGTTCGCCAATCTTTCAGCCAGGCCAGTGTCGGTACTTTGAGGGAGGTCCCCCGTGCTTTCGCACGAACCTAATTAATGTAAACCTCGTTTTCCCAGAGGCGTAACCCCGTTGACACCTTTCTAGACACCTACTTGATCGGCTAATTGTAATGTATAAAACTCTCCCAGGAGTAACTCTTACTCGCAGCGGGTATCGGGATCCAACTATCTCATAGAAGGTATGCAATCTCATTGCAAATTTCAACACTTGAAATTCCCGATAATATTTTGCCCCGAACGATCTATGACCTTGACAAGGTCAACAAACCTAAGACCGCAAGTCAAGTTCAGCCCGTCATTTCTTGATTGAATCAAACCCACCCGCACGACCCTTGACAAGGTCAACAAGGCCGCACGACTACCCTAACCCAATCTGCATCATATGCATAAGCAGATAAATACTGGTTAGCTACCGCACACTGCGCCTTGACAAGGTCAACAAACGCAGCACGAATACTAAACAGGATTTATCTGAAATGACGGAGGGCTACGACAGGTTTTTCTGAAAACCTATGGCGTAATGAACTTGATATCGTTGTAGGATCGAATGAATTTTGAAATGGAGTGTTTTTGAGGCTTTTCTAGTTTTGCTAAAGGAGTCACTCCCGGTGAAGGGATCGTCGGTCCTTTCCTCGTCGAATGAGGTGCGGGATATATCATATATATCGCTGTGCAAAGCAAAAACTCTTAAAAGCAATCAAAAGACAAACCGAAGGTTGTAGCATCTGCCAGTTATTGCTAAAGGAGTCACTCCCGGTGAAGGGATCTCGGTCCTTTCCTCATCGAATAAGGTGCAGGATATATCACATATACCTCTGTGCAAAGCAAGAACTGTAGCTACCTGTTTTATTTTGAAATTCGATTCTACAACATCTTAGGTTTCTTTTATTTCATTAATCACATTAATGAAGTCCCATCATTTAAGTACCTAATCATCACAGATAAATACGACGTACACTTATGCCATCCGCATTCGCCTCGATGTCCCCTCGTGCACCGTTAGGTTAGGTAACTAACGACAGAGCAGGGCAGGGCTAGCGCGGGTGTAAAACATAAGTAACGCCTATATAATATATCATATATAATATATAATGTATCTATCACAGAACATCACATGATCACATCACAGATATCGCAGCAGAAGAATCATATGAAATATTGGATATACTAGGACGTCCGTGTTTTCAATACGAGCCAGTATAAAACACGGATTCCACGGTCGTGATGAATAGCCAAACCCACACCCCTAGACCCCTACGAGAGCGGCAAGCAACCCTACCAATTCTGGAGTTAGGAGACCCGGACCCGACTCCTCGAGTTGGTCTCCCACTGGACTCCAGAACCCGGTTACTTGTGCTCCCCTCCTTGGGTCTATCCTAGTGCGGAAAAGTAAAAAATATACAACAGGTGACAACTCCCGCAACCTGGAAGCGCCCCAATAAAAGAATATTACATACAGATTTTTACATGAATGAAAATGAAAAACACTCATCTCACATAAAAACCCCCGGCTATTTAAACACGACGATCCAATATAACATATCCAGCAACACATAACATCACATGTCATCAACGTAAGTAAATATGCGCATCCCAATTGTCGTTGACGTATAGCAACGAAACCGGCGATATCACATATTACACTTACGGTCACAGAAAAGAAAGTGTAAAACTACAACAGTTGGAATCCGCAACCACCTCAGACATCGCATGCCTGACCAAATGAATTCCTTAGACATCGCATGCCTAACAATTATAAACCCCGCATTTTAGTCTCAAAATCGAAAACCCTTTTCAATATCAAGTCGGGCAATTCAACAAGATTCCCGACATCCCGATCGAATACTCGTCGCAAACTTCAGTAGGCGGCTGCACCCCCGATACCGTCGACGAAGTGCACCGAGGCGGAACACCGCTACCGCGAGCACCCGGACGGATGCTTTCGGCGACGGGGTTCTCCTACAGTCACTTGGTCGGGGCTATGGAGTGAAGCTGTCTATTAAGTTTACCCGGCGAGTATCCGCGTACGCTACGTGATTGCGACGGACTTTTGATCACATCAAAATTCCGTGGCAACCGATCAAGTGAGACTAAACTGCTACGTTTATAACATTCATTTAGTTATCATATAACTTATTATGAATTCCAATTATTGTATCCCATTCCAGATAAATAGAAAATGTTAAACTTTCCGATCGAACATTCTAACACCCAAGTTTTCCCGATACAGATCAACACATGAAACTAGTCTAACAACATTCAGTTCGTACCTCAGTACCAACGGTCCAGCCGTAGAAGGGTCAAGCCAACGCCTCACATGTGGCACGCCGTACTGCCCCAAACCCGAAGGTTCAAAGGGCAGTTCAAGACGGTCACATAATCGAGTTAAGGTTTGTGTCTTCTAGAGGGACCATCGCGTTACTTGCACTACTTAGAACGTCGTTAAACTACGGAAAAATCCAACACTTGGAAATTTCCCGACAGGGGAAAAGTTGGGTATTTATATCCGGTCGAACTTTTTAACATATTCTAAGATTTATCCGGAAAGCCACACAGACAAAATTTGATACCCCGATCGAAACACCGAATCCCCAAAACAACACAGAAAATTCAACTCTGTAATAAATATTAAAAATTCCCAGAAAATCCAGCTCTAGAAAATAGGAATTACTGTGCAAAGAAAAGTCAACAAATGTACAGTCTCGCCGCGGAAGCGCCGCGCCACGTGGCTTTAGGCCGCGGTTCCGCGCCGTGATGACGGCGTTACAGCTCCGTTTTGCACAGTATTTCACAGTGAACCCTGCTTGATATTCTGGATATTTTTAATGTGGAAAAAGACCAGATTTTTAAAAATGGACAGAGAGCATGTTTGAATCGGGGTTTCGGGTTCGTTCGGACTTCAATTTCCGTCTGGACTTCGCCTAAGGCTCTAGCTAGGCTCTGATACCACTGTAGGGTTCTTAGGCACTCCAAGGAGGTCTCACAAGGCATCGAACATGCCATATTAAAATTTTACGGTGCCTACAAACCCTAAACTACGGATCGTTTGCTAGATGTCTAGGCGAACAATGAAATAGTTAACACTTAACTAAAAGTTTAACGGAAATACAACCTTTGTAGATCCGGTCCTCCACCTCCACGGCTCCGCAACGAGGTCGTCTCCGCTGTCCAAATCAAATCCGGGCTCTAGAGTCGGCTTCGTCGGAGAATGGGCAAGCTAGGTCGTCGATGTCCATGCCGAAGATGATCTACGTCGAGGCATCGCTAAATCAAGCTTCGACTTCACCAAGTCAAGAAACTTGTGAAGTAAACACACTCTACTACTTGGCAAGAGGTAGAGGATGAAGAAATAGGAAGTGGGTTAACTTTAGAATTGGATTTCTCACTCAAAAACATCAATCACCATTGATGAGGTAAGCTTTTCTTCACTTGAAGCAAGGAAGAAGAAGAAGAAGCTTATATTAAGTTAATTCTAAAAAGAAAAGAATAATACATTCTTATCATCTTAGAACCATGGTTTAGTGTAGAGAATTAATCATGGTTGAGTGGTATGGTTAGGGTTAAGGATGAGATAAGAATAGTGGACTAAGTCAAAGCTTCATGAAGCTTTAACAAAACAACAAAAGAAGCCACCATCCTTTTCTCTTTCTTTTATTCATTTATCAAAAATAAATGGATAACTAAATAAGATAAATGAATAACTAAATTATAAACCCTAACCATTTCATTAACCAAGGTTTAATACTTTACACTTAACCAAAAAGCATGCATCATCAAACATGATACAAGCAAGTGCACAAAATCATATCGCATATGTAATGCGCACATCCGAGCGAGAAAATCCATTTTAAAGTGAACCGATACTAGTTAATGCAAAGTAATATATCAAATATATTATTATACATTAAATCATTAAATCAACACTTGATTCAATGATCCGGTCATGTCGCACACAACCGACTAGTATACAATGTATCGGCTTATCGAATCAACGCTTGAATTGATAACTAGGATATATCGCATACAACCATTCGATACATTCATCGCGAGAATAGAATACGGTATCACATACACGCATTATTCTCGGTCCCGCACATATCTCATATGCGCTCCTATTTCGTTTCGCTTGAGCCAGGAAACCTCTATGTAGGACTCTAAAGACTCGTCAATACGCCGGCAGCAGGTGAAGATCATATCAAACACCCACAAGCCGCAAGCGGTCTGCTAAACGTAACGGCCACCCGGGTATTGAGCGATCTGAAGATCGACGAGCAAGCCCGCTCACACTCCAGTGAATCCGACCAGTAACACTACCGTACAGTCCGGTCTGATCGTCTGATATGTCGCATATCTCGCCTAGGGGTGGTAAACGTCAGACCCCAATAGCTCAATAAGTCGTGTCGATATGAGGTCTATAACTGTTCGAGAAACTACTGGTAACACTTACCAGTAAATCTCAGCAACCCTGGCCAGGGATTTCCTGTTATAGCCAATCGAACACAGCGCAACATCAACCCCCTATACCGGGAGAGACGAATCCCCTCCTATCGCTCATTGCCTCCATGTGACTCGGGACTGTACCCAAAAACCACCGTTTTGCACGCCCTCTTGGACGTGGTAAGATGGAAATCAAAGCACAGTGGGAACCACACAAGACTCTATGACGATCTCGGGTCAACAGACTACTCTGTACCAGTGTCACCAGAGAACTGCCATCTGACGTGAGGTATAATACCATCTGGGAGTTCTCGGCGAGTCCGTCCAGTGTACCCAGTCTCTACTGAGCACCCGTATATCATCTCTAATGTCAAACACCGATGGATATGGGATCATCCATCGCCCATCTGTATGGGTCGAGAAGGTATACGCTAGTCTACTCTGGTATATCGATGCCCCGTCTCGATACACCCTCGACTAGGGACTTTGAAGGATGTACTTATGGACTACCATGTCCCCACTAGTATGATCCGCATCATAGTCCAGGTAGTCAAGTACAGATCCTAAGGGCTTTACCAACATGTAACAGAGAGACAATCAGCATACACGTTAAGGTAAAGTTCAACCAGATAGCATACTATCATGTCGAGCAAGAAAATCCTCCCTATATATGTCCCAGCATCCACTACAATATACATCCTATGTACAGTAATGGCCTCTAGGGCATACATATAACTAACATTAAGACCATGTAAACCTAGTTAGACCCCAGATTACACCAAAATACCATAGGATTTCTAATTGTACAAATTTAGTGTTTTTAAGTGAACTTTTTGGATTTCTGTGATCTGCTATAGTCCCGAGTAGTTCAGGTTGAAATTGAGTTAACTGGAGCTTGTATACAAGGTATAGACCACACCACCAGAGCCTGAGACCCCCACCCCATAGAGAGGCCGCCGGTTTAATCTTTCTGGCCGCAATTTGCGGCCAGATAGGGGAAGTTTTGGGTGATGTTTGATTGGATAGGAGTCTGTTGTTATTTCTAGGCCAGTGGTATGTATAGTTTTGTAAGTTGTTAGCCTGGGTAGAATCTGGAACGTTATATCGTATTTCTAGTACGTTTGGTTCGCGCGATACGCGCGATACGCGAGAGGGTTCCATGATTCAGCGTATCGCAGCGTGTCAGGGTTAGTTTTACACGCGTGCACACGTTTAGCGTATCGTACACATGCGCGTTTAGTTCGTGACGCGAGCGTATCGTTTGACTTCGATATCGCGTTTTGCGAGATAGTTGCTTATATTTGGATTCTTGTGTAATTCCAGGTTCACAGGCGGGTACGTCGGACGAAGCTAAGAAAGGGAAGCAGGTGGTCGGCTATGAGTAGCGCACGACCAGGTGAGTAGATTTAACATCTACGGGGAAATCGCCTGTATGGCGTTAAGTGTCAGGGTGAGTCAGGATATTAGATTGTAGATGTTCATATGGACTGTAGTAGCATACATTATTGTTGCATATAGAAATGATAGCATTGAACACTTCACTGTCACTAACGGTTCAAGTCGCACGAGCACGATTGATATGCTACACTCACACCGTTAGTGATTGCCATGACACTCACATTATAGGATTGCTATAAATCATATATCATACTGATTCTTCCTTATTGATGTTGTCATGATTTGCCGCATAACAGCATATATTATATCCATATTTAGGCACATGTGCATCACATACCCCTACTGGTACTACATACACATATATTGATATCTTCATACCTGCGCACATGCACACTGTATATTCATACGAGTGCAAACATATATTGATATCTTCATACCTGCGCACATGCACACTGTATATTCATACTAATGCACACATATATTGATATCTTCATACCTGCGCACATGCACACTGTATATTCATACCAGTGCACACATATATTGATATCTTCATACTTGCTTAGATTACGCATTAAGATATGTTGTTTCCATGTTAATTCTGGATTTGGGGAACCGTGGATATTTCAACGAGAATAGTTAATTATTTAAAAACCCGGTTTCCCTTGATATGATATTTCGGTGCGTCCACCATGTGTTTTCTCGGTACTAGAGTGATATATGTGAACCCGAATCGAGGAGTTGGATGAGGCCGATTATGGGTACATGGTGGACCCGGTATGGTACCCCGGGGCGAGAACGGTTTTGCTGTGTAGTAGACGGTGAGCCTGGCAGAGGGACTACTACCTACCGGTGATTGGTTGGACCTGGCGGTTATCCGGAGGATACCGACCAGAGTCGATGGATGGATACGGGACGACTCGTACTGCCGGGGCCGAGGGCCGATACCGCAGACAGAGCCCGTGGGCTGATCCGGACTGACGGATGCCCTATACAGGAGGATTTGCGTGTCGATGCTTAGCACGAGTATTTCTTGATTTTGGGTGCCGATGTTGGGCACTCACGGTTATATGAGATTTACAGGTTTGGAGGACCGAGGAGGATGACGACGCCTGAGTAGTATTAGGATTTGGGTGCATTGATGAGTACCGATTATACTTTCCACGATGACATTCGGTGTAGATGTTATATTTCCCATGATCAGTATGTAGTAATTGATATCTCATCCTGTATCTATTATACCTGATATAGTACACATTGCTATACCTTATGATTGCACACCCTGTTCATTCTATATAGGGTTGTTAGATTGCATTGCTATACCTGATCATTGCACACCCTGCTCATTCTATATAGGGTTGTTAGATTGCATTGCTATACCTGATCATTGCACACCCTGCTCATTATATATAGGGTTGTTAGATTGCATTGCTATACTTGATCATCACATTTCTTGCTCATCACATGGAGATGTTATTAGATCGCACTTGTTGCATGTTTTGAGCATCCAGTTCCTCATATAGATGTTATCTGTTGATATAGGTTAGAGTATCGTTGCACGTGCATACTCGCGATTACCTTTATATGTTATCTTCTATTCACGAGTTGGCAACTCACCCCCGTTGTGCCACAGTGTTTGCAGGTTGCCCTTCGGAGTAGTCGCGGCAGGCTGCGTTCTTGCATCTTTTGACACAGATACCCCTACAGTTAGTGTACTAGCTCTTTTGCTGATAGGTGGGTTTTGTGCGGTATCTGGTTATCTTTCAGTTATGTATATTGTTGTATCTAGTACTCTCCATCTACCACTTGTGTATTGACTTAGAGACCAGTTGTGAGGACGATGTATATTATTTTGTATTCTGGTGTCGAGCTCGTTGTGAGCCGACTCTACTTATGCAGTTTATTCTATCTGTGATGTTTCCCACCTGTTGCTCATTTTCTTCGCTACTGCATCGTATATTGTTATCTTGGTGATTGTCTACTTAAGGTTTCTTGACATCTTAGTAATTAGTTCTATTAAAAGCTTAAATCACTCTATACTTTTACTGGTTTGATTTCTGGGTTTTCGGCTTACTTAGTCGCGTTACGCCTGTAGACGTTACGTGGTTAAGTTTCAGTCACGGGCCAAACTTTGGGTCGTGACACACATTGAAATGAAATCCGAAACTTCACTCTTCATCCCTGCCCACCCGAAACTATCTCACAAGTCACGTCACATATTGGTGGACTAGAATGAACACAGAAAGCCGACTGATGTGCCTGCTCTAGGATTTCGTGTCTCTACCCATCAGTATTAAGTACATACAAAGGCGTCCCTAAATGTAGCATACCCTGGTCACAAATCAAGGACTCCGAATCTTTACGCAGCCGAGTATGCCCAAGAATCTCTGACGAACGAGCATCGGCGGGCTGTGCCTCGCGAAAGCGATTAAGGAAAAGTGGTTGACGCGGACACGAGCAAACTGTCCCCTCAGTAGAGGCGAACATAAGTTGTACTCAACGATCGCACAAGAACTGTAAATCTGCAGAAGACCGTCTCAACAATCAAACCCGCTGTAGGAAGATGTACATTAAGCTCTGGTGGTCCGTGAATATCTGACACGACTCCCTGAACAAGTAGTGTCCTCAGATCTTCAATGCACGACCACCACGGCCATCTCCAGATCATGAGTGGGATATCCTGCTCGTACTTCCTCCAACCGTCAGGAAGCATAAGCGATAACTCTATAGTGCCACATCAGCGCAAAATCAAGCCCCACTCGTGAAACATCACAGTTAAACAACAAAGTCGCCCGAACCAGAAAGCAAAGAAAGAACTGGTGCAGTTGTCAACCGAATCTCCAACTGTTGAAAACTCCGCACACATGCCTCAGTCCAAAGAAAAGAACCTCCTTTCCGGTCAGTTCAGTCAATGGTGCAGCGATACACTAGCAATCCTGCACGAAACGGCGGTAAAAACCTGCTAAGCCTAAAGATCTGCGGACCTCCGCCACGCACACAAGTCTGGGCCAAAGCTGTATGGCCTCGATCTTCCTCGGGACCATACGTAAACCGTCTCCCGTAACTACAAGACCTAGGAGTCAACATAATCAAGCCTGAAGGAAAACTCCGAGAAGTTAGCAAATAGATGGTGCTCTCCCAGTATCTGCAGAACAAATCCTCAAGTACTGCTCCTGTTCCTCACGACTTCTGGAATATACAAGAATGTCATCAATGACATAACAATAAATTGGTCGAGGAACGGCCTGAAGAAATCGGGTTCATGACATCCACGAATGCTGCTAGGGCATTGGTGAGTCCGACGACACCACCAAAACATATACTGCCCGTAGCACGCACAAAAACAGTCTTTAGAATGCCATCACTCCGAACCCGCAACAATTATGACCTGATCCCAAACAAACTTAGAAAATGTCTCGCACCCTGGAGCAAGTCGAACAAATCGACAATGCGAGGTAAAGGATACCTATCCGCACCGTAACCCGGTTCAATTGACGATCCATCAATACACAACCTCAAACTGCCGTCTTCCTCCTGATGAACAGAATAGGAGCTCCCCAAAGCGAAACACTCAGACGCACAAGCCCCCCAACAAACAACTGTGCAGCCGATCCTTAAGCTCCCTAAGCTCTGCCGGCTCATCTGGAACAACATCGGAAAACTTTCACACGAAAGGAACCCGATCTAACAAACCCACTGTGGCTCTGGTATCACGAACGAAAGCCAAGAATCCTCGACATCCTATCCTCGAAAGCCGACAAGCGAAAAAGGCTGATTTCAAGCTGTGAGAGGTGGCGCCACTGTCCCTCTGCACAACAAGGAACCGAATCGCCGGGATAACAAAACCTGACAGTTTTCTCACGGCAGTCCACAGACGCCTAGCGCGTAGCTAATTAGTCCGTGCCCAGGAGAACGTCAAATCCAACATCTCTATGAGGATCAATAAGACGGATGAATTTCTATCTCCTATCCGATGGGCACACGACCGTAATACGTGTTGCGCAACAAAAGAATCGCTGACAGAAGTTAACAGAACAGACGGCTGATCTAGCTAACGCGACTCTCCTCTTCCCAAGCCTCTGCTACTCCCGCGACGGTCACGAAATCTTCCTCGATGACTAAGCCTCTGTCTCTAGGCTAGTACAGCGGTACGAGTCCTCCACTGTTCCAGAACTCCTAAAGTCTCTGGAAGACGTGCCTCGTCAACTACGGCTGCATCCATTGGTGCAGTGTAAGTAACACTATGCTGTGTGCTGATCTCAAGGAACAACTTGGTAACAGGAGTGACAACCTCCTATCGTTGCGCCCTACTAGCCTCAACCAAAGATCTCATCGTCTGGCGCAAGTCCTGCATCTCTGCCACAAGCCTAGCGATACGATCTTTCGAAGGCGGATCTATCTGCTCCAGTGCAACGAGCGGGCCATTCTGGTCAATCCTCGTCCCACACGAGTCACTCTGACCTCGGCCCTCGCTGCACCTCTCTGAGTCCCCATATTCATCGGCGGCAAAGGTTATAAATAGAAATAAGATTCGATATGAACACGGAAATCGAATCACAAGGATATGTATCATCAAGGAAGGAATTTCAAGCAATTTATACTTAGGTCACTTTGGGCGGAGCACCGTGTCGTGAGTATGCCGCGGACATACACATACTACGTTAATCTGCTTCAGCTACCTACTCCATCATACTAAGGTCATCCTACACTCCGAAAGGTAAAACCTAGCGCTCTGATACCAACTTTGTCACGACCCAAAATTGGCATGTGATGGCCCTGAAACTATGCAACGTCTACAGGCGTAACGCAATTTAAGTAAACCGAAAACCCAGCAATCTAAACCATCAAAAGTAGTAAGTGATAATTGCATTTTCAAAACTTTTGAAATCTCAAACCAAATTCTTTAAAGTCCAACTTTACTTTCTTAAAAATTCTGGCAGCACCTCCTTTGTAAAAACTAACCCTAAAAATGGGTACAACATAAATATAAGTAAAGCATCCCCAACGAGAGCAAATCCACGCCCAACGGCGGAAAACAACTACTACAACAGATATACGACGCCGTAGCGAAGAAATAAAAGACAATTGAAGTAAAACTGCATAAAAGACCTCCAAGTCACAAAATAATATACAATATCGTCCTCACATCATATCTCTAAGTCATACAAAATAATGGTAGATGGAGAGTACAGGATACAACGAATATACAATAAACATGAATGGATAACCATAAACCCACCTAAAACAAAACTGCACACTGTGAGCCGAAGCGGTACCCACAGCAAAAGATGATAAAATAGATGAATAGCCTGCCTCGACTACTCTGGGTAACAGCCTGCAAAAGCCTGTGGCACAACAGGGGTGAGTTGCCAACTCGTGAATAGTAAATAACATATGCAGGTAATCGCAAGTATGCACGTACAGCTCGAATCTAACATATGCAAGCTAAATAGCAATAAATGGTCATATGTATGCAATAGTCATGAAAGGCACACTAGCAGGTACAACTTATACATGATGCAATAATAACATGACAATCTATATGCAACACTCATGTAAGGTACTCAATCAGGTACTACTAATACATGAAGTAATGATATGACAATGTATATTTGCAGCAGTCATGAAAGGTACTCTAGCAGGTACAACTAATACATGAAGCAATGCATATAAAATAAAGTATGTAAATGCAACAGTCATGGAAGGTACTCTATCAGGTACTACTTATATATGAAGCAGTGCATAAACAATAACTGTGGAGTTTGGGATGAAACAAGTCATTTCCACGGAATCCTGACATCGTGGTAGGACCAAAGTCCATCAAGACCATCCAAATCCAAATTTCCTCAAATCAGCCCCCAAATTGGCTCTCATATCATATAAGTCTCATAAATCCTGAATGTACAATATCAAGTAAATCTCATATATCCTGAATGTACAAAATCAAGTGAATCTCATATATCCTGAATCCAATATCAAGTGAATCTCGTATATCCTGAATCCAATATCCTGTGAATCTCGTATATCCTGAATCCATTATCGAGTGAATCTCATATATCCTAAGGATATTTGCATGAATAAATATGATGATGTATATAAATTAGATATGTATACATATATATTAGCGTCCCATTCCAATAATATATATATATATGCATATATAACTGCGTCCCATTCCACTGTTATATATACTTAGGAGTAAAAATATTATGAAAACAAGTGTCTAGCATCGGCACATAAATACTCATATCCATACGTTCCTCGAATCGTAAGTGTCCGGCATCGAAACCCATGATCCACGTATCGGTCTTTCTCATATTCATACGTTCCTCGAATCGTAAGTGTCCGGTATCGACACCCGTGATCCACGTATCGGTATATAGGTTCCTCGAATCGTATGTGTTAGGTATCGACACCCGTGATCCACGTATCGGTTTAAAACAAATCTCTGAGTGGATGCATCCAAATATCAAGTAAAGAATAAGAAAAACTTGCATAATTTCATGAAACCACCACGGTCCTCAAATCCAGAAAACTTCATGAAAGAATCCATACCACAATGCGAAAATCAATGAATTTAATATATGCAACATAAAACTGTAATGTGCGCATATAAAGGAAAAGCCGCTATTTAACTGCAACAAGTTAATATATAAATCATGCGGTTCCTAATTTCTCCAAGTCCAAAATAACATCAAATAAAGGTGAACATGTTGCTATAGCCAGATATATGTGTAAACATGAAGGTATAGCAGGGTATATGTATCTACCTATCAGTAATGATGTAATATACCCTCCATGTATAAGTGTAAGTATGTATACACGGTATACATGTAACTATGTCATTATATGTGTATATATCTATCACTAATGGTACAATACCCTATAGATATACATGTATCTAGCATGTAAGCAAGTCAAAGCATATGTGTAAGCATGTAGGTATACAGGTATGCTATATGTCATATGCATAAAGAAATATGAATCGATGTCACAATGTCCCTAACCAAACAATATCATATATATGTGTGTTGTGCGTATCATGGCAATTGTTGACGGTGTGTGTGGCATACAATCAGTGCTCGTGTAACATGAGTCGTCAATAATAATGTAGTGTCCTAAGGGTACAAGTCTAAGCACAACTAGTAACTAAGCAATAAGGTGTATGCGCAACTGTCTATATATGAAATAGAATATGCGACAATATTATAACATCTCTATCCCAGACGCATAACGCCATGCGGGCGATTCTCCTGTAGTTGTTAAATCTACTGACCAACCATCCTTGCTAAGTAGAGCCAACAACTCACTTTCCCTTCTTCGCAGCGCCCGAAGTCCCCGCCTGCGATCCTGAAGGCAAATAACAATATAACAAGTATATATTAGCAATCGACCAATAATACGTACCAACTACGTTTGACCGATGCACCAACTCCAAACATACTTTCAAGTGTTCGTCAAGTGGTTAACGCGTGTAGCAACACTACGAAACCACCTCAAGAGCAAAAGCTCCACAAAGACACGAACGATATCGGCACGACCCTAACTAGGAACGCAAAGTGACACAACTACCAAGCCTAGACTCTGATCGTATCGATCGCCCATTCACAACACAATAATAAACGTGGAATCTAATATAAATAACGTCGCAACGTTAAAAGAAACCCACGCCAAAACTTACCGAAATCTAGTAAGCAGCATATATCATTTTAGCACCAAACTACAACTTTTTACCAAACTAGTATTTACAAACATCACTAATTAGCAAAATTAAACAATTTAAACCTTTACTATAATTTTAAACCTCACTTAATTAGGATTAGTAAAAGTCTATTTTGTAATTAAGCTAATTAGATAATTAGGAAAAGAACAATTAACAAATTAGCAACTTGGTTTAGTTATCATTTGTCAAAAATTATCAACTAACCATTTCACTAATCAAAACCCTAATTTAATTAACAAAACCCTTACTAGAAAATTCTAAATATGAATTTAAAAGCTTAATTTAAACATCTAAATAAGCTAATTAAAGTATTAACACCACATAAAGAGATTAGGGTTTGGATTTATACCATTAAAGAAACTCAACTTAAAACTAGAAAATCCAAAGATTAGCCTCCAAAAATCCTCACTTGAATGAAGTACAAAGCTTGTTTTGTGATGAAGAAAGAAGGGTTTGATTTATATTTGATTTTTTTGTGATTTATTTTGGATTTTGAATGATTTTTTTTAAGCAAAATGAGTTGAAATGGGGTGGAAAAAAATGAAGGGTAGAAAGGGGAGAAGTGGCCGGCCTTGGGAAAAAAAGGTGGAGGTTTGTGGAAAATTGTAGAAAAATCTAGAAGAAAACTTCAATAATTGCATAATAAAACAAGAAAACCTTTTTGTCACCATTTTCTTTTCTTGAAAATTCAATTCATTTAACCAATATCTAGATATTTTGGTGGGAAGGTTCTAAACTAATTCTAGTGATTAGATTAGCATAAATTCACATTAGCAGTAATTAACCCACATAAAAATGTAATTACCACTAATAAAGTGCACAAATAAAGTATTAAAATAATATTTTAATTAGGGAAAAATTTTATGTGAACCAAAACTTCACATTGACCCCCAAAGTCCTCGCACTAGCTTTATTATAGCTAAATTAGGTGCCGACAATTCTATACAGAAGTTTGATCACAATCGGGTTAAAACGGAAAACACCGACTCTTTTACCCTAAAAATAGAAAATTTGCAAAACGATTTTTAAAACGTTACAACTTTCTTTGTTGTTTTATGATTTAGGAACGCAGGCGGGGACTTCGGCGTCTGCGACGAAAGGAAAACATGCGGTAGGCTTCACTTAGCCAGGAGCGTTGGTGAGTAGATTTAACATCTACAGGGGAGTCGCCCGTATGGCGTTATGCTCTGGGATAGAGATGACCTGATATTGTCGCATATTCTATTTCATATATAGAGTTGCGCATACACCTTATTGCTTAGTTACTTGTTGTGCTTGGATTAGTACTCTTAGGACACTGCAGTATTATTGACGGCTCATGTTGCACGAGCACTGATTGTATGCCACTCACACCATCAATAATTGCCATGGCACGCCTAACACATATACCTGTATGATATTGTTTGGTTAGGGACATTGAGAAATTGATTCATATTTCTTTATGCATATGACATATAGCATACCTGTATACCTACTGTTAGTAATATGTATGCCCTAGAGGCCATTACTATACATGAGATGTATATTGTAGTGAATGCTTGGACATATATAGGGAGGACTTTCTTGCTCGACATGATAGTATGCTATCTGGTTACTCTTTACCTTAACGTGTATACTGATTGTCTCTCTGTTACATGTTGGTAAAGACCTTAGGATGTGTACTTGACTGCCTGGACTATGATGCGGATCATACTAGTGGGGACATGGTAGTCCATAAGTGCATCCTTCAAGGTCCCTAGTCATGAGTGTATCGAGACGGGGCATCGATATACCAGTGTAGACTAGCGTATGCCTTCTAGACCCATATAGATGGGCGAAGGATAATCCCATATCCATTGGTGTTTGACATCAGAGATGATATACGGGTGCTCAGTGAAGACTCGGTACACTGGACGGACTCCCAGATGGTATTATACCTTACGTCAGATGGCAGTTCTCTGGTTACACTGGTACAGGTTAGTCTGTAGACCCGAGATCGTCATAGAGTCTTGTGTGATTCCCACTGTGCTTTGATTTCCACCTTACCACGTCCAAGAGGGTATGCAAAACGGTGGTTTTTGGGTACAGTCCCGAGTCACATGGAGGCAATGAGCGATAGGAGGGGTTTCGTCTCTCCCGGTATTGGGGGTTGATGTTGCGCTATGCTCGATTGGCCATAACTGGGAAGTCCCTGGCCAGGGCTGGTTTAGAGATTTACTGGTAAGTGTTACCAGTAGTTTCTCGACCCGTTATGAGCCTCAAATCGGCATGACTTATCGGTTATTTGGGTCTGACGTTTACCACCCCTAGAATTGATATACGACATATCAGACGAGGAGACCGGACTGTACGGTAGTGTCACTGTCAGGCTTTTTGTAGGAGTTGGAGCGGGCTTGCTTGCTGATCTTCTGATCGCTCAATGCCCGAGTAGCTGTTACGTCCAGCTAGTACCGCTGACAGCTTATGGGTGCTTGATATGATCATCACCTACTGCCGGCGTATTGACGAGTCTTTAGAGTCCTACATAGAGGTTTTACTGGCTCAGGCAAAACGAAATAGGAGCGCATATGTGATATGTGTGGGACCGAGAATAATGCGTGTATGTGATACCGTATTCTATTCTCGCGATGTTTGTATCGATCGGTTGTATGCGATATAACCAGGTATCGAATCAAAGGTTGATTCGATAAATCGATACAATATATGTTAGTCGGTTATATATGATATAACCGGATTATTAAGTCAAGTGTTGATTTAATAATTTAGTGTATAATTGTATATGTGATATACTAATTTACATTAACTAACATTGGTTCACTTAAGCATTTATTTTTCTCACTTGTGCACAACTTAATATATATGTGATATATATTTATTTGTGTACATTTTGTATCATGGTTGTTGATACACACTACATGGGTGTATGAGACATACACCATTGTAATTATATTGGTTAGGTTTTTATATTTAATGTAATTCTAAAACAAATGGATAATGAACTCAAATGCATGAAGCTTCATGAAGCTTATGCTTGCATTGACTTAGTCCACTAGTTTTGTTTTGCTTAAGATATTAACTAACCTAACCACTATAATTAGCCATGGTAATGTCTCTACATGAGTTAGTATATGATACCCACTCACCCATGGTTAGCTCTCTAACTCTCTTGATTAGTTTCATTCTCATTTTGAGCTCATCTTCTTTCTCCTTCAAATTCATTCTAGGGTTTGATAAAGAGAAAGATACAAAGTGAGAAAAGAAATTCTAAAGTGTACCCATTTCCTATTTCATCATCCTCTACTAGACTAGTACTTTAGTTTAGGGTGTTTGCTTCACTAATTCTCTAGTTAGTGAAGTAGAATCTTGAGTTCGTATTCCCTCGACGTAGATCATCTTCGGCCTCGAAGACTTCAAGCAATACCGTTGTAATTTTCTTATGGAGCCGTCCGAGAGTCCGGGAGTTCGATGATCGCAGCGAAGGGACTACTACAAGGAGCTTAAGAAGTGAAGGACCGATCTACAAAGGTTGTATTTTGTATTCACTTAGAGATAATTGTTATTTTCTTGCATGTCTTACCCTAATTATCTAGCAAAGATCTTTTTTAGAGTTATTCGGCACGGCTAAAATTTTAATCGGGCATGTTTGATGCCCTGCAGAACCTTCTTAGAGTGCCTAGTAACCCTACACCTACATGCTTACACATATGCCTTGACATGCTTACATGCTAGTTACCTGTATACTTATAGGGTATTGTACCATTAGCGATAGGTGCATACACACATAATGACATAGCTACACGTATACCTTGCATACATACTTCACTTATACCTTGAGGGTATATTACATCTTTATTGATAGGTAGATACATATACCTTGCTATACCTGTTAGTTATATGTATGCCCTAGAGGCCATTACTGTACATAGGATGTATATTGTAGTGGATGCTGGGACATATATAGGGAGGACTTTCTTGCTCGACATGATAGTATGCTATCTGGTTACCCTTTACCTTAACGTGTATGCTGATTGTCTCTCTGTTACATGTTGGTAAAGCCCTTAGGATCTGTACTTGACTACCTGGACTATGATGCGGATCATACTAGTGGGGACATGGTAGTCCATAAGTACATCCTTCAAAGTCCCTAGTCGAGGGTGTATCGAGACGGGGCATCGATATACCAGAGTAGACTAGCGTATACCTTCTCGACCCATACAGATGGGCGATGGATGATCCCATATCCATCGGTGTTTGACATCAGAGATGATATACGGGTGCTCAGTAGAGACTGGGTACACTGGACGGACTCGCCGAGAACTCCCAGATGGTATTATACCTCACGTCAGATGGCAGTTCTCTGGTGACACTGGTACAGAGTAGTCTGTTGACCCGAGATCGTCATAGAGTCTTGTGTGGTTCCCACTGTGCTTTGATTTCCATCTTACCACGTCCAAGAGGGCGTGCAAAACGGTGGTTTTTGGGTACAGTCCCGAGTCACATGGAGGCAATGAGCGATAGGAGGGGATTCATCTCTCCCGGTATATGGGGGTTGATGTTGCGCTGTGTTCGATTGGCTATAACAGGAAATCCCTGGCCAGGGTTGCTGAGATTTACTGGTAAGTGTTACCAGTAGTTTCTCGAACAGTTATAGACCTCATATCGACACGACTTATTGAGCTATTGGGGTCTGACGTATACCACCCCTAGGCGAGATATGCGACATATCAGACGATCAGACCGGACTGTACGGTAGTGTTACTGGTCGGATTCACTGGAGTGTGAGCGGGCTTGCTCGTCGATCTTCAGATCGCTCAATACCCGGGTGGCCGTTACGTTTAGCAGACCGCTTGCGGCTTGTGGATGCTTGATATGATCATCATCTGCTGCCGGCGTATTGACGAGTCTTTAGAGTCCTACACAGAGGTTTCCTGGCTCAAGCGAAACGAAATAGGAGCGCATATGAGATATGTGCGGGACCGAGAATAATACGAGTATGTGATACCGTATTCTATTCTCGCGATAAATATATCGAATGGTTGTATGCGATATAACCTAGTTATCGATTCAAGCGTTGATTCGATAAGCCGATATATTGTATACTAGTCGGTTGTGTGCGACATAACCGGGTCATTGGATCAAGTGTTGATTTAATGATTTAATGCATAATTATATATTTGATATGTTACTTTGCACTAACTAGTATTGGTTCACTTTAAACGGATTTTCTCACTTGGTTTGTGCACATTGTATATGTGATATACTTTTGTACACTTGATTGTATCATGTTTGATGATACATGTTTAACTATAGTTAAGTGTAATGAATTAAGCAATGGTTAATCTAATGATTAAGGTTTTCTTTTTATTACTTATTTATTTATTTATTTATTTTGATTAGATAAGAAAAGAATGGTTGCTAATTTTGGAGTTTAGTTGAAACTTCATGAAGCTTTGACTTTGTGACCATTCTTGTCTTCATCTTAAACCCTAACCATTAAACTAACCTTAGTTAATTCTCTACACTTGACCATGGTTCTAATATGATAAGTATTCATATTCTTTTCATTTTCTAATTAACTTATCTTATCATCTTTCTTCTTCTTCTTCCTTGAACTTGAAGAAGAAAGCTTACCTCATCAATGGTGATTGATGAATTAGAGTGAGAAATCCAATTCTAAAGTTAACCCAACTCCTATTTCTTCATCCTCTACCTCTTGCCAAGTAGTAGAGTGTGTTTACTTCACAAGTTTTATGACTTGGTGAAGTGAGAGCTTGATCTTGCGATGCTTCGACGTAGATCATCTTCGGCATGGACATCGACGACCTAGCTTGCCCATTCTCCGAAGAAGCCGACTCTTGAGCCCGGATTTGATTTGGACAGCGGATACGACCTCGTTGCGGAGCCGTGGAGGTGGAGGACCGGATCTACAAAGGTTGTATTTCCGTTAAACTTTTAGTTAAGTGTTAACTAGTTAGTTGTTCGCCTAGACATCTAGTTATCGATCCGTAGTTTAAGGTTTGTAGGCACCATAATTTTTGAAATTGCCATGGTTGATGGCTTGGGAGACCTCACTAGAGTGCCTAGGAACCCTACATTGGTATCAGAGCCTAGCTAGAGCCTTAGGCGAAGTCCAGACGGAAATTGAAGTCCGAACGAACCCGGAACTCCAAAACAAAATTGCTCTCTGTACATTTTTTAAAAACAGGGATTTGTCCACATTAAAAATATTCAGAAAAACATGCAGGGAAATATAAGAGTAACTGTGTAACCCGTAGCCCTAATTCCACTAAAGCGCCGCGCTTCCGCGGCACAAGCTTGGCTCGTGCGGCGGAAGGGCGGCCGTTTTGTCGTTTTGTGAGACCAAGTTTACACAGTAACTCCTAGTTTCCAGTGTTGGTCTTCCTGGGTATTTTTAATATTTTTTCAAGTATTGAATAATCTGGAATGTTTTGGAGCTTCGGTGTTTCGATCGGGGTATCAAATTTTGTCTGTGTGGCTTTCCGGATAAATCTTAGAATATGTTAAAAAGTTCGACCGGATATAAATACCCAATTTTTCCCCTGTCGGGAAATTTCCAAGTGTTGGATTTTTCCGTAGCTTAACGACGTTCTAAGTAGTGCAAGTAACGCGATGGTCCCTCTAGAAGACACAAACCTTAACTCGATTATGTGACCGTCTTGAACTGCCCTTTGAACCTTCGGGTTTGGGGCAGTACGGCGTGCCACATGTGAGGCGTTGGCTTGACCCTTCTACGGCTGGACCGTTGGTACTGAGGCACGAACGGAATGTTGTTATACTTGTTTCATGTGTTGATCAGTTTCGGGAAAACTTGGGTGTTCGATTGTTCGATCGAAAAGTTTGACATTTTCTGTTTATCTGGAATGGGATACAATAATTGGAATTCACAATAAGTTATATGATAACTAAATGAATGTTATAAACGTAGCAGTTTAGTCTCACTTGATCGGTTGCCACGGAATTTTGATGTGATCAAAAGTCCGTCGCAATCACGTAGCGTACGCGGATACTCGCCGGGTAAACTTAATAGACAGCCTCACTCCATAGCCCCGACCAAGTGACTGTAGGAGAACCCCGTCGCCGAAAGCATCCGTCCGGGTGCTCGCGGTAGCGGTGTTCCGCCTTGGTGCACTTCGTCGCCGGTATCGGGGGTGCGGCCGTCTACTGAAGTTTGCGACGAGCATTCGATCAGTTTGTCGGGAATCTTGTTGAATTGCCCGACTTGATATTGAAAAGAGTTTTCGATTTTGAGACTAAAATGCGGGGTTTATAATTGTTAGGCATGTGATGTCTAAGGTATTCATTTGGTCAGGCATGCGATGTCTGAGGAGGTTGCGGATTCCAACTGTTGTAGTTTTACACTTTCTTTTCTGTGACCGTAAGTGTAATATGTGATATCGCCGGTTTCGTTGCTATATGTCAACGACAATTGGGATGGACATATTTACTTACGTTGATGACATGTGATGTTATGTGTTGCTGGATATGTTATATTGGATCGTCGTGTTTGAATAGCCGGGGTTTTTTATGTGAGATGAGTGTTTTTCATTTTCATTCATGTAAAAACTTGTATGTAATATTCTTTTATTGGGGCGCTTCCAGGTTGCGGAAGTTGTCACCGTTTGTATATTATTTACTTTTCCGCACTAGGATAGACCCAAGGAGGAGGGCACAAGTAACCGGGTTCTGGAGTCCAGTGGGAGACCAACTCGAGGAGTCGAGTCTGGGTCTCCTAACTCCAGAATTGGTAGGGTTGCTTGCTGCTCTCGTAGGGGTCTAGGGGTGTGGGTTTGGCTATTCATCACGACCGTGGAATCCGTGTTTTATACTGGCTCGTATTGAAAACACGGACGTCCTAGTATATCCAATATTTCATATGATTCTTCTGCTGCGATATCTAATATGTGATCATGTGATGTTCTGTGATGGATATAGTATATAGTATATATGATATATTATATAGACGTTACTTATGTTTTACACCCGCGCTAGCCCTGCCCTGCTCTGTCGTTAGTTACCTAACCTAACGGTGCACGAGGGGACATCGAGGCGAATGCGGATGGCATAAGTGTACGTCATATCTATCTGTGATGTTTAGGTACTTAAATGATGGGACTTCATTAATGTGATTAATGAAATAAAAGAAACCTAAGATGTTGTAGAATCGAATTTCAAAATAAAAACAGGTAGCTACAGTTCTTGCTTTGCATAGCGGTATATGTGATATATCCTGCACCTCATTCGACGAGGAAAGGACCGAGATCCCTTCACCGGGAGTGACTCCTTTAGCAATAACTGGCAGATGCTATAACCCTCGGTTTGTCTTTTGATTGCTTTTAAAAGTTTTTGCTTTGCACAGTGATATATATGATATATCCCGCACCTCATTCGACGAGGAAAGGACCGACGATCCCTTCACCGGGAGTGACTCCTTTAGCAAAACTAGAAAAGCCTCAAAAACACTCCATTTCAAAATTCATTCGATCCTACAACGATATCAAGTTCATTACGCAATAGGTTTTCAGAAAAACCTGTCGTAGCCCTCTGTCATTTCAGATATGTACTAGTTAGTATTCGTGCTACGTTTGTTGACCTCTGTCAAGGCGTAGTGTGCGGTAGCTGATTAGTGCTTATCTGTATAAGCATATGATGTGATTGATTTAGGGTAGTCGTGCGACCTTGTTGACCTCTGTCAAGGGTCGTGCGGGTGGGTTTACTTCAATCAGGAAATGACGGGTTGAACTTGACTAGCAGCCTATGGTTTGTTGACCTCTGTCAAGGTCATAGGACGCTAGGGGCAAAATATTATCGGGAATTTCAAGTGTTGAAATTTGCAATGAGATTGCATACCTTCTATGAGATAGTTGGATCCCGATACCCGCTGCGAGTAAGTGTTACTCCTGGGAGAGTTTTATACATTACAATTAGCCGATCAAGTAGGTGTCTAGAAAGGTGTTAACGAGGTTACGCCTCTGGGAAAACGAGGTTTACATTAATTAGGTTCGTGCGAAAGCACGGGGGACCTCCCTCAAAGTACCGACACTGGCCTGGCTGAAAGATTGGCGAACTTGTAGTGTGTAATTAATCCCGGCTAGTCTTTCCTTTTAGGGTTTGAAGGAAGATTTGATAAAAAGCAGTGGGAGCCATCCTGATTAGATAAAATAATAACCAATCTATTCTTGACAGAGCGCACGCTGAGTGTTTTCGTCTCTCTCTCTCCTGGTAGCGACCATATCACGCCTTAATCAAGATAATAATACGGAATATTGACCGAACCCGCTTGTTATACTGAGCTGGGGAACGTTGGTCCCGCTCCAACTTATAATTGTTATAAGACAGAGCAGGAAATTGGGGAATACCAGAATTCCCGTGCCGCCCAAACGAGGAGAGTGCATGATGATGCATCATCTTCGGGTTTGTTCATTATACAGAACTGTTTCTCAGTATCCTTTACGTCCTGGGTATATGATACCGGATCAGGATCCCAGATATGTAATCTGTTACACAGGGCTACAGAAAGGTAGAGAACTGAGAACGGGTGATAAGTTTCATGAGGCAGAAAACGGGGCAAATGTTGCAGCCAAGTCTGTTGGTCACTGTCACCCTGTATTACCAATACATTGATTCTGAACGAATGTTGTTAGATACCGAACCTGATATACAAAATCATATCAGTTTCTTTATTATTAAAGAAAGGATATGATTTTGTATTGTTGGATAATGTTTTGAACATTTCCTATATCAAAAGTTGATCGGTTCAGGCACGTTATCTAAAAGCGTTGATGTTCTAAATCAAACAACAGTTCTTAGTATACAGAACATACACAAGAGGAAGAGTTCAGAAATGAACGAATCCTTCTTGAGGTATTGTAGACTAGGTCATATCAATGCGACCCGACTGGCTGAGTTACATTTAGATGCATATTTAAATCAGTTTGAATCTACATCTTGCGAAACTTGCCAGTCATGTCACAAAGATATAATGACCATAGCTCCGTTTATTGGAAATAGAGAAAGAGTTAGCAAACTCTTGGGATGATACATGTTGATGTATGTAAGGTCCCCTGTCTACACATACCAAGACTGGTTCTTTATACTTCGTTACATTCTCTGATAATCTTTCGAGTTTCAGACCTATGTTCCTGCTGAAACACAAGTCCGAACCTTTTGAGATATTCACAGAATATAAGAAAGAAGTAAAGAACCAATACGGGTATAAGTATTATGTCCTATGATGAGATCAAGGAGGAGAATACTTGAGCACAGAATTCCTGGACTATTCTAAAGGAGAATGAGATTCTCTCTCAGCATTACTCCTCCGAATGCACCATAGCACGATGGTATATCGGGGCGGAGCAATCACACCCTATGTGATAAGGTGTGCTCTATGATGAGTACTACTGAGTTACCTAATTTCCTTTAGGGAGTTATGCACTTGAGAAAATGCATACCTATTGAATAGGGTTCGAATCAAATCAGTTACCTACCACTCCATATGGAAAGGGAAGAGCCCATGTCTTAAGCTAGTTAAGATTTGGGGTTGTCCGGCCTATGTCTGAAAGAAAAATCCGGACAAGCTCGAGGCAAGGTCTGTTATGTAAAACTGGAAGTGTTCCAGCTATACAAACTACAGCATGATTTGGTACAACCAGAGGATTCAGTAGATTCCAACGAACCTCAGCCTCTCCGCCGATCTAGTAGGGTTCCTCACCCACTTGAGAGATACTTCGGTTTCTCTATGACAGTGGGAGCGAGGATTGCATCATGAGATGATGACCCAACTAGTTTCGAGCTGGCCATCGAGAGTGGGACTCTGTAAGAATGGCTGGATGCTTAGCGATCTGAGATGGAATCCTTATACACCAACAAAGTATGGACTTTGGTTGCAATATCTGAAGGGTTAAATCCCCATCAGGAGCAAGTATATCTTGAGAAGATTACTTGGTGTAGATGGAAAAGTTGAGACTTTCAAAGCTAGACTTGTTAAAGCTTTTCGTCATTGACCAGGCGTGGATCATGATGAAACCTTTTCAAGTGACTATGCTTAAGTCCATCCAGATCCTACTTACCACGGCTACATACCATGACTACAATATCTGGTGGTTGGGTGTCATGACTGCTTTTCTAAAAGATATTTTAGAAGAGTGCGTCTATAAGTACACAGCCAGAGGGCTTCGTAGACAGTGGGAGCAGCGGAAACGTGTGCAAGATGCTTTATAGGATAAAGCATGCATCGCGGAGTTGGAACATCTGTTTTGATGAAGAAGTCAAAGAGTTTGACATCATCAAAATGGTAGATGAACCTTGTATATACAAAAAGGTAGTAGGGAGTATGGTGACGATCCTTGTAGAGTACGTGGATGACATACTCTTGATAGGGAAAGAGTTTCCTATGCTACGCTCGATCAATCTCCGCTTATCACAAAGATTCTCCATAAAGGATTAAAGTGATACCTACTAAATCCTGGATTTTGGATCTATGAGATAGATCTAATTGGATATTAGGATTCTCACTAGTTGTAGTGAGACGGTATCAATCGATCCTGGGGAGAATCACTGGAATGGTTCCAGGGTGATAATAACGACTGAATGTCAGTCGCAGGCATTGTCTTTACCCTCAGTAAAGGGAGGTATGTTGGAAGAGTTCCAAGCTAGATACCGTGACATACTAGACGATAAAGGCTGGATACATCGTTACTTAAGATGCTACCAAAGAGGCTGTTTGGGTGTATATTGGTTCATGAGATGAACTACGTTCCTACCATTGTGTGACAATGGAGTTGTGGCTCATGCCAAGGAATGCCGGTCCCATCAGTGATCCAGACATATTCTAAGGCAGTATCACTTGATCATGGAGATGATTGATCTCCAGGGTGATCGAGGTTAGGAGAGTAGACTCAGAGGACAACACAGCGGATCCACTCACAAAGGCCTGTTCCCAGAGAGAGACTTTAATGGGATGGTTGAGTATGAGATACTGCAACCACTGCTACAGATGGCCCTAGTGCAAGTGGGAGATTGTTAGTTATATGTATGCCCTAGAGGCCATTACTGTACATAGGATGTATATTGTAGTGGATGCTGGGACATATATAGGGAGGACTTTCTTGCTCGACATGATAGTATGCTATCTGGTTACCCTTTACCTTAACGTGTATGCTGATTGTCTCTCTGTTACATGTTGGTAAAGCCCTTAGGATCTGTACTTGACTACCTGGACTATGATGCGGATCATACTAGTGGGGACATGGTAGTCCATAAGTACATCCTTCAAAGTCCCTAGTCGAGGGTGTATCGAGACGGGGCATCGATATACCAGAGTAGACTAGCGTATACCTTCTCGACCCATACAGATGGGCGATGGATGATCCCATATCCATCGGTGTTTGACATCAGAGATGATATACGGGTGCTCAGTAGAGACTGGGTACACTGGACGGACTCGCCGAGAACTCCCAGATGGTATTATACCTCACGTCAGATGGCAGTTCTCTGGTGACACTGGTACAGAGTAGTCTGTTGACCCGAGATCGTCATAGAGTCTTGTGTGGTTCCCACTGTGCTTTGATTTCCATCTTACCACGTCCAAGAGGGCGTGCAAAACGGTGGTTTTTGGGTACAGTCCCGAGTCACATGGAGGCAATGAGCGATAGGAGGGGATTCGTCTCTCCCGGTATATGGGGGTTGATGTTGCGCTGTGTTCGATTGGCTATAACAGGAAATCCCTGGCCAGGGTTGCTGAGATTTACTGGTAAGTGTTACCAGTAGTTTCTCGAACAGTTATAGACCTCATATCGACACGACTTATTGAGCTATTGGGGTCTGACGTATACCACCCCTAGGCGAGATATGTGACATATCAGACGATCAGACCGGACTGTACGGTAGTGTTACTGGTCGGATTCACTGGAGTGTGAGCGGGCTTGCTCGTCGATCTTCAGATCGCTCAATACCCGGGTGGCCGTTACGTTTAGCAGACCGCTTGCGGCTTGTGGATGCTTGATATGATCATCATCTGCTGCCGGCGTATTGACGAGTCTTTAGAGTCCTACACAGAGGTTTCCTGGCTCAAGCGAAACGAAATAGGAGCGCATTTGAGATATGTGCGGGACCGAGAATAATGCGAGTATGTGATACCGTATTCTATTCTCGCGATAAATATATCGAATGGTTGTATGCGATATAACCTAGTTATCGATTCAAGCGTTGATTCGATAAGCCGATATATTGTATACTAGTCGGTTGTGTGCGACATAACCGGGTCATTGGATCAAGTGTTGATTTAATGATTTAATGCATAATTATATATTTGATATGTTACTTTGCACTAACTAGTATTGGTTCACTTTAAACGGATTTTCTCACTTGGTTTGTGCACATTGTATATGTGATATACTTTTGTACACTTGATTGTATCATGTTTGATGATACATGTTTAACTATAGTTAAGTGTAATGAATTAAGCAATGGTTAATCTAATGATTAGGGTTTTCTTTTTATTACTTATATATTTATTTATTTATTTTGATTAGATAAGAAAAGAATGGTTGCTAATTTTGGAGTTTAGTTGAAACTTCATGAAGCTTTGACTTTGTGACCATTCTTGTCTTCATCTTAAACCCTAACCATTAAACTAACCTTAGTTAATTCTCTACACTTGACCATGGTTCTAATATGATAAGTATTCATATTCTTTTCATTTTCTAATTAACTTATCTTATCATCTTTCTTCTTCTTCTTCCTTGAACTTGAAGAAGAAAGCTTACCTCATCAATGGTGATTGATGAATTAGAGTGAGAAATCCAATTCTAAAGTTAACCCAACTCCTATTTCTTCATCCTCTACCTCTTGCCAAGTAGTAGAGTGTGTTTACTTCACAAGTTTTATGACTTGGTGAAGTGAGAGCTTGATCTTGCGATGCTTCGACGTAGATCATCTTCGGCATGGACATCGACGACCTAGCTTGCTCATTCTCCGACGAAGCCGAATCTAGAGCCCGGATTTGATTTGGACAGCGGAGACGACCTCGTTGCGGAGCCGTGGAGGTGGAGGACCGGATCTACAAAGGTTGTATTTCCGTTAAACTTTTAGTTAAGTGTTAACTAGTTAGTTGTTCGCCTAGACATCTAGTTATCGATCCGTAGTTTAGGGTTTGTAGGCACCATAATTTTTGAAATTGCCATGGTTGATGGCTTGGGAGACCTCACTAGAGTGCCTAGGAACCCTACAATACCTTCATGTTTACATACATATCTGGTTATACCTACTTGTTTACCGTTATTTGATGTTATATAGAATTGGAGAAATTAGGAACCGCATGATATATTATATTAACTTGTTGCTGTTAAATAGCGGCTTTTCCTTTATATGCTTACATTGCAGTTTTATGTTGCATATATTATATTAATAGATTTTTGCATTGAGATATGGATTTTTTATATTGTTTTCTGGAATTGAGGACCGTGGTAGTTTCATGAAATTATGCATTATTTGAAAACCCGGTTTCTATTGACATGATATTTCAGCATCAACCATGAGATTTATCGGTTCTGATATATATATACCCCACGCGAGGAACGGAGGGAGCCGTGTGTGGGAACATGGTGGGGCCTGGAGGTACCCCGGGGTAAGATTTTCGTGGAGCAGACGATGAGTCAGTTTGGGAACCATACCTTCCGGTGACAGTACCTATGACTCGGCGGTTATCGTAGGGATACCGATGGGAGTCATGTACGTATAGATACGTCGAGAGGCGAGGGTCAGAGCTAGGCACTCAAGCTTTCGGTATAGCGTATGATACGTACCTATCAGGGTGCCAGTCGTGGTGACAGCACCTGATAGATCAGTATTTTTGTGTCGATGCTTGAAACATTGGTTTCATGATATTTTTACTCCTAAGTATATATAACAGTGGAATGGGACGCTGTTATATGCATATATATATATATATATACACATTAGTGGAATGTGACGCTAATATATATGTATACATATTAATTCATATACATCATCATAATTATTCATGCAAATATACTTAGGATATATATGAGATTCACTTGATATTGGATTCAGGATATATAAGATTACTGGATATTGGACACTGTATATATGAGTTTTACTTGATTTTGTACATTCAGGATATATGAGATTTACTTGATATTGTACATTCATGGTTTGTGAGACTTACATGATATGAGAGCCAATTTGGCGGCTGATTTGAGAAGTTAGGATTTGGATTGTCTTGATGGACTTTGGTCCTACCACGATGTCAGGATTCCGTGGAAATGACATGTTTCATCTCATACTTCGCATTTATTGTATGCACTGCTTCATGTATTAGTAGTACATGATAGAGTACCTTCCATGACTGTTGCATTTACATTCTTTATTTTATATGCATTGCTTCATGTATTAGTTGTACCTGCTAGAGTACCTTTCATGACTGTTGCATATAAACATTGTCATATCATTATTTCATGTATTAGTTGTACCTGATGGGGTACATTACATGACTGTTGAATACATATTGTCATATTACTGCTTCATGTATTAGTGATACCTGCTAGAGTCCTTTCATGACTGTTTCATATATACATTGTCATATCATCGCTTCATGTATTGGTGGTACCTGATATAGTACCTTACATGATTGTTGCATACAGATTGTCATATTATTGTTTCATGTATTAGATGTACCTGCTAGAGTATCTTTCATGACTATTGCATTCATATGACCATTTATTTCTTAGCTTATATATGTTAGATTCACGTTGTACGTGCATACTTGTGATTACCTGCTTATGTTATTTACTATTCACGAGTTGGCAACTCACCCCTGTTGTGCCACAGTGTTTGCAGGTTGTTCCTCAGAGTAGTCGCGGCAGGCTATTCATCTATCACATCATCTTTTGCAGCGGATACCGCTTCGGCTCACAGTGTGCAGTTTTGCTTAGGTGGGTTTTACGGTTATCCGAGGTAGTTTATTGTATATTCATTGTATCCATGTACTCTCCATCTACTATTATCTTTTATGACTTAGAGACTTGATATGAAAACGATATTGTATATTATTTTGAGACTTGCAGGTCTTTTATGCAGTTTTACTTCTACCGTCTTTTATTTCTTCGCTACGGCGTCGTATATCTGTTGGGGTGGTTGTTTTCCGCCGTTGGGCGTGGATTTGCTCCCGTTGGGGATGCTTTACTTATATTTATATTGTACCCATTTTTGGGGTTAGTTATTACAAAGGAGGCGCTGCCAAAATTTTAAAGGAAATAAAATTGGGACTTTAAAGAATTTGGGTTGTGATTTCAAAAGTTTTAACAATGTTCTTATTTCTTACTACTTTTGATGGTTTAGATTGCTGGGTTTTTGGCTTACTTAAATTGCGTTACGCCTGTAGACATTACGTTGTTTAAGGGCCGTCACGTGCCAATTTCGGGTCGTGACAGTGGACTTTGGAAGTTGCTCCACCAGGGGTAAAACCCGTTGGATGCAAATGGATCTACAAAAGGAAGATTGGTATAGATGGGCAGGTGGAAACCTATAAGGCTAGACTTGTTGCAAAAGGTTTTTGCCAAAGACCAGGATTAGTCTATGATGAAACCTTTTCTCCAGTGGCTATGCTCAAATCCATTCGGATCCTACTTGCCATTGCTGCCTTCCATGACTATGAGATCTGGCAGATGGACATAAAAACGGCTTTTCTAAATGGTAGTTTGGAAGAATGCATTTATATGGATCAGCCAGAAGGTTTTATAGACTGTAGGAGCAGCGGGAAGGTGTGTAAGTTGCTCAAATCCATTTATGGATTGAAGCAGGAATCGCGGAGCTGGAACATTTGTTTTGATGAAACAGTCAAGGAATTTGACTTCATCAAGAACGAGGATGAGCCATGTATTTATAAGAAGATTGTAGGACGAACTGTCATATTCCTAGTCTGGTACGTGGACGACATTCTGTTGATAGGAAATGATATTCCTATGCAACAATTGGTCAAGCTGTTTTTATCAGAAAGGTTCTCCATGAACGACCTGGGTGATGCCTCGTACATTCTGGGGATCAGGATCTATAGAGATAAATCCAAAACATTACTGGGACTTTCACAGTCCAAGTACATAGAGACCTTACTAAAGAGATTTAGTATGGAAGATTCCAAGCGCGGTAACATGCCCGCATTGCACGGAATCACCCTCTCCAAGGAGATGTCTCCCAAGACTGATGAAGAGAGGGTTCGCATAAGCACAGATGTTATGTACAAGACTAGATGTAGCATACGCGCTAGGCATGGAGAGCCGGTATCAGTCGAACCCAGGTGAGAACTACTGGACAGTAGTGAAGAACATTCTCAAGTACCTGAGAAAGACTAAGGAGATGTTCTTGGGTTTCGGTAATGGAGACATCAAGGTCGAGTCCTATACCGATTCAAGCTTCCATAGTGACAAGGATGACAACAAGCCTGTCTTGGATTTTATGTTTACCCTCAACAGAGAGGCGGTGTGTTGGAGGAGTTCCAAACAGGATACCATCATGGACTCGACGATGGAGGCAGAATATATTGCTGCGAGCGATACTGCAAAAGAAGCGGTCTGGATGAAGAAGTTCATTGATGAATTTCAGGTAGTTCCGTCCATTGTTAATCCGATACCTTTATATTATGATAACAATGGGGCTATTGCTTTAGCGAAGGAACCACGGTCCCATCAGAAATCCAGACACATCTTAAGGCGGTATCACCTGATCAGGGAGATCATAGATCGCCAGGAGATCGAGGTCCGGAGAGTGGATACAAAAGAGAACACGACGGATCCATTTACAAAGGCCCTCCCTCAGGCGTAGTTCGAGTGAATTTTTGGGACGTTGGGTATGCGGTATGCCAGCAGCTAGCTTTAGAGCAGCCGTTGGGTATTCGGTATGCCAATAACTATCCTTTAGTGCAAGTGGGAGATTGTTGGAAATGTATGATCGAGAGGCCATTATTGTATATGTATACATGTGGATGCTAGGGATATGTACGTACAGGACGATCTTGCTCAGTTATATTGTATATTATTTCAGTTGTCTTTATCAGGATATGTGTATTTATTTTTATTGATGCTTTATCTAGCTTGCACATATTGATAAAGACTTGATATAGTACTATACTATTATGGTTTGACTTTATCTTAACATGGAATATGTTATACACGTTATTGTTGCGCCACGGCAGCGCCACGGCCTTCTACTCGAGGCCAAAAAGCGGAATCAAAATTTTTCTTAACTTTTAAACTGGCGCTACCGCGGACAATAAAACCCGGATCGTAACCATCAACCTAATCCTAGCAATCAAGAGAATGGGGTAGAAGCTATACCGAGCGATCCGTGTCCTCCGGTCTTCGTCTCCACTCTGATTTCCCGTGGAATCTCCGTCCGTCACCTCTTCGGAAAGGGCACCACGTAGCCGATATCTTTTACGGGCTCCCATCTCTGGACCGAGGCAACTCGGGCGCGAATTTGGCTAGCCGACGCGTCCAAGGGTACTGTAGGTTGTACTGTAGAACCTTTGTGTCATTGGGGTTTATGTTGCCATTGGTGATGGAGGAATGAGGTTAAGAAAAAATGGTGCTTTCATTTTTTCCAAACAAGAAGAATGAGATGAAGAAATATGTGCCACCACTAAAATGAAAATCCCTCTCCAACTACTCAAGTGGCCGGCCATATCAAATATGGTGGAGGAAAAACAAACACAAGAAGGGAGGTGAGTGTAGGAAAAGAAGAATGGTGACCACCCCCCCAAGCAATGATAACAATATCATATCAAAATCAAATCCACCCTAATCCCTTCTAATCTCAATAAAGCAAGCCATCATGAAAAAGTAAAGATGCTTAACTTATCATAATGCCACAAATGCAAGAAACCCCTCCACAACAAGTTATTTGCAAACTTGCAATTAACCCCCTCCATCGGAAAGTCCGGCCAGGAAGGAACAAAGGAAAACCGGCCGGAACGGAATACAAACTGGCAACTTCAGAAAACTGATCCCGTAATAAATTACAGGAAAACTCCGCTACTGCATATACATGCCCGCATTTGTATTCCCACTGAACACAAATGCAAAGAGACAAAATCTACACTATCTAATACTAGGATCCGGTTTAAGCCAAAGCCGGCTAGTAAAAACCGTCCGATCACGATCCGTGCAATACCGCACGTATCTGATCGAACCCTGCCATATCTCCATACGGCCTCTACAGCGTTTCGCCCGAAACTTGAGTAACTGTCTGTGTGGGGGACTCTCAAGACTCGTCAATACTATGGCTATGGATTTAACCACTAGCACGTCAGAGGTATTAGCCATACGTGACGGGCTACCAGCTATTGACCAAAAGGGACGTCGATGAGCGAACTCATCCTGACACCCTACTGAGCCTGTCAGTGACAATATCCATACAGTCCGGTCCGTTCGTCTATGAGTATCGCATGGCGGGCCTAGGGGGTTGGTAAAAGTCAGACCCCTAAAAGCGGTACAAGTCGTGTCGGAGTGTAGCCCAGAACACCCTGAGATACTACTGGAATACCCACCAGTAAATCTCCTGCCTCGGCTGACGGCTTTGTGTAATGGCTCTCCTAGACACAGCGCGACCTCACCTCCAATACCGGGAGAGACGAACCCATGCAGATCCGCTCACTGCCTCCAGTGGCTCGGGACTGTACCCAACTAAAACCTGTTTGCACGACTCCTTTGAGCCGTGGTAGGGTAGTAATCAAAGTACAGTGGGAACTCACACGAGACAAATGACGATCTCAGGTCGATGAACTAACCTGCACACATGTCACCAGGGAACTGCTATCTGACGTCTGGTATAATCCCAACTAGCAGGTTCCCGGCGAGTCCTGTCCGGTGTACTCATAACCCAATGAGCACCTGTATACATCTTAGGTGAACCAACTGACACCAGTGGCTTGTGAGACCGGCCACCGCCCCTCGTCGGGGTCTCGACTGTATACACTAGTCTACTAATGGAGTATTGATGCCCAGTCTCGAAACTCCCACGACTAGGGACCTTTTAAGGATGTGCTTATAGACCCCAGCTCCCACGTATATGATCGCCCTCATACTGCAGGTAGTCAAGCAAGAATCCTAGGGGCTCTATCAATGTGTAATAGCGACCTGACAGATCACTTAAAGCAGTGCACGATGATAGAGATAAACCAGATAGCATACTATCATCTTGAGTAAGACTGTCCTACCGGGACAGGTCCTCCCTCAATCATTGCAATCACGTACCTGTGATCCAATAATTTACTCTGAGGGCACTATCTCCAACAGTTATTACATATTGCCGTTACATGTTGATAAAGCCCATAGGATCTTGCTTGACTATCTGCGTTGTGATGGCGATCTTACTTGTGGGAGCTGGGTAGTCTATAAGCACATCCTTAAATGTCCAAAGCCACAGGAGTATCGAGATCAGGCATCGATACTCCACAGTAGACTTGCGTGTATGTTCCTAGACCCCGATGAGGGGCGGTGGTTGGTCCTACAACCATTGGTATGATTACATATGATTGTATACGGGTGCTCACTGGGGGTGAGTACACTGGACGGACTCGCTGATAAACTCTAGATGGTATTATACCTATCGTCAGATGATTGATAAGATTTTGATTGGTTGAAATGAAAAATGTTATCACAATCAAAGAATTTATAACCGCAATCGATAACGGTGTCGATGTATTTCGTTAATGAATACGGGTCGTCCACTGAGATTCGTGTATTTATTCGTTCTTGCTTTAATTAAGCAGAAAGAAAATAGTAAAGAAAATTAAAGAAAATGAATCAAGATTTATTAGATGAAATATTTCCAAGAAAAATCAAGAAAGAGTTTAAGATTTAGTAATCAAGAAAGTGTCTAATATCAATTTTAGTTATCAAGAAAATTGAAGAATAGCTTGTAGGATTTGATAAGAATAGTAGCAATGATGAATACTAAAAATGACTCATCTTATCTATTGATGAATTATAGCTAGAACAATGGTGATGAATGATGATTAGGGATCTTTTGAAAAAACTGGGGTTTCTCCTTCACCGTCCCTTGTCTTTTCATTGATCACCATTTAAATCTAGCCTTTAGCAAAGAGAATCATCACTCATTTAATCCCAAATTGCAACGAGATTATCAAGAACGGTGATCTCGTTCCAAATTTGGTTGTTGACGATTGTTTTTCCTAAAGTTCATAATTCTCATAAGACTTAAGATGCATATATAATTTCATCACCATTTGATCTATCGAATTTCTTCGAATCCTTAGCAAGCAGAGATTTACATACGTATCATGAAAAAGAATAAATGAAGAATTAGAATTTTCATAATGTAGGAATGTAAAGAAAGCGAGAATTAACAATTGATCACCTTTATTAATCAACTTCTAATTACACATTCCGTCAATCCGAGGTTACAAGAGTTGCTCTCGATCGCTCCCTTGAAGAGGTAAGTATTCCGTCAAATTTCTCTTCGCTCGATCTTCGTGAGACTTGGACCTGTCAAGGATCTTGTGCTCTTGATGACGACCGGCTTCGCGTAAAGGATCTTGAATGTCGTTGCTCGATATTGTTCTCAATGATTCTTGATTTGGATCTTGAATTGTAATTGAATTGGATTTGGTTTTGGTTTGTGTGCTAGAAGTTAACTACGATCAACAACCAATTAATGTAGGCTTAGATCCCTTTATATAGCTCTTTACCAATATTCCACTAGAAGCTAGGTTAATCTTCCCCAAGATGCTAGGTAGTTGTAGGGAAATTTCTAGAATAAGGTAGTTATCAAGCTTCCTCAAGAAGTTAGGCTGTTGTAGGGAAGATTTCAGAACAAGTTCGTTATAATGGAGCGTCATCAACAAGCTAAGAGGTTATAGGGAAGCTTCTGGAAAAGTGTCGTCACCGGAGCCCCCAACTCGGCCGCAGATCCGCGGCCGTTTGGTGAGTTTGTGCCTTCAAAATTCTTCTGTCTTCTTGTGTTGATCTCTGGGTTTATATTTGATATCTAGAATCCTTTTATCACTTCTGAATCTCTGCCAGATTTTAACTCTTTGATTTGCTGTATTTTTGTCGGCGAATTTGCGATTCCGATATCTGTCCTGAAATAATTTTCTACAGAAAAATATCAATGAAGGATGTTGAGATATACAATATCATGAGTGAAATAATAAACACACAATTTCCTTCCAAAATGTTGATTATAATGTATAACATGTGGTATTTGATATTTTCCATATGAACTTGTAATACGTGTTATATTTATAACAACCATCATTAGATTATTAGAAAAGTGAAGAAATTGTTATGTTAAAAATTGCAATATTTTCGACTGAACAAATTCCTCCAAACTTGATTTTGATCATCTCGAGCAAACTTGTTTTATTCAAGAGAAGGAGAAAATAGAAAGAAAAAGAAAAACTAACTAGCACACTTTCGTAGGCAACACGATTGCATTGAGCACGTGCAAAGATCCTTTAAACCTCTAGGTGTCCCTAGTAAGAGGAGTGTCGTCTCCTGAGGGTTTTCAGCGGATTGCACCCATAAAATCCTATAATAAAAGAAAGAATGTGAAAATTACATATAAAGATAAGAATTATAAAAGAAAGAACTTTAAAACCAAAGTTTTCAACTACACTAGTTTTTCAGTTGTCATGAGCCCTATCTTAATTGTCATGAAAAGATATTAGAAATCACATCATCCCTCAATAAAACATCGATTTTATTCTTCATCCCTACCTTTTTTTCAAACAACGATCATATACCCCTACTTGTATGTAAAAGACATCCCTCCACTTGGAGAATTCAATTCAAGTTATCATACTCTTTTCCATCTACCTCGGTACTTTTTACTCGGTGAATATTTTTGATGGAATTGCTCAACATTCTTCATACGACCGTTAATATTTCTTGAGGTACTAACCAACTGACTACTCAATTTGCTCACATATTAGGCCTAATTGGCAATTTCCTTTTCTTGCAACACCTAAGACTTAGCAGTGACTTCCAAACCAGTTGGTCTAAAACACAACGTGATGAAGCACCCTCGCTATATATTTTTTATGCTGCCTTGGTGATTACAAAACTAGTGTTCATTTTTCTTCACCATTTTATACTTTTATGCTTCATTTATTATTTTCTTCGTACTTTGGCTTTTAGACAAGAGCATTTCAAGGTATCCTCTATTATCCCGAGTTTCAAGAGGTGTGTAAGTGCATATAGTAGGGTATCAACGTACAAATGTTTGACTTTCAGAATAGGAACTGTTTTTCCGACTTATTTTTATCCTCAGATTAGTGACTTCCTTCATCTTACTAACCCTTGGGACAACAGCTTATAACTACTTATTACTAGTTTCGTTTAAGAAAACATCTAACTTTCTTGGTTTTCTTAAATTCTTCCAATATTTTAAATTTAATTTTTCACTTTCTAATCTTTTATTATAAAAGAATATATATATATATATATATATATATATATTTGAAAATTTTGTGCTTATGCAAAGTGTAATGCAAAGTATGCATAAATAAGCACAAACCTCCCCCAAACCTGTTTACATCAGTGTCCTCACTGTTGTCTCTTTCAAATCTCAAAAACTTATAGGCTTGGGAGGAAAAGTTATTAACGGGGATAAGAATAAATGGACGTGAAAATCCCCCCCCCCCAAACTTATTTTTGGCTCACAATTTTGTGGACAACTTTTATTTTCAAGAGCCAAAAATATACCCTCCCCAAAACTTGAGTTAAACAATATTAAGCATTTTAAGAGGGGGTAAAGTTATTGGTCAATGCAAAGCTTTACAAAGACCGAAAGTCAACACCAACCATTCAATGATTTTATCAATGTAACGACCATGTTGGTGGAAGAACATGTTGTCTACAGCCCAGAAGAAGTGGGGAAGAGATAAGTGGTGGTGTAGAAATGGTTTGCGTCTTGATTTGGAGAGACGACACAATGAAAATGATGGATTACTCGCATTCTCGTGATTGTCAAGAAGAAGGGGTGGATGTTCAATTTCTTTGTTTTGGGGTTGATTCATCACAACACCCATGTCTGCTAAGAATGCGAGTTCATCAGCAAACATTTCTTTGAAGCTTCCATCGATATCCCGAGGAGTAATATCATCAGAAAGAACAGGAGGATACTCAGACTCCATAACAGGTTCATAATAAGTGTTAGATGTTGACCAAGACAACTCGAAAGAAGGGTCCATATGTGTATAATACATCGCTGGGTCAAACAACAAAGTACTAAGGGAGTCTGGATCTGTATCGTGAAGCTGTTCTAATTTGTTGCTATCGACATCCATTAATTCGACAGAACATACTCGAGCATGAGGTTCGGAGGGTTGACTTCCGAACTTGTAAATGTTAAGCTCAATTGACATATTCCTAAAGGATAGGCTCATAGAGCTATTTCGATAGTTGATTACAGTGTTGGATGTAGCCAAAAAGGGTCGACCGAGAATCACCGGAATTTGGTTACGTGGGTTCGCTACAGGCTGTGTATTGTTCATATCAGAATTTTTCATTATTATATCGCCCATTCTTAATCATATTACATATAAACAGGTGCTTTTGATCCATGTCTGCTAAATAGTTGCAGGTTACAGGTTCTCAGATCATTGCCGTGAAATTCATGAAAAGACGCTATAAATGTGAGACTACGACCAACAATAAATGAATCCGTATGATGCCGCCTACCAGTTCGAGGAACAAATGAAGATCAGTAGACAGTTCAATGCACAAAGCACAAGGGCAGCATAAGATTCAAGACTTCAACGTGAAGCTTACGGTAAAAATCCATAACATTCTGCACTGTGGAAATCTGGAAGAAAATAGAAGAGATTCTGTGAAACCAAGTGAAGAAAACAGAAGGAAAAAGCAACATGAAGCAACCAAGAAGTTTGATACCAAGATCCCACAATACGGCCGCGGAACCGCAGCCAAACATGGCTTTCTGCAGCGGAACCGCGGCCGTGCAGTGCACGTGTCGATGCACATGTCGGTGGGTGTCGGTGCTTTGACCCGGCTTTCTTAGAGTAGTTCTGTAAATTCAAATGTGGATCAGATGTAAACCTAGGGTTTCTCTTATCTAAAAATAGGAAAGCTGAAAGCCCAATTTGGCATGCCTCTTTTTATTTTCGAGATTAATGTTTTAATTTCAGTTGTAATGCACTTGTTGAGAGGTCATCAATAAAGGTATTTTTATTTTCTATCTTGCATTTTTTATCTGATTTTAATTCGTGCAATTTTTATCTTTCTTTTATTATCTGCAACTTAGATAGTCTTTTAAAATAAAAATTATAAAAATGAATTCTTTTGTCACTTTCCTAATGAGTGAGTAATTCTTCACTTGTTAGGGTTAGGATAGGGAAGGTTTGAGAGAAGGAAATCTCTCTCACTCTTTTCGTTGCCCATATAATTTAATTAGGACTCTTTTTAATTTAACCACACACCGCTCACTACGGCACCCTATCCTACATGATAGTGGTGATTCCCTAGTTAGACCGATTATGGTAGAATTAACTAGAGGTTAGGACTAAGAGCCAAGAAAGGACAGACACGGACGAAAAGGAAGAACTAAGTTTCTTCTTAGTCGTGTTAATCCCGTTTGTTGACTATTACCCTAACACCTATATTCTTAATTAGGGCATTAAAAGCAGTAAGTAGAATCCCTATTCCAAACTAACCTAATCCTAACCCTAGCAAGACTTTAAATGAATTGAATCTCATTCTTAGATTTTAAAACAAAACCAGCCAAAAATAGGAATTAACTCGTTAGAACTTAAAGAAAGAACACATTTTCCCTGTAGACCGACCCGTACTCAACCGGCTAGCTACCAAGCGACACTGTCTTGATTGCGGTATTTTTAATTTAAATTTTAAAATGCACGTACGCAAAATCTCTAACAATCAAATGGCGCCGTTGCCGGAGAAGCGGTAGTTTATTTCTTTTTGTAATTTCGGGTTAATTGAAATTGAAAAAAAATATAAAAATTGAAAAAAAAATACATAAAAAAATCATCTTGTTACTTTTGATCGGTTTTTGTGCGAATTGTGCAGGAACGGAAGACGGATTGGTTCAGATCTGGAGCAAGCTTAGTGAACAAATCCAGAAACAAAGGATCTGAACAGACAGAGGAGAACAAAATCAGCACAGAGAAAATTTTTGAAGCTGTGAACCGACTAATCCGCCGCGAAACCACCGCAAATTTGAGCATTTGACTGTGGATCCGTGGTCATTTGCTGACGTCAGCAGTCCAGAATTCTTGTGAGTATTTCTTTTCTTCTCTCCTACCCTCTGATTTCCACTAAAAAATTTTCCTGCAGGGTTCTTTGCGCAAAACTTCTTCTCCCTCTCCAATAAATCATTTTGTGCAGGATTCTAAATTGAGCAAAATTCCTACTTCATCAACATCTTCTCTACTAACCATTTAGATTGGGTTGTTTCTTCACCAAGTTCATTACATAGTGAAGAGGTAGCTTAAGTTAGAGTCTTCTCGACGTAGATCATCTTCGACCTCGAAGATTTCAAGCAAGTTTGTTCATTTCACCTTGTGGAGCCTCACTAGAGTCCGGAAGATCACTACTTGGAGCGAAGGGTCTACTACACGGAGCTATTGAAGTGAGGAACCAGTCTACAAAGGTTGTATTCCGTGTTCACTTAGATGTAAAGATGTTTACATCCTTGTTCGTCTAATTCTCTAGTTCAGATTCTAGCGTTAGGGTTCTTAAGTGTGCCAATTTTTTAAAAATGCCATGGTCTATGCCTCCCGAAACCCAGCGGTGACACTAGGGAACCCAGCAATAACTAGTTTGAATTTTATAAGTCTAGCAATTTAGTCTCATTTGATCGGTTCGCAATCACGTAGCGTACGCGGATACTCGCTGAGTAACCTTATTAGATAGCCATGCCCCATAGCCCCGACCAATTGATTATAGGTGAACCCCATAGCCTAAAGCATCCGTTCGGGTGCTCGCGGTCACGGTGTTCCGCTTAAGTGCACTTCGTCGACGGCATCGGGGGTGCGACCGTCTACTAAATTTTCCAACGAGTATTCGATCAGGATGTTAGAAATCTTGTTCAATTGCCCGACTTGTTATTGGAAAGTGTTTTCAATACCGAAACTAAAATGCGGGGTTTATAATTGTTAGGCATGTAATACGGAATATGTGATTTTCCGGGTTTATGATGTCTAAATAATTCATTTAGTTAGGCATGAAATCCAAAGTATGTGATACATTGAGTTTATGATGTCTATGGTGGTTGCTGATACCAATTGTTGTAGTTTTCACTTTCTTTTCTCCGACCGTAAGTGTAATATGTGGTGTATCGTCGGTTTCGTTACTATATGTCAACGACAATTGGGATGCGCATATTTACTCACGTTGATGACATGTGATGTTATGTGTTGCTGTGATATGTTATATTGGATCGTCGTGTTTGAATAGCCAGGTTTTTTTATATGAGCTGAGAGTTTTTTATTTTCATTCATGTAAAAACTTGAATGTAATATTCTTTTATTGGGGCACTTTCGGGTTGAGGATGATGTCACCATTGATGTATATTATTTACTTTTCCGCATTAAGATAGACCTAAGGAGGGGAGCACAAGTAACCGGGTTCTAAGGTCCAGTAGGAGACCATCTCGAGAAGTCGAGTCTGGGTCTCCTAACTCTAGAATTGGTAGGGTTGCTTGCGCTCTCGTAGGGGTCTAGGGATGTGTGTTTGGCTATTCATCACGACCGTGGAATCCGTATTTTTTACTGGCTTAATTTAAAATACAGAATTCATAGTATATCCAATATTTCATATGTGGATCTTCTGCTGCTGATATTTTGTGATGTGATCACTTAATATTCAAACACGAATGCTTATATTATATATATGATACATAATAAATATTATTGTTTTCGTTTCTTCTGTGATGCTTAGGAAGCATAAATGACGGGACTTCATTAATGTGATTAATGAAATAAAAGAAATCTAATAATGTTGCAGAATGTTGTTTTAGAAAACTGGTAGCTCTAGTTCTTGCTTTGCATATTGGCATTCTTTGTAGAATATCCAGCACCTCATTCGATGAGGAAATAGCCGAGTTCCCTTCACCGGGAGTGACCTCTTTAGCGAAACTAGCAGATGCTACAACCCACTCGGTTTTGTCTTTTGATAGCTTTTTTAGTTCATGCTTTGCATAGTGGTATTTATGAAATACCCAGCACCTCATTGGATGAGGAAAGAGCCGAGATTCCTTCACCGGAAGTGACCTCTTTAACAAAACTAGCAAAAGCCGCAAAAACACACTTTTCAAAATCACTCGATTATACAAAGATATCAAGTTCATTACGCAAATGGTTTTCTTAAAAATCTGTCGTAGCCCTCCGTCATTTCAGATAAGGACTATTTAGATCCGTGCTGCGTTTGTTGACCTTATCAAGGCGTAGTGTGCGGTAGCTAATTAGTTCTTATCTGCAAAGCATATGATGCGATTGGATTAGGGTGGTCATGTGGCCTTGTTGACCATGTCAAGGGTCATGCAGGTGGGTTTAATTCAATTATAAAATGTACGGGTTGAACTTGACTTGCGATTTATGGTTTGTTGACCTCGTCAAGGTCATACATCGCTAGGGGAAAAATATTATCGGGAATTTCAAGTGTTGAAATTTGCAATGAGATTGCATACCTTCTATGAGATAGTTGGATCCTGATACCCACTGCGAGTAAGAGTTATTCCTGGGAGAGTTTTACACATTACAATTAGCCGATCAAGTAGGTGTCTAGAAAGGTGTTAACGGGGTTACGCCCCTGGAAAAACGAGGTTCATTTTAATTAGGTCCTTGTGAAAGCACGGGGAACCTCTCTCAATGTACCGACACTGGCCTGGCCGAAAGATTGGCGAACTTATAGGGTGTAATTAATCCCGGCTAGTCTTACCTTTTGGGGTTTGAAGGAAGATTTGATAAAAATAGTGGGAGCCATCCAGATTAGATAAAATAATAACCAATCTGATCTTGCAAGAGCATACACAGAGTGTTTTCTTCTTTCTCTCTCCTGGTAGCGACCGTAACATGCCTTAATCAAGATACTAATATGGATGTATTAACTGAACCTGCTTATTATACTGAGCTGGGGAACGTTGGTTCGACTCTATTTTATAATTGTTATAAATCTGAGCAGGAAATAGGGGAATACCAGGATTCCCATGCAGCCCAATTGAAGAAAGAGAATGCTGATGCATATTCTTCGGGTGTGTTCATTACCGAGAACTGTTTCTGAGTATCCTCTACGACCTGAGTATGTGATACCAGATCAGGATCCCACATATGTAATTGTAATATGTTACATGGGATACAGAAATGTAGAGAACTGGGAATGAGTGATATGTCTCTAAGTGTAGAGAATGGTGCAAGTGTTGCAGCCAAATCAGTTGGCAAATATCACCTTATATTACCAAATACATTGATTCTGAACAAATGTTATTATATAATGAACCTGATATACAACTTTACATCAGTTTCTTTATTAAGTTAAAGAAGGATATAATTTTGTATTACAGGATAATGTTATGAACATTTTCCTAATCAAGAGTTGATTGGACTAGGCATGATATGTAATGGCCTATACGTTCTAAATCAAACCACAGTTCAAATTATATAGAACACACACACGAGAAATAGTTCAGAAATAAACGAATCCTTCTTGAGGCGTTGTAGACTAGGTCATATCTGTTAGTTGTATGTATGCCCTAGAGGACATTATTGTACATATGATGTATATTATAGTGAAAGCTTGGACATATATAAAGAGGACTTTCTTTCTCGACATGATAGTATGCTATCTGGTTGCTCTTTATCTTAACAAGTATACTTGTCTCTTGATACTGTCTTTTGGTTACATGTTGGTAATGCCCTTAGGATGTGTACTTGACTACCAGGATTGTGATGCAGATCATACTAGTAGGGACATGGTAGTCCATAAGTTCATCCATTAATGTTCCTAATCGTGGGTGTATCGAGACGGGGCATCGATATACCATAGTAGACTAGCGTATACGCTTCTCGACCTATGTGATGGGCGATGGATGATCCCATATCCATTGGTGTTTGACATCAGAGATGATATACGAGTGCTCAGTGGAGACTGGGTACACGGGACGGACTCGCCGAGAACACCAGATGGTATTATACCTCACGTCAGATGGAAGTTCTCTCGTGACACTGTTACAGGAAAGTCTGTAGACCCGAGATCGTCATAGAGTCTTGTGTGATTCCCACCGTGCTTTGATTTCCACCTTACCACGTTCAAGAGGACGAGCAAAACGGTGGATTTTAGGGGTTGATGTTGCGCTGTGCTCGATTAGCCATAACAGGGAAGTCCTTGGCCAGGGCTGATTTAGAAATTTACTGGTAAATGTTATTTGTAATTTCTTGACCCGTTATGAGCCTCATATCGGCATGACTTATCGGTTATTGGGGTCTGACGTTTACCACCCCTAGACTTGATATGCGACATATCAGATGAGATGACCGGACTGTACGGTAGTGTTACTAATAGGCCTTACAGGAGCTAGAGTGGGCTTGCTTGTTGATCTTCTGATCGCTCAATATCCGGGAGCTAAAAACTTTCCATTTGTCGCTAGAATTCCGTTGCACCCAACCTTCACTCACATTTTCCCCATTGTCGTTTTCTTACCCTCAAATTCTACGTTTGACTACACTATAACTCGTTAGTGTATGTCCGGTTAGACTAGGGACACTAGTGCCCGCTTAGTCCGTATCTCATTAGTCGCTACTGACGACGTGCTCAACTCCGAAGTCGAAACTCCCTCCACTTCTTTTTCATCCTTACCTTCTTCTTCACATTCATCATCTTCTAAAGAGATGTCAGGATTCAATCCTAACAACCCTTTACCTACTTCGGGACTGATTCTACCTCAACTAGTTGTGAATAACCCACAACAACCTCCTGTCGAAGTGCCACAGCGAATTGCGCTCCAGGATCGTTTCTATCCCACCCGCTCCGCACTTCCTACTAGTCTTTCACTCCCGCCAGCTAATGGGGATAATTTCGAAATTAAGCCCCACTTCATCAACATGTTTCCCAAATTTCACGAGCTGGAATCCGAAGTTGCCTATATCTTCATTAACAAATTCCAGAATGTTTGTGCAATGATGAAGACCACCCAACTTTCCGATTATACTATAAGGCTACGAGTCATTCCCTTCACTCTATGTGACCTAGCTGAAAAGTGGCTATATAGTACAGCATCGCATTCTATAAACAGTTGGGAAGAGTTTGTTAAGGCATTTCTTAAAAAAATTTACCCACATCACAAGACCGTGAGAATTCGTAATGAAATTAACCAATTTTCCCAGCTTCCTTCCGAACCTTTTTGGAAGTGTTTCGAATGATTCAAAGACCTTCTTGTTCAGTGCCCTCATCACGGTATCGAGAGATGGCAACTTTGCCAAATTTTATACGAAGGACTGAACCCAGCAACTAAGCAGTTGCTGGAAACCATTTGTCAAGGTCACTTCCTTACCAAATCTGACGAGGAAGCATGGAAATTTCTCGACGATCTTGCTGAACAAATGCTTCAGTAGGAAAGCACTAGACAGACCACTTCGTCAACTTCATCCAGTCCATCTAGGGCAGGCGTTCATCAACTTGATATATCAATTGCAATGAAATATGAAATGGCAGCAATTACACATAAATTAGAAGCAATTGAGAGCAAATTCTCATCGCCTTCTCCTACCACTGCTTTACCCCTTCGCACTATATGTGCTTGTTGTTCGGATACATCCCATTTGACCGAAGAGTGTCCTTACAACCCACCTGCTCAAGGACAGAATCAAGTCAATGCTGCTTTTCAGCAAAGACAAAGAAATTATCCATACTCTTCAACTTTCAATCCTGGTTGGAGGAACCACCCTAATTTTGCTTGGAATAAAAATCACCAACAATTCCAAGGCAACAACAATTTCCAAAGGCCTCCTCCACAACAACAAGCTCCTCAACAAACTCAATATCAGCAACCTTTCCAGCCCCATCCTTACCAAAATCAAACGAACAATTTTGCACCCAACATCTCGTTTCCTCAAAACAATTTTGTTCAGCTAAATAACGATAAGGTTTTCTCGCTAGAACAATGTCTGGAGGCATTTTTAAAACAATCCACACAATCCACAGCCAACATCTAGTCTTCCATTCAGTCTTTGGTGCAACACACTGCATCACATGGGCAAGGTATCAAAACCATTGAAGCCTAAATTTCACAATTGAATGTTGCTTTAAGCGAGCGAGAGAAAGGGAAGCTTCCATTGCAGCCACTCCCAAATCCTGGTCACCTACAAAATGCACATGTTGCTCATGAACAACAAAACCATAATGTGAGTGCCGTGACTACATTGAGATCTGGAAAGGTGTTGCACAACAATATGGGCACTAATGATGACACTCCGGCCGCCACTTCTTCATCATCTTCATCATCATCATCTTCAGAGCATGTTCTCCATTCTTCATGAGACTCTAATTCTTCTATTACTACGAGCGGACCCACATCTAACTCCACAAAAACACCAACACTGGGATCCGTTCCGACTCCGCAATCTCCTCCACAAATATTGGACTCAACCTATTTTCAAAATGTTCCATTTCCAAACAGGTTGAGATCCAATAAAAAAACTACACAAATGGAGAAGATTGTGGAGTTATTTAAACAGGCTAGCATTAATATTCCCCTCTTGGATGCAATCCAACAAGTCCCTTCTTACGCTATAATCTTGAAGGACTTATGCACCAAGAAGAGGAAATCATAGGTACCCAAGAAATTTTTCTTGGTTAGTGCAGTAAGTGATGCTCTTACCCAACCATTACCTTAAAAACGAAAGGAGCCTGGCTGTCCTACAATTTCAATAACTATTGAGGATAAGAACATCAACCGCGCACTTTTAGATCTTGGTGCCAGTGTTAACCTGCTTCCCTATTCAGTATATGAGCAATTAGGCGTTGGAGAGCTGAAACCCACACATTGTACTCTCCATATGGCCGACCGATCCATCACCCATCCTAGGGGTGAGTTAGAGGATGTGTTGATTAAAGTAGGGGACTTCATATTCCCCGTTGATTTCGTTGTTATGGGCACACAGCCTGTAGCTAACCATCGGAGTCAAATTCTGATGATACTCGGTCGACCATTCCTTGCGACTTCTAATGCGCTGATCAATTGTCGAAATAGTTCGATGAACCTATCTTTTGGAATCATGACAATTGAGCTCAACATTTTTAAGTTGGGGAATCAGTCCTCTGAACCTAATACTAATATACTTGATATTTGCTCGATCCAAGAGATCAACCAGGAGGACTATGAGCTTGAAAATTTTCTGTTCGATCACAAAAATTTTGACGCCACTAGTACGTTCCTTCTTAAATCTGATACTGCTTTCACACCCGATAATGACTACGAGTGTTTCACTTTCTTGAACGATCTGGACCATTCACCACCCGAGTTTGAATCCTTTGAATTTTCGAATGAGTTAGCTGAACCATATGACTCGGTTGCTTACACTAGTTTTGAACCTCTGTGTAACATTTCAAAAAAAAATAAAATATTATTTTTGGGAATTTTGTAATTAAATAATAAAATATTGAATATTTTAATAAGGCGGTATAATTAAATACCGATAAATTGGGGAAAATTTGGAAAGTTTTGGAAATTAAAAAAAAGACGGTGCATTATGTGATTTAAGCAAATTATAAAATTTTATGATTTATTATACACTAAGTTTGTGCTAATTGCAATTAGATATCGCTAATCGGGCACTAAACGTGTTTGGTGCACATGACATGCACATGTCATTTTTAGCACTTGTTACTTTTTCTTTCATGCTTTCTTCTTTTTATCTTGCATTGCTATAAAAATTAAAGAGAAGAAAAGGAAAGGAAAAGAAAAGAAAAGAAAAGAAAATGGATATGATTAAAGAATGGAGGGACGGGCAATAGAGAGAGTGAGAGGGTAAGGGGTCAAACCTAGGACCAAGCTCCCATCCTCACTTCACTCGTCAACATTTTCTCTCCTCTCCCTCACTCACTTGCTGCTGCTGTCGCCTCCTCTCTCCCCTTGCCTCTCTACTCCCTCAAATCATCACAATAAACCTATTAAAATCTTATCCCACTTTCATGAATTTTGTGCACAAGCTGACAAGCTACACTATGTACCAAGAAAAATTTGATTTTGGTGCCCTAGGGGATTCATGAGTGCAACATGAGGTAATTTTTCCATCATTAGTATAGAATTTTCGTTCCTTTAGCATCCATGTTAAAATTAAAACCGATATTGTGTGGTTTTGGGGAGTTTGAAAACTTGAGTTGAGGATTAGGGTTTTAGTTGAACCCAAAGGTGAAATTAAGGTTACTAGAGGCTATACAACCCCTGTTGTGAATGAATGGTGACCTAAACCAGAGATTAGAACCCCAATTGGAGAACTTAGAAATCCCCGACTTCGTATTTTGTAAATTCTGTGAGTGTAAAACGAAATCTGCTATCACCCGGAGCCTCTGAAATTTTTTTTGCAAGTATAGAGGAGTGTGGAGGCAACCTTTACCCTATACCCAAAACCCTAGCCCCTAGTTTTCAACCTGGTCGCAGATTTAATCTTTCTGGCCGCAATTTGTGGCCAGAGTAGGGGTTCTGGGATCCGTGTGGGTTCTGTAGCTTTATCTCCAATAAACTAGACCCTTGGCATATGCAAAATTGTCTGATTTTACCTAGGGTAAAATCTGGGATCATTTTCTTATATTGGCGCATTGTTTTATGTCTTGTTTTAACATGGATTTTGGTATTTGATATTTCGTTTCCGTCGTGTGGCGTTTGAACATCAACGACTAGGGTTATTGGTCATGTTTGCATGCGAGGCTATAGGTTTTTACCTATGGGCGTGGCGTGTGCCTTTTTTGGTTTTCCGATGTGATTTTAATACGCATTTGCGATTGGATTATATATGTAGGTACCCCATATGATGTCGAGACATTAGAGATGAAGATGGTGACATCGGCATCGGCACACAAGAAGCAAGGTAAGTAGATATATATATCTATAGAGGACGTCGGGTGGATGGCGTATAGCACCCCCGCAGTTCGTAGTATATTTATGATATATATGTGGATATGTATATGTGATTCATTATACGTGGATATTCAAGATATGATTATGTGTTCATGGTTGGTTTGGGGTTATTAAAGGTGAACTAGCATAGCTTTTTAGTCGCGAACCCTAGAATAGGTTTTTACCCCCACACACACACCTGCATTCATTTTATTACCTGTGCGTATATGGGGATATGTATATATATATATATATACACATGGGTATGGGACTATATATATATATGTATATATATATATATACGTATACATATACACGGATTATGAGGATAGTACTTGGGATTGGAGATGAGTCGATGAGATTGGGCTTGAAGCCGTGAGATCGGTGATGTGATATGGTTTGTATTTGAGATACAACGTGATGTTTTAGCGGGTCCTTTCGATGTGGTGTTTTCAGACACACGCATGCATATACATATGTGGTATCAGTATTGTACTAGACGTGGATCAGTACCCCCGATCATGATATTTGATAAAGAGGATACCAGATGAATAATGTGATTGATGTGACATTGACCCATACCCAGGTTTGTGATGCCGTACGACAGGTTTATCGTACGAGCTATATTGATGATAGATCCGCACCCTTGACTCGAGGATGTCATATTATATTAGGGTATCGTATGTGATACTATTGAGGCGGGATCACCGACCATTATACCTATATATGTATCGACTCAGATGTTAGGCGGTTTGCTTACCTTTCGATCAGCCGGTTAGTTTAGCCCGGTAGTTTACTTGTAAATGTTGGATTAGACTCGACTCATACCTATTTCAAAACTAAAGAATCGTGAGTACTTTAAAAACAGGCCAAGGGAGTCTACGGATATTTCAAAGGATGTATCTTTTCTTAAAAACACCGTAGCCCTTATTTTCAAAACACTACGATTCGTGTTATTTCATATGGCAAAACTATATGACTCATATTTGTATATAGGCAGTTTAGTTATCATTGTGTTTATTGTTCAGCTCCCGCATATTCTTGCTGTTTATATCGCACCGCATGCTTATATTGTGTTTTCATATGTCATTATTATGATCATGCTGTCAGGACACCAGCACCATTGCCGATGATGCGTATGTTCCACATACACTTACTTGCCGGCTCACACACATCAGCATCGGTAATTCCCATGTCACGTACACTTTAGAAAATACTATTTATTGACATAACTTGCTAGCGGATAGTTGGAACGTGTTATAACTTCATATGCTAGTTTAGCTTTTGCATTCATTGCATGATGGCAGTTGCATTCATATATACTCATTGGCCATGCAGCATTACGAAATTTTTTGCCGATATTCACTGTTACTTACTCCTTATTCTTGGATTTTGGATTCCATGAGATTTCTGGATTTAGGAGAAAACAGCAAGAATAAATATAAAAACTTCTCTCTCTCCCCCTCATTTTTAAAATGCAAGTTGCGGTTTTCCCATGATGTATGAGTCGTCGACTATGAGTTTTCATGATTGCTGTTGGATTTCGAGACCAGTTGCGAGGAGTGGATGAACCGTCTAGGGTACATGGTGGGCCAGGTAAGGTATCCCGGGGCAATAAGCTCGAGTTGTAGACGATGAGCCTGGCAGGGGAGCACTACCTACCGGTGATATTTTTGGACTCGTCGGTTATTCGGAGGATACCGACTGGAGTCACGAGATGATTATAGGCTGATCCGTTCTGCCGGAGCTCGGGGGCCACAGATGATATGGATGCATGAGATATTGAGATTTGAGATTTGAGATATTGAGATTTGATGATACAGGTCAGTCCGGATAGCCGGAGCCTGAGACATTGAGATATTGGGATTTATGTTTTGTGTCGATGCTTGACACGGATTTCTCTGTTGATTTCATTGAGGTTACTCGATTTATATACGTACAGATATCTTATTAAAAATAGAAAACAGTTGTCTCACTCATTTCATTACATTACATTCATACCTCACACATATGATATATTGCTACCAGAGGCACTGACACGAGCACTGGGATTACACAAATGTATAGACGTTTACCCTTGCCACCTTTTTATGCTTCAAACTCATCATGTTGAGGTTATATACTTTTGATCGTATTGACCTAAGATTGAGTCATACATACGATTTCTACTCGTAGATATTTTCTACTCACGAGTTGGCAACTCACCTCCGTTGTGCCGCAGTTCTTGCAGGTTTTGCCGTACAGGTTTCGTTATGGCTTTGCTGGCATACTGCTCCCTTTCCGGGTGATTGCTTTAGTAGGTGGGTTCTTTTGCATCAGGACCACCATTGTATATATGTTATTCTGTTGTATCTAATAAACTCCATCAATCAGACATGTATATTTTATTGACTTAGCACACCAGTGATGTTTATTCTTTCGACCTTAGAGTCGCGCGTTGTATTATTATGGATTTCATGCTGTTTTTAGTTTTGATCCTCGCCCTTCGGCGTTGCATATTATATGCTTGCGTGGTTGTGCCCGTCGATTGACGAAGAGCTAGCTCCCGCTTGGGGATGCCTTTTTATTATTATGTAAATATTTATCATGTTTTACCCTGTTCGGGGCCAGTATTTATAAAGGAAATTCTGCTGAAATTTTTAGAAAAGACTTGTGTTTTTAAAAATGAATATTTCGGCTTATTTTGCTAAACTACTTGATTTAAATTGGTTTTTCCTTCACTCTACTGCTTTACTTAGTTTTGATTTTTGGGTTTTGGTTTACTTAGATTACGTACGCCTCGAGAAGTTTCGTAATTTAAGTGCCGGTCATGTTCCATATTTTTCGGGTCGTGACAAAGTTGGTATCAGAGCGTTAGGTTTTACTTTCGGAGTGCAGGATGACCCTTGGTAGATGGAGTAGGTAGCTTGAGTAGAGTGACGTACCGTACGTATGTTCCGCGGCATATTTACGATACGCTACTCCGCTTAAAAAGCCTTAGGATGTATATTTCTTTGCAAAGTATTATATTCCTTCCTATAATCTAGCCTTATCGGTACCAGTTATGGTTTTGTTACCACGGTTGTACGGGCACAGAGAGAGCTATGGCTGCGGTTAGCACGAGCTTGTCACAGATGAGGACTGACCAAGGCGTGATTCCAGGGACATACGATTTGCATAGATGCGCCGTGTTATTGTGTTTTCGCGCCATGAGCGTTTGATGGATCGATGTTGTGAGATTTCTCGGACGTCCAGATTTGCACCAGAGGATTGAGCTACTGATAAATGTCAGCAAGAATGTGATGACCATTGATATATTGCTTATTTATGATGATTGAGGCACTGTTCATCGTGCAGACGAATGAGCCAGTTGTTGCTGCGAACGACGAGATATTGCCCCAGATGTTGGAGGTATTGTAGTATGAGTTGTACTTAGAGATATGATGGAAAGTCGCTAGTCACCCAAGGATGAATGACTAGGACATTTGGTTCGTTCGCTTACCCTGATGCGAGGTCATCAGATAGATAGATTCCAGCTAGAGACGACTTCACGCAGGTACGTTGGGAGTCAATAGAGGCGATCGAATGTCAGAAACCCATATTCCAAGTTTGAAGTATTCGGAAAGACATGCAAGAAATTCTATAGACCCTCTAGAAGAATGAAATCCTAACTCGACATAATGACCGTGTGAAAGCCTTTGAACCTTAGGGTTTGCGACAGTTCCGCGGTGCCATTAGTGAGGCTTGGGTTTGCCCTTCTACGGCTGGTCCACCGATGCTGTGGTATGTATTCGATACTATAAAACCATACCCAAGATGTTGAGCTCTTGGGGGATTATGAGATTTTGACGAATCGATCGAATGGTTCGACTTCATTCGGATGCTATGTGGTGAGATGCATTTCTTGGGAGAATTCAGATACGAGTATAGCCGTTGGAGCACAGTCCATGCAGCCACGAAGAGACGAGTCCGGAGCAGTCGACATTAGATAAAAGTGGAGTAAGAGGTTCGTACGAGATCTTGATGAGATGACGTTCCATTCCGCCGACACTAGAGATGTGATACGCATGCAGAGGAGTTGTATATGGATATATCTTCCAGAAGGAGTTGCGATGAGTATGCAGCCGTTCCGGAACAAGGAACAGATTTAGTGAAGGGTGATAACTTCCGGATAGCTCGGCAGAGACGAGATTTGGGAGAGACCTCGACAGGACCTTTCTGGAATAAATTACGAGAAGACTTGGACCCAGGAGTGGTCATTTTACGCACACCAGCAGGCCAGAGTTCGACATCGTCGACGAGACATGTTATGAGTAACCATGACAGTTGACCAGAGATTTTTAGAGGATGTGATTGAACGGGACTATTCCGCCATAATTGATTTCGGTATTTTGGGCGATCTATTCGCATGATTGAGTTTCATGATATTTGTTTTCGTGAGTATTTACGATTTGTGCACAGATATTGCACTAGATATCGTTTTCGTGCCTTGGTTGCACATGTTTATAATTTCATGGGTTTTATACAGTTGAGTTGATTTTGTGCATATGTACGCACACAATTTAGTTTTTGCACTCGGTATAATTCACATATGCTTGCAGTTCATTGATACGTATTTGTGCACCGCAGTTGCACTGGACTACGATTTGATATCATTTGAGATATGGATTTGGATTGTGATACACGATATTTGTTTCGTACACCTTATGCACCTGATTGGATTCTTGCCCATATTTGACGCGCTTGGATTGGATTTTGCGCATGTTCGGCGTTTGATATTGGATTTCGTGATTTCGAGCATGTTGGATGCATACGATTAGATTTTTATTCGTGCATGACGGATGCACCTGATTTGGATTTTCGCGCATGTTGGGCGCATGTTATGAGATGCGATTTTGGTGCACACCAGATGCACTAAATCGAGATTCTTCGTGCATGTCAGATGCACCTGATTTTGCTGTCAGGCACACAAGTTACCTCTGACAGGCATTTCGTGCACACCCGTTGCACTTAGATATTGTTTCTGCGCACATGCATGGCATATATATGGATTTTGATTTTCGTGCGCACTAGACGCACGTACCATTCATATGCACATTTGGGGATTGACTTCTTATGGAATAGTACGTTTTTATGATATTTACTATTGTTTTCGTACTGAGCAGGACTAGTCAAGGGACAGTACCTGGATGTATTTTGCATGCATTGATAGTTATCGAAGGGATTTCCAAAAAGAGGGCTATAGTGTCAGTATTTACCTACGTGTCTGATATAACACGAAACGTTTAAAACAAAGAAACCATTCTAAATTGTTTTCAAAACGGCGGTACGTGCATGTAAACAAAAGATATATACATATATGATTATTTTCATACAATAGACGTCCGCCACTGTGCAGTGTTATGCGCATCGCACAGCGATTTAACACGGTTTGGCATGCATTTCCTTCAGGTGTTTATATGTATAGTGTTGATGTATATCATATTGGTTTTCGTATTGGATTTAGACATTGATGTCTTCCCCATGACTCCGATGATTGCGGGATGCTTGACGGAGTTTTGATTTTGAGTTATCTGCTCATTATTCATGCACACTCACTGCGCTACGACGTGTTTTTTGTATTGATGGTTTCGGAGCTCCGACGACTTGAACTTTCTACTGAAATGATTTAGTATTGCAGGATTTAAATTTAAATTCGGGGACCGAATTTCTCTAAGGGGGGAAGATTGTAATATTTCAAAAAAATAAAATATTATTTTTAGGAATTTTTGTAATTAAATAATAAAATATTGAATATTTTAATAAGGCGGTATAATAAGATACCGATAGATTGGGAAAATTTTGGAAAATTAAGGAAATTACAAAAAAAGAGGGTGTTTTATGTGATTTAAGTAAATAATGAAACTTTATGATTTATTATACACTAATTTTGTTCTAATCGCGATTAGATATCGCTAATCGGGCACTGAACGTGTTTTGTGCACATGACATGCACATGTCATTTTTAGCACTTGTTACTTTTTCTTTCATGATTTCTTCTTTTTGTCTTGCATGGTTATAAAAATTAAAGAGAAGAAAATAAAATAAAACAAGAGAAAAGAAAAGAAAATGGATATGATTAAAAAATGGATGGATGGGCATGAGAGAGAGTGAGAGGGTAAGAGGTCAAACCTAGGACCAAGCTCCCATTCCCACTTCACTCTTCACCATTTTCTCTCCTCTCTCTCACTCACTTGCTGCTGCTGCCGCCTCCTCTTTCCCTTTGCCTCTCTACCACCTCAAATCATCACAATAAACCCATTAAAACCCTATCCCACTTTCATAAATTTTGTGCACAAGCTCACAAGCTACACTATGGACCAAGAAAATTTTGATTTTGGTGCCCTAAGGGATTCATGAGTGAAACATAAGGTAATTTTTCCATCATTAGTATAGAATTTCCTTTCCTTTAGAATCCATGTTAAAATTAGAACCGATATTGTGTGGTTTTAGGGAGTTTGAAAACTTGAGTTGAGGATTAGGGTTTTAGTTGAACCCAAAGGTGAAATTAAGGTTACTAGAGGCTATACAACCCCTGTGGTGATTGATTGGAGACCTAAACTAGAGATTAGAACCCCAATTAGCGAATTTAGAAATCCCCGACATCGTGTTTTTTAAATTCTGTGAGCGTAAAATGAAATCTGCTGTCACCTGGAACCTCCGAAATTTTTTTTGCAAGTGCAGAGGAGTGTGCAGGCAACCTATACCCTATACCCAAAACCCTAGCCCCTAATTCTTCAATTTGACCATAGATTTAATCTTTCTGGTCACAATATGCGGCCAGAGCAAGGGTTCTGTGATCCGTGTTGGTTCTGTAGCTTTATCTCCAGTAAACTAGACCTTTGGCATATGCAAAATTGTCTGATTTTACCTAGGGTAAAATCTAGGATCATTTTCTTGTGTTGGCTCATTGTTTTATGACTTGTTTTAACATGGATTTTGGTATTTGATATTTCAATTCCGTCGTGTGGCGTTTGAACGTCAACGACTAGGGTTATTGGTCGTGTTTGCATGCGAGGCTATAGGTTTTTACCTATGAGCCTGGCGTGTGCCGTTTTTGGTTTTCCGATATGACTTTAATATGCATTTGAGATTGGATTATATGTGTAGGTACCCCACGTGATGTCGAGATGTTGAAGATGAAGATGGCGACAACGTCATCTGCACACAAGAAGCAAGGTGAGTAGATATATATCTACAGGGGAAGTCGGGTGGATGGCGTATACCACCCCCACAGTTCATGGTATATTTATGATATATATGTGGATATATATATGTGATTCATGATACATGGATATTCAAGATATGATTATGTATTCATGGTTGCTTTGGGGTTATTAGAGGTGAGCTAGCATAGCTTCATAGTCGCGAACCCAAGAATAGGTTTACACCCACACGCACACACCTACATTTATTTTATTACCTGTGCGTATATGGGGATATGTGTATATATATATACACACACACACACATGGGTATGGGACTATGTATATATATATATATACGTATACAAATACACGTATTATGAGGATAGTACTTGGGATTAGAGATGAGTCGATGAGATTGGGCTTGAGGCAGTGAGATTGGTGATGTGATATGGTTCGTATTTAAGATACGACGTGATGTTTTAGCGGGTCCTTTCGACGTGGTATTTTCAGACACACGCACGCATATACATATGTGGTATCAGTATTGTACTATACGTGGATCAGTACCCTCGATCTTGATATTTGATAAAGAGGATACCAGATGAATAATGTGATTGATGTGACATTGACCCGTACCTAGGTTTGGGATAACGTACGACGGATTTACCGTACGAGCTATATTGATGATAGATCCACACTCTTGACTCGAGGATGTCATATTGTATTAGGGTATCGTATGGGATACTATTGAGGCGGGATCACCGACTATTATACATATATATGTATCGACTCAGATGTTAGGCTGTTTCCTTACATTTCGATCAGCCGGTTAGTTTAGCCCGGTAGTTTACTTGTAAATGTTGGATTAGACTCGACTCATACCTATTTCAAAACTAACGAATCGTGAGTAGGCCAAGAGAGTCTACGGATATTTCAAAGGACATATCTTTTCTTAAAAACACCGTAGTCCTTATTTTCAAAACACCATGATTCGTGTTATTCAAATGGCAAAACTGTATGACTCATATTTGTATAAAGGCAGTTTAGTTATCATTGTGTTTATTGTTCAGCTCCCGCATTTTCTGTTTGTTCGCATCGCATCGCATGCTTATATTTTGTTTTCATATGTCATTATTAATATCATGCTGTCAGGACACCAACACCATTACCGATGATGCGTATGTTCCACATACACTTACTTGCCAGCTCACACACATCAGCATCGGTAATTGCCATGTCACGTACACTTTAGAAAATACTATTTAATGACATAACTTGCTAGCGGATAGTTGAAATGTGTTATAACTTCATATGCTAGTTTAACTTTTGCATTTATTGCATAATAGCAGTTGCATTCATATATACTCATTGTCCATGCAGCATTACGGAAATTTATGCCGATATTCACTGTTACTTACTCTTGATTCTTGGATTTCGGTTTCCAAGATATTTCTGGATTTGGGAGAAAACCGCAAGAATATATATAAAAAAGACTTTTCTCTCTCTCCCTCTTTTTATAAAATGCAAGTTGCAGTTTTCCCATGATGTATGAGTCATACACCATGAGTTTTCATGATTGCTGTTGGATTTCGAGACCCGTTGCGAGGAGTGGATGAACCGTCTCGGGTACATGGTGGGCCCGGTAAGATACCCCAAGGCAATAAGCTGGAGTTGTAGACGATGAGCCTGGCAGGGGAGCACTACCTACCGATGATATTTTTGGACTCGTCGGTTATTCGGAGAACACCGACCAGATTCATGAGACGATTATAGGCTGATCCGTTCTGCCAGAGCACGTGGGCCGATCCCGCAGATGATACGGATGCATGAGATATTGAGATTTAAGATTTGAGATTTGGGATATTGAGATTTGATGATACAGGTCAGTCCGGGTAGCCGGAGCTTGAGACATTGAGTTATTTGGATTTACGTTTTGTGTCGATGCTTGACACGAATTTCTCTGTTGATTTCATTGAGGTTACTCGATTTAGATACATACAGATATCTCATTAAAAATAGAAAACAGTTGTCTCACTCATTTCATTACATTACATTCATACCTCACACATATGATATATTGCTACCTGAGGCACTGACACGAGCACTGGGATTACACTTATCTATAGACGTTTACCTTTGCCATCTTTTTATGCTTCGTACTCATCATTTTGAGGTTATATACTTTTTATCGTTTTGACCTTGGATTGTGTCATTCATACGATTTCTAATCGTAGATGTTTTCTACTCACGAGTTGGCAACTCATCCCTATTGTGCCACAGTTCTTGCACGTTTTGCCGTACGGGTTTCGTTACGGCTTTGCTGGCACACTGCTCCCTTTCTGGATGATTTCTTTGGTAGGTGGGTTCTTTCGTATCAGGATCACTATTGCATATATGTTATTCAGTTGTATCTAGTAAACTCCATCAACCAGACATGTATATTTTATTGACTTAGCAGACCAGTGATGTTTATTCTTTCGACCTTAGAGTCGCGCGTTGTATTATTATGGATTTCATGCTGTTTTTAGTTTTGATCCTCGCCTTTCGGCATAGTATATTTTATGCTTGCAAGGTTGTGCCCATCGATTGACGAAGAGCTAGCTCCCGATTGGGGATGCCTTTTTATCATTATGTATATATTTATCATATTGTACCCCGTTCGGGGATAGTATTTACAAAGAAAACTCTGCCGAAATTTTTAGAAAAGACTTGTAATTTTAAAAATGCATATTTCAGCTTATGTTGCTAAACTAATTGATTTATGCTTTTCTTTCACCCTACTACTTTACTTGGTTTTGATTTCTGGGTTTTGACTTACTTAGATTACGTACGCCTTGAGACGTTTCGTAATTTAAGTGCCGGTCATGTTCCGTACTTTTCGGGTTGTGACACTCTGTTGGAATCTTTCGAGTTTGAGACAATTTCACCAATTTTACCTTCAATTGTTTCACCTCCAACACTTGAACTTAAGCTATTGCCGTCTTACCTTAAATATGCTTCCATAGGTGAGAATGAGACCCTTCCTGTTATCATCTCGGCTTCTCTAGCCCCCGAGGAAGGGAAAGCCCTTTTAATGGTCTTGCACAGCAATCGGAAAGATTTTGGCTGGACTATGGCGGACATCAAGGGGATTAATCCCCTAATTGCTAAACATCATATTCATATGATGGATGATGCCCAGGCAGCAAAGGATCCACAGAGACGACTCAACCCAGTCATGAAGGAGGCTGTTAAAAAAGAGATCGTAAAATGTCTTGATAGTGGTATCATTTACCCTATCTCTGATAGCCAGTGGGTTACCCCCATTCACGTTGTCCCAAAGAAATCAAGCATAATGGTCATAACTAATGAGGTGAATGAGTTAATACCTACTTGCGCCGAAACTGGGTGGCGAGTATGCATCGATTATAGAAAACTCAACGCCGCGACACGGAAAGACCACTTTCCATTACCTTTTATTGACCAAATGATAGAACGATTGTCTAGGCATGAATACTATTACTTTTTGGACGGCTACTTCGGCTATAATCAAATTCCGATCGACGAAAAGGACCAAGACAAGACCACATTCACTTGTCCTTTCGGTACGTTTGCTTATCGTCGCATGCCATTTGGGTTATGCAATGCACCCGCTACCTTCCAGCGGTGTATGATGGGTATTTTTTCAGACATGGTGGAAAAATTCTTGGAGATGTTCATGGATGATTTCTCCATTTTCGACAACTCCTTCGAAGAGTGTTTGCTACATCTGACGCAGTCCTTACCTGGTGTAAGGATAAGAACCTTACTTTAAATTGGGAGAAGTGTCACTTTATGGTACGAGAAGGTATTGTCTTAGGACATATCATCTCGCAAAATGGAATTGAGGTAGATAAAGCTAAGATTGAAGTCATTTCCAATCTCCCTTCTCCCAAATGCGTCCGAGACATTTGAGCCTTCCTTGGCCTTGCCGGTTTCTATAGACGGTTCATCATGGATTTTAGCAAGATTGCTAGACCCTTGACTCTTTTGTTGGCAAAGGACACCACATTTGATTTCAACTCGAGCTGTATGAAGGCGTTCGAGTCATTGAAAAACTCACTAACTTCTGCTCCCATTCTTTCGTCTCCTGACTGGACGCATCCATTTGAGATTATGTGCGATGCATCTGATTTTGCCATTGGTGCTGTCCTTGGACAGCACATCAATAAGATGCCGCATGTAATTTATTACGCTAGCCGAACCTTGAACGGGGCCCAATTAAATTACACAACAACCGAGAAGTAATTCTTAGCTGTTGTGTTTGCATTAGAAAAGTTCATGCCCTATTTAATCGGCTCTCCAGTCATCGTTTACGCTGACCATTCAGCACTTCACCATCTTTTTGCAAAGAAGGACGCTAAATCTCGGCTGAAACGTTGGATCCTCTTACTACAAGAGTTTGACCTTGTCATCAGAGATAAAAGAGGATGCGAAACCGTAGTCACCGACCATCTTTCACGCCTCCCTTCTTCGCCGATACTTCAAATTCCTATAAAAGACATTTTTCCAGATGGGCTGCTCTTGACTGTGTCATGCGAACCTTGGTTCGCAGATATTGTGAATTATTTGGCCACCGGACTTATACCAAATGAATGGTCGAATCCGGACAGACTCCGATTCCTATCCCAGGTAAAACATTTTTACTGGGATGAACCATATCTATTCAAATACTGTCTCGAACAAATTATTCGTCGGTGTGTCCCCGACAATGAGTTTAAGAGCGTGCTGTCATTCTGCCACGATCAAGCGTGTGGCGGGCATTTTGGCCCTAAAAAGACAGCCGAAAAGATCTTCTATTGTAGTTTCTACTAGCCACAACTTTTTAAGGACGCACATGATTACTGCAAGACATGCTCCCGGTGCCAACCCTTGGGCCAGATATCTAGGAGAAACGAAATGCCGCTCCAACCAATATTGGTTGTTGAAATTTTTGATGTTTGGGGGATAGATTTTATGGGACCGTTTCCCAATTCTTTTTGGAACGTGTATATTCTCCTCGCTGTTGATTATGTTTCGAAGTGGGTCGAGGCTGTACTCAGCCGAACTAATGACAACGAGGTTGTCGTTATATTCCTCAAAGAAAACATTTTCTCTCAGTTTGGGCACCCCCGTGCAATCATCAGCGATAATGGAACTCATTTATGTAATAGGACTTTCGAGTCCTTAATGCGGAAATATTCCATTAATCACAAGCTATCAACGCCCTATCATCCCCAAACTTGTGGGCAAGCCGAGATTTCAAATCGGCAAATTAAACAGATATTGGAGATAACGGTTTCCAAAAACCGTAAAGATTGGTATTCTAAACTTATTAATGCCTGTTGGGCATTTCGAACTGCCTATAAGACCGATCTTGGCATGTCTCCGTATAAGCTTGTTTATGGAAAGCCTTGCTACCTTCCAGTTGAAATTGAGTATCACGCATTTTGGGCGATAAAAGAGTTGAATCTATCTCTCGGAGATGTGGGCAGCCATAGAAAGCTGCAATTAAATGAATTGAACGAGCTTCGGGATGAAGCTTACGAGAATGCGGTTGTCGCCAAAAACAAAACGAAGGTTTTTAACGATAAACACCTTATGCGCAAAACTTTCAAACCTGGTCAACAGGTTTTACTTTACGACACCCGGTTGCATTTCTATCCCGGCAAGCTTAGATCTCGATGGAAAGAGCCATTTTTGGTACGCACCGTATATCCGCACGGTGCGGTCGACTTACAGAATCCGGTGGACGGTTCACTATTTAAAGTGAATGGACATACACTTAAACCGTTCCTCACCGCGGACCCTTCTGAAGAGCTTCTACTTTTGCATGAGCCAATTTACATTGACTGATTTTCCTCCATCTACTCCTAAATTTCGGTTATCCAGCCATAAACAGTGGAAACACTGTTTCAAATAACTTTGGGGGTATGTATCATTTGTAATTATATAAAAACAAAATTAAAAAAAACAAAATTTTTTTGGGTTATTTTTGAAAATTTTCAGTTTTAATAAAAAAAAAAATTATTTTACAAATAAATTCCTCTTTTTAAGAGGTCATTTTTGCAAATAACCAAAACACTCCCTTATAAAGAGAACTCACCAGGTAGCCGCGCTTCCGCCGCCGAAGACACCCTTCTGCCGCCGATCCGCCGCCGCTTACCTTTGGCACCCACTGAAAACTTCAGAGGAGGTTTGCACATCCTTTCCCTCTCTGTTAAAATTAATTTTTTTCAATTTACTCTCTGTGTTGGCACCCACTTTGCAATTTGAGAAGGACTTTTCACAAATTTTTGCACACACGATCTACGGTAGCTATTTCGGAGATGAGATCCGAAGGCATCAGTGGAACTTCATACTTTTTAACCATCCAAACTCTTTCGCGCTTCCGGATCTTGCAAACCGATTTTACGAGTGCATGGAGGATGGTTGCATCTCACAACATGGTTACATTAGATTGATTTGGGGGGATAGGGAAATAATAATCGATAGGGATTTCATCCATGAAGTCACCTTAATACCTAGAGTACCCACTCATGACCAACCCCTCCAATTTGAGGATTACTTACCCTTGATGGGTAATGATTGTTCGAAGGAGCCACGCAAGGGCATACAGGCTAGAACCTATTTTGCGAACGTACTAGCTGTGTGTCGTTGGGCACAAAATAATATTTTCGGTAGTTTGCACAATACGACATTTTTCACACCATCCCTTCGTATCGTGCACACCTTGATGACTAGGAACCCCAGCTATGATATGTAAACGGTATTACTTCATTCGATTGGTGCGGGCAAAAGGGCTGCCAATTACCTATGCCCTATGTTGGTGACACAACTGTGTCGCCATTTCCTCCCTGTGGAGGAATTTGAGTTTTATATGGATGGAGAGATCCCTATTAGACCTCTTATTGAGGGCGTATCCATGTCCTACACATACTTAAATGATGTATGGTCGCGCACTGAGCCGGCCGAAGACTTACCCGCCAAGACACCCAGCTCCAGCTCGACCGCGAGCGAGGAAGAGCTTACCCGTGCAGCACATGCATGTTTACTTAGGAGAGCCATTAGGGGGATAGACAGATTGATAGGGATGGTGACCAACCTAGACCAGCGAGTGACAGAAATAGAGCATGGCATGACACCCCTGCTGGCATGAGAGGAACGTTCCCGTTCATGTTCGAGGGGATGGCGAGGCCATGAGCAGTGAGGGCACTGCTTTTGATAAGTTTTGGGGTGGAGGTGGTTTGTAAATAGTTATCATTGCATTGCATATTTTTTATATTTCTACATATTTGTTTTTCTTTCTTTGCATATTTAATTCCGCATTGCATCTTTATGAAAAAAATATAAAAACTAAAAAAAATGAAAATAAAAAAATAGGAAAAACAAAATAAAATAAAAAAATGAAAAAAGAAAAATTATGAAAATTGAAAAATTCAATTTTGGCCATATTTGACTTAAGTTCAACATGACGGTTGAATAATAGGGAAAAACTAGATCCTAAATATAGTAAATTAAAGACCCTAAGAATAACCTTTCTTAAAAGTTTAACTATAGAAAATATATGTCCTTGTAGATTTTTTAGAAATAGGTAAATTTTGAGTTCAGTTCTTGGGCTAAGTCAAAATAAGGGAAGAGTATTGAAATTTTTATTTGAAGTATAAGTCTGAAAAATAATTCCGAACCTTAAGTCTAAATTCTGAAAATATATACCCTACAACTCGCACATACACGTACCTTGAAACTTGGGATAGTAGAGGATATCTTGAAATGCTCTTGTCTAAAATCCTTAGTATGAAGGAAAATAAAATAAAAGTATAAGTGTGAATAAAGAGATAAAAAAAAATGAACACTGGTTTTGTAATTACTTAAGCCTGCATAAATAAAAAATATAGCGAGGGTGCTTTATCACCTAGTGCCTTAGACAAACTGGTTTGGGAGTCACTACTAAGCCTTAGGTATTACAAGACGAGGAATTACGCCTAAATGCGCGAACACATTTTGTAATCGGTCGTTAGTACCTCAAGAAGTATTAACGGTCGCTTGAAGAATGGGTGAGCAATTTCATTTAAAATTCACCAATTAAAAGTACTTTGGACGATGGACAAGAGTATGATAGCTTGAGTTGAATTTCCAAGTGTAGGGGTGATACATACACACACGTAGGGGTATATGATTAGGGTTTGGATGAGAGATAGGAATGAAAGATAGGGCTTATACCTTCAGTATAAATGATAAAAATTCCTAAGTTGAGATGTAACCTTAGAAGGAAAATTCAAAGGATGCTGAATGCTTAATAAATTTGCAAAACATATACGATCTTAAGTTAAATGAAAAGGAAGCGTGAAAAATACGGGTTGATGATTTCTAGGTTGAAGATAATAGAAATTCTTACTAGAATACTGAATTGAAGAATGAGAGTAAACATGCCATATTGATCAGATTTTGTGGGTAGTATCCGCTGAAAACCCTCAGGAGATAACACTCCTCCTACTAGGGACACCTAGATGTTTAACGGCTTGTTGCACGAGCTCAGTGCAATCGCGATTCCCTACGAAAGTGAGGTTAGGATTTTTCGAGAATAAAATTGGCTTTGCTCGGGAGGAGCAAAAGATATGTTTGGGGGTATTTGTTCATATCAGAATTTTGCATTATTATATCGCCCATTCTTAATCAAATTACATATAAATAGGCGCTTTTGATCCATGTCTGCTAAATAGTTGCAGGTTACAGGTTCTCAGATCATTGCATTGAAATTCATGAAAAGACGCTACAAATGTGAGACTACGACCAACAATAGATGAATCCGTATGATGCCGCCTACCAGTTTAAGGAACAAATGAAGATCAGTAGACAGTTCAATGCATAAAGCACAAGGGCAGCACAAGATTCAAGACTTCAACACGAAGCTCACGGTAAAAATCCACAACATTCTACACAGTGGAAATCTGGAAGAAAATAGAAGAGATTCAGTGGAACCAAGAGAAGAAAACAGAAGGAAAATGCAACATGAAGTAACCATAGAAGTTTGATACCAAGATCCCACAATACGGCCGCGGAACTGCGGCCAAACATGGCTTTCTGCCGCGGAACTGCGGCCGTGCAGTCCACGTGTCGGTGGGAGTCGGTGCTTTGACCCAGCTTTCTTAGGGTATTTCTGTATATTCAAATATGGATCAGATGTAAATCTAGGGTTTCTTCTATCTATAAATAGGAAAGCCGAAAGCCTAATTTTGCATGCCTCTTTCTATTTTCGAGATTAAAGTTTTAATTCCAGTTGTAATGCACTTGTTGAGAGGTCATCAATAAAGGTATTTTTATTTTCTATCTTGCATTTTTTTATCTGAATTTAATTCTTGCATTTTTTATCTATCTTCTATTATCTGCAACTTAGATAGTCTCTTAAAATAAAAAATTATAAAAATGAATTCTTTTGTCACTTTCCTAATGAGTGAGTAATTCCTCACTTTTTAGGGTTAGGATAGGGAAGGTTTGAGAGAAGGAAATCTGTCACACTCCTTTCCTTGCCCATATAATTTAATTACGACTCTATTTTATTTAACCACACACCACTCACTACGGCACCCTATCCTACATGATAGCGGTGATTCCCTAGTTAGACCGGTTGTGGTTGAATTAAGTAGAGGTTAGGGCTAAGAGCGAAGAAAGGACGGACAAAGACCAAAAGGAAGAAACTAAGTTTCTTCCTAGTCGTGCTAATCCCCTTTGTTGACTATTACCATAACACCTATGTTGTTAACTAGGGCATTAAAAGCAGTGAGTAGAATCCCTATTCCAGACTAACCTAATCCTAACCCTAGCAAGAATTTAAATCAATTGAATCTCATTCTTAGATTTTAAAACAAAAGCTACCAAAAATAGGACTTAACTCATTAGAACTTAAAGAAAGAACACTTTTTCCCCGTGGACCGACCCGTACTCAACCGGCTAGCTACCAAGCGGCAATGTCTTGATTGCGGTATTCTTAATTTAAATTTTAAAATGCACGTACGCAAAATCTCTAACAATCATGTATCTATAATAATAAAGTCGTCATGGAATATAAATTCCCCGACTTTTATCAACACATCCTCAAGCTCACCCCTAGATTTGGTGATAGATCGATCGGCCATCTGTAGAGTTGTGTACGCGGGATTTAACTCTCTGATACCTAATTGCTCATAGACAGAATATGGAAGCAGGTGAACACTAGCACCTAAATCGACTAAAGCACGATTGATATTTTTACCCCCAATAGAAATAGAGATTATAGAATAGCCAAGGTCCTTATGTTTCTTGTGTAATTGCTGTGTAAAAGCTGTGCTTACATTACTCGACATGAATACCTTTTTGGGCACTTGAGTTTTTCTCCTCCTAGTGCACAAGTTCTTAAGTATTTTCGCATAAGCCGGAACTTGTTGAATCGCATCTAGGAGAGGGATGTTTACGTTAACCTGCTTAAACATATCCACAATTTTGTCCATTTGTGCGTTAGGTTTGTTGGCTCTCAATCTGTTTGGAAATAGAGCTTTATCAATAAGGGTGGAGTCTAACATTTGTGGAGAAGTTTGTGGGGGTGGAATCGATGAAGTGGATGGAGGGTTCGAGCTTAGGGGAAAACGGAGAATAGGCTCGGAAGAAGAAGGTAAACTAGATGAAATAAAGTAAGAAGTAGAAGTGTAAGCCGGGGTGTCATTAATTATTTCATCATTATCAGTATCAATCTGTTCACCCACATGGTTATTCAACACTCTTCCAGATCTCAACGTGTTATAACACTCACATGATGTGAGCAGCCAGGATTAGGTAGGGGTTGACCTGGAAGTTTCCCTTTCTCTCTAGCACTCATTTCGGTGTATAATCGTGCAATTTGTGCTTCTATCGATTTAATACTCTCACCGTGGGAAGCGGAGTTCTTCTTTATATCATCGATAGAAGACCTTATTTCAGCTGACACTTGGATGGAATGTTTTATAAACAAATCCAAGGTTCGTTCGAGTGAAGAAGAGTTATCGGTACCAGCCAATTGCAAAGAATTATAAAACAGTGCAGAAGTGTTGGCCGGATTTTGAAAATTTTGTGGTTGAAAGGGGTGCTGACTCAGTTATAGTGGTTGCTGTTGTTCTAGAGGGACCCTTTGAATAGTATTTTGGTTTGGAACCGTATTTTGAGTTTGGTGTTGGTAACAAGCAAAATTAAGGTAATTCCTCCAACTCTTATTATGAGTGGAAGAATAAGGATCATTTCTAGATCGTTGCTGAAAAGCAGCATTAGGGTGTTCTTGACCTTGAAATGGAGAATTCAAATGACATTCTTCCGTCAAATGTGATGGATCGGAATAGCATCCACACATGGTTTTAGGGAGTGTGACCTGGTTTAGGGAGGCTGAAGAGAATTTTTTTCTATAGCATCGAGTTTCCTTTGTATCGCAGCCATTTTGGCTTTCAATGTGTTGGAAACATCGAGCTGATGGTTGCCATCTCCAGACGCTGGTGGTCTAATGCTTTCCCATTGCATAGTGTTTTCTGCAAAATCATCCAAGAATTTCCAATCTTCACCATCGTCTTTAGTCATGAACTTGCCTTGACACATGATTTCAAGCGTCTGCTTTGTTATTGGATTAATGCCCTCATATATAATATGGCAATGAACCAACGTACTGATTTCGTGATGAGGACATTGGATAAGAAGATTCTTAAATCGTTCAAAGTATTTCCAAAATGGTTTATTAGGATGTTGGGTAAATTGGAAGATATCGCCCTTAATACGGGCGGTCTTATGATTGGGATAAAATTTCTTAAGGAATACTATAACGAATTTTTCCCATTTAGAAATAGAATGCGCGGCAGTGTTATAAAGCCATTTTTGGCTAGATCACATAAAGAAAAAGGGAGAAGACGTAAACGAACAACATCCACAGAAAGTTATGACATGCCAATCCTTGCACATACATTTTCGAATTTGTTTATAAAAACGTATGCGTCTTCGGACTCAAGCCCATGAAATTTGGGTAACAGTTTGATAAATTTGGGTTTGATTTGAAAATTATCCCCATTGGCTGGTGGAATAGAAAGACATGTATGAAGGGGACCACGTGAAGGATAACATTTCTCTTGGAGAGACATACGCGGTAGATTTTGCGCACCTGCGGATGGTGGAAAAGTAGTGTTATTGAAATTTGATGGATAACTGTCCATAGTCAATGTGGTGGGTGGTAGGGAAAAAGAAAATGAAGAAATACCGACCCCGGAGTCGATAGAAGGAACGCGGACAAGACGAGCACTAGAATCCTGTCTCCAGCCGATCATGCACTTAACGGTTTTAGCGCAAGTGGCAGCGAATGTGATAATTAGAGAAAGTAATTTGTTTTAGTTTTTGGTTTGTTTTGAAAAAGACAGATTTTGAAAAATCAGAACAAAAAATGCACAGTCAATCCTAGATCTACGGTCACCTAGGTCAAGTCACTAGACCGCTCCTTGACTTCCAGAAGAAAAATCGCAGGAAAAATCCTCTACTACCCCTTTATCCCTCCGGTGGCCAGGTAAGTGCCAGGTAAGTGGGAGGTATCCACTACATAAGTAGCGGGCCTAATTAAGTAACCACTTGCTTTAGACACACTTTCCATAGACACCATAAAAGAAATGCGAATAGCAATAGATTACCCACGACCTTCATCTGACCTAATTGAGCGCGACGGTCCTTAGAGTCTTGTCTAGATATCTTTTTAGTTAATGAAGGGTGATGCGAATGCTAGTTTTGTGATTTTTGGGTCTAAGAAAGGGTAATGTAATCCCCACCTAATCTGAATTTTGTCTTTGCCCCTTAATTTTCGTATTAAAATATGCATAACAACCAATATCAAAATACGTAAAAAGATTTTTTTAAGTGGCGAATTTTTGAAAAGAATCCTGCAGAAAAGTGTTATTGGACAAGATCAGAAGAGAGATAAGAAAGTATAGAATATACCAGAGAAAATTGAAGCGTGAATCACTAAAACAACAGCGGATCCTCTGCAAAAACTCTGAATCTGCCGCGGTTCCGCGGTGGAATGGAGGAGTTAGGTGATTAAATTTTACTGTATCTTCCTTTGCTCCTGTGGAATCTTTAGAAAGTCTTTGAATCTTGATCTCTCTGATACAGTGATGCCACATTCCCTCGCAAAAATTCACACACTAATCGTTAAGCACACGATGTGATTTTGATTCAAATTTTTGATGGAATAATAATATTTCAACTCAAATAGCAAGAACAAACAAATTACACACGCATCCCCGGCAACGGAGCCATTTGATTGATCGGATTGATTGGTTGAAAAGAAAAATGTTTTCACAATCAAAGAGTTTATAACTGCGATCAATAACAGTGTCGATATAGTTCGTTAATGAGTACGGGACGTCCACTGAGATTCGTATATTTATTCGTTTTTGCTTTAGTTGAGCCGAAAGAAAATAGTAAAGAAAATTAAAGAAAATGAATCAAGATTTATTAGATGAAATATGTCCAACAAAAATCAAGAATGAGTTTAAGATTTAGTAATCTAGAATGTGTCCAATATCAATTTTAGTTATCAAGAAAATTGAAGAATAGCTTGTAGGATTCGATAGGAATTAGTACCAATGATGAATACTAAAAATGACTCATCTTATCTATTGATGAATTATAGCAAGAACAATGGTGATGAATGAAGATTAGCGATCTTTTGAAGAAACTAGGGTTTCTCTTTCACTATCCCTTGTCTTTTCATTAATCACCATTCAAATCTAGCCATTAGCGAAGAGAATCATCACTCATATAATCCCAAATTGCAACGAGATTATTAAGAACGGTGATGTCATTCCAAATTTGGTCATTGACGATTCTTTTTCCTAAATTTCATATTTCTTATAAGACTTAAGATGCGTAAAGGATTTCATCACCATTTGATCTATCGAATTCCTTCGAATCCTTAGCAAGCGGAGATTTACTCGCGCATCATGAAAAATAAAGAATCAAGAATTAGAAATTTCATAATGCAAGAATGTAAAGAAAGTGAGAATTAACAATTGATCACCTTTATTAATCAAATTCTAATTACACATTCCTTCAATCCGAGGTTACAAGAGGTACTCTTGATCGCTCCCTTGAAGAGCTAACTATTCCGTCGAATTTCGCAACGCTCGATATTCGTGAGACTTGGACCTATCAAGGATCTCATGTTCTTGATGACGATCGGCTTCGCGTAAAGGATCTTGAATGTCATCGCTCGATATTGTTCTCAACGATTCTTGATTTGGATCTTGAATTGGAATTGAATTGGATTTGGCTTTTGCTTGTGTGCTAGAAATTGACAACAATCAATAACCTATTAATGTAGGCTTAGATCCCTTTATATAGATCTTTACCAATCTTCCACTAGAAGCTAGGTTAATCTTCCCCAAGAAGTTAGGTAGTTGTAGGGAAACATCTAGAATAAGGTAGTTATCTAGCTTCCTCAAGAAGCTAGGCTGTTGTAGGGATGTTTCCAGAACATGTTTGTTGCAATGGAGCGTCTTCAACAAGCTAGGAGGTTATAGGGAAGCTTCTGGAAAAGTGTCGTCACCGGATCCCCCAACTCGGCCGCAGATCCGCGGCGGATCCGCCTGACTCGGCTGCGGATCTGCGGCCGTTTGGTGAGTTTGTGCCTTCAAAATTATTCTGTCTTCTTGTGTTGATCTCTGGGTTTATATTTGATATCTGTAATTCTTTTATCGCTTCTAAATCTCTGCTAGATTTTAATTCTTTGATTTGCTGTATTTTTGTCGGCGAATTTGCGATTCCGATATCTGTCCTGAAATAATTTTCTGCACAAAATTCTTAATAAAGGATATTGAGATATACAATATCATGAATGAAATAATAAATACACAATTTCCTTCCAAAATGTTGATTATAATGTATAACACGTGGTATTTGATATTTTCTGGATGAACTTGTAATACATGTTATATTTATAACAACCATCATTAGATGATCAGAAAAGTGAAGAAATTGTTATGTTAAAGATTGCAATATTTTCGACTGAACATCAGATAGCGGTTCTCTTGTGGCATGTGTACAGGTTAGTCTTTTGACCTGAGATCGTCATATGTCTCGTGTGAGTTCCCACTGTTCTTTGATCACTACCATACTGTTAGTGTATATGCCCTAGAGGCCATTACTGTATCATACTAGTATGTATATTACTTAATGGAAGCTTGGGATATTCACCTTGTATTGACAATCTTTCTCAAAATGGTAGTATGCTACTTGGTTTGTTTCTGCTTTAATGTGTACATGTGTTTATTTTATTATATCACCTATACGCATTAGTGGAGCCCTTAGGATCTTTGCTTGATTACCAGCGTTGTGATGGCAGTGACACTCGTGGGGGCTGGGTAATCCATAAGAACATCCTTATACAGGTCCCTAGTCACAGGACTATCGAGACAGGGCATCGATACTCCGGAGTAGACTAGCGTATGCTCTTCTCATCCCAGCAGGGGAGACGGTCTGTCCCACAGCCGTCAGTACTTCGTACTTGAGATAGTATACGAGTGCTCGTTAGGTTACGAGTACACTGGACAGGACTCGTCGGGAACTGATTGGTTGGTATTATACCTATCGTCTGTTATCAGTTCCCAGGTGACATGAGTACAGCTTAGTCCGCTGACTTGACACTGTCACTTCGCCTCGAGTGTGTTCCCACTGTACTTTGATCACTACCCTACTACGGCTCAAAGGAGTCGTGCAAACAGGTAGTAGTTGGGTGCAGTCCCGAAGCACTTGGAGGCAGTGACGGTTAGACAGGATTCGTCTCTCCCGGTATTGGGGGTTGACATCGCACTGTGTCTAGGAGAGCCATTACACGAGTAGTCCCTGGCCAGGGCAAGCGAGATATACTGGTAGGTTTCCAGTGCTATCTCTGGGTGTTCTGGGCTTCACTCCGACACGACTTGTATCGCTATTAGGGGACTGACGTTCACCGCCCCCTAGGCCCGCCATGCGATGTATCAGACGAACAGACCGGACAGTATGGAGACTGTCACATTCAGGCACAGTAGGAGTTCAGATTGGTTTCACCTCGTCAGTCTTCTTGTCGGCATCTACGTGGGGGCCGTTACGCACAGCTAGTGCCGCTTGCGGTCTGTGGTTAAACCCACTGCCAGCGTAGTGTCGAGTCTTTAGAGTCCCACACTGAGAGCTATTCGCCTTCAGGAAAAAGAGTAGAGGTCGCACGGTTTTGCGACAGGTCGCATGGTTTTGCGACAGGGTTCAGTCACATCCGTGCACTTGTGGACGTTTAGTGTCCGGACAGTTAACACTAGCGGGCTTTGGTTTAAGCCAGATCCTAGTGTATGTTTTGCGATTGGTTTTATCTCGTTTGTATTCGTGTTCCTCGGAATGCGGATACGAGTGTGTATGCACAGTTGACAGAGAGACAGAGACAGAGGATTCTCATTGGGGTTGTTGACTGTTGACTGTTGACTATTGACTTTTTACTAAACCCTAATGAGAGTAAGAAATATGATTAGCAATAATATTAATTAAGTATTATAGTGACATGGTTGTTGAGGGGTTGACTTTGTTGACTTGTTGACTTTGTTGACCGGTTGACTAGGTTGAACTAGTTGACCATCATCATCACAATAGTTGTCATTTTCATGCAAAGACTTTTGCTTGCTTGATGTGGTTTGCAAAATGAGTGCATGAAAATGATATTTCCTTTGACATGATATAAACCATCACATAATACTTGATTATCATTATGGCTCATGATGCTTTTGGATTATGAGAGGGTGAATGAGAAAAGAGAGGCTCATTCTTTCATTTGCTTTCTCTCTCCTTTGAGCTCTCTCATTCTCTTGTTCTCACCCTCTTCCTCTTGCTCTCTCTACCTCAAGGAAAAACATTCTCATGTGTTGAGACTCATTGCCCTAGAGATAAAAAGACACCAAAACAATCCTCTACTCACTCTATTTCATATGGTTTGGCAAACCGAGTGAACTAGTTTCTTCAAAGATCGAAGAAGAAGCCAAAGGTAGAAGCTTTCGGGTGGATCGATCTTCGGCGCAAGGAGACGACGGGGCGAAGCCGATCCGTACACCATCAAGAGTTGAAGACGAAGGAGTTCAAGAAAGGTATAACCCCTAACCGAGTAGTTAACAACTCCTAGTTAGGTTGTTAGGTAGATAGTTTAACAAAGATCCGTTTTGAGTCCATGTTACCGCCTCTAGAAAAATCGTTTTTCATCATTTCCGAAAGCCCGTAAGTATCGGGAGAGATAGCATGGACTTACAGTGGTATCAGAGCCAAGTTAAACACTATTTAACATGTTAGCATAGTAACTAGAAATTCGATCGGAAAAAAAGGTCGCGAAAAACACCCGGATTATCAACTTTCTGTCGAATTTTTCCACTGTTCATAAAATGATAAATCATGCTTTAAAATTCGGCTCAGGGTTTTTAGAAGAAACTGCAAAAAATTGGTCCACTGATCCGATCAAAGCGCCGCGGAAACGCGGTGGGAGCCTGCTCCCGCTGCGGTTCCGCGGCCGAGTTGACTCGGCCTTGGGGAATTTTGGTTGCAGTTTGTTCTATGGGGTATTTTGGGATTTTTGGTATATGTTTTTTCTGCCCAGATTTTCCAGAAAGAAAATTTTGTTTTTGGGGCTTTAAAAACCGTATTTTGATCGAGTTTTTAATGACTTAAGCTGACGGGTTTATTTTTGTGATGTGATAATTGTATTGAACGTCTGCTAATCGCTATATGTCGATTAGTGGGGGTTATTTAAATCTGTGATCTGTAGTGTTGTTGGTATGTGTATATGAATTCATTGGATTGTCGCGGGTGAATAGCCGGGGGGTTGTGAGACGAGAGTTTTCTTTTCTTTCAATTCATGTAAATTTGTAAATTGATGTAAAATTATTTGTATGGCCACACAACCGGGTCGGGGTTGTAGCCGTCACTGTATAATTTCTTTTTACTGTTTTTGCTCCTAGGATAGACCCATGGAGGGGGTGCACAAACTACCGGATATCTCGAAGTGCCGAGTGGCCTACTCACGTTGTTGAGGGAGGTTGCTCCGCTTCGGCTACTTGGCGGATAGTTTGCCGCACCCGTAGGGGTCTTGGGTAGGGTATTGGCTATTCACCGCGACCGTGTAATCTGCTTTGCGTTACAGGCTCGTACAAATTGCAGATTCCTAGTATATCCAATGTGTTCATCTTTGATCTGAAATGGCTATCATTGCAATATATCTATATATGATATTATTTAGGCGTTGCTTATGTTTTACAGCCGCGCTAGCCCAGCCCCCGCTCTGTCGTTAGTTAAGTAACCTAACGGGTAATGACGGGGCCCCGTGGCGAATGCGAATGGCATAAGCATATGTCATATTTTGGTTGTTTTCTGCAATGGTAGGATTAAATGATGGGACGCATTAAAAGAACTAATGCAAGAAAAATAAACTAAGTAAAAGTCGTTGGAACACTTTCAAAACCACTCGGTTTCTTTTCAAAATAACTTTTAAACGCGGAGCTTAAGCCACTCCTTTTAAAAGCTATATCGTTCCATCGATTATATCAAGTTCACTACGTTCACGGTTTCGCCAAAACCATTCGTAGCCCTCCGCCATTTCAGTTAAATATTCAGTAGTATTCAAGCTATGTATTTTGACCTTCGCCAAGGCATAGTGATTGGTAGCTGCTGAATATTTATCTGTAGCATAGATAGATGCGTTGGTTTGGGACAGTCGTACTACTATTTTGGCCTTCGTCAAGGGTATGTACGGGTGGGTTCAAATTAACCTGGACAATGACGGGTAGAACTTGACATGTGACTTATGATATGTTGGCCTTCGTTAAGGTCATAAGAGCATGGGGCAAAAATCCACATCGGGAGTTTCAAAAGAACTGAAACTTGCTAGCGCTGCATACCATTTGGAGTGTGATGATTCTGATAGGATTCCTTCAGTTTTGTTACACGATGATATTTGGATCCCGATCCTACTGTGAGTATATGCTACTCCTCGGGAAATTTCTCACTTAACGATCAATGCTATAAACCAAGTAGGTATCTAGAAAGGTGTTAGCGGGGCTACGCCCCCAGGGAAAAGAGGTTATTTAATTAAGGAACTTCGCGAAAACGTTGGAAAACCTCACTCGAAGTACCGACACCAGCCTGGCCGAACAGTTAAGCAAGTATTGTACGGTGAGATTGATCCTGACTAATTCTTCCATTTTGGTTTGAGGAGGGATTCGAGAGACAGTGGGAGCCCTCCTGTTTAGACAAATTAAAAACCAATCTAAACTTGCTAGTGCATCATGCTGAGTGTTTTCTTCTCTCTCTCTTAATTGCAGCGACCGAGTGACCGCACCTAGGTTACATCTAGATAATAAAATGACTGTTATGACTGGCAAAGGTCTGTCCAGATGTCCATTGCCATAACAAGCTGGGACACCTATTAACTAATCCAACCCCTGCCGTCTCAGGTCCAGTTTCCCCTGTCATGAATATTGATATCCATAGGACATCGGGAAAAGACTGTGCGAAAGCCAAGTGCCTCGTGTTAGCCTCAGTTGATGGTGCATACCAGGGGCTGCACGAGAAGATGGACTTATTTTCTATCTTCCTCCATAACAAAGATTTATATGGAGAGCAATCTCGTATCGCAAGATATGAGACCTCAAACGAATTGCTTTCAGCGAGGTTGGCTATCGGGTCATCTGTAAGGGGCAACGTCCTTACAAAGACCAGCTCTTTTGAGCTCTTGGACCTAAAGACCACGTTGAAGAACGGGTCAGGTGTTGACTTAGTTCTACAGTCTCTACCTACTACCCTGAAGGAAACCAAGAAAGTAGAAAGAAAGGGAAAGTCAGAAGTTTCAGGACTGGATATAGTGGAAGAGGGACGTCCTTATTGTTGCGGGAATGAACATTGGCAGAAAGATTGCAGGGCTAGCATAGCCAGTAGCCAGAATTCGAAGCATGTTGTGGCTTCGGCTTCGGGTGTGTTTGTAATAGAGAACTATATGTCAGTTAACCCTACTTCCTGGGTATTGGATACCGGATTAGGATCTTATATCTGTAATTCGTTACAGGCTCTGAGAAATCGTAGGGTTATCAGGAAAGGTGATATGACTCTCAGGGTTGCTAACGGAATGAGCATGGATGCTGAATCCGTAGGGGAATATCACCTTGGACTGACAACTGGGCAGATATTGATTCTGCGTAACTGTTTGTATGTACCAGGTGCGACTTGTAATTGTAGGGTTCCTAGGCACCCTAGTGAAGTCTCACAAGTGATCAAACACGCTAATTTCTTAAAATTACGGTGCCGAGAAAACCTAGAACGGATCGTTAACTAGATATATAGGCGAAACGATCCAAATAAACAACTTTATCTAAAAGGAAAGGAGCTACAACCTTTGTAGATCCGGTCCACCACTTCGTAAGCTCCGCGATGATCTCCCTCCGCTGTCCAAATCAAACCCGTGACTCTAGCATCGGCATCATCGAAGAATGGGCGGGCTTGATCGTCGGTTCGATGCCGAAGATGATCTACGTCGAGGCATCGCTAGAACAAGCTCAAACTTCACCAAGTCGGGAAAACTTGTGAAGGAAACACCCTATACTACTTGGCAAGAGGTAGAGGATGAAGAAATAGGAAGTGGGTAAACTTTAGATTTGGATTTCTCACACTTTTCCATCAATCACCATTGATGGTCAAGCTTTCTCTTTCTTGTTTAAGATGAAGAAGAAGAAGAAAAGATATGATAAGTTAAATTAAAATAGAAAAAAAAATACAATACTTATCATATCTTTAACCATGGTTTAGTGTAGAGACTTAACTTAGGTTAGATGAGTGGTTAGGGTTAGGCATGAGACAAGAATGGTGACTAAGTCAATGCTTCATGAATCTTCAACTAAAAACAAATATAGCCACCATTCATTTCTCTTTTTCTTTTCAAATGAAATAAATAAAAAGAAAAGATAAATGAATAAGATGAAACCCTAATCACTAACTAACCATGGTTTAATACTTTACACAAAACCAAACAAGAATGTATCATCAAACATGATACAATCATGTGCACAAAGAAATATATCACATATACAATTGCACAATTCAAGTGAGAAAATCCTTTTAAAGTGAACCAATACTAGTTAATGCAAAGTAATATATCAAATATATAATTATACATTAAATCATTAAATCAACACTTGATTTAACGATCCGGTGATATCGGATATAACCGACTAGTATCATATGTATCGGCTTATCGAATCAATCCTTGATTCGATAACTAGGTTATATCGCATATAACCATTCGACACATACATCGCGAGAATAAAATACGGTATCACATACACGAATTATTCTCGGTCCTGCACATATCTCATATGCATTCCTATTTCGTTTCGCTTGAACTAGGAAACCTATGTATAGGACTCTAAAGACTCGTCAATACGCCGGCAGCAGATGTTGATCATATCAAACACCCACAAGCCGCAAACGGTCTGCTAAACGTAACGGCCACCCGGGTATTGAGCGATCAGAAGATCGACGAGCAAGCCCGCTCACACTCCTGTGAATCCAACCAGTAACACTTGCCGTACAGTCCGGTCTGTTCGTCTGATATGTCGCATATCTCGCCTAGGGGTGGTAAACGTCAGACCCCAATAGCTCGATAAGTCATGCCGACGTAGGGTCCATAACATTCGTGAAACTACTGATAACTCTTACCAGTAAATCACTGCAACCCTGGCCAGGGATTTCCTGTTATGGCCAGTCGAGCATAGCACAACATCAACCCCTAATACCGAGAGAGACGAATCCCCTCCTATCGCTCATTGCCTCCATGTGAATCGGGACTGTACCCAAAAACCACCTGTTTGCACAACTCAGTAGAGCCGTGGTAGGGTGGAAATCAAAGCACAGTGGGAGACACACAAGACTCTATGACGATCTCGGGTCAACAGACTAAGCTGTACCAGTGTCACCAGAGAACTGCCATCTGACGTGAGGTATAATACCATCTGGGAGTTCTCGGCGAGTCCGTTCAGTGTACCCAGTCTCCACTGAGCACCCGCATACCATCTCCGATGTCAAACACCAATGGATATGGGATCATCCATCGCCCATCGCATGGGTCAAGAAGATATGCGTTAGTCTACTCTGGAATATCGATGCCCCGTCTCGATATTCCCACGCCTAGGAACATTTCAAGGATGTACTCATGGACTACCCAGGCCCCACTAGTATGATCTACATCATAGTCCTGGAAGTCGAGTACACATCCTAAGGGCTTTATCAACATGTAATCAGAGAGACAAAAATTATACATGTTAAGATAAAGAGCAACCAGATAGCGTACTATCATGTCGAGCAAGAAAGTCCTACCTATATATGTCCCAGCATCCACTACAATATACATCCAATGTACAGTAATAGCCTCTAGGGCATACATATAACTAACAATCTCCCACTTGCACTAGGGCCATCTGTAGCAGTGGTCGCAGTATCTAATACTCAACCATCCCATATGAGTCTCTCTCTGGGAAAAAGGCCTTCGTGAGTGGATCCGCCGTGTTCTCCTCTGAGTCTACTCTCCTAACCTCGATCACCCTGGAGATCAACTATCTCCATGATCAGGTGATGCTGCCTCAGAATATGTCTGGGTCACTGATGGGACCAGGGTTCCAGGGGCCAAAGCCACACTTCCATTGTCATACAATGGCAGGAACCTAGTTCATCTTATGAACCAATATACACCCAAACTTCCTCTTTGGTAGTATCTTTAATAGCGATGTTACCAGCCTTTATCATCTAGTTTGCCACGGTATCTAGCTTGGAACTCTTCCAACATACCGTCCCTTTACTGAGGGTAAAGACAATGCCTGTGACTGACATTCAGTCGTCTTTATCACCCTGGAACACTTCCAGTGATTCTCCCCAGGATCGATTGATACCATCTCACTACAACTAGTGAGTATCCTAACATTCAATTAGATCTATCTCATAGAGCCAAAGCTTAGGATTTAGTAGGTATCACTTTGATCCTATATGGAAAATCTTTGTGATATGCGGAGATTGATCGAGTGTAGCATAGGAAACTCCTTCCCTAACAAGAGTATGTCATCCACGTACTCTACGAGGATCGTCACCATACTCCCTACTACCTTTTTGTTTATACAAGGTTCATCTACCATTTTGATGATGTCAACTTCTTTGACTAATCCATCAAAACAGATGTTCCAACTCCGCGATGCCTGCTTTATCCTATAAGGCATCTTGCACATGTTTCCGCTGCTCCCACTGACTACGAGGCCCTCTGGCTGTGTTCTTATAGACGTTCTCTTCTAAATCAATATTTAGAAAAGTAGTCATGGCACCCAACCACCAGATATCGTAGTCATGGTATGTAGCCGTGGCAAGTAGGATCTGGATGGATTTAAACATAGTCCCTGGAAAAGGTTTCATCATTATCCGTGCCTGGTTGATTAAGAAAACCTTTAACAAGTCTAGCTTTGAAAGTCTCAACCTTTCCATGTACACCAAGCAATCTTCTCAAGATATACTTGCTCCTGATGGGGATTTAACCCTTCAGTTATAGCAACCAAAGTCCATACTTTGTTGATGTATAAGGATTCCATCTCAGATCACTAAGCATCCAGCCATTCTTACAGAGTCCCTACTCGAATCTAGTTGGGTCATCATCTCATGATGCAATCCTTGCTCCCACTGTCATCGAGAAACCGAGGTATCTCTCAGGCAGGCGAGGAACCCTACCAGATCGGCGGAGAGGCTGAGGTTCGTCGGAAACTATTGAATCCTTTGGTTCTGTCAAATCATTAGCAGTTTTGTACAGCTGGAACCTTTCCTGTTCTACAGAACTGATCTTGCCTCGATCTTGTCCGGATTTTGCTTTTGACATAGGCCAGACAATCCCAAATCTTAACTTACTTAAGAGATAGGCTCTTCCCATACCATATCTCATATGGAATGGTAGGCACTGATTTGATTCGAACCTAATTCAATAGGTATGCAGCTTCTCAAGCGCATAACTCCCAAAAGGAAATAGGTAACTCAGTAATACTCATCACAGAGCACACCATATCTAATATTGTGTGATTGCCCCGCCCTGATACACCGCTGTGCTGTGGTGTATTCAGAGGAGTAATACGGAGAGAGAATCTCATTCTCCTTTAGAATGGTCCAGGAATGCCATGCACAAGTATTCTCCTCCCTGATCTCATCATAAGACATAATACTTATACCCGTATTTTGGTTCTCTACTTCCAATTTGTATTCTTTGAATACCTCAAAAGCTTCGGACTTATGTTTCAACAGGAACATACGACTGAATCTTGAGAGATTATCAGAGAATATAATGAAGTATAAAGAACCAGTCCTGGCATGTGTAGACAGGAGACCTTTCATACATCATCATGTATCAGTCCCAAGAGTTTACTAACTCTTCCTCTGTTTCTAATAAACAGTGCTATGGTCATCTAATCTTTGTGACATGACTGGCAAGTTTCACAAGATGTAAATTCAAACTGATTTAAATATGCATCTAAATGTAACTTCAGCTAGTCGGGTCGCATTGATATGACCTAGTCTACAATACCTCAAAAAGAATTTGTTCATTTCTGAACTCTTCCTCTTGTGTGTGTTCAGTATACAAGGAACTGTAGTTTGATTTAGAACGTCAATGCTTTTAGATAACGTGCCTGAACCGATCAACTTTTGATATAGGAAATGTTCAAAACATTATCCATCAATACAAAATTATATCCTTTCTTTAGTAATAAAGTGACTGATATGATTTTGTATATCAGGTTCGGTATCTAATAGCATTTGTTCAGAATCAATGTATTCGTAATACAGGGTGACAGTGACCAACAGACTTGGCTGCACCACTTGCCCCGTTTTCTGTCTCATGAAACTTATCACCCGTTCTCAGTTTTTCTACCCTTTTGTAGCCCTATGTAACAGATTACATATCTGGGATCCTGATCCGGTATCATATACCCAGGATGCAGAGGATACTGAGAAACAGTTCTATGTAATGAACACACCCGAAGGAGATGCATCATATGCACTTTCTTCGTTTGGGCGGCATAGGAATTCTGGTATTCTCCAATTTCCTGCTCTGTCTTATAACAATTATAAGTTGGAGCGGGACCAACGTTCCCCAGCTCAGTATAACAAGCGGGTTCGGTCAATACATCCATATTATTATCTTGATTAAGGCGTGATATGGTCGCTACCAGGAGAGAGAGAGAAGAAAACACTCTGCGTGCGCTCTTGCAAGATCAGATTGGTTATATATTTTATCTAATCAGGATGACTCCCACTGTTTTTATCAAATCTTCCTTCAAACCTTAAAAGGAAAGACTAGCCGGGATTAATTACACTTTACAAGTTCGCCAATCTTTCAGCCAGGCCAGTGTCGGTACTTTGAGGGAGGTTCCCCGTGCTTTCGCACGGACCTAATCACTGTAAACCTCGTTTTTCCAGAGGCGTAACCCCGTTGACACCTTTCTAGACACCTACTTGATCGGCTAATTGTAAAGTGCAAAACTCTCCCAGGAGTAACAATTACTCGCAGTGGGTATCGGGATCCAACTATCACATAGAAGGTATGCAATCTCATTGCAAATTTCAACACTTGAAACTCCCGATAAAGGTTTTTACCCCTAGCACCTATGACCTTAACTATGGTCAATAAATCACAAGTACTAGTCAAGTTCTACCCATCATTTCGTGATTAATTAGACCCACCCACATGACCCTTAACTAAGGTCAACAAAGTCACGCGACTGTCCTAACTAATCGCATCATATGCGGTGTAGGAAGACATCACTTAGCTACCGTACACTGTGCCTTGACTATGGTCAACAAACACAGCACGAATACTAAGTACTCTACTTCCTAAAATGACGGAGGGTTGCGGCTGGTTTTTGTGAAAACCATTAACGCTTTGAACTTGATCTCATTGCGGAATCAAATGGTTTTTAAATGGAATGTTTTTGAAGCTTTTCTAGTTTTGCTAAAGGGGTCACTCCCGGTGAAGGGATCGTCGGCCCTTTCCTCGTCGAATGAGGTGCGGGATATATCATATATATCACTGTGCAAAGCGAAAACTATAGAAGCGATCAAAGACAAACCGAGTTTGTAGCATCTGCCAGTTATTGCTAAAGGAGTCACTCCCGGTGAAGGGATCTCGGTCCTTTCCTCATCGAATAAGGTGCAGGATGTTCTATAATGAACACCGCGATGCAAAGCAAGAACTGTAGCTACCTGTTTTTATTTTAAAATTCGATTCCACAACATCAATTAGGTTTATTTTCTTTCATTAATCTCATTAATGAATATCCCATCATTTAACTCCACCTAACCATCATAGATAAATATAACGTACGCTTATGCCATCCGCATTCGTCTCGATGTCCCGTCTGCACCGTTAGGTTAGATAACTAACGGCAGAGCGAGGCAGGGCTAGCGCGGGTGTAAAACATAAGCAACGTCTATATAATATATCATATATACTATATATAATACCTGTCATAGAACATCATATGATCACATCACAGATAAATCACAGCAGAAGAAACATATGAAATATTGGATATACTAGGACGTCCGTGTTTTCAATACGAGCCAGTATAAAACACGGATTCCACGGTCGTGATGAATAGCCAATCCTACACCCCTAGACCCCTACGAGAGCGGCAAGCAACCCTACCAATTCTAGGGTTAGGAGACCCGGACTCGACTCCTCGAGTTGGTCTCCCACTGGACCCCAGAACCCGGTTACTTGTGCTCCCCTCCTTGGGTCTATCCTAGTGCAGAAAAGTAAATAATATACATCAACGGTGACAACTTCCGCAACCTGGATGTGCACCAATAAAAAAATATTACATACAAGTTTTTACATGAATGAAAATGAAAAAACACTCATCTCACATAAAAACCCCCGGCTATTCAAACACGACGATCCAATATAACATATCCAGCAACACATAACATCACATGTCATCAACGTAAGTAAATATGCGCATCCCAATTGTCGTTGACATATAGCAACAAAACCGGCAATATCACATATTACACTTACGGTCACAGAAAAGAAAGTGTAAAACTACAACAGTTGGAATCCGCAACCACCTCAAACATCGCATGCCTGACCAAATGAATTCTTTAGACATCGCATGCCTAACAATTATAAACCCCGCATTTTAGTCTCATTATCGAAAACACTTTTCAATATCAAGTCGGGAAATTCAACAAGATTCCCGAAAAACTGATCGAATGCTCGTCGCAAACTTTAGTAGGCGGCCGCACCCCTGATACCGTCGAAGAAGTGCACCAAGGCGGAACACCGCTACCGCGAGCACCCGAACGGATGCTTTCGGCGATGGGGTTCTCCTACAGTCACTTGGTCGGGGCTATGGAGTGAGGCTGTCTATTAAGTTTACCCGGCGAGTATCCGCGTACGCTACGTGATTCCGACGGACTTTTGATCACATCAAAATTCCGTGGCAACCGATCAAGTGAGACTAAACTGCTACGTTTATAATATTCATTCGGTTATCTCATAACTATTAGTGAATTCCAATTATTGTATCACATTCCGGATAAATAGAAAATGCTAAACTTTTCGATCGAACAATCGAACACCCAAGTTTTCCCGATACAGCTCAACACATGAAATAAGTCTAACAACATTCAGTTCGTGCCTCAGTACCAACGGTCCAGCCGTAGAAGGGTCAAGCCAACGCCTCACATGTGGCACGCCGTACTGCCCCAAACCCGAAGGTTCAAAGGGCAGTTCAAGATGGTCACATAATCGAGTTAAGGTTTGTTGTCTTCTAGAGGGTCCATCGCGTTACTTGCACTACTTAGAACGTCGTTAAACTACGGAAAAATCCAACAATTGGAAATTTCCCGGTAGGGGAAAAAGTGGGTATTTATATCCGGTCGAACTTTTTAACATATTCTAAAAATACCCGGAAAAGCACACCGACAAAAATTAGACAGTCCGATCGAATACACCGAGTCCCCAATACAACCCAGAAAATAAAACTCTGGAATAAATATTAAAATATTCCCAGGAAAACCAGCACCAGAAAACAAGAATTACTGTGCAAAGTTTGAAGTCCAATCATGTCACGTGACCGCGGAACCGCGGCAGAAGCCAGGCTTCTGCCGCGGTTCCGCCGCGCAATAGAGGTATCAATGAAAAATTTTTACATCGTAATTCTTAGAATTCCTTGCTGGATTTTCTGCATATTTTTAATTTCGAAAAAACCACATTTTACAGAAATGTCCAGAGAGCATTTTCAAGTCGGGGTTTTGTGTTCGTTCGGACTTCTAACTCCGTCAGGACTTCGCCTAAGGCTCTAGCTAGGCTCTGATACCACTGTAGGGTTCCTAGGCACCCTAGTGAAGTCTCACAAGTGATCAAACAAGCTAATTTCTTATAATTACGGTGCCGAGAAAACCTAGAACGGATCGTTAACTAGATATATAGGCGAAACGATGCAAATAAACAACTTTATCTAAAAGGAAAGGAGCTACAACCTTTGTAGATCCGGTCCACCACTTCGTAAGCTCCGCGATGATCTCCCTCCGCTGTCCAAATCGAACCCGTGACTCTAGCATCGGCATCATCGAAGAATGGGCGGGCTTGATCGTCGGTTCGATGCCGAAGATGATCTACGTCGAGGCATCGCTAGAACAAGCTCAAACTTCACCAAGTCGGGAAAACTTGTGAAGGAAACAACCTATACTACTTGGCAAGAGGTAGAGGATGAAGAAATAGAAAGTGGGTAAACTTTAGATTTGGATTTCTCACACTTTTCCATCAATTACCATTGATGGTCAAGCTTTCTCTTTCTTGTTTAAGATGAAGAAGAAGAAGAAAAGATATGATAAGTTAAATTAAAATAGAAAAGAAAATACAATACTTATCATATCTTTAACCATGGTTTAGTGTAGAGACTTAACTTAGGTTAGATGAGTGGTTAGGGTTAGGCATGAGACAAGAATGGTGACTAAGTCAATGCTTCATGAATCTTCAACTAAAAACAAATATAGCCACCACTCATTTCTCTTTTTCTTTTCAAATGAAATAAATAAAAAGAAAAGATAAATGAATAAGATGAAACCCTAATCACTAACTAACCATGGTTTAATACTTTACACAAAACCAAACAATAATGTATCATCAAACATGATACAATCATGTGCACAAAGAAATATATCACATATACAACCTGCACAATTCAAGTGAGAAAATCCTTTTAAAGTGAACCAATACTAGTTAATGCAAAGTAATATATCAAATATATAATTATACATTAAATCATTAAATCAACACTTGATTTAACGATCCGGTCATATCGGATATAACCGACTAGTATCATATGTATCGGCTTATCGAATCAATCCTTGATTCGATAACTAGGTTATATCGCATATAACCATTCGACACATACATCGCGAGAATAAAATACGGTATCACATACACGAATTATTCTCGGTCCCGCACATATCTCATATGCGCTCCTATTTCGTTTCGCTTGAACTAGGAAACCTCTGTGTAGGACTCTAAAGACTCGTCAATACGCCGGCAGCAGATGTTGATCATATCAAACACCCACAAGCCGCAAGCGGTCTGCTAAACGTAACGGCCATCCGGGTATTGAGCGATCAGAAGATCGACGAGCAAGCCCGCTCACACTCCTGTGAATCCAACCAGTAACACTTGCCGTACAGTCCGGTCTGTTCGTCTGATATGTCGCATATCTCGCCTAGGGGTGGTAAACGTCAGACCCCAATAGCTCGATAAGTCATGCCGACGTAGGGTCCATAACATTCGTGAAACTACTGATAACTCTTACCAGTAAATCACTGCAACCCTGGCCAGGGATTTCCTGTTATGGCCAGTCGAGCATAGCACAACATCAACCCCTAATACCGAGAGAGACGAATCCCCTCCTATCGCTCATTGCCTCCATGTGAATCGGGACTGTACCCAAAAACCACCTGTTTGCACAACTCAGTAGAGCCGTGGTAGGGTGGAAATCAAAGCACAGTGGGAGACAGACAAGACTCTATGACGATCTCGGGTCAACAGACTAAGCTGTACCAGTGTCACCAGAGAACTGCCATCTGACGTGAGGTATAATACCTTCTGGGAGTTCTCGGCGAGTCCGTTCAGTGTACCCAGTCTCCACTGAGCACCCGCATACCATGTCCGATGTCAAACACCAATGGATATGGGATCATCCATCGCCCATCGCATGGGTCAAGAAGATATGCGCTAGTCTACTCTGGAATATCGATGCCCCGTCTCGATATTCCCATGACTAGGAACATTTCAAGGATGTACTCATGGACTACCCAGGCCCCACTAGTATGATCTACATCATAGTCCTGGAAGTCGAGTACACATCCTAAGGGCTTTATCAACATGTAATCAGAGAGACAGAAAGTATACTTGTTAAGATAAAGAGCAACCAGATAGCGTACTATCATGTCGAGCAAGAAAGTCCTACCTATATATGTCCCAGCATCCACTACAATATACATCCAATGTACAGTAATGGCCTCTAGGGCATACATATAACTAACAGTAATATCATATCTGTATCCTTACTTTCTAAGGAAGGATATGATTTTACTTTTGTAAACGATGTAGTGAACATCCAACTAAATCAAGTTCTTATTAGGTCAGGTACATTAAATAACGGTATATACGTATTGAATCAAGCTCAGATATTCAGTGTCCAGAACACACTTAAAAGAATGTCTCCGGAATTAAATCAGGCATTCTTATGGCATTGTAGACTGGGTCACATCAATGAGACACGGTTAACAAAGTTACATAAAGAAGGATACTTGGATCCGTTCGAGTACCAGTCTTATGCCACTTGTGAATCTTGTCTCATGGGAAAGATGACAAAGACTCCATTCACTGGACAAGGAGTAAGAGCGAGCGAGCTCTTAGGACTCATACACAGTGACGTGTGTGGTCCAATGTCTACACATGCGCGAAGCGGTTATTCATACTTCATTACATTCACAGATGATTTCTCTAGGTATGGACATGTCTTCTTAATGAAGCACAAATCCGTGGCCTTTGAGAAATTTCGGGAATACAAGAATGAAGTTGAAAAACAAACAGGCAAAAGTATAAAGACACTGAGATCCGATCGAGGTGGTGAATACTTGAGTGCCGAGTTTCTGGACTACTTAAAAGAGAATGGAATTCTCTCTCGGCGTACTCCTCCATACACACCACAACACAACGGTGTATCGGAAAGGCGGAATTGGACCCTATTGGATATGGTTCATTCCATGATGAGTAAGGCTGAGTTACCGCGATCTTTCTGGGGTTATGCACTAGAAACAACTGCATATCTCTTGAACAAAGCTCCAACCAAGACTCCTACCACCCCATATCAGATGTGGTGTGGGAAGAAACACTGTCTTCAATATCTGAAGATATGGGGATGTCCAGCTTTTGTAAAAAAGCAGCATGCGGACAAGCTCGCGGCACGCTCAGTACTGTGTAAGTTTGTGGGATACCCGAAAAACTCCAGGGGTATTTTTTCTATTACGTAGAGGAACAAAAGGTTTTTGTTTCTCGTCATGCCCACTTTCTGGAACATCAGTTTTTAGAAAAAGGTACAAGTGGGAGCGTAGTAGAACTGGAAGAAATTCCAGAACCACAAGCTATTACAGAAAGCTTGGAAGAGCCAGAAGGTTCAGGAGAACCGGACATTCCTGTGCCACTCCACAGGAGTAGTAGGCAGTCTCATCCATCCGAGAGATACTACGGTTTTCTCATAGACGGGGATAGAGAGGATTGCACAGTTGATTATGATGAGCCTACTAGCTTCCAGCAAGCCATTCAGAGCGGTGACTCGGTAAAATGGCTGGATGCAATGTGGACCGAGATGGAGTCCATGTACACCAATAAAGTTTGGACTTTGGACTTTGCTCCAGAAGGGGTAAAACTCGTAGGCTGCAAATGGATCTTCAGAAAGAAGATTGGTTTAGATGGGCAGGTTTAAACCTATAAAGCTAGGCTCGTTGCAAAGGGTTTTCGTCAAAGACCTGGTTTGGACTATGACGAGACCTTTTCTCCGGTAGCTATGCTGAAATCCATTCGGATCCTTCTTGCCATTGCTGCTTTCCACGATTATGAGATCTGGCAGATGGACGTAAAGACAGCTTTTCTAAATGGAAATTTAGAAGAGTGCGTCTATATGGATCAGCCAGAGGGATTCATTCAGAGTGGGAGCAGCGGTAAGGTGTGCAAGTTGCTCAAGTCCATCTATGGACTGAAGCAGGCATCGCGGAGTTGGAACATCTGCTTTGATGATACTGTCAAGGAATTCGACTTTATCAAAAATCCGGATGAACCATTCATCTACAGTAAGATTGTAGGGAGAACTGTTGTATTCCTCGTCTTGTACGTGGATGACATTCTCCTAATAGGAAATGATATTCCTATGCTACAGTCAGTCAAAGGATTCTTGTCGCAGAGGTTCTCCATGAAGGACCTGGGCAATGCCAACTACATTCTGGGGATCCAGATCTATCGTGATAGATCTAAAAGGATGTTGGGACTTTCACAGTCCAGGTACATTGACACCATACTGAAAAGATTCAGCATGGAAGATTCCAAGCGCGGTAATTTACCGGCTTGTCATGGGATCACTCTCTCCAAAGAGATGTCTTCCAAGACTGATTTGGAAAGGGATCGCATGTCTATTATACCCTACACTTCCGCGGTAGGCTCTATAATGTATGCGATGTTATGTACCAGACCAGATGTAGCATACGCATTGAGCGTTGTAAGCCGGTATCAGTCGGACCCAGGGGAGAAACACTGGATAGCGGTAAAGAACATTCTCAAGTACCTTAGAAAGACTAAGGAGATGTTCTTGGTGTATGGCGGAAAAGACCTCCAGATCGAGGCCTTTGCTGACTCTAGCTTCCAGAGTGACAAGGATGACTCCAAGTCCATGTCGGGTTATGTCTTTACCTTCAATGGAGGGGCGGTTTGCTGGAAGAGTTCCAAGCAGGAGACCGTTGCTGACTCAACTATGGAAGCGGAGTACATAGCTGCTTGCGATGCCGCAAAGGAAGCTGTCTGGATGAAGAAGTTCCTCACGGAGCTTCAGGTGGTTCCTACTATTGTTGATCCAATACCGCTGTATTGCGACAACAACGGCGCTATAGCTTTAGCGAAGGAACCCAGGTCCCATCAGAAGTCCAGGCACATTTTGAGGTGGTTCCACCTGATCAGGGAGATCATTGATCGCCGGGAGATCGAGGTAAAGAGAGTAAATTCAGAAGATAACACTGCAGATCCACTCACGAAGGCCCTACCCTAGACCTAATTCGAGCGGCTGATCGAGATGATAGGTCTTCGATAAGCCAGTGCATGGCCTTAGTGCAAGTGGGAGATTGTTAGTGTATATGCCCTAGAGGCCATTACTGTATCATACTAGTATGTATATTACTTAATGGAAGCTTGGGATATTCACCTTGTATTGACAATCTTGCTCAAAATGGTAGTATGCTACTTCGTTTGTTTCTTCTTTAATGTATACATGTGTTTATTTGATGGATAACTGTCCATAGTCACTGTGGTGGGTGGTAGGGAAAAAGAAAATTAAGAAATATCGACTCCGGAGTCGATAGAAGGAACGCGGACAAGACGAGCACTAGAATCCCGTCTCCAGCCGATCATGCACCTAATGGTTTTAGCGCAAGTGGCAGCGAATGTGATAATTAGAGAAAGTAAATTGTTTTAGTTTTTGGTTTGTTTTGAAAAAGACAGATTTTGAAAAATCAGAACAAAAAATGCACAATCAATCCTAGATCTACGGTCACCTAGGTCAAGTCACTAGACCGCTCCTAGACTTCCAGAAGAAAAATCGCAGGAAAAATCCTCTACTACCCCTTTATCCCTCCGGTGGCCAGGTAAGTGCCAGGTAAGTGGGAGGTATCCACTACATAAGTAGCGGGCCTAATTAAGTAACCACTTGCTTTAGACACACTTTCCATAGACACCATAAAAGAAATGCGAATAGCAAAAGATTACCCACGACCTTCATCTGACCTAATTGAGCGCGACGGTCCTTAGAGTCTTGTCTAGATATCTTTTTAGTTAATGAAGGGTGATGCGGATGCTAGTTTTGTGATTTTTGCGTCTAAGAAAGGGTAATGAAATCCCCACCTAATCTGAATTTTGTCTTTAACCCTTAATTTCCGTATTAAAATATGCATACCAACCAATATCAAAATACGCAAAAAGATTTTTTTTAAGCGGCGAATTTTTGAAAAGAATCCTGCAGAAAAGTGTTATTGGACAAGATCAGAGAAGAGATAAGAAAGTATAGAATATACCCGAGAAAATTGAAGAGTGAATCACTAAAACAACAGCGAATCCTCTGCAAAAACTCTGAATCTGCCGCGGTTCCGCGGTGGAATGGAGGAGTTAGGTGATTAACTTTTTACTGTATCTTCCTTTGCTCCTCTGGAATCTTTAGAAAGTCTTTGAATCTTGATCTCTCTGATACAGTGATGCCACATTCCCTGGCAAAAATTCAAACACTAATCGTTAAGCACACGATGGGATTTTGATTCAAATTTTTGATGGAATAATAATATTTCAACTCAAATAGCAAGAACAAAAAAATTACACACGCATCCCCGGCAACGGAGCCATTTAATTGATCGGATTGATTGGTTGAAATGAAAAATGTTATCACAATCAAAGAATTTATAACTGCAATCAATAACAGTGTCGATATAGTTCGTTAATGAGTACGGGACGTCCACTGAGATTCGTATATTTATTCGTTTTTGCTTTAGTTGAGCCGAAAGAAAATAGTAAAGAAAATTAAAGAAAATGAATCAAGATTTATTAGATGAAATATGTCCAAAAAAAATCAAGAATGAGTTTAAGATTTAGTAATTAAGAAAGTGTCCAATATCAATTTTAGTTATCAAGAAAATTGAAGAATAGCTTGTAGGATTCGATAGGAATTAGTAGCAATGATGAATACTAAAAATGACTCATCTTATCTATTGATGAATTATAGCAAGAACAATGGTGATGAATGAAGATTAGCGATCTTTTGAAAAAACTAGGGTTTCTCCTTCACTATCCCTTGTCTTTTCATTAATCACCATTCAAATCTAGCTATTAGCAAAGAGAATCACCACTCATATAATCCCAAATTGCAACGAGATTATTAAGAACGGTGATCTCATTCCAAATTTGGTTATTGACGATTCTTTTTCCTAAAATTCATATTTCTTATAAGACTTAAGATGCGTATAGGATATCATCACCATTTGATCTATCGAATTCCTTCGAATCCTTAGCAAGCGGAGATTTACTCACGCATCATGAAAAAGAAAGAATCAAGAATTAGAAATTTCATAATGCAAAAATGTAAAGAAAGTGAGAATTAACAATTGATCACCTTTATTAATCAAATTCTAATTACACATTCCTTCAATCCGAGGTTACAAGAGGTGCTCTTGATCGCTCCCTTGAAGGTTACAATCGCTCGATATTCGTGAGACTTGGACCTGACAAGGATCTCATGTTCTTGATGACGATCGGCTTCGCGTAAAGGATCTTCAATGTCATCGCTCGATGTTGTTCTCAACGATTCTTGATTTGGATCTTGAATTGGAATTGAATTGGATTTGGCTTTGGTTTGTGTGCTAGAAATTGACAACAATCAATAACCTATTAATGTAGGCTTAGATCCCTTTATATAGATCTTTACCAATCTTCCACTAGAAGCTAGGTTAATCTTCCCCAAGAAGTTAGGTAGTTGTAGGGAAACATCTAGAATAAGGTAGTTATCTAGCTTCCTCAAGAAGCTAGGCTGTTGTAGGGATGTTTCCAGAACATGTTTGTTGCAATGGAGCGTCTTCAACAAGCTAGAAGGTTATAGGGAAGCTTCTGGAAAAGTGTCGTCACCGGATCCCCCAACTCGGCCGCAGATCCGCGGCGGATCCGCCTGACTCGGCTCCGGATCTGCGGCCGTTTGGTGAGTTTGTGCCTTCAAAATTCTTCTGTCTTCTTGTGTTGATCTCTGGGTTTATATTTGATATCTGTAATTCTTTTATCGCTTCTAAATCTCTGCTAGATTTTAATTCTTTGATTTGCTGTATTTTTGTCGGCGAATTTGCGATTCCGATATCTGTCCTGAAATAATTTTCTGCACAAAATTCTCAATAAAGGATGTTGAGATATACAATATCATGCGTGAAATAATAAATACACAATTTCCTTCCAAAATGTTGATTATAATGTATAACACGTGGTATTTGATATTTTCTGGATGAACTTGTAATACATGTTATATTAATAACAACCATCATTAGATGATCAGAAAAGTGAAGAAATTGTTATGTTAAAGATTGCAATATTTTCGACTGAACATAAAATAGCGGTTCTCTTGTGACATGTGTACAGATTAGTCTTTTGACCTGAGATCGTCATATGTCTCGTGTGAGTTCCCACTGTGCTTTGATCACTACCTTACTGTTAGTGTATATGCCCTAGAGGCCATTACTGTATCATACTAGTATGTATATTACTTAATGGAAGCTTGGGATATTCACCTTGTATTGACAATCTTGCTCAAAATGGTAGTATGCTACTTTGTTTGTTTCTGCTTTAATGTGTACATGTGTTTATTTTATTATATCACCTATATGAATTAGTGGAGCCCTTAGGATCTTTGCTTGATTATCATCGTTGTGATGGAAGTCATATTCGTGGGGGCTGGGTAATCCATAAGCACATCCTTATACAGGTCCCTAGTCGCAGGACTATCGAGACAGGGCATCGATACTCCGGAGTAGACTAGCGTATGCGCTTCTCATCCCAGCAGGGGAGACGGTCTGTCCCACAGCCGTCAGTACGTCGTACTTGAGATAGTATACTAGTGCTCGTTAGGTTACGAGTACACTGGACAGGACTCGTCGGGAACTGATTGGTTGGTATTATACATATCGTCAGTTATCAGTTCCCAGGTGACATGAGTACAGCTTAGTCCGCTGACTTGACACTGTCACTTCGCCTCGAGTGTGTTCCCACTGTACTTTGATCACTACCCTACCACGGCTCAAAGGATTCGTGCAAACAGGTAGTAGTTGGGTGCAGTCCCAAAGCACTTGGAGGCAGTGACGGTTAGACAGGATTCATCTCTCCCGGTATTAGGGGTTGACATCGCGCTGTGTCTAGGAGAGCCATTACACGAGTAGTCCTTGGCCAGGGCAAGCGAGATATGTTGGTAGATTTCCAGTGCTATCTCAGGGTGTTCTGGGCTTCACTTCGTCACGACTTGTACCGCTATTAGGGGACTGACGTTCACCGCCCCCTTGGCCCGCCATGCGATGTATCAGATGAACAGACCGGACAGTATGGAGACTGTCACATTCAGGCTCAGTAGGAGTTCAGATGGGTTTCACCTCGTCAGTCTTCTTGTCGGCATCTACCTGGGGGCCGTTACGCACAGCCAGTGCCGCTTGCAGTCTGTGGTTAAACCCACTGCCAGCGTAGTGTCGAGTCTTTAGAGTCCCACACAGAGAGCTATTCGCCTTCAGGCAAAAGAGTAGAGGTCGCATGGTTTTGCGACAGGTCGCATGGTTTTGCGACAGGGTTCGGTCACATCCGTGCACTTGTGCACGTTTAGTGTCCGGACAGTTAACACTAGCGGGCTTTGGTTTAAGACAGATCCTAGAGTACGTTTTGGGATTGGTTTTATCTCGTTTGTATTCGTGTTCCTCGGAATGCGGATACGGTTGTGTATGCACAGTTGATAGAGAGACAGAGGCAGGGGATTCTCATTGGGGTTGTTGACTGTTGACTGTTGACTATTGACTTTTTACTAAACACTAATGAGAATAAGAAATATGATTAGCAATAATATTAATTAAGTATTATAGTGACATGGTTGTTGAGGGGTTGACTTTGTTGACTTGTTGACTTTGTTGACCGGCTGACTAGGTTGGACTAGTTGACCATCATCATCACAATGGTTGTCATTTTCATGCAAAGAGTTTTGCTTGCTTGTTGTGGTTTGCAAAATGAGCGCATGAAAATGATATTGCCTTTGACATGATATGAACCATTACATAATACTTGATTATCATTATGGCTCATGATGCTTTTGGATTATGAGAGGGTGAATAAGATAAAAGAGGCTCATTCTTTCATTTGCTTTCTCTCAACTTTGAGCTCACTCATTCTCTTGTTCTCACCCTCTTCCTCTTGCTCTCTCTACCTCAAGGCAAAACATTCTCATGTGTTGAGACTCATTGCCCTAGAGATAAAAAAGACACCAAAACAATCCTCTACTCACTCTAGTTCATAAGGGTTGGCAAACCGAGTGAACTAGTTTTTTCAAAGATCGAAGAAGAAGCCAAAGGTAGAAGCTTTCGGGTGGATCAATCTTCGGCGCAAGGAGACAACGGGGTGAAGCCGATTCGTACACCATGAAGAGTTGAAGACGAAGGAGTTCAAGAAAGGTATAACCCCCTAACCGAGTAGTTAACAACTCCTAGTTAGGTTGTTTGGTAGATAGTTTAACAAAGATCCGTTTTGAGTCCATGTTACCGCCTCTAGAAAAATCGTTTTTCATCATTTCCGCAAGCCCGTAAGTACTGGGAGAGGTAGCATGGACTTACACCTACCACGGCTCTATTGAGTCATGCAAACAAGTTTTCGTTGGGTAGAATCCCGAGCCACATGGAGGTAGTGAGTGACTGTCAGGGATTCGTCTCTCCAGGTATTGGGAGTTAATATCGCATTGTGTTCGATTGGTCAAGACCATATTGTAGGGTTGCTAGGCACGCGCACAAGGGTCTACGAGGCATCAACCATGCCCGATTAAAAATTTAGTCGTGCCGAACAACCCGAATACGGAACTTTAAACTAGAGATTAGGCGAAAACAAGCATGCTAAACACTTTAACACTAAGTGAGAGGGATTACAACCTTTGTAGATCCGGTCCTTCACTTCATATGCTCCATGTTGTGGTCCCTTCGCTGCGATCATCGGGATCCGGACTCTCGAGAGGTTCCACGAAGAGAAAGATGCAACCTTTGCTTCCGATCTTCGATACTAAGATGATCTACCTTGAAGTTCCTTTAACACAAGCTAACACTCATGAAATGATGTGAACACCCTCATCTAAATGGCAAGGGAAGATGAGGATGATGAAGTAGGATTTTTGCTCTCTTTATTTATCTTTTTCTCATATTTATTCATCACTTTAGAAAAATCTAGCAAGCTTTTTCATGAAAGAATCAAGGAGGAAGAAGATGAATAATGTTGTAATCCTTTTGTGATGAATAGGAAAAGAATAATATGATAGAATTATGCAACCATGGTTCACTTAACCATTGTAGAGAATTAACCAAGGGTTAGGGTTTGGGTTGAGTTAAGGCATGACTCACTTGAAAATATCTTCATCATGACAAAATAAAAACCTTCTAGAAGCAACTAGAAGTTTAAACCCTAATCCAAACCCTAATCATGTTTAAACTCCACTAACAAGTTGCATTAGTTATCATATCATGTTACAATATTATATATCACATATATAATATTTATCGTAACAAAATAAAATAATACAATTAACATATATCGCATATATATCAATGTATTACCCGAGTGAGAAAAAGAATCTTTTAGTGAGCAAATATTAGTTAATGTTATTTAATATATCATATATATTATTATACATTAAATTATCGAATCAACACTTGATCCGACAATCCGGCTATATTGCATATAACCGACTAATATTTATCCGTACCGATTCATCGAATCAACACTTGATCCAATGATCCGGCTGATATCAAATATCGCGAGAATATAATACGGTATCACATATCGCATTATCCTCGGTCCCGCACATATCACATATGTGCTCCTACTCCGTTTTGCCTGAGTCAAGAAACCTCTGTGTAGGACTCTAGAGAATCGTCAATACGCCGGCAGTAGGTGATGATCATATCAAACACCCACAAGCTGCAAGCGGTCATCTAAACGTAACAGCTACCCAGGTATTGAGCGCTCAGAAGATCAACAAGCAAGCCTGTAACTTCTCCTGCGAATCTAAACAGTAACACTCCCGTACAGTCCGGTCTCGTCGTCTGATATGTTGCATATCTCGCCTAGGGGTGGTAAACGTCAGACCCCAGTAGCTTGATAAGTCGTGTCGATATGAGGTCTATAACAGTTCGAGAAACTACTGATAACACTTACCAGTAAATCTCAGCAACCCTGGCCAGGGATTTCCGGTTATAGCCAATCGAACACAGCACAACATCAACTCCCTATACCGGGAGAGACGAATCCCCTCCTATCGCTCATTGCCTCCATGTGATTCGGGACTGTACCCAAAAGCCACCTTTTTGCACGCCCTCTTGGACGTGGTATGATGGAAATCAAAGCACAGTGGGAACCACACAAGACTCTATGACGATCTCGGGTCAACAGACTACTCTATACCAGTGTCACCGGAGAACTGCCATCTGACGTATGGTATAATACCATCTGGGAGTTCTCGGCGAGTCCGTCCAGTGTACCCAGTCTCCACTGAGCACCCGTACACCATCCTTGATGTCAAACACCGATGGATATGGGATCATCCATCGCCCATCATATGGGTCAAGATGCGTATACGCTAGTCTACTCTGGTGCATCGATGCCCTGTCTCGATACACCCTCGACTAGGAACAGTTATAGGATGTACTCGCCGACTACCGTGGCCCCACTAGTATGATCTCATCATAGTCCCAGTAGTCGAGTACATATCCTAAGGGCTTTATCAACATGTAACATAGAGACAATCAGAGTACATGTTAAGATAAAGTTCAACCAGATAGCATACTATCATGTCGAGCAAGAAAGTCATCCCTATATATGTCCTAGCATCCACTACAATATACATCATATGTACAGTAATGGCCTCTAGGGCATACATATAACTAACAATCTCCCACTTGCACTAGGGCCATCTGTTATGGTATCGCATACCCAACAATTAGCTGCGGTTGAAGTATCTCATACTCAACCATCCCATAAAAATCTCTACTGGGAAAAAGGCCTTTGTGAGTGGATCCACGCTGTTGTCCTCTGTGTCTACTCTCCTAACCTCGATCTCCCTGGAGATCAATCATCTCCATGATCAGGTGATACTGCCTAAGAATTATATCTGGATGTCTGATGGGACGGTAGTTCCTTGGCATAAGCCACAACTCCATTGTCATACAATGGTAGGAACGAAGTTCATCTTATGAACTTATATATATCCAGACTGCATCTTTGGTAGCATCCTTGGTAACGATGTATCTTGCCTGTAATCGTTTAGTAAGTCACGGTATCTAGCTTGGAACTCTTCCAACATACCGTCCCTCCACTGAGGGTAAAGACAATGCCTGCGACTGACATTCAGTCGTACTTATCATCCTGGAACCTTTCCAGTGATTCTCCCCAGGATCGATTAATACCATCTCACTACAATTAGTGAGTATCCGAACATCCAATTAGATCTATCTCATAGATCCAAAACCTAGGATTTAGGAGGTATCACCTTGATCCTATATGGAGAATCCTTGTGATAAGCGGAGATTGACCGAGCGTAGCATAGGAAATTCCTTCCCTATCAAGAGTATGTCATCCACGTACTCTACGAGGATCACCACCATACTCTCTACTACCATTTTGTATATACAAGGTTCATATACCATTTTGATGTAGTCAAACTCTTTGACTACCACATCAAAACAGATGTTCCAACTCTGCGATGCCTGTTTTATCATATAAAACATCTTGCACACGTTTCCGCTGCTCCCACTGTCTACGAAGCCCTCTGGCTGTGTACTTATAGACGCTCTCTTCTAAAACATCATTTAGAAAAGCAGTCATGACACCCAACCACCAGATATCGTAGTCATGGTATGTAGCCGTGGCAAGTAGGATCTGGATGGACTTAAGCATAGCTTTGAAAGTCTCAACTTTTCCATGTACACCAAGTAATCTTCTCAAGATATACTCGCTCCTGATGGGGATTTAACCCTTCAGATAAAGCAACCAAAGTCCATACTTTGTTGGTGTATAAGGATTCCATCTCAGATTACTAAGCACCCAGCCATTCTTACAGAGTCCTACTCCTGATGGCCAACTCGTAACTAGTTGGGTCATCATCTCATGATGCAGTCCTCACTCCCACTGTCATAGAGAAACCAAAGTATCTCTCAGGTGGGTGAGGAACCCTACTAGATCGGCGGAGAGGCTGAGGTTCGTTGGAAACTATTGAATCCTTTGGTTCTACCAAATCATCAGCTGTTTTTGTATAGCTGGAACCATTCCTGTTCTACATAACAGACCTTGCCTCGAGCTTGTCTGGATTTTGCTTTGTAGACATAGGCCGGACAACCCCAAGTCTCAACAAACTTAAGATATGGGCTCTTCCCTTTCCATATCATATATGAAGTGGTAGGCAACTGATTTGATTTGAACCCTATTCAATAGGTATGCAGCTTCTCAAGTGCATAACTCCCAAAAGGAAATAGGAAACTCAGTAGTACTCATCATAGAGCACACCATATCACATAGGGTGCTATTGCTCCGCCCCGATACGCTGACGTGCTGTGGTGTATACGGAGGAGTAATGCTGAGAGAGAATCTCATTCTCCTTTAGAATAGTCCAGGAATTCCGTGCTCAAGTATTCTCCTCCTTGATCTCATCAAAGGACATAATACTTATACCCGTATTTTGGTACTCTACTTCTAAATTATATTCTGTGAATATCTCAAAAGGTTCGGACTTGTGTTTCAACAGGAACACATGTCTGAATCTTGAGAGATTATCAGAGAACGTAATGAAGTAAAAAGAACCGGTCTTGGCATGTGTAGACAGGGGACCTTCATACATCAGCATGTATCAATCCCAAAAGTTCACTAACACTTTCTCTGTTTCCAATAAACAGAGCTGTGGTCATCGTATCTTTGTGACATGACTGGCAAGTTTCATAAGATGTAAATTCAAACTAATTTAAATATGCATCTATATGTAACTTCAGCCAGTTGGGTCGCATTGATATGACCTAGTCTACAATGCCTCAAGAAGGATTCGTTCATATCTGAACTCTTCCTCTCGTGTGTGTTCTGTGTACTAAGAACTGTAGTTTGATTTAGAACGTCAATGCTTTTAGATAACGTGCCTGAACCGATCAACTCTTGATATAGGAAATGTTCAAAACATTATCCAATCAATACAAAATTATATCCTTTCTTTACTAATAAAAAGACTGATATGATGTTGTATATCAGGTTCGGTATCTAATAACATTCGTTCAGAATCAATGTATTCTGGTAATACAGGGTGATAGTGATCAACAGACTTGGCTGCAACACTTGCACCGTTTTCTGTCTCATGAAACTTATCACCCGTTCTCAGTTCTCTACCTATCTGTAACCCATGTAACAGATTACATATACGGGATCCTGATCCGGTATCACATACCCAGGACGTAAAGGATACTGAGAAACAGTTCTGTGTAATGAACACACCCGAAGATGATGCATCAATATGCACTTTCTTCGTTTGGGTGGTACGAGAATTCTGGTATTCCCCAATTTCCTGCTCTGTCCTATAACAATTATAAGTTGGAGCGGGACCAACGTTCCCCAGCTCAGTATAACAAGCGGGTTCGGTCAATATATCCGTTTTATTATCTTGATTAAGGCGTGATATGGTCGCTATCTGGAGAGAGAGAGAAGAAAACACTCAGCGTATGCTCTTGCAAGATTAGATTGGTTATCTAATATATCTAATCAGGATGTCTCCCACTGTTTTAGTCAAATCTTCCTTCAAACCCTAAAAGGAAAGACTAGCCGGGATTAATTACACGCTACAAGTTCGCCAATCTTTCAGCCAGGCCAGTGTCGGTACTTTGAGGGAGGTCCCCCGTGCTTTCGCACGAACCTAATTAAAGTAAACCTCATTTTCCCAGAGGCGTAACCCCGTTAACACCTTTCTAGACACCTACTTGATCGGCTAATTGTAATGTGTAAAACTCTCCCAGGAGTAACTCTTACTCGCAGCGGGTATCGGGATCCAACTATCTTATAGAAGGTATGCAATCTCATTGCAAATTTCAACACTTGAAATTCCCAATAATATTTTACCACTAGCAACTATAAGACCTTAACATAGTCAACAAATCATAAGTGCTAGTCAAGTTCAACCCGTCATTTCCCGATTGAATTAAACCCACCCGCACGACCCTTAACATAGTCAACAAAGTCACACGACTACCCTAATCCAATCGCATCATATGCTTATACAGATAAGCACTAATCAGCTACCGCACACTACGCCTTAACATAGTCAACAAACGTAGCACGAATACTAACTAGTACTTATCTGAAATGACGGAGGGCTACGACGGGTTTTTCAGAAAACCCTTTGCGTAGGGAACTTGATATCGTTGTAGAATCGAGTGATTTTAAATGGAGTGCTTTTGAGGCTTTTCTAGTTTTGCTAAAGGGGTCACTCCCGGTGAAGGGATCGTCGGCCCTTTCCTCGTCGAATGAGGTGCGGGATATATAGTATATATCACTGTGCAAAGCAGAAACTATAGAAGCAATCAAAAGACAAACCGAGTTTGTAGCATCTGCCAGTTATTGCTAAAGGAGTCACTCCCGGTGACGGGATCTCGGTCCTTTCCTTATCGAATAAGGTGCTGGATGTTCTACAAGGAACACCGCTATGCAAAGCAAGAACTGTAGCTACCAGTTTTTAGAAACAAGTTTCTACAACATCTTAGGTTTATTTTTATTTCATTAATCTCATTAATGAAGTCCCATTTTAATTATGCTTCGCAAGCATCTCCTTTTGAAACGAAATCTGCAATATAACATATATCTCATATATATATAATATAAACATTCGTCTCAGGCAGTAATATGATCTCATCACAGAACATTGCAGCAGAAGAACATATATGAAATATTGGATATACTAGGACGTCCGTGTTTTCAATACGAGCCTGTATAAAACACGGATTCCACGGTCGCGATGAAGAGCCAAACCCACATCCCTAGACCCCTACGAGAGCGGCAAGTAACACTGCCAATTCTAGGGTTAGGAGACCCGGTCTCGACTCCTCGAGATGGTCTCCCACTGGACCCTAGAACCCGATTACTTGTGCTCCCCGCCTTGGGTCTACCTAATGCGGAAAAGTAAATAATATACAACGGTGACATCTTCCGCTACCTGGAAGTGCCCCTATAAAAGAATATTACATACAGATGAATTTTACATGAATGAAAAAGAAAAAACTCTCATCTCACATAAAACCCCCGGCTATTCAAACGCGACGATCCAATACAACATATCACAGCAACACATAATATCTCATATCATCAACGTAAGCAAGTATGCGTATCCCGATTGTCGTTGATGTATAGCAACGAAGCCGGCGATACACCACATACTACGCTTACGGTCACAGAAAAGAAAGTGTAAAACTACAACAGTTGGAATCCGCAACCTCTTTAGACATCGCATGCCTAACCAAATGAATTCCTTAGATATCGCATGCCTAACAATTATAAACCCCGCATTTTAGTCTCATTATCGAAAACTCTTTTCAATATCAAGTCGGGGAATTCAACTAGATTCCCGACGTCCTGATCGAATGCTCGTCGCAAACTTTAGTAGACGGCCGCACCCCCAGATGCCGTCGACGAAGTGCACTAAGGCGGAACACCGATACCGCGAGCATCCGAACGGATGCTTTCGGTGACGGGGTTCTCCTACAGTCACCTGGTCGGGGCTATGGGGCGTAGCTGTCTATTAAGTTTACCCGGCGAGTATCCGCGTACGCTACGTGATTGCGACGGACTTTTGATCACATCAAAATTCCATGGCAACCGATCATTTGAGACTAAAGTGCTATGTTTATAATATTCAAATTAGTTATCTCATAACTACCTGTGGATTCCAAATATTGTATCACATTCCAGATAAATAGAAAAAGTTAAACTTTCCGATCGAATCATCAAGCACCCAAGATTTCCCCAATATATCTCAACACTTGAAATCAGTTTAAAAACGTCCATCACATGCCACAGTACCAATGGTCCAGCCGTAGAAGGGTCAAGCCAACGCCTCACATGTGGCACGCCGTACTGCCCCAAACCCTAAGGTTCAAAGGGCAGTTCAAGACGGTCACATAATCGAGTTATGGTTTGTTGTCTTCTAGAGGGTCCATCGAGTTACTTGCACGACTTAGAACATTCTTAAACACGAGGAAAAATCCAACTTTTGAAAAATTTTCCGACAGGGGAAAAAGTGAGTTATTGATATCCGTTCGAACTTTTTAACAGTTTCTAAAATTTATCCGGAAGACCACATAGACAAAATCTAATAATCCGATCGAATCATCGAATCCCCAAAACAACCCCAGAAAATTCAACTCTTGAATAAATATTAAAAATTCCCAGAAAATCCAGCATAATAAAATAGGAGTTACTGTGCAAATAAAAATTGATGACGTCATCATTGTGCCGCGGATCCGCCGCAGAAGGCATGCTTCTGCCGCGGTTCCGCCGCGCTTCTTACTGTTCATCAAAAAAATTTTGTACCGTAATTCTTAGAATTCCCTGCTGAATTTTTTAAGCATTTTTAATTTGGAAAAATCCCAGTTTTTAGAAAAAGTCCAGAGAGCGGGTTTTAACGGGGTTTCGGGTTTCGATCGGAGTTTAAACTTCGTCTAGACTTCGCCAAAAGCTCTAGCTTGGCTCTGATACCACTGTAGGGTTGCTAGGCACGCGCACAAGGGTCTACGAGGCATCAACCATGCCCGATTAAAAATTTAGTCGTGCCGAACAACCCGAATACGGAACTTTAAACTAGAGATTAGGCGAAAACAAGCATGCTAAACACTTTAACACTAAGTGAGAGGGATTACAACCTTTGTAGATCCGGTCCTTCACTTCATATGCTCCGTGTTGTGGTCCCTTCGCTGCGATCATCGGGATCCGGACTCTCGAGAGGTTCCACGAAGAGAAAGATGCAACCTTTGCTTCCGATCTTCGATACTAAGATGATCTACCTTGAAGTTCCTTTAACACAAGCTAACACTCATGAAATGATGTGAACACCCTCATCTAAATGGCAAGGGAAGATAAGGATGATGAAGTAGGATTTTTTCTCTCTTTATTTATCTTTTTCTCATATTTATTCATCACTTTGGAAAAATCTAGCAAGCTTTTTCATGAAAGAATCAAGGAGGAAGAAGATGAATAATGTTGTAATCCTTTTGTGATGAATAGGAAAAGAATAATATGATAGAATTATGCAACCATGGTTCACTTAACCATTGTAGAGAATTAACCAAGGGTTAGGGTTTAGGTTGAGTTAAGGCATGACTCACTTGAAAATATCTTCATCATGACAAAATAAAAACCTTCTAGAAGCAACTAGAAGTTTAAACCCTAATCCAAACCCTAATCATGTTTAAACTCCACTAACAAGTTGCATTAGTTATCATATCATGTTACAATATTATATATCACATATATAATATTTATCGTAACAAAATAAAATAATACAATTAACATATATCGCATATATATCAATGTATTACCCGAGTGAGAAAAAGAATCTTTTAGTGAGCAAATATTAGTTAATGTTATTTAATATATCATATATATTATTATACATTAAATTATCGAATCAACACTTGATCCGACAATCCGGCTATATTGCATATAACCGACTAATATTTATCCGTACCGATTCATCAAATCAACACTTGATCCAATGATCCGGCTGATATCAAATATCGCGAGAATATAATACGGTATCACATATCGTATTATCCTCGGTCCCGCACATATCACATATGTGCTCCTACTCCGTTTTGCCTGAGTCAAGAAACCTCTGTGTAGGACTCTAAAGAATCGTCAATACGCCGGCAGTAGGTGATGATCATATCAAACACCCACAAGCTGCAAGCGGTCAGCTAAACGTAACAGCTACCCAGGTATTGAGCGCTCAGAAGATCAACAAGCAAGCCTGTAACTTCTCCTGCGAATCCAAACGGTAACACTCCCGTACAGTCCGGTCTCGTCGTCTGATATGTTGCATATCTCGCCTAGGGGAGGTAAACGTCAGACCCCAGTAGCTTGATAAGTCGTGTCGATATGAGGTCTATAACAGTTCGAGAAACTACTGATAACACTTACCAGTAAATCTCAGCAACCCTGGCCAGGGATTTCCGGTTATAGCCAATCGAACACAGCACAACATCAACTCCCTATACCGGGAGAGACGAATCCCCTCCTATCGCTCATTGCCTCCATGTGATTCGGGACTGTACCCAAAAGCCACCTTTTTGCACGCCCTCTTGGGCGTGGTATGATGGAAATCAAAGCACAGTGGGAACCATACAAGACTCTATGACGATCTCGGGTCAACAGACTACTCTGTATCAGTGTCACTGGAGAACTGCCATCTGACATATGGTATAATACCATCTGGGAGTTCTCGGCGAGTCCGTCCAGTGTACCCAGTCTCCACTGAGCACCCGTACACCATCCTTGGTGTCAAACACCGATGGATATGGGATCATCCATCGCCCATCATATGGGTCAAGATGCGTATACGCTAGTCTACCCTGGTGCATCGATGCCCTGTCTCGATACACCCTCGACTAGGAACAGTTATAGGATGTACTCGCCGACTACCGTGGCCCCACTAGTATGATCTCATCATAGTCCCAGTAGTCGAGTACATATCCTAAGGGCTTTATCAACATGTAACATAGAGACAATCAGAGTACATGTTAAGATAAAGTTCAACCAGATAGCATACTATCATGTCGAGCAAGAAAGTCATCCCTATATATGTCCTAGCATCCACTACAATATACATCGTATGTACAGTAATGGCCTCTAGGGCATACATATAACTAACACATATGACCTTGGCCAAGCTAGTTGGGATTTACTGATAGGTTGATCAGTAGTTTCTCGGATTGGTGCTGAGCCGCATTAGTAAGAATTATCGTGTTATTAGGGTCTGACGCTTACAGCCCCTAGATCCGGTATGCGATACTCTTGGACGAAGAGACCAGACTGTACGGATATTGTCACGGATCTGGATGAGTTTTCTCGTCGTCATTCCTTTTCGACAGGTACCCGGGTAGCCGTTACGTACAGCTAGTGCAGCTGACGTGCTTGTGGTTATGGATTTATCCAGTAACACACTGCCGGCATACTGTCGAATCTTTAGAGTCCCACACAGAGGGTTTCTCTGCTTCGGGCGAAACCATGTTGAGGCCATAGTGTTTCACGGCAGAATTCGATCACATACGTGTACTTGTGCACGTATGATGTTCGGGCGGATATAGCGGGCTTTGGTTTAAGCCGGATCCTAGTATTATATTGTTGGATTATTTTTGTCTCTTTTGTATTCCTATTTTTCGGAATACGGATACCGGTATGTATATACGGTGAAGGGTATTCTTGTAATTTTTTACTAGAGTGCTTCTAGAAGAAGAAACCTCATTATTTTTTAAGCATTTAGTTAAATGGTTAATGAGGTGGAGGTATGAGGTGTTGACTTTTATTATACGAAGAATGGCTACTTGTTAACTAACTTAGTGAGTCATGAGTTACTCTTGAGGTAAGGTGGCATCTAGATATTTTGTAGAAAATATCTAGATATTTTGTGGTGAAGATAATTTTTTATTATTATCTTTGGGATGCTTGCTTTATTAGTCACAAGACTTAGCCATTCTTCATTGAATTTTCTTATGTTGCTCCCTACAACACTCTCATCTTCTCCAAGCTTCTCTTCTTTCTACCTCAAACCCTAATAGTCTTATGTGTTGAGAAACCTAGGATTCTTAAGACAAAATAATCCATCATCACTCTCTACATACTATATGATAGTTAAATTAGCATACTAAGTAACCTAGTTACCTTAGTTTGAAGGTAGGAGCTCAAAGTAGACGTGAGGAAGCCGTCGATCAAGCTCGATCATGGAGGCCACTAGGAGCATGCAAAAGGAGAGGAGTGAAGACCTGAAGGACTTGAGTCTCTTGGTATCAACTTCATTCACAGTAGATAGTTTCTTTAGTTGCTAGTTAGGTTTATGGTAGATCTATCCAGTTTAGGGTTATTCTAGCGCCAAGTTTACATTGTTAGAAAAAAATTTGTTCCGCAATCGTCCTCGGTTGATTGCAAGGGCGTTAGCATAACCTTTTAGTGCAAACAGGTTTTAGGTGGGTACAGTCCCGAGCTACATGGAGGCAGTGACCAGATCGTCGGGGTTTCGTCTCTCCTGGTTTGGGGGTTGATGTCGCGCTGTGCACGGGTGGCCATCACCAGAAATCCTTGGCCAAGATGGACGAGAATTACTGATTTGGATCAGTAGTTTCTCTATGGGTGATTGTCTTCACACCGACATGAAATATCACGTTATTAGGTGTCTGAATTTATCCATCCCTTAGACTCGATATGCGATACTCTTAGACGAACAGAACGGACTGTATAGAGATTGTTATAGACAGGGTCAGTAGGGGTTCGGATAAGTTTGGTCGTCAGCCTTCCTTTCGCTCAATACCTGGATAGCCGTTACGTATAGCTAGTGCTACTAACGTGCAAGTGGTTAAACCCACTGCCAGCGTATTGGCCGGTCTTTAGAGTCCTATACAGTGGGTTTCTCTGGTTCAGGAGAAATGATGTAGTAGCCATATTTTGATACGTGCAGGGCTCCGATCGAATGATTGTATTTGTTACTTGGACTTTCGATCGGACGGTTGATAATACTAGACGACTTGGGATTGATCCAGATTATTAAATCAGGTATTGATTTAATAATTTACATATATATATATATATATATTTCGATATGTATATTCTTGCATTATGTTCTTTGTAGTATTCTATCACATTGGGTATTCATATTTTTGTACGAATACGAGTATGTATATACAGTTGAGTGTATTCTATATTTATACGGAAAACATTCTATAAGGTGGACACATATTTATCCATTTATTTAAAATGGAAAATTTGGTGTAGAGGTAGTAAGGTGAGAATGGTGAGAACCATGCTTGAATAGTATTGACAAATGATTTGTTAATTTATTTGTGCAAACTATTCAAGTATGGTTGCTAAATATTTGTTGAAAACTATGTTTTAGAAAACCATGCTTCATTTTTTTTCTCTTTCTCACTATTTTTAGTTATCACTTGTCACGACCTGAATGTGTGGAACGTGACTCGCACTTAAATCACGCAATGTCTAGAGGCGTAACGTAATCTAGGTAATCCAAAGACCAGAAATCTAAACCGTTTGATGAAATGGTGTGAAGAAATACTTGTTTTAAAAAGTGATTTTAATAAAATAAAGTCACACTAAACATTTTAAAAGCATCAAGTTTTCCCGCAAATTTCGGCAGAGTTTCCTCTGTAAAAACTGGCTCTAAACGGGTACAAAACATGAATAAGTATAACCAATAATAAAAAGGAATCCCCAAGCGGGAGCTAGCTCTTCGCTGAATGGTGGAACACAAACACATGCAAGATACATCAAAATAGTGTGAAATAAGCATATAAAAGCAAGAAATAAGAAAGCACCAAATCGGCTCGCATTAGCTCGACACTAGAGAACAATATACAAATCTCACTGTCCAGTCTCTAGGTCACATATACACATGGTCGATGGAGTGTACTAGATACAAAATAAATTTACATGGTGGAAAAAAAAGAATATCCTCCCAACAACCCACCTATGCACAAGTCCTCGAGTCGAAGAAAAAAGAAGTCGAAGAAGAAGAAGTATGCCCGCTGCTACTATACTGAGAGGTCGGTCCTGCAAGACACCGTGGCATAACGGGGTGAGTTGCCAACTCGTGAGTAGTAAGTAACATCTAATAATGCTATCACATGCATGCACAAAAATGCGTCGCAACCTGTGTATACCATAATGATGCTATGCACTAATATGAATGCAACATGAATCAATCATCAAGCACGAAATCTGGTTATATATCTTGTATGAGAAAAATCAGTGTTCTTATCTTAGTAAAACTTTTGTATCATAAAACTTGGGTATCATCAAAAGAAATCGATAGAAAATCGTGCCAATATCGACACAATATATATATATATATATATATATAAAATCTCGGTAGCCATCTCTCAGATAGACCCTCAAATCTGTCAAATCACATGACTCCGATCGGTATCCTTCGGATGACCACCGGGTCTATAATCACCGGTAGATAGTGCTCCCCTGCCAGGCTCAATTTCTCGCTATAAGACTTTCTTGCCCCGAGGTACCTTACGGGTCCACCATGTACCCACAGACGACGTCTTTCTCCTTGAATCGGGTATATGTAAATACATGGCTCAAGAACCGAGAAATCTCATGGTGGATGCCACACACATCATATCACGAGAAAACCGCACTTTATATTTGAAATCTTTATAAGTTCATGAAATTCCTTTGCAGTTTCCCCTAAATCCAGAAATCTCATGAGTATGGAAATCTCTAGAAAATCACAATATATGAATATGTGGGTAATTATGAATGTCTATGATATCAACATGATGCAATGCGGTGTATGACTAGAAGGCTATATGTCACGACCCGAAATTTAGTTCATGACCGGCACTTAAATCACGCGACATCTAATGGCGCAACGTAAATTAAGTAACCCGAAGCCCAGAAATCTAAACCTTTTTAAGAAAATAAAAGAGGTGAAGTTTTGAAATAAAGGTATGATGAAATCAAAGTGTTCCTAAATGCATAGATAATGGAACATGAAAATGCAAGTGGAATATACTAGTTGAAAAACATGTTTCGTCTTTTAGAAATTTGGGCAGCACCTCCCTTGTATTTTTTGATCCAAAACCACATTTACATAACAATAATAAAGGCATCCCCTAGCGGGAGCTAGCTCATCGCCAATCGACGGAATCACAACCACTTAAGTCATAAATATATGTATATGATGCTCAGCGGCGAAGATCAACACAAAAGGATAATGTAAAGAAGCAAGACATCAAAAACCCCAAGCGAACATATAACCCATCGCTCTAAGTCTCGGAACCACAATTCTTTCTAAGTCTTACTAAATATACGAATACTAATTTTTGATTGATGGAGTTGACAAAATACAACAGGAATAATAAATACAAGAGTGGCACGATCCAATATGTACCATCTAACTAAGCAAATCACCCGAAAGCAAGCTGTGTGCTAGCGATACCGCTACTGATCCATGCGGTCAATCTGCAAAAACTGTGGCGCAACGGGGGTGAGTTTCCAACTCATGAGTAGAAAACACCAGCAGGTAGAAATCGAATAAAACAAAGATTCCTAGGTCAATTATATCATAAAGGTAATACTATGATATCTAGGGTGACCATGTCTGCATATATGCCAACAATATAATCAATGCCTGTATGCATGTCGATATCATTCACGTGTCCATCAATGACACAACAACTTGCAAACATCTGAATGTAAATATGAAGATATCAACCAACGTGTGTCTATCAACGACACATCAAAATCATGGAATCTAAGTGTCCAACATTGACACTCGAAACATCATGAAACCCGTGTCCAGCATCGACACGTAAATCCTCATATATCGGGCTCCGTCAGTCTTGATTGACCCACGGGCTCCATCAGTCCGGATCGGCCTATATCATCTCACGACTCCGGTCGGTATCCTCTGGATAACCGCCGAGCCCAAATACTATCACCGGTAGGTAGTGCTCCCTTCCAGGCTCACCGCCTAACTATACGAGTCTTCTTGCCTCGGGCTACCTCATTGGGTCCTGTAGGGTTACTAGGCACTCTAAGAAGGTTCTACAAGGCCTCAACCATGCCCGATTTAAATTTTAGCCGTGCCGAATAACTCTAAACATGATCTTTGCTAGATAATTAGGGAAACACATGCTAGTAGATAACAATTATCACTAAGTGAATACGAAATACAACCTTTGTAAATCGGTCCTTCACTTCTAAAGCTCCTTGTTGTAGTCCCTTCGCTACGATCATCGAACTCCCGGACTCTCGGACGGCTCCATGAGAAGATTGCAACGGTATTGCTTGAAGTCTTCGAGGCCGAAGATGATCTACGTCGAGGGAATACGAACTCAAGCTTCTACTTCACTAACTAGAGAATTAGTGAAGCAAACACCCTAAACTAAAGTGCTAGTCTAGTAGAGGATGATGAAATAGGAAATAGGTACACTTTAGAATTTCTTTTCTCACTTTCATTCTCTCTCTTTTTCAAACCCTAGAAAGAAATTGAAAGAGGAAGAAGATGAGCTCAAAATGAGAATGAAAACTTATCAAGAGAGATAATGCTAACCATGGGTGAGTGTGTATCATATTGTAACGTGTTAAAAATGATTAAATAAATAATTAAATGAATAAAAGTGTTTAAGTGAATTTTAGGATTTTCGGTAAAGTAAAATGTATTTTTCGTAAAACCAAACCGTGATTGTTTTCATTATAATTTTTAAAATATCTATTTTAATTATGAAATTACTAGTAAATGGTGTTTATTTATCCACTTATAAATTTTTAGTTTAATAAAATATTTTTCCTAAATTAATTATTTTAAATATTAACACAAGCTTTATTTTTTCACTAAATTAGTGTAAATTACAAATTTAAATGGTTTTAATTTGTAAAAATGAACCATGGCATATTAGAAATTAGTGTGTATCATGCAAAATTTATTTGCAAATTTTTCCTATTTTCTAGAACTTTCTTGAGTTGCTATAGTAAAGAAATAAATAAATAAATAAATAAAGCATGAAAAGACTTTTAGTGTTGTTTCTCTTCTTGAAAATTCTACACAACATCACACTCTCTTCTTTCTCTCCCTCACCTCCCTCTAGGCCAGCCACAAACCCCCCATGGCAGCCCCCCCTTTGCCCACCTCATTTTTATTCAAAATTCATTAAAAATACATCAAAAATTCCATTTAAAATTCCACAAAATCCTATTTATTTCATACTCTTTATTCCTTGCTCATTTTTATACGAAATTTGGAGATGGAAGGCATGCATTTTGGAGGCTCATTTCTTGTTTGGATTTCATATTTTGGGAGGTATAATTTCTTTCTTTTGATTTATTGTTTTAGATGTTCATTTAAGCTTAATTAGATTTAATGAATTAATTCTATGTTTTTTTTTAAATTCAAGTTAGGGTTTGTAAATTCAAGTTATGATTTTTTTTAATTATTTAGGGTTATAATAGTTAGTTTAACACTTTTAGAATTGGAAAATATTGCATGGTTGTTGAATTGTAAAATTTTCATTTAAAATTGTTTTAAATTAGGAATTTAGTTAACTAGGTTTTTGCAAAATGTGTTTGTGGTTAATATAAAATTCTAATTTGGGTTGTTATCATTTGATTATAGTTTTAGTGGAAATGTTAGCATGTTAATGGAAAGAAAAACTTAGTTTGATTGCTAGTTTCTATGGTTAATTGATAAATTGTGATAAAAAAATTGCTAATTTTGTAAACTAGATTTTAGAAATTCCTATATAAATGAGATTAAAAATATAATTATGGTTTCATTATATCATTATCATCATGAATTGTGGTTTAAGTCATTAATTTATGCAAAATCACGTTTTGCGGTGGAATTGTAGTATTTTGCTTGAAAAATGTTAAAATTGTTAAAAGTTGCAAACTAGAAATTTTAAATAAATGCAAAATTGTGTAATAAAAATATAGTAATGGTTTGTATAGTCTAGTAATGCTATTTAATGAGTTTTATGACCATTAGTTTCATTTAAATGTCAAGTTTTGATGAAAAACGGTATACTGGCATTTTCGGGTTTTTGCGAAATTGGACGGTTTGATAGATTTTAGGGTTTCGATGGATTTAATCGTGTTTTATGGTATAAGTAATGTGTTTTAAAACTACAAGTTGTTTGATGATGTTATCTCGATCCATTGAAGTTTGTACGCCGATATCGAGCGGTATTTGGTTCTTTTGCGTGGACGGGACATAGGTTTTAACCTATGCTTGTTCCTTGTATCGTTTGACTTTTGTATGTGATTCGGTTTACGATGCTATTTATATGTTTGCGTTTAGGTACCCTTCAAGTGGACTGCGGGCGATGAAGAGGAGGATAGCGACACCGTCATCGGCAGACATGGACCAGGTGAGTAGATGCATATCTACGGGGGGAAGTCGGGTGGATGGCGTTTAGCACCCCCGCAACGTAGAATAGGAATAGCACTTATTGACATTAGGAAACCAGATGTGACCCTAGATTCTTACTGAGTAGGACCCTGGTAATGACCCTAGGCGGGACTAGACTGATTTAGGAAAACCACACCTGAGGATGAATACTTTGGGAGAGGTTCGTAGGTTTCTGATAAAAACACACACGCACACACTAAAACTTGACATGGCGTATACGTATATGTGTGTATATATATAAAACTAGGTATAGGTGTATATATATACACAACACGTATATGGGATTCATTGATGTGATATGATATCTGAGGCATGATGAAACAGTATAACTGGGCTTGATGCCATGATTCTTGACTATACAGTCGTATTAAAATGTTAGCGGATCATTAGAGAATGAGATAATGAACATGAACATATAAATTATAAAGGGTGGTGGAGATATTGAGGTACATGGACGCTAAAATAGTATCTGGGCTGTAGCTTGTGACTGATCACGATATGATATATGTATGACTTTATTACGACATCATATAGGTGTGACCTGATGTCGATATCGTATAGGTGTGACTTGATGACGATAAGATATCGGTATGATTTAATCACAATATTACACATATGACATGATATTTCTGTGGATAAACTAATGATGCTTATCATGATGGCAATGATATATGATTGATGTATGCGATCACAGTTTAGCACCTTGATCATGAGATGTGTTGATGATGACATTATACGAATGAGGAGACACCTAGGAGATACTTGACCGTACCCCGATATTGGGATGCCGTACGATGGATTTTACCGTACGAGGCTTAGATTTGATGATTGATCCGCACTCTTGATTCGAGGAAGCCGTACTACGTACGTGACGCTATTGAGGCGGGATCGCCGACTATTAGAGATATTGATTCAGACCTTAGGTAGACTCTAGTTTCTTACTGACTAGTCTATTAGGTTTAGTTCCTTAGGATGTTAGATGGACACTGGTTTAGGTTCGACTCACATAGTGGTAGTTGTACTCGTATCTCGCAGAGGAGTGGATAATGCACACCTGTATTTACATTCATACTGTAATCATCATGGTGCATGTTCTTTTATATGTTGCTATAATCAGTATAAACTTTACCTGTTAGGACACCAGCACTATTACCGATGATGCGCATATTCCACGCACACTTATTTGCCGGCTCACACACATCATCATCGGTAATTGCTATGTTACGTACACTTTAGATCATATTGTCTTTTATGGATAGAATCAGTTAACAACTAGACAGATATAATATTGTGATTATTCTCTGACATTAGTACAGACATGATATTCATTGCTTAGACATTCATGCATTCATATTTTCATGTTATCATGCAGTATTATGGGCATATGCCGACACTTATCATATAGTTACTCATGATTTTGAGATTTGGATTTCTATGAGATTTCTGGATTTTGGGGAAAACCACAAGAATATGTAAACACTTCTCTCTCTCCTCCTCCTCTCTTTTTAAAAACATAAGATGCGGTTTTCTCGTGATGTATGTGTCGTCCACCATGAGATTTCATGTTTTCTGATGGATTTCGAGACCCGATTCGAGGAGTGGATGAACCGTCTCGGGTACATGGTGGGCCCGGTATGGTACCCCGGGGCAAGAAGATCGAGTTGTAGACGATGAGCCTGGCAGGGGAAGGCTACCTACCGGTGATGTCTGGCGCGGCGGATATCCGGAGGATACCGACCGTTGTCATGAGATTTGATGATATGGGCCGATCCGGACTGACGGAGCCCAACATATTGAGACTTGAGATTACATGTGTTGTGTCGATGCTTGACAAGGATTTCCATGGATTTCATTGTTGAGATTTCAGATGCTTATACACACTTTACTATGATAACAGCTAAAGAGTTCTTATACATATATATCTGGATTTCAGGATTTGTTACTTTACATTCATGGTGCATGCATTTCATTTCATATGACATAGTATTATATGAGGCACTGACACGAACACAGAGTATCTGCACTTACACGTAGTATTACCCTGCTATTACTAGATGTTTGGGATATATTAGTGTATTATTATGACCTAGGATAGCGTCGTGGATTCGATTTCTTTTCGTAGATGTCTTCTACTCACGAGTTGGCAACTCACCCCCGTTGTGCCAAATTTTATTACAGGTTCGATGTACAGGTTTCCGTGGCAGCTTGTTGGCACATCTTTTCTTCAGGGTGATTTGCACGGTAGGTTGGTTCACTTGTATCCGAACCACCATTGTACTTTTATTCATTCATTTGTACCTAGTAAGCTCCATCAACCATATTTGTATTACTTGATAAGTTTATAGGACCAGTCTTTTATTTCGACCTTAGAGTCGCGCATGTATTATTCTGATCTGGTGGTTTTGTTTTCTTTTGAGTTTTGTGCCTCGCCTATTGGCGTTGTATATTATTGTGCTTGTTGTGGTTGTTTCCGCCTGTTGGCGTTGATGCTAGCTCCCGTTTGGGGATGCTTTTTATTGTTTATGTATATTATACTTGTTGTACCCGTTTGGGGCCAGTTTTTACAGAGGAGACTCTGCCGAAATTTTTAGGAAAATTTGCTGATGCTTTTAAACTTGTTTTCTTTTTCTTCTTCTTCTTCCTTCATGGTTTAGATTTCTGGGCTTCGGCTTACTTAGGTTACGTGGCGCCTCTAGACGCTTCGTAATCTAAGTGCCGGTCACGTTCTGTACTTTCGGGTCGTGAAAAAGTTGGTATCAGAGCTCTAGGTTTAACCCTGTATAAGTCTAGGTGACCCTTGGTTGATGGAGTAGGCGATTTAGGTAGAGTAACGTACCGTGGGTATGGTCCGCGGCATACTTACGATACGCTACTCTGCTTAAGGAGCCTTAGGATGTACATTTGTTTGCACCGTATTTCATTCGTTCCTTTGATCTATCTTCGTCGATGTCGGAGGGTGGTTCTGTTACCGCGGGCGCACGGGCAGAGGGAGCTGCGGCTCGAATGCGATAACCATTAGAGTATTGGTTATTCTTGAGGATTGAAGCATTGCTTAGCGTGCGGACGAAGGGTATTCACATGCCGTCCGGATGAAGTTAAAGGGTTCGAACGATTATCAGAAAACCATTTTCCCAAGTTTAAAGTATTCGGAAGAACATGCAGGTATTTCGATGGACCCTCTAGAAGAATGAAACCCTAACTCGACATAATGACCACGAGAACGCCCTTGAACCTTAGGATTTACGGCAGTTCCGCGATGCCATTAGTGAGGGTTGGGTTTGCCCTTCTACGGCTGGATCATCGATGCTGGGGTATGTACCGGATATTTTTAAACTGTACTTGAGTGTTGAGCTCTCGGGGAATTATGGGATTTTGATGGATCGATCGAATAGTTTAATGTAGTCCGGATGTCAAGTGAAGGGATCGACTATGTGGGAGACTCTAGACATGAGTATTGCCGTTGGTAGCGCAGTCAGCACACCTATGAAAGAACGAGTTCGAAGCAGTCGACATCAGAGGAAAGAGGCGCACATTGACGATAGTGTTTACGATTGTGATTTAGTGATTTGAATTTCCTATTTTCGTTGATTGGATTTTTGTATTTTGAGGACTTTGTTCTACGATTGGTATTTCCTGTGTGTACCTTCATTCTATCTGTGTTTCATATATCAGTTGTATTGATGTGGTTTAGTACGCACCCGGTACACTTGATTTGGTTTTATATATTTTGAGATTTTTGATTTGATTTCGTGCATATGGGTTACACATGATTTTGATATATGCTTCGACCTAGTTTTTATCCATTTTCGTACTGTGATTCGAGTCTGATATTCGATGTATGTTTTCGTGCTCCATGTGCACCTGATTAGGATTCTTGCGCATACTTGGCGGACTTGATGCGATTTTGTGCACACCAGATGCACTAAATCGGGGTTTTGTGCAGTTTAGATGCACCTGATTTTGAGTCGTGCACGCCCGTTATACTTGACAGATGTTTTTGGTGCACACCTGTTGCACTTAGTTTTGTTTTGTGGGTATTCATGGTTTCTGCATTTGGTTTCGATTTCAGTGCGCACCGGACGCACATGACATTTTATTGATGTGATTGGAATTGATTTTAGTTTGAGCAGTATGTTTTCATAATCATTATTATTTGATTTAGTAACCAGGAGGGACGTGTATGTTAAATAAAAGATATATATATAGCTATTTTTTTAAATTAAACGTCCGCTACTTAGACCGTGACACGTGCATTGCACGGCGATTTTCAAGAGGGGTTTTTGTATGCTTCTTTATTATGAGGTTTAGGCAATTTTACTAGGATGTGAACTATATATAAGTTATAGATTGATATATATTATGATGGTTTTCACATTGGGTTATGATATTTTATTATCGCCATAACTCCGATGATTGCGTCATGCTTGACGGAGTTGATTTTTGTTATGTATTGATGATTTCGGAGCCCCGACAATTTGAATGTTTTGCTAAACGTTTTAGTATTTGGAGGGGGAGTTTTAATTTAAATTCGGGGACCGAATTTCTAAAAGGGGGGAAGATTGTAACGTGTTAAAAATGATTAAATAAATAATTAAATGAATAAAAGTGTTTAAGTGAATTTTAGGATTTTCGGTAAAGTAAAATGTATTTTTCGTAAAACCAAACCGTGATTGTTTTCATTATAATTTTTAAAATATCTATTTTAATTATGAAATTACTAGTAAATGGTGTTTATTTAGCCACTTATAAATTTTTAGTTTAATAAAATATTTTTCCTAAATTAATTATTTTAAATATTAACATAAGCTTTATTTTTACACTAAATTAGTGTAAATTACAAATTTAAATGGTTTTAATTTGTAAAAATGAACCATGGCATATTAGAAATTAGTGTTTATCATGAAAAATTTATTTGCAAATTTTTCCTATTTTCTAGAGCTTTCTTGAGTTGCTATAGTAAATAAATAAATAAATAAATAAATAAAGCATGAAAAGACTTTTAGTGTTGTTTCTTTTCTTGAAACTTCTACACAACATCACACTCTCTTCTTTCTCTCCCTCACCTCCCTCTAGGCCGGCCACAAACCCCCCATGGCAGCCCCCCCCCTTTTCCCACCTCATTTTTATTCAAAATTCATTAAAAATACATCAAAAATTCCATTTAAAATTCCACAAAATCCTATTTATTTCATACTCTTTATTCCTTGCTCATTTTTATATGAAATTTGGAGATGGAAGGCATGCATTTTGGAGGCTCATTTCTTGTTTGGATTTCATATTTTGGGAGGTATAATTTCTTTCTTTTGCTTTATTGTTTTAGATGTTCATTTAAGCTTAATTAGATTTAATGAATTAATTCTATGTTTTTTTTTTAAATTCAAGTTAGGGTTTGTAAATTAAAGTTATGATTTTTGTTAATTATTTATGGTTATAATAGTTAGTTTAACAATTTTAGAATTGGAAAATATTGCATGGTTGTTGAATTGTAAAATTTTCATTTAAAATTGTTTTAAATTAGGAATTTAGTTAACTAGGTTTTTGCAAAATGTGTTTGTGGTTAATATAAAATTCTAATTTGGGTTGTTATCATTGGATTATAGTTTTAGTGGAAATGTTAGCATGTTAATGGAAAGAAAAACATAGTTTGATTGCTAGTTTCTATGGTTAATTGATAAATTGTGATAAAAAAATTGCTAATTTTGTAGACTAGATTTTAGAAATTCCTATATAAATGAGATTAAAAATATAATTATGGTTTCATTATATCATTATCATCATGAATTGTGGTTTAAGTCATTAATTTATGCAAAATCACGTTTTGCGGTGGAATTGTGGTATTTTGCTTGAAAAATGTTAAAATTGTTAAAAGTTGCAAACTAGAAATTTCAAATAAATGCAAAATTGGGTAATAAAAATATAGTAATGGTTTGTATAGTCTAGTAATGCTATTTAATGAGTTTTATGACCATTAGTTTCATTTAAATGTCAAGTTTTGATGAAAAACGGTATACTGGCATTTTCGGGTTTTTGCGAAATTGGACGGTTTGATAGATTTTTGGGTTTCGATGGATTTAATCGTGTTTTATGGTATAAGTAATGTGTTTTAAAACTACAAGTTGTTTGATGATGTTATCTCGATCCATCGGAGTTTGTACGCCGATATCGAGCGGTATTTGGTTCTTTTGCGTGGACGGGACATAGGTTTTAACCTATGCTTGTTCCTTGTATCGTTTGACTTTTGTATGTGATTCGGTTTACGATGCTATTTATATGTTTGCGTTTAGGTACCCTTCAAGTGGACTGCGGGCGATGAAGAGGAGGATGGCGACACCGTCGTCGGCAGACATGGACCAGGTGAGTAGATGCATATCTACGGGGGGAAGTCGGGTGGATGGCGTTTAGCACCACCGCAACGTAGAATAGGAATAGCACTTATTGACATTAGGAAACCAGATGTGACCCTAGATTCTTACTGAGTAGGACCCTGGTAATGACCCTAGGCGGGACTAGACTGATTTAGGAAAAACACACCTGAGGATGAATACTTTGGGAGAGGTTCGTAGGTTTCTGATAGAAACACACACGCACACACTAAAAATTGACATGGCGTATACGTATATGTGTGTATATATATAAAACTAGGTATAGGTGTATATATATACACAACACGTATATGCGATTCATTGATGTGATATGATATCTGAGGCATTATGATGAAACAGTATAACTGAGCTTGATGCCATGATTCTTGACTATACAGTCGTATTAAAGTGTTAGCGGATAATTAGAGAATGAGATAATGAACATGAACATATAAATTATAAAGGGTGGTGGTGATATTGAGGTACATGGGACGCTAAAATAGTACCTGGGCTGTAGCTTGTGACTGATCACGATATGATATATGTATGACTTTATTACGACATCATATAGGTGTGACCTGATGTCGATATCGTATAGGTGTGACTTGATGACGATAAGATATCGGTATGATTTAATCACAATATTACACATATGACATGATATTTCTGTGGATAAACTAATGATGCTTATCATGATGGCAATGATATATGATTGATGTATGCGATCACAGTTTAGCACCTTGATCATGAGTTGTGTTGATGATGACATTATACGAATGAGGAGACACCTAGGAGATACTTGACCGTACCCCGATATTGGGATGCCGTACGATGGATTTTACCGTACGAGGCTTAGATTTGATGATTGATCCGCACTCTTGATTCGAGGAAACCGTACTACGTACATGACGCTATTGAGGCGGGATCGCCGACTATTATAGATATTGATTCAGACCTTAGGTAGACTCTAGTTTCTTACTGACTTGTCTATTAGGTTTAGTTCCTTAGGATGTTAGATGGACACTGGTTTAGGTTCGACTCACATAGTGGTAGTTGTACTCGTATCTCGCAGAGGAGTGGATAATGCACACCTGTATTTACATTCATACTGTAATCATCATGGTGCATGTTCTTTTATATGTTGCTATAATCAGTATAAACTTTACCTGTTAGGACACCAGCACTATTACCGATGATGCGCATATTCCACGCACACTTATTTTCCGGCTCACACACATCATCATCGGTAATTGCTATGTCACGTACACTTTAGATCATATTGTCTTTTATGGATAGAATCAGTTAACAACTAGACAGATATAATATTGTGATTATTCTCTGACATTAGTACAGACATGATATTCATTGCTTAGACATTCATGCATTCATATTTTCATGTTATCATGCAGTATTATGGGCATATGCCGACACTTATCATATAGTTACTCATGATTTTGAGATTTGGATTTCTATGAGATTTCTGGATTTTGGGGAAAACCGCAAGAATATGTAAACACTTCTCTCTCTCCTCCTCCTCTCTTTTTAAAAACATAAGGTGCGGTTTTCACGTGATGTATGTGTCGTCCACCATGAGATTTCATGTTTTCTGATGGATTTCGAGACCCGATTCGAGGAGTGGATGAACCGTCTCGGGTACATGGTTGGCCCGGTATGGTACCCCGGGGCAAGAAGATCGAGTTGTAGACGATGAGCCTGGCAAGGGAAGGCTACCTACCGGTGATGTCTGGCGCGGCGGATATCCGGAGGATACCGACCGTTGTCGTGAGATTTGATGATATGGGGATCCGGACTGACGGAGCCCGACATATTGAGACTTGAGATTACATGTGTTGTGTCGATGCTTGACACGGATTTCCATGGATTTCATTGTTGAGATTTCAGATGCTTATACACACTTTACTATGATAACAGCTAAAGAGTTCTTATACATATATATCTGGATTTCAGGATTTGTTACTTTACATTCATGGTGCATGCATTTCATTTCAAATGACATAGTATTATATGAGGCACTGACACGAACACAGAGTATCTGCACTTACACGTAGTATTACCCTGCTATTACTAGATGTTTGGGATATATTAGTGTATTATTATGACCTAGGATAGCGTCGTGCATTCGATTTCTTTTCGTAGATGTCTTCTACTCACGAGTTGGCAACTCACCCCCGATGTACCAAATTTTATTACAGGTTCGATGTACAGGTTTCCGTGGCAGCTTGTTGGCACATCTTTTCTTCTGGGTGATTTGCACGGTAGGTTGGTTCACTTGTATCCGAACCACCATTGTACTTTTATTCATTCATTTGTACCTAGTAAGCTCCATCAACCATATTTGTATTACTTGATAAGTTTATAGGACCAGTCTTTTATTTCGACCTTAGAGTCGCGCATGTATTATTCTGATCTGGTGGTTTTGTTTTCTTTTGAGTTTTGAGGCTCGCCTATTGGCGTTGTATATTATTGTGCTTGTTGTGGTTGTTTCCGCCTGTTGGCGTTGATGCTAGCTCCCTTTTAGGGATGCTTTTTATTGTTTATGTATATTATACTTGTTGTACCCGTTTGGGGCCAGTTTTTACAGAGGAGACTCTGCCGAAATTTTTAGGAAAATTTGCTGATGCTTTTAAACTTGTTTTCTTTTTCTTCTTCTTCTTCCTTTATGGTTTAGATTTCTGGGCTTCGGCTTACTTAGGTTACGTGGCGCCTCTAGACGCTTCGTAATCTAAGTGCCGGTCACGTTCCGTACTTTCGGGTCGTGACACATATACTAACTCATGTAGAGACATAACCATGGCTAATTATAGTGGTTAGGCTTATAAAAATCCTAAGTAAAACAAAACTGGCGGACTTTGGTCAATGCATTCACAAGCTTCATGAAGCTTCATGCACTTAAACAATTATCCACTAATTTTGTATTTACTTTGTATATTAAAACCCCACCCATATAATTATAATGGTGTATGTCTCATACACCCATGTAGTGTGTACCAACAACAACCATGATACAAAATGTACACAAATAAATATATATCACATATATATTAAGTTGTGCACAAGTGAGAAAAACAAATGCTTAAGTGAACCAATGTTAGTTAATGTAAATTAGTATATCACATATACAATTATACACTAAATTATTAAATCAACACTTGACTTAATAATCCGGTTATATCATATATAAACGACTAACATATAATGTATCGATTTATCGAATCAACCTTTGATTCGATACCTGGTTATATCGCATACAACCGATCGATACAAACATCGCGAGAATAGAATACGATATCACATACTGGCATTATTCTCGGTCCCGCACATATCACATATGCGCTCCTATTTCGTTTTTCCTATGCCAGTAAAACCTCTATGTAGGACTCTAAAGACTCGTCAATACGCCGGCAGTAGGTGTTGATCATATCCAGCACCCACAAGTCGTCAGCGGTACTAGCTGGATGTAACGGCTACCCGGATATTGAGCGATCAGAAGATCAGCAAGCAAGCCCGCTCCAACTCCTGCAAAAAGCCTGACAGTGCCACTACCGTACAGTCCGGTCTCCTCGTCTGATATGTCGCATATCAAGTGTAGGGGTAGAAATGTCAGACCCCAATTACCAATAAGTCGTGCCGATATGAGGCGCATAACGAGTCGAGAAACTACGGGTAACGCTTACCAGTAAATCTCTAAAGCTGCCCTGGCCAGGGACTTCCCTGTTATGGCCAATCGAGCACAGCGCAACATCAACCCCCAATACCGGGAGAGACGCAATCCCTCCTATCGCTCATTGCTTCCATGTGACTCGGGACTATACCCAAAAACCACCGTTTTGCACGCCCTCTTGGACGTGGTAAGGTGGAAATCAAAGCACAGTGGGAATCACACAAGACTCTTTGACGATCTCGAATCTACAGACTAACCTGTACCAGTGTCACCAGAGAACTGCCATCTAACGTAAGGTATAATACCATCTGGGAGTTCTCGGCGAGTCCGTCCAGTGTATCCAGTCTCCACTGAGCACCCATATATCATCTCTGATGTCAAACACCAATGGATATGGGATCATCCATCGCCCATCTATATGGGTCGAGAAGCTATACGCTAGTCTACTCTGGTATATCGATGCTCCATCTCGATATATCCACGACTAGGGACCTTGAAGGATATACTTATGGACTACCATGTCCCCACTAGTATGATCCGCGTCATAGTCCAAGTAGTCAAGTACACATCCTAAGGGCTTTACCAACATGTAGCAGAGAGTCAATCAGTGTACACGTTAAGGTAAAGAGTAACCAGATAGCATACTATCATGTCGAGCAAGAAAGTCCTCCCTATATATGTCCAAGCATCCACTACAATATACATCTCATGTATAGTAATGGCCTCTAGGGCATACATATTACTAACAGGTCCACCATGTACCCACAGACGGTGCCTACCGCTACTCGAATAGGGTTTCACATACCAATCTCAAAACAGAGAAAACTCATGGTGGACGCCTCAAAATATCATATCAAGAGAAACCGGTTTTTTTAAAAACAATACATTATTTCCTTTGAATTATAACCACGGTTCTCAAATCCAGAATCTCATGGAAACAACATCTCAATGTGTATAATCGTAAAGCATGATGTATGCAAACGAAGAACAGAAATGTGAGCATAGCAAGTATATCATGCAACATAGAAGAGTGATGTGAGCATAGCAAGTATATTATGCCAAAGAGTCATGTGACAGTATTGAAAAATTAAGAGTAATAGCATGATGTGGCAATTCTATTGTATAAGTGACATAACAATTATCGATGATGAAATTGTGTGGACCGGCAAATCTGCGTAAGTGTAACATACGCATCACCGATAATTGTGCAGGTGTACTAGCATAGGTATATATAATGCAATGAGAATATCATAATATAGCAGAAAGTAAACCCTAAGCGCCGCATTATATCAGATACATATCTAATCTAACATATGCCTAAGGATTAAGATATCTATAATATATCCGAGTCGGTGAATCTATCAATCGGCATCCAGCCTCACAACCTCACGTACGGTACAATTCATCGTACGACATCCTCTAGTCAAGGGTATGGATCTATGTCTCGTACGGCATATCACTCATTATTATCATTATATATATATATATATATATATCAAGTCACATCCGTATCGATCTCATATCGTGTCTTGGCAACAGTATCTATACTCTCATATCACCTCACATCCATCCGTATATCAACATATCAAGCCAAGTCATCTTAGTTCATCACATTCTCTTTTCATCACATCAATATTTCACATCAACTGATCTTATATATATATATATATATATATATATCTATATATATCTTGTTATACCGATCTCATAACACATCTATCTTAATCTTATCATATTCATGGATCTCATGTCATATCTTATATCATGCTACTATAAATCTCATATATCAATTCGAGACATCCTTATCAATCATATCATTTCATACTAAACCTTTAATCACATCCATAGGTTCCTAGTATAGGTTTCTCCGACTATATTTTATATATCGGTTTCCATTTATAATTGCGGGGGTGCTATACGCCATCCACCCGACTTCCCCCGTACATATAAATCTACTCACCTGCGGAACTCCTCGTTCAGCCGTAGTCTACGTGCTTCGTCATCTCGGAATCCATGCGAAGGTACCTACAATCAATACACAATCGCAATGCTATTAAAAATCAATTTCGAAATCCAATACGTCAAACGAATGGCTTATAGGTTAGAACCTATAGCTTACGCGTGCAAAAACAACCGAACAACCTTCGTCGTTCACGTACAAAGATCCAACGACCGAATCTCATATCTAATATCAAAACCAAGAATTCCAATATCGGAAAAAATAACCAAAACCAACACAATATGCTCCTAGATTTTGGCTCAGGTCAAATGGGACTAAACAAGCAAGTACAGGGGATAGTTTATGGGGTAATTAAGCTACAGGCCAAACTACAACATCAGACTCCAACAGAAATCCGATGACATTGCCATAATGTCCGATCTTGCCGGCCTAGGTTGTTGGTTGGTATTAGCTCCTATAGTTAGGTTACAACAAGATATAGTGATGAACTTTTCAAAATTTTAGTGGGCTAATACAAACAAACTTTAAATCGAACTAGAGATTTGGGTAAAGCATCGATAAAAGAAGTCTAAACTAAAAGATAAGGAACTACAAACTTTGTAGTCAACTCCTTCACTTTCTTTGGACTCTTATGGCTCCACTCGAAGCTTCAATCAACTCTGCTCAAGGTCCTTTGTCATCTACGATGATCCACCCGGAGTATCTTTGTTCAAACTCTTTACTTCACAAAACTAGTGTGAATGAAGCATAACAAGCTACACTAATGGGCCTGAGTAGTATAGATTGGTGAAGTGGTTGGTATTCTCACTTAAAAACCCTTTCTATTTAAGTTCCTCATCCAATGGAAAACTCAAGAGAGCATGAGAGAGGAAGAAGAAGAAGATGGCAAAGCTTGAGCTCAATATTGTTTTTCACTTAATGAAAAGAGAAAAGGAAAAAGAATATATATTTATATGAGAGTCACACATTTAACAAACCATGGTAAATAAATATCTAGATATTTTCATTATTGCGTTTAAAGCAACTTAGGAAATTAAACCATGGTTGAAGTCAAGGTTAATAAGAGAAGAGTGTAAAAATATTCGACCATGACTTAATCCCATTTCTTTTTCTCAATAAATAAATAAATAAATAAATTTATATATATATATATATATATAGATTTTCATTCCATGCGAGTCTTGCATTGCCATCTCCAATATATCAACAACCATGACACACATGTATGCATGCATGTATGCATTCACATCATCATGTGTATGTACATAAATATACATATGCATTCATGCTTGCATACAACAAAATAGAAAAGGTTTAATAAAAATGAGCTAAAAGTCTATATTAAATCAACACATGATTTAATAAACCAGTCATATTACATACGACCCGACCAATAGAAAAACGGCCGATTAAAATACGGTATCATATACACGCATTTAATCGAGCTCCCGCGCATATCTCATATGCACACCACATCGTTTCTCCTGAGATAGAAAACCCCTTTGTGGGACTCTAAGACTCGTCAATACGTCGGCAGTAGGTGATGATCATATCAAACACCCACAAGCCGCAAACGGTCAGCTAAATGTAACGGCCACCCGGGTATTGAGCGATCAGAAGAAAAACAAGCGAATCTGTCAAAACTCCCGTCGAGCCAACTAGCAACACTTACCGTACAGTCCGGTCTCTTCATATGATATGTTGCATATCAAGTGTAGGGATGGAATCGTTGAGCCCTAATAACTCAATAAGTCATGCCGATATGGACTATGATCGTTCGAGAAACTACTGATAACACTTATCAGTAAATCTCATCAGCCCTGGCCAGGGACTTCGAATCAAAGGTAATCGCGCATAGCACAACATCAACTCCTAATAACGGGAGAGATGAAACCCCTCCTATCTCTCATTTCCTCCATGTGTCTCGAGACTGTACCCAAAAGCCACCAGTTTGCACGACTCGGTAGAGCCTTGGTCGGGTGGAAATCAAAGCACAGTTGGAGAACACACAAGACTCTTTGACGATCTTGGGTCTACAGACTTATCTGTACCAGTGTCACCTGAGAACTGCTATCCGACGATAGATATAATACCATATTGGAGTTCTCGGCGAGTCCATTCAGTGTACCCAGTCTCCATTGAGCACCCGTATACAATTTTTGATGTCGTAACACCAATGGATACGGGTTCATCGATCACCCATCATATGGTTCAAGAAACGTATATGCTAGTCTACTCTGCAATATTGATGTCCTGTCTCGATATACCCTCGACTAAGGACATTCTATGATATTCATATAAACTACACATGCCCCACTAGTATGATCTCCATAATAGTCATGGAAGTCAAGCAGATATCCTAAGGGATTTATCAACATGTATGAAATGAAAAGTATAATACAATCAAGTTAACATGTTAAGATAAAGTACAACCAGATAGCATACTATCATGTCGAGCAAGAAAATCATCTGTATATATATACATGTCCAAGCATCCACTATACATATAATGGCCTCTAGGGCATACATATATCCAACAATCTCCTACATGCACTAAGGCCAATTATTGGCGTATCTCATACCGAACATCTCAAAAAGTCGCTCATGTTGCGGCTGTGGAAGGGCCTTGGTGAGTGGATCCGTGGTGTTATTATTTGTATCAACTCTCCGAATCTGGATCTCGTGGCGATCTACTATCTCCAGGTTCAAATGATATCGCCTCAGGACGCGTCTGGACTTCTGATGGGACCTGGGTTCTTTGGCCAATGCCATGGCCCCATTATTATCACAATACAATGGTATTGGATCAATAATGGTTGGAACTACTCGTAGTTCAGCGACGAAGTTCTTCATCCAGACGGCTTTCTTGGCAGCATCATTTGCAGCAATATACTCGACTTCCATCACGGAGTCCGCAACGGTATCCTGTTTAGAACTTTTCCAACTAATCGCCCCTCCATTGAGGGTAAATACAAACCCTGAGATAGATTTGCTGTCATCCTTTTCACTTTGGAAGCTGGAATCGGTAAAGGCCTCCATTTGGAGATCACCATTACAATACACCAAGAACAATTCTTTAGTCCTTCGCAAGTACTTAAGAATATTCTTCACTGCTATCGAATGTTTCTCCCCTTAGTTGGATTGATAACTGCTTACTACAGCTAGTGCATAAGCTACATCAAGACGAGTACATAACATCGCATACATTATAGATCCCACGGTTGAAGCGTAGGGTATAATGCTCATGCGAGCTCTCTTCATCAGTCTTCGGACAGAAGTCCTTGGAGAGAGTGATTCCATGGCAATCGGGCAAGGCACCACGCTTGGAATCTTCCATACTAAACCTTTTTAGGATGGTGTCAATGTACTTTGATTGGGACAATCCCAATAACCTCTTGGATCTATCTCTATAGATCCTTATGCCCAAAATGCACAAGGCATAACCTAGGTCCTTCTTGGAGAACCTTTGTGATAAGAATAGTTTGACCAATTGAAGCATTGGAATATCATTTCCTATCAAGAGAATGTCATCCACATACAATACGAGGAATGTGACAGTACTCCCTACAATCTTCTTATAAATGCATGGTTCATCTATATTTTTGACAAAATCAAACTCTTTAATTGTATCATCAAAGCAGATGTTCCAGCTTCGTGATGCCTGCTTTAATCCATAAATGGATTTAAGCAACCTACATGCCTTTTCGCTGCTCCCACTGTCAATGAAACACTCTGGCTAATCCATAAAAACGCATTCTTCTAAATCACCATTTAGAAATACAGTTTTAATGTCCGTCTGCCAGATCTGACAATCGTAGTGAGCAGAAATAGAAAGTAGGATCTAAATGGATTTAAGCATTGCTACTGGAGAGAAAGTTTCATCATAGTCCAATCCTGTTCTTTGACGAAAACATTTCACTACAAGCCTTGCTTTATAGGTCTTTATCTGTCCATCTACACCAATCATTATCTTAATGATCCATTTGCAACCTACGGGTTTTATTCTAGGAGGTGCAACATCCAAAGTCTATACTTTTTTGGTGTACATGGACTCCATTTCGGATCTCATGGCATCTAGCCACTTCACTGAGTCACCACTCGTGATTGCTTGCTGAAAACTAGTAGGGTCATCATCATCCATGATGCAATCTTCTCTATCAACATCAATAAGAAACCCATAGTATCTCTTCGGTGGGGGAGAAGTTCTACTAGATCTCCAGAGCGGCTGAGGTTCCTTCAGTTCTACTGCAACATCAGTTTCAACCAATTCGTCATGAGTAATTTGTGTCTCTAGAACCTCTTCTAGTTCTACCGCATTTCCATCAATACTGTTTGTAAAAATTTCATTTTCTAAAAATATGGCATGTTGAGAAACATACACTCTTTGTTCCATCTTGTGGTAGAATAGATATCCATATGAATGTTTTGGATATCCCAGAAATTTAGACATGACCGATCGTGTCTCGAGTTTACTGGGATTCCGCTTTTTGACAAAAGCCGGACAACCCCATATCCTAACTCTTTTAAGAGATGGTCTCCTTCTACACCATATCTCTTATGGAGAGGTAGACACGGTCTTGGTTGGAACCTTGTTCAACAGATACATAGTTGTTTCCAATGCATGTCCCCAAAAGGAAAGCGTTAAGTCAGCATCACTCATCATGGTCCGAACCATATCTAATAGGGTACGATTCCTCCATTCTGACACACCGTTGTGCTGTGGTGTAAGGGAGAGTGAGCTGAGAGAGAATCCCATTCTCTTTTAAGAAGTCTGAAAACTATGTACTCAAATATTCTCCACCTCGATCCGATCGAAGTTTCTTGATGCTCAAGCCTGTTTATTTTTCTACTTCAAGTTTGTACTCCTTCAATTTCTTGAAAGCTTCGGATTTATGCTTTAATAAAAACACGTGTCCGAATCTTGAGAAATCATCAGTAAAAGTGACGAAGTATGAAAAACCTCCTCTAGCATGTGTAGATATTATTCCGCATACGTCACTATGTATGAGGCCTAAGAGTTCTAAAGCTCTTTCTCCGTGACCAGTAAATGGAGTTTTGGTCATTTTAACTTTGATACAGGTCTGACAAGTCGCATAAGATTTATATTCAAAAGGATTTAAATATCCATCTTTATATAGTTTGTTTAGTCTCGTTTCATTAATATGACCAAGTCTACAATACCAAAGAAAAGATTCATTTATATCTGAAATTTTTCTTTTATTTGTATGTTGTATGTTGAAAACCGTGTGTTGGTTTAGGACATAAATACCGTTATTTAGTGTACCATACCCAATCAACTGTTGATTCAAGTTAATGTTCATAACATTATTTTGCAACACAAAATGATATACATCATTGTCTAACAAAGAAACATATATTATATCACATAGCATACTAGGTACATAATCATAAGGGTTCAAAACCAAAATACATCCCGAAGGCAACCCCAGATGATACTCTCCTACAGATACATCATATACATTGGAACCGTTTCCAACTCGAAGAGTATGGTCACCAGTCTTCAAAACTTTACTGTTTCTCAATCCTTGAATACAATTGCAGATGTGAGAACCAGAACCGGTATCTAATACCCAAGGTGCAGAGTTTATAGAAAAACAGTTTTCAGTTACAAACACACCTAAAGCGGAAGCATCAGTATGCTTCTTTCTCTTGAGATCAGCAAGATACAGAGCACAATTGTGTTTCCAGTGTCTCGACTTGTGGTAGAAAAAACATTCTCATTTTCGACTTCCTGCGGCCCCGGATTTGACTTTCCCCTTCGCCTTTTCAACTCCACCTCTCTGTTTGGTGGGTTTCTTCTTCCTCTTTCCTTTGGCCTTGGCTTTTGGGACGGAAGTGTAGGGTTCCTAGGCACACTCAAGAGGTTCCACAAGGCATTGACCATGCCAAATTCAAAAATTTATGTGCCGAGAAACCCTAATGAAGATCGTTAACTAGAGGATAGGCGAAACAAAATGCAAGCAAACAACTTTGCTACTAAGTGAAAGGAAATACAACCTTTGTAGATCCAGTCCTCCACTTCTAAAGCTCCGTGTTGACGTCCTTCCGCTGCGATCATCGGATCTCGGACTCTAGCGATGGTTTCATCGGAGAAAGGATCGGTCTAGGTCGTTGACTTCGATGCCGAAGATGATCTACGTCGAGGCGACTCAAACTCAAGCTCCATCTTCACTTGGTCATGATCCTTGTGAAGAAAACACCATATACAACATGGCAAGTGGTAGAGGATGAAGAAATAAGAAGTGGGTTCACTTTGGATTTGGATTTCTCACTTGATTTCATCACTTGGAAATTTTCAAGAATGCTTTTCTTTTCTTCATGAAGAAGAAGAAGAAGAAAGAAAAAGAATTAACTTAAAAAGAAAATACAAGTGATGTCTATCATGTTGCAACCATGGGTGAGATTTGTGTAGAGAATAAACTAGGGTTTAGGTAATGGTTAGGTTAAAGAGTCAAAACAAAATGGTTAGACTTTTCAAATATGCTATGAAGCTTCATGAAGCTTTAAGCCAAAAAATAAAGAAAAGCACCATTTTGTTTTTACAAAAGGAATAAAGAAAATAAAACCCTAAACCCTAACCATTAACTAAACATGGTTTAAAGCAAACACACCCAAGTTTGCATGTATCATCAAACATGATACAAACTAGTGCAAAAAAATATATCACATTTACAACTTGTGCACATCAAGTGAAAAAATCCATCATAAGTGAACAAATACTAGTTAATGTAAAGTAATATATCAAATATATAATTATACACTAAATTATTAAATCAATACTTGATTTAATGATCCGGTCATATCGCATATAACCGACTAATATCAAGTGTATCAATGTATCGAATCAACACTTGATTCGGTAACCCGGCTATATCTCATATAACCGTCCAATGATACAAATCGTGAGAATAGAATACAGTATCACATACTGGTATTATTCTCGGTCCCGCACATATCTCATATGCGCTCCTATTTCGTTTCGCTTGAGTCAGGAAACCCCTGTTTAAGACTCTAAAGACTCGTCAATACGCCGGCAGTAGGTGGTGATCATATCAATCACCCACAAGCCGCAAGCGGGCTGCTAAACGTAACGGCCACCCGGGTATTGAGCGATCAGAAGATCAACGAGCAAGCCCGCTCACACTCCTGTGAATCCAACCAGTAACACTTACCGTACAGTCCGGTCTCATCGTCTGATATGTCGCATATCTCGCCTAGGGATGGTAAACGTCAGAACCCAGTAGCTCGATAAGTCGTGTCGATATGAGGTCTATAACAAATCGAGATACTACTGATAACACTTACCAGTAAATATCAGCAACCCTGGCCAGGGATTTCCGGTTATAGCCAATCGAACACAGCGCAACATCAACTCCCTATACCGGGAGAGACAAATCCCCTCCTATCGCTCATTGCCTCCATGTGATTCGGGACTATACCCAAAAACCACTGTTTTGCACGCCCTCTTGGACGTGGTAAGGTGGAAATCAAAGCACAGTGGGAATCACACAAGACTCTATGACGATCTCGGGTCTACAGACTAACCTATACCAGTGTCACCAGAGAACTGCCATCTGACGTAAGGTATAATACCATCTGCGAGTTCTCGGCGAGTCCGTCCAGTGTACCCAGTCTCCACTGAGCACCCGTATATCATCTCTGACGTCAAACACCAATGGATATGGGATCATCCATCGCCCATCTGAATGGGTCGAGAAGGTATACGCTAGTCTACTCTGGTATATCGATGCCCTGTCTCGATACACCCACGACTAGGGACCTTGAAGGATGTACTTATGGACTACCATGTCCCCACTAGTATGATCCGCATCATAGTCCAGGTAGTCAAGTACACATCCTAAGGGCTTTACCAACATGTAACAGAGAGACAATCAGTGTACATGTTAAGGTAAAGAGCAACCAGATAGCATACTATCATGTCGAGCAAGAATGTCCTCACTATATATGTCCAAGCATCCACTACAATATACATCCTATGTATAGTAATGGCCTCTAGGGCATACATATAACTAACAGGAAGAGGAAGATGGCCCAGCAAGCTGAGCGGGAGTTTTCACTGTCTTAAGCGTGCTCTCTGCACTTCTCAACATATTGAGAAGTTCATGCAGTGATTTCTCCAAATCATTCATATTGAAGTTCACAATGAGTGTAGCAAAGGCAGGGGAAAAACTGTAGAACAATATCAGTATATTGCTCGTTATCCATGGTCCCTCCTAGATCCTCAAGTTCATTTATAAGACCAATCATCTTCAAGAAATGTTCACCTACTGATGTGCCAGAATCCATCCGCATCTGAAACAGCTTTCGAGATGCATCGTAGCGTAAAGCCCGAGATTGCTCTCCATACAACTCCTTTGTATGAAGAAAGATGGATTGAACATCCATCTTCTTATGCTGCTTCTAATGTACATTGTCCATCGGAGAAAGCGCAAGGCACTTGGCCGTGTCTCAATCAATATCCCATGTTTTTCGGATCTCCTTATCCAAAATAGATGATTCAGGACTTGGGACGGGTGGGGCTTTATTAGTGAGGACTTATGATACTTTATCATATGTGAGTGCAATGTTCAGGTTCCTCAACCATTCTTTATAATTCGGTCCTGTCAGGTTGTTTTTCTCTAACAAAAGCTTAAGTCTCGTCATAGTTATCTTCCATTAGGAGAGAAAAAAGAAAACACTCTACGAAATGCTCTTGCAATGATTTAGATTGGTTATTATCTTATCTAATCGATGTCTTCCACTGCTTTTATCAAATTTTCTTTCAAAACCTTTAAAAGAAAACTAGCCAGGATTAATTACATTCTACAGTTTCGCTAACCGGGTAGCCAGGCCAGTGTCGGTACTTTGATGGAGGTTCCCCGTGCTGTCGCACAGACCTAATTAAAATAAACCACGTTTTCCCAGAGGTGTAACCCCGTTGACACCTTTCTACACACCTACTAGATTAGCTAATTGTAAAGTGCAAAACTCTCCTGAGAGTAACTCTTACTCACAGTGGGATCGGGATCCAACTATCATATAGAAGGTATGCAATCTCATTGCAAAATTCCAACTCTTGAAACTCCCGATATGATTTTTACCCCTAGCTGATAATGACCTTGGCTATGGTCAATATATCATAAGCACTAGTCAAGTTCTACCCGTCATTTCGTGATTAAGTAGACCCACCCATATGACCCTTGACTATGATAAACATAATCACATGAATGTCCTAACTAAACGCATCATATGGTTTATAGGAAGACATCACTTGGCTACCGTACACTATGTCTTAACTATGATCAACATACGTAGCACGAATACTAAGTACTCTGCTTCCTAAAATGACGGAGGGTTGCGGATGGTTTTTATGAAAACCTTTAATACTTTAAACTTGATTTTGTTGTAGAATCTAAATAGTTTAGAAAAGGAGTGGCTTAAGCTCCGCTTCATTTGAAACTTTCTTTTTCACAAAAAGGCCGACTGAGTTTCAAATCCGATTCTACAACATCTTTTAGATTTATTTTTCTTTACATTAATCTCATTAATGTAGTCCTATGATTTAAGTTCTAAGCCATCACAGAAAAGAAACAAAAATAGAACATACACTTATGCCATCCGCATTCGTCACAATATCCCGTTATACACCGTTTGGTTACTTAATTAACGACATAGCAGGGCGAGACTAGCACGGATGTAAAACATAAGCAACGTTTATTATATATCATATATATTTAATAATATTCCATTCATCTCAGATATTAAGTAATCTCATTACAGAATAATCTGCAGCAGAAACACAGATATGAAAATACAGGATATACTACGAAGTCCGTATTTTATATTTAGCCTATAATAGAAAATATAAATTCCTCGGTCGTGATGAATAGCCAAGCTCACAACCCTAGACCCCTATCAGACTGGCAAGTGACCCTACCAATTCTTATGTTAGGAGACCCGGTCTCGACTCCTCGAGATGGCCTCCCACTGAACTCCAGAACCCGGTCAGTCGTGCTCCCTTCCTTGGGTCTATCCTAATACGGAAAAGTAAATAATATACATCAATGGTGACATCATCCTCAACCCAGAAGTGCCCCAATAAAAGAATATTACATACAAAGAATTTTACAAGAATGAAAAGAAAAACTCTCGTCTCACAAGAAACCCACAGCCATTCAATCACGATGATCCTATACATCATATTACAGCAACACATAACATCACATGTCATCAACGTAAGTAAATATGCATATCCCAATTGTCGTTGATGTATAGCAACGAAACTGGCAATACACCACATATATACACTTACGGTCGCAGAAAAAGAAATGTAAAACTACAACATTTAGAATCCTCACTTTTCCTTAGACATCGCAAACTAGGAATATCACATACCCCGTATTTTATGCTAACAATGTAGATCTTACATTTAGGTCTTATTAATGAAAACATTTTTTCAAAAGAGATCGGGTAGTTTAACAAGATTCCCGATATCCAACGAGACCGAAATGTTAGATTTACAAATAACCAATTGATTTTCTCAAAACTAATTAGCGTAGATTCCAAATATTGTATCACATTCAAAAAGATTAAACGACATTAAATATATCAATCAACACATCAACATACCCACTGAATCCATAGATATCAACACTTGAACCTATTTTAAAAATTCCCAGAGAGTACGGCATGTACCCATGGATCAGCACAAGAAGGCACGGTCCAAGCCTCACCAACGGCACCGCAGAACCGCCCCAAATGCCAGATTTTGGCCGTTGTTCCGCGGTCGTTGTGTCGAGTTAGGCGCTCGTTCTTCTTGGGCATCCACAGAAAACACTGCACTATTTTCTGGATATTTTTAAACCACAAAATTCCAACATTTGAAAAAATTTCCAGTGAGCATGTATAAATCACAATTTTCATGTCCGATTAAGATTTTAAATGTCGTCTGGGATACCCTAAAGCTCTAACCTGGCTCTGATACCATGTTGGTGTGTATTAGCTCCTCCAGTTAGGTTACAATAAGATATGGTTATGAACTTTTCAAAATTATAGAGGGCTAACACAAACAAACATCGAATCGAACTAGAGATTAGGGTAAAGCATCGATAAAAGAAGTCTAAACTAAAAGATAAGGAACTACAACCTTTGTAGTCAACTCCTTCACTCTCTTTGGACTCCTACGGCTCCACTTGAAGCATGGATCAATTTCGCTCAAGGTCCTTCGTCGTCTACGATGATCCACCCGGAGTATCTTTGCTCAAACACTTTGCTTCACAAAACTAGTGTGAATGAAGTATAACAAGCTACACGAATGCGCTAGAGTAGTATAGATTGGTGAAGTGGCTTGTATTCTCACTTAAAAACCCTTTCTATTTAAGTTCCTCACGCAATGGAAAACTCGAGAGAGGACGAAGAAGAAGATGGCAAAGCTTGAGCTCAATAATGTTTTTCACTTAATGAAAAGAGAAAAGGAAAAAGAATATATATATATGAGAGTCACACTCTCAACAAACCATGGTAAATAAATATCTAGATATTTTCATTATTGAGTTTAAAGAAACATAGGAAATTAAACCATGGTTGAAGTCAAGGTTAATAAGAGAAGAGTGTAGAAATATTCAAACATGAATTAATCCCATTTCTTTTTCTCAATAAATAAATATATATAGATATTCATTCCATGTGAGTCTTGCATTGCCATCTCCAATGTATCAACAACCATGACACACGTGTATTCATTTATGTGTGCATTCACATCATCATGTGTATGTACATAAATATACATATGCGTTCATGCATGCATACAACCAAATAGAAAAGGTTGAATAAAAATGTGCTAAAAGTCTATACTAAATCAACACTTGATTTAATAAACCGGTCATATCACATACGACCCAACCAATAGAAAAACGCCTGATTAAAATACGGTATCATATACACATATTTAATCGAGCTCCCGCGCATATCTCATATGCACACCACATCGTTTCGCCTGAGCTAGAAAACTCCTGTGTGTGACTCTAAGACTCATCAATACGCCGACAGTAGATGATGATCATATCAAACACCCATAAGCCGCAAGCGGTCAGCTAAATGTAACGGCCACCTGGGTATTGAGCGATCAGAAGAAAAACAACCGAACCTGTCAAAACTCCCGTTTAGCCAACTGGAAACACTTACCGTACAATCCGGTATTTTCGTCTGATATGTTGCATATCAAGTGTAGGGATGGAATCGTCAAGCCCTAATAACTCAATAAGTCATGCCGATATGGACTATGATCGGTCGAGAAACTACTGATAACACTTATCAGTAAATCTCATCAGCCCTGGCCAGGGACATCGAATCAAAGCCAATCACGCATAGCACAACATCAACTCCTAATACCGGGAGAGACGGAACCCCTCCTATCGCTCATTGCCTCTATGTGTCTCGGGACTGTACCCTAAAACCACCTGTTTGCACGACTCAGTAGAACCATTGTAGGGTGGAAATCAAAGCACAGTGGAAGAACACACAAGACTCTATGATGATCTTGGGTCTACAGACTAACCTGTACCAGTATCACCTGAAAACTACAATCTAACGTTAGACATAATATCATATAGGAGTTTTCGGTGAGTCCGTTCAGTGTACCCAGTCTCCACTGAGCACCCATATACAATCTTTGATGTCATAACACCAATGGATACGGGATCATTCATCGCCCTTCATATGGGTTATGAAACGTATACGCTAGTCTACTCTGGAATATCGATGCCCTGTCTCGATATACCCTCGACTAGGAACATTCTAGGATATGCTTATAAACTACACAAGCCCCACTAGTATGATCTCCATCATAGTCATGGAAGTCAAGAAGATATCCTAAGGGCTTTATCAACAGTATAATACAATCAGGTAAACATGTTAACATAAAGTACAACCATATAGCATACTATCATGTCCAGGAAGAAAGTCATATGTATATATATAAATTTCCAAGCATCTACTATACATATAATGGCCTCTAGGGAACAAATATATCCAATATTGCTAGGAGGAAACGGTCTCGTATTTTGGTGGTGGTCTTCTAGTCGTGTATCTAGGTTACTGGTATTGTTAGTTTTCCTCAAAATCATTCCACGTTACTCCAGATTCCTTGTAGGCCAATAAAACGTCACAAAACCGGCATGAGACAATTTCTAAGTTCGTATTTCGGGTTCTAATCTCTGTTCTTGGCCATAAAATCAACATTAAGGTCTTGTAAACAGCCCCTTCATATCACAACTCCACACAATCACCCAAACCCACTCTTGGAATTTCCAAACCTCACATAACCTAACCAAATCAAACTCTAAACTAAACTAGGGTATAAAAACACACATACTTATCTAAAAGTGAAGGGATTACCTCATTTGGCAACTCAAGAATTTTCTTGAGTTGCTCAAAGTCTTAAAAATCCAACTTTGAAAGGTCTAATGGGTTTGTAGAGAGGTTGTGATCATTTTTAGTAAACGGAGTATAGGGTTTTGGTGAAGATTTTGTGATGAACCATGAGGGTAGAAGTGAGAGGAGCTTGAAGATGGAGAAGTTGAAGAAGACTAAGTGTGAAATGTGAAGGTGGGCAGCCCACTCTCTCTCTCTCTCTCTCTCTCTTATCCCCACTCTCTCTTAATCTCACCCTCTCAAACATTCATGCCATGTCACACTATCTCTTCAATAATTCTTTTTTTTCTTTCTCGCAATAACCACATAATACCACTAAACAAACACAAAGGAAACAACATGTAACAAATACAACATGTCATGGTGCACTAGCCATGATTAATCAAAAAGACGGATTTGGCCTAATCGCGATTAGTAGTGCACTAATCAATTTTTATTTAAACTGCATATAATTAATTATAAAAACCCCAAATCCAATAAATATATTTTTAAATGAATAAATTTTTTTAATCTCCAGTTATTTCGTAAATATTGGTATATATATTTATACCATTTTACGAAAACTCCAAATTCGCAAATCAACTAGTTTTCGCGAAATATATTATTTTAATATTAAATTCCAAAAATAATATTTTATATTATCTGAAATGTTACAATCTTCCCTCCTTAAATAAATTCGGTCCCCGAGTTTTAAATTTGAACCCCCAAATGCTTAAACATTTCAATAATTAGCTCAATCAACGGGGCTCCGAATTCACGAAAGATATAGAAGTATCACAGCGCATCGTGTGCACCTGAAAGCAAGTATGAAACTCAAAAACTCCGTCAAGCATCACACAATCATCGGAGTTATAATGGAGATACAGATCTCGAAATCCACTACTAAAATCCAATATACACTAGTTGAATACTACAATTCGTATATAGCACGCATCCTTCGAAAATATCTCCTAAAACTGAATAAAAATCATGAAACATCTTTTTTGAATCGCCGTGTGATATGTAACTCACGGCACAAGTGACGGACGCTCATTTGTAAAGTAATAAATATACGTTCATATATATTTTGCTCAAATATACGTTACGCCGTTTTTGAAATATCCCAAAAGGTTTTCCTTAAAAAATTTCGTGTCCCTCGCGGACACGTAGGAAATAGAGAGACTATAGCTCTTCTTCGAAAACCTCTTTGTGAACCTTTGATGCATGCAAAAGTACTTGGACACTGTCCTCAGATCAGTCCCACTCGGCTACTACATAATATAGTGCCCATCATGAAAAAAAGTGCTCAAGAGCAAAATCAGCCTTAAAAGGCGTATCCAACATCACGTACGTCTGGTGCGCACGGAAATCCAATCCAATACAAATGCCACGATATGCACAAAAGCAAAACTAAGTGCAACGGGTGTGCACGAAAGCATCTGTCTAGTGCAACGGATGTCTACGACAATAGCATCAAGTGCATCTATAGTGCATAAAAATCTTAATCAAGTGCAACTAACATGCACAGATAAATTCTGAATCGAGTGCATCCGGTGTGCACAAATCACATCTCATATCATGCGCCCAACATGCGCGAAAATTCAAATTGAATGCATTCGTCATGCGCGAATGAAATCTAAATCAAGTGCATCCGGTGTGCACAAAATCCCGCACCATGTGCCTAATATGCGCAAAAATCTAACCCAAGCGTGTCAGGTCCGTAAAAGGCATCTTGTGCAGTAGCATGCATGAAAACGAACGTCAAGTGCAAACGCGCACAAAAACATAAATCTAGTGTAACCAATGTACGGAGTATAAATTCGGTGCAACCAATGCACGAAATGAAAATCTAGTGCAACAAATGCACGAAATACCAATCTGGTGCAACAAATGCACGAAACAAAAATCTAGTGCAACAAATGCACAAAATTAAAATTGGGAGCAACAAGTGCACGGAAACTCATCAATAACTCAAATGTGTATAAAAACAACACCGAGTGTACCAAGGTTTATAAAATCATAAACGTATGCAACTGCGTGCACAAAACACGTATCGATGCATTGCAAGCACATATAAGTTATACCGAGTGCGAAAATCAAATCAACCATATGAAATCCACGAAATCATAAACACGTGCAGCCAAGGCACAAAATCAATATTAAGTGCAATTGATATGCACAATTCATAAACAAACACAATGGTATATAAAACGTATATCAAGAGCAATAACTGTGCACAAAACGTTAATACCCAGTAGGTGCAGCCATGATGCACGAAAACAATATCATGAAACTCAATCATCAAAACTCAAATTCAAGCGATATAAGAGTGATACTCGGATCACAAACGCAAATCGCAACAAATGACATTATGGTACACCTCCTACAATGTCGAAAAATTCCGGTGCGCCTAAAACTGGCAGAGCAAGAACATCCGCCTGCCTCCTGCTCATGGTCTGGCGTCCTCTGTCTCTGGGTCCTCATTTTCTCTGTGGATTACCAATCTCGCAATCCATCGGCTCGTAGGACCGGTCAGGCGTTAACGAAAACGATTCCGCTCTGACACTTCTCTGGTCATCACTTGGCCAATTAGTATGACCACTCATAAAGTAGCTCGTCACTGGAGTTGGCCTCTGGCCCTCTGAATACACGTGACACAACTGATCCTGGGTGCAAGTCTTATCGCAGAAGTGTCCTGGAAGAAACCTGCTCCAGGTCTCCTCCAATCGCGCCTATGCCAAACTATACGGAGGCTGGTACTCTTACTTAATCTTTTCTCGTTTTCTGGACATTTATGTTTTAAGCACAACATTTCCTCGGGAACAGGTCGTATCTGTAAGACTACGGTAGCGCCCCGGCCGTCTCTACGAGGCCAAAATGCGGAAAAGAAAGCTTTTTCAAACTAGAAACCGGCGCTATCGTATGCTTAAAACCCGGATCGAATCATTAACCTACAACTAGCTATCTAGAGAGAGGGTTGGAAAGCTATACCGATCGATCTGTGTCCTTCGGTCTTTGGACACCATCCCAAGCTCCTCGCGGCATCTCCAGTCTTGATCTCCCCGTCGGAAAGGGCACCACATCTACGAGTCTTTTTACAGCTCCCGCTTCATCCGAAGCAACTCGGGCACGAAGTGTGCTAGCCGACATGTCCAAGGTGATGTAGAGAATGTTTGTGATCACTTTGTCTCTTGCATCCATGAGATTTGGATGGAGGTTAGAGGTGTTGCCATTAATGGAGATTTTGAGCTAGAGGAGGAAGAAGAAGAAAAGGTTTTCTTTTCTTGTGTTTTCTTGTGATGAAATGAGAGAGAGTGAGAAGAAAAATACAAGACCAAGCTCACCCAAGGAAGCCCCCCTCTCTCTCTTCTTATCATATCATCACAAATCTATCAAATAATGTGACACACGCACAAGAAAAGAGACCATGAGTCACCACTTGTGCATGTGTCACAATAAATGCACCAAATCATGATATCTAGCTCATAATTTCCATTTACAAATATTAATCCAAATGTTTGCAACAATAAAAAGATACGGTAACATCTAAAGTAAACTCATGACGGATCAAAAGGATACCCCTCGCCTGTATATATATACCTGCACCCGCATTCCGACTGATTGCGAATGCGATGAGACTAAAATAATCCAGCAAATCTAATACTAGGATCCGGCTTAAACCAAAGCCCACTAGTATGATTCGCCCGATCATGATCCGTGCACTACCGCACGTATTGATCGAACCCTGCTATATATCATACGGCCTCAACAACGTTTTGCCAGAAACTTGAGAAACTGTCTGTAGGGGACAACAAAGACTTGTCAATACTTTGGCTGTGGATTTAACCACTAGCACGTCAGAGGTACTAGCCGTACGTAACGGGCTACCAGGTATTGACCAAAAGGGAGGTCGATGAGCGAACTCATCCTGACACCCTACTGAGCCTGTCAGTGACAATATCCGTACAGTCCGGTCCGTTCGTCTATGAGCATCGCATGTCGGGCCTAGGGGGTTGGTAAAAGTCAGACCCCCAAAAGTGGTACAAGTCGTGTCGGAGTGTAGCCCTGATGGAGCTCCTTTTTTGGGCCTCCGTCAGATGTTGTCTTCCGTTGATCTCGAGGTGAACTGGGTTGATTGTCCTTCGTCACGTGTGGGTCTCAATGGGTTTTGAGAGGACAAAGTGGGATGAGGAGGCTGCCGCCGTGTACCTGCAAAGAAGTCCTGAGGTGGTTTGGTACCACCAAGGACCTTCGGACGCTCAAGTCAGTGACTATATCTGAGCAGAGTAACGGTGTAAGTGTAAAGAATGGCTCACTTGACCCTTTTATGGTGGGGGTTTATATAGTGGCGGTAGCACACAGCAGCAGGCGTGAAGATCTCGCCGGCAATTACGCTCCTGACGTCATGCCCGCATAGAGAGCGGATCTCCCATTAATGGGGATCGTGATGGCGTGGAACGTGGGATGTTACTGGCGGAGAATCTGCGCATGGCGAGATTCGCGGAGCGGCGGTTGCGCCTGTGAGCGGTGGAGTTGGTCGGTGGACCGAGGAAGACGGCCTCGGCTGGGGAGCTCGGGGACGAGCGAAGGGGGCTGAAGAGTCTTGGTCTGTGGCAGCTCGGCGCGAGCTAATGGGCTGCGGAGGTCAATTTGCAGGGGGTTCTGAGGTGAGCCAGCTTTATGCTTGCTGGTCGGGTACAAGGAGGTCTGGTCGGCCCCCTGCGGGCCCTTCCTTCCGATTCTTGGGACACGTCATCTGCCACGTGTCCTGATCCTGGAGGTCGCCAATATCGAGCACTATCATTAGCCCCCCACTCTTGTCCTGACTAGCTGGCGGGTCGGGTCAGGAGTGGCTGCCGGGCCTCCCGAGGTGAGATCCCTTCTAGGGTTTCATCGGGACGAGTCCTCGTGCCGTCGGTCATCTTTTCCGCTGGCGAATCAAGACGAGATCTTTGCATTTAAAGAATGTGTGCCGGTTCGTGCACTCTGCAGGTGAAACGTCGGTCCACGTATCGGGAGCCAACCGGCAGATGTGACGCGCGCAGGTCCGTGGCGTCTGATGGGACGCAGTCAATCACGGGACTGCTACGTGGAACGATCTGACCCGCAGGGCGCAATGGGCCGTTTCGGCGGGAGAAGACGGGTGCCGTTGGATGAGGTCACAGGCGGTGAAAAATGTGGGTGGGGCCCAGCGTAGGGTCCTTACTCCTTCATATTTTCCTCCCTCAGGCCCCAGCTGCTCGGCGCTCGTCTCCCCTCCTTTGCTCCAGCCCCTGCAGAATTTCTTTACTAAGGTTAGATGTCTTCCTCTTCTATAGAATCGGTAGATGTCGTGATGTTAGGTGCTAGGGTTCTTTTAGATGTGTCTGAGTCTCCCACGGGAGCAGGGGCTGGCCTCTCTCCCCGGGGTCGTGAGGCGGGGGCCGCCTTTAGGGAGGTGGCAGTAGGTGTGGCCCCCAGCACCCCGTGCTGGGTGAGGCATGAGGACGAGCTCATCAACGCTCGGGCTCACTTTGACGTCCCCCCGCGGTACACGCTTCGTCTGGCCAAGGAGGGAGAGAGGGCCGATCAGGTGCGGGGCAGGGAAATTGCCCTGTACTTGGAGGCTTTTTGGGGCAGAATGCGCCTGTCCTTCCCTCCTGAGGTCATCGCCGCTCTAAACTTCTTCGGTCTGGCCCCCGGCCAGTTAGTGCCGAACTCATGGAGGATTCTCCTCGGGTTCTTGATCCGCCTGAGGCTGCAGGTGGTTCCTTTCAGCCTTTCCCTTCTCGATTCCTCCTTTGCATTCAAGAGTCACCCCGGCGGTCGTGCGGGTGACCCCCGGTGGGTGTATTTTGCCTTTAGGAAGCGGCCAAGTGTGGCCGCCGGGACCGGTGTCGTGGCCTTGCCCTCCTCCATTCATGATTGGAAGAAGAAGTTTTTCTTCGTTTCCCCTCCCGAGCGTGAGGACTGGGCAGTGCCCACCAAATGGTCGAGGGAGAAGTGCCTGCCGGGGAGCCTGTCCAACGACCCCGCCGCGGTGAGAGTGGCATCATGGGAGCCTATCCCCCGTTATGACGTGTTGCTTTCCGAGAGGGTCTTGAGCTGGGCCGGGCTTAGCCCTGTCGAGTTCGTTCATAAGTTAGGCTTACTTCCTGGGTTTATGTTTTACTCGCGTTGCTGATAAGTGGTGTGTTTGTTTTGTGCAGGATCTATGGACTTTGGCGTCCTCCGAGATGCTATGCACCAACCAAGGCAGGCTGCTGGGGGTTCAAGCTCTTCCCCGGCGTAGGCAGCCCCTGCTCCCACCGCCCCGGTGGCGGTCCCCCGAGGACGCTCGGCGGTGGACCCCGCCTCAGGCCCCAGCAGAGTGTCGGGACGGAAGCGGGCCCTGATTGTGGAGGACACGGCCTCGGAAGAGGAGATCGGCTCCCCGTCGGAGCCGCTTAGGAGGAGCTCTCGGAGAGTTCCCCGGGGTCGGTCTTCGCCGACCGTGCTGGAGGAAGGGGGCTCCAGTTCATGGTGACATCCGGGCTGTCGGTCGCGAACAGCCTCCTCCACGAGATAGAGACCTCGGCTGGAGGTCGGGTTCCAGGGGGAACCTTCGAGGCCCAGCTGGCATCGATCGCCCAAGAAGCTGTGCAGGTAAGCCCGCGGTGCGCGGCAACACTTAGTGTTCTCCATCATATTCCTTATCCTTCCCCTTTTTATGTCCTCCCAGACTCTCGAGCACGTGGCCCTCGCCCTTCGCATGGAGACCGAGGTGGTAACCCCTGCGATGGAGGCCGCGGGCCAGCTCGCCGCGTTGAAGGAGAGCTCCTGGCTGGAGCAGGAGGCGATGTCGGCGAGGATCGCCGCCTTGGTGGGCGAGGTGGACGCCAGAAAAAGGGAGGCTGCTCGGCATCACGAGGCTGCCGTGATCGCCGAGGGCAAGCTCGGGGACTCACAAGTGCTCATCGGCAACCTGAAGAAGACGGTGAAGACCCTCCGGAAGGAGCTGGGGGCGACGGCCGAGGCGGTTAAGTTGGCCGAGTCGAGGGAGGTGGCGTACCACAGGGGTCGAAGGATTTTTACCACGACGTGGCCGTAGCCACAACCCGCATTTAGCACAACGCCCTCCATGCCGTCAAGTCCCGGATGCCAGAGTTCGACGACGCGGACCTGCGGGCTGTGTTCCTCCTCGTGGGCGCCGACGGGCAAGGGGAAGAAGTCCCCGGCGAGGAGATGGCCGAGGAACCGACGCCTCCGGTGGTGGGGATTGAGGACCTCGAGGTCGCGCCTGGCCCCGAGGCGTAGAGCTCCCGTTCTCGTATCTTTATTCAGTTTTTGTTTGAATTTTGTAAGTCTGGGGTGCCGGAAAATACCTTTTGTAAACAAAAACTGTTTTTGTTGGTAGCGATGAAGTTTTTCCTTAGCTTCCATGTTCTGCCAGTTTGTCAAGAATGTTACTTGTTCTTTCCTGCACCGTCGTGCTTTCTTGTCAGGTTGACCCTCTGTCTAACGATCGTCCGTCGAGTTGACTGCAATCGTTTGCCGACGAGAGTTTCCGAGGAGGTATCTCTGTGGGCCCCGGAGTCGAGGGGAGATCGTTTTGATTTGAACATCCCTGTCCTCGGTCTTTAGATAGAGTATCGGCCGTCATCTGGGGTTGACCGGGCAGGGTAGCTGCGCGGTCGGGGTAGTTGTTCCAGTGCTTCTTGTGGGGCCTTCTGATCCCTGGTGTGGGGGGTAGGAGCTGTTGTTTGGCCGAGCACGGTAGCTGCTCGGGGGCCTCAGTTTGAGGGCTCTTTGATCCCTGGCGTTGTGGCAGGGTAGCTGCCTGCGGGGGATAGCCGAGCGAGGGAACCTCGGGTCTCGACTGCCTCTGGGAGGGCTTTTTGATCCTTCAGGACGGGGACCGAGCACGGTTATTGCCCAGTGCCTCATGGCAAGGACTTTGATCCCTGTCGGTTGTGGTAGGAAGCTACCAGCCGGGGATAGCCGGGCAATTACCCGACTGCCTCCGGGAGGACTTTGGCCATTAGCATGAGGAAAGCTATATGGCTGTAGGGAGCCAGCAAGGACCCTTGGCCGGGCAGGGTTACTGCCCGGTGCCTCTTGGCGAGGGCTTTTGTCCTGAAGGATAGCCGAGTGAAAGAACCTCGTGTCTCGACCTCCTCTGGGAGGTCTTTTTGATCCCCAGCATTATGGCAGGGGAGCTGCCCGCGGGGGATAGCCGAGCGAGGGAACCTCGTGCCTCGACTGCCTCTGGGAGGGCTTGTTTGATCCCCGGCGTTGTGGCAGGGAAGCTGCCTGCGGGGGATAGCTGAGCGAGGGAACCTCGCGCCCGACTGCCTCTGGGAGGGCTTTTTGGTTCTTCTTTTTTCTTTTGTTTGATCGACCGAGCAGGGTAGCTGCTCGGAGGCCTCAGTATGAGGGCTTTTTGATCTCCGTCTTTGCGGCAAGGAAGCTACCCGGGGTGTCTGCTGAGTCGAATGGCGGTAGGTGCGGGAATGGGGACGGGCGAGGCAACGGCGCATGCATCTAGCGCATTGAATGCCGGGGGAGGTGAAGCGGCAGGAATGCGTCATTTCGTTTCCCCCGGGTAACCAGCGATGGACGTCACGTGGCGCGCCGCTTCGTTTCATTCGGGGGACGCTCGATAGGTGCCGCGTGGCGGCCGTTGGGCTGCACAGCGGGCTATATAAGGGGCACCGTTATTTTTCTTTCGCAGAAAGGCCATTAAAATGGAAGATTTCCCATTCACCATCGCCGAAATCATCAGTTCCGCAGACGTGTATCTCTATGACCGCGACCGTACCGAGGAAACGGTGCAGTTGGTGGTTGCCCGCATTGAGAAGCACTTCGGCCGGCTGCTCCCTAGGCGTTCCTCTTTGCTGCAGTTGCTGTTGTACTCCATCTGGAGGGCGTCACCGGGGCTATACAACCCCCTGTAAGAGCAGCTCTTCGCCGAGGCCGTGGGCAAGCTGCGGTCCTTGAGGCGCTTCGGCTTGATTTCCGCAAACCGACTGGCACGGTCGGAGGCGCTCATCCGGAAATGCTACGAGCTAAGGCTCGGGGTTGACGCCCGTGGGGGGGACCGGGAGCAAAGGCTGAAAATTGCGCATCCCCGGTTGGTAGAGATTTTCGCCGAGTACCACGAGCAGTGCTCGGCGCACCCCTTGCCTCCGTTATTGTAAACCCCCCCCCGTTTTTTTTGTATGGCTGGGGAGCCTATAATACCCTTTGAATGAACAAAGATCTTTCTTTTTCGCAATGTGCTAGTTATATGTATGCCCTAGAGGCCATTACTGTACATATGATGTATATTGTAATGGATGCTTGGACATATATAGGGAGGACTTTCTTGCTCGACATGATTGTATGCTATCTGGTTGTACTTTATCTTAACATGTACTCTGATTGTCTCTATGTTACATGTTGATAAAGCCCTTAGGATATGTACTCGACTACTGGGACTATGATGAGATCATACTAGTGGGGCCACGGTAGTCAACGAGTACATCCTATAACTGTTCCTAGTCGAGGGTGTATCGAGACAGGGCATCGATGCACCAGAGTAGACTAGCGTATACGCATCTTGACCCATATGATGGGCGATGGATGATCCCATATCCATCGGTGTTTGACATCAAGGATGGTGTACGGGTGCTCAGTGGAGACTGGGTACACTGGACGGACTCGCCGAGAACTTCCAGATGGTATTATACCTCACGTCAGATGGCAGTTCTCTGGTGACACTGGTACAAAGTAGTCTGTTGACCCGAGATCGTCATAGAGTCTTGTGTGATTCCCACTGTGCTTTGATTTCCATCATACAACGTCCAAGAGGGCATGCAAAAAGGTGGCTTTTGGGTACAGTCCCGAATCATATGGAGGCAATGAGCGATAGGAGGGGATTCGTCTCTCCCGGTATAGGGAGTTGATGTTGTGCTGTATTCGATTGGCTATAACCGGAAATCCCTGGCCAGGGTTGCTGAGATTTACTGGTAAGTGTTACCAGTAGTTTCTCGAATTGTTATAGACCTCATATCGACACGACTTATCAAGCTACTGGGGTCTGACGTTTACCACCCCTAGACGAGATATGCGACATATCAGACGACGAGACCGGACTTTACGGGAGTGTTACTTATTGGATTCACAGGAGAATGTACAGGCTTGCTTGTTGATCTTCTGAGCGCTCAATACCTGGGTAGCTGTTACGTTTAGCTGACCGCTAGCAGCTTGTGGGTGTTTGATATGATCATCACCTACTGCCGGCGTATTGACGATTCTTTAGAGTCCTACACAGAGGTTTCTTGGCTCAGGAAAAACGGAGTAGGAGCACATATGTGATATGTGCGGGACCGAGGATAATGCGGTATGTGATAACGTATTATATTCTCGCGATATTTGATATCGGCCGGGTCATCGGATCAAGTGTTGATTCGATGAATCGGTATGGATAAATATTAGCCGGTTATATGCGATATAGCCGGATTGTCGGATCAAGTGTTGATTCGATAATTTACTGTATAATAATATATTTGATATATTAAATTACATTAACTAATATTTTCTCACTAAAAGATTCTTTTTCTCACTCGGGCAATACATTGATATATATGCGATATATGTTAATTGTATTATTTTATTTTTTACAATAAATATTATATATGTGATATATAATATTGTAACATGATATGATAACTAATGCAACATGTTTAGTAGAGTTTAAACATGATTAGAGTTTGGATTAGGGTTAAGACTTCTAGTTGATTCTAGAAGCTTTTCTTTTGTTTTGTGAATGATATTTTGTTATGACTCATGCTTTAACCCAAGCCAAACCCTAACCCTAGTTAATTCTCTACATGGGTTTAGTTGACCATGGTTGCATTAATCATCATATTTATCTCCTTTCATTATTCATCACAAAAGGATTCTATGATATTCATCTTCTTCAACCTTCTTAGTTCCCTTCATGGAAAAAGCTACTAGCTTTTTCCAAGTGATGAAAATATGTGTGAAAAAGATTATAAATGAGAGCAAAAAACCTACTTCATCATTCTCATCTATCCTTGCCATTTAGACGAGAGTGTTAACTTCATTTAGTAAGTGTTAGCTTGTGTTAATGAAACATCAAGGTAGATCATCTATGTTATCGAAGATCGAAAGCAAGGTTGCATCATTCTCTTCGTGAAGCCTCTCGAGAGTCCGGAACACGATGATCGCAGCGAAGGGACCTTAACATGTAGCTTAAGAAGTGAAGGACCGGATCTACAAAGGTTGCAATCCCTCTCACTTAGTGTTAAAGTGTTTAACATGTTAGTTTTCGCCTAAACCCTAGTTTAAAGATCCGGCTTTGGGTCGTTCGGCACGGCTAAAATTTTATTCGGGCATGGTTGATGCCTCGTAGACCCTTGTGCGCTTGCCTAGCAACCCTACACAATGTTCCCTCGATCTTTTTATTCAGTCAACAGTAGATCCTAGGAAAAATTTACATTGTTTCAGAAAAGGGAAAGAGAAAGGATAGGTACAGGTTAAAATATGACTTGGTTGGCCTGGGCCGAGTTTCCCGAAGGGTTGTGGGCCCGCTGAGCCCCGAGATGGCTGTCCCCTAAGACGAGCATGATCTGGCCGAGAGTCTGGTCGGCGGAAGGGCGAGGCTGCTCTCGCTCGCGATCGGCCCGTCGGTTGTCCCTTAGGTAGGCAGCGAGGTGCCCAGACCGGATGAGCTCCTCGACGTAGTCCCTCAATTGTTTGCTGTCCTCCATGGCGTGGCCCAGTACTTGGTGGAAAGCACAGAAGGGGCCCCGAGTTCTCTTAGCGGCCTGACGTGGGACCGGCGGGATCTTTAAGAACTCCTCGTTCTGGGACTCCTCCAGCAACACCGCGAGGGAGACGTTGAGGGGGGTGCACTCTTGGAACTTCGGGTGGTACGGCTGCTGACGCTCCGGCCTGTCCTCTCGAATCCTTTTCTTCTGGTCGGTCCGATCCACCCGGGGAAGGTTGGCATTTACTTCGGACTCCAGCTGGACCTCGCGCTCGGTCCACGCTTTGACTTTGGCCATGGTCATAGGTTGAGCCAGCGCGATGGAACGCAACCATTCTTTGTGCCTCAGACCGGATCTGAGTGCCGTTATGACGGTCTCGTCCCGGTGCTCGGTCACTTCGAGGAGGGTGTTGTAGAAACGGGCAATATAGGCCTTGAAGGTGTAACGTTTTAGAAATCGTTTTGCGAATTTTTCCGTTTTAAAGCAAAATTGTCGGTATTTTCCGTTTTAACCCGATTTCGATCAAACGTCCGTATAAGCTTGCCGGCACTTTTTTTAGCTAAAATAAAGCTTGTGCGCGAACTTTAGGGGTATTTGGGAGGTTTTGGTTCAGATAGAATTTTTCCCAAATAAAATATTATTTTAAGCGGTATTTGGTGCACGTAAATCGGGAAATTTCTTTTCTTAAGAATAAATTATTTTGTTGTCACTAGAATATTTTGGAAAGTTATTTTTAAATATATAGATATTTTTTTGAGTGCAAAAAGGTTTTATTTTAAAAATAAAAGAAAATGTGTAAAGGTGGCAAAGTGCATTTATTAAGCATTTATTACTCTTTTTTCTAGCAATTTCTTCACAAAAATTCACAAAAATACCCCTCTCACCCCCTTGGCCGGCCCTTCCCTTCCCTTTGCTGCCCTCCATCATTCCCACTCTTTTTCAACTCATTTTGCATCAAATAAATCATGAAAAATCCAAATAAAATCATAAAAATTCAAATATAATCATTTTCCTTCATTTCCTTCACTAATTCTTCTTGGATCTTCAACAAAGCATGGTTTTTTTGATGCTATAATGAGAGATTAAATTCATTTTGGTGTTCTTGGGGAGTTATAATTCTTACCTTAATCCTTTTATATTTGCTTTAATCTTATTCTAGCTAATTTAGTTAGCTAATTATGTGTTTAGTTTAGTTTTTAAATTATGATTAATTCATTTATTTTTGGTTTAAGAAATTCATGTTAGGGTTAAATTTTGTTAAGTGTTTAGTGTTCATTTAAAGTGTTAATTTGTGTTTTGGAGATGATTAACCTAGTAGGAAATGTTAATTTTTGCTAATGAACACTTTGTTTAATTATGCAATTAGCTTACTAGGTTTTTGCTAAAACATAATTAGCGAGTGTTAAAAATATAGGAATGCTTTAGATAGTTTAGTTAAGCTATTTTAAGGTGTTTGTAATCGCTAGATATGCGTTAGCTTGAAACTAGTGCGAAATATTGCGATAGGTTGCTTACTAGATTTCGGGGGTTTTCCGACGTGGGTTCGATTGGTCGTTGCGAGATTATATCTATTGTATTCCTCGTAATTTTTGTGTTGTGTTGCACGATCAGGACGATCGGGTTCTAGACTTAGTGTTTTGTAGTTTAGCGACCCCAATTAGGGTTTTTGGCCGATGTCGTGCGCGATAGATGCGCTAAGCGCGCAGTGTAATTTTCCTGGCGTTTTCATCGCGTTTCGTTGTCTTTTCGGCATTGTAGGATTTTTGCTTATGTGATGTGTTTGTGAAATTTTAGGTTCGCAAGCGGGGACTTCGGACGCTACGACAGGGGAAAACAGGTGGTAGGCTTCACTTAGCCAGGAGCGTTGGTGAGTAGATTTAACATCTACAGGGGAATCGCCCGCATGGCGTTATGCGTCTGGGCTAGAGATGTTATTTCTGTCGCATATTCTATGTCATATTTAGAATTGCGCATTTACCCTATTAATTAGATATTGTTGTGCTTGGACTAGTATCCTTAGGACACTGCACATATTATTGACGATTCATGTTGCACGAGTACGGATTGTATGCTACACACACCGTCAATAATTGCCATGTCACTCACAACCAACATATAGATATGATATTGCTTGGTTAGGGACATTGAGACTTTGATTCATATTTCTTTACGCATTGACTTATAGCATACCTGTATACCTACATGCTTACACATATGCTCTGGCATACTTACATGCTAGTTATCTGTATACCTATAGAGTATTGTACCATTAGTGATAGGTACATGCACACTTTATGACATACCTACAGGTATACCTTGCACACCAATTTCACTTATACCCATGGGGTATACTACATCATTACTTATAGGTAGATACATATACCTTGCTATACCTTTATGTTTACACATATATCTGGTTATAGCTACATGTTTACCTTTACCTGATGTTATTTTAGAATTGGAGAAAATTAAAAACCGCATGATATTTATATTAACTTGTTGTAGTTAATTAGAGGCTTTTCCTTTATATGCTTACATTTCCATTTATGTTGCATATATTATATTCATGAATTTTCGCATTGTGATATGGATTTTTCATGATGTTTTCTGGATTTGGGAACCGTGGGAGTTCATGAAATTATGCATTATTTGAAAAACCCGGTTTCCCTTGATTTGATATTTTAGAAGCCACCATGAGATTCATCGGTTCTGATATATATATACCCCACGCGAGGAAAGGAGGGGTCCGTGTGCGGGTACATGGTGAGGCTCGGAGGTACCCCGGGGCAAGAGTCGTGGAGTAGATGATGAGTTAGTGGGGGAACCATACCATCCGGTGACATTACCAATGACTCGGCGGTTATCATGGGGATACCGACGGGAGTCATGTACCTATAGATACGTCGAGAGGCGAGGGTCAGAGCTAGGCACTCGAGCTTTCGGGATAGCGTATGATACATACCTATCAGGGTGCCAGTCGTGGTGACAGCACCTGATAAACCTGTATTTCTGTGTCGATGCTTGACACATTGGTTTCATGATATTTCTTTTTTACTCCTTTGTATATATAACTGTGGTTTAGGCTGCTGTTATATATGCCCTTGCATCAATATTAGTGGAATGGGACGCTAATATATGTGTATTGACATTAAATTATATACATCATCATATTTATTCATTCAAATATATTTTGGATGTTAGATTTTTACTTGATAATTTGATTTGGGATATAGGTGATTCATTTGATATTGGATACAGAATATTTATGAGATTGCTGATTTGTACATTCAGGATATATGAGATTTATTCGATATTGTACATTCAGGATTTGTGAGACTTATATGATATGAGAGCCAATTTGGGGGCTGATTTGAGGAATTGGGATTTGGATTTGTCTTAGTGGATTGTGATCCTACCACGATATCAGGATTCCGTGGAAATGACATATTTCATTCCATACTTCACATTTATTGTTTATGCACTGCTTCATTTATTAGTATACCTTTTAGAGTACCTTTCATGATTGTTGCATTTACATACCTTTATTTATATGCATTGCTTCATGTATTAGTTGTACCTGCTAGTGTACCTTTCATGATTATAGCATTCATATGACTTTTTATTGCTATTAATTGCACATGTTAGATTCGCGTTGTACGTGCATACTCGCGATTACCTGCATATGTTATTTACTATTCACGAGTTGGCAACTCACCACCGTTGTGCCATAGTGTTTGCAGGTGTTCCTCAGGATAGTCAGAGGCAGGCTATTATCACACATCTTATCATCTTTTGCTACGGATACCGCATCAGCTCACAGTGTGCAGTTTGCTTAGGTGGGTTTTGTGGTTATTCGTTGTATTGTATATTCGTTATATCCCTGTACTCTCCATCTACTGTTTTCATATTGACTTAGAGACTTGGTGAGGACGATGTTGTACATTATTTGTGACTTGTTGTCTTTTATACAGTTTCCTTTCTACCGTCTTTTATTTCTTCGCTACGGCACCGTATATTTGTTGTGGTGGTTGTTTTCTGCCTTTGAGCGTGTATTTTCTCCCGTTTGGGGATGCTTTACTTTATATTTATATTGTACCCATTTTTGGGGCTAGCTTTTACAAAGGTGGTGCTGCCAAAATTTTAAAGGAAATAAAGTTGGACTTTTAAAGAATTTGGGTTGTGATTCCAAAGACTTTTAAACAATGTTTCTTATCTTTTCTTTTCTTTTAACTGGTTCAGATTTCTGGATTTTGGCTTTCTTTTACTGCGTTACGCCTGTAGACGTTGCGTAATATTAAGGCCGTCACGTGCCAATTTCGGGTCGTGACAGAGGGTTTCTTTGTCCTCGCTCTTGACCATGAAGAGGTAGTCGACCGTGTGCTTCTGTCGACGGTTCCCCACGAAGTGGCCAAGGAATTGGGCGGCTAGCTCGTCGAAGGTTGAGATTGAGCGGGGCTCGAGACCCCGGAACCAGTCCCGACCCACGCGGATGAGGGTGGCCAGGAAGTCCCTGCACTGGGCGGCATCGGAGTGATCTTGGAAGCTCATTCCCGCGGTGAAAGCGTCCAAGTGGTCCTTCGGGTCGGTTTTCCCGTCAAATAGAGAGACCTTCGGGGACTTATTACGCGATGAGACGCGCATGGCGAGCAGTTCCTCGGTGTACGGCTTCTTGAGCGAGTCGGAGGCGTACTTTGCCCCGTCGCTCGAGAGGTGAGCTTCTCGGTGCATGCCCCCGATCTTCTTCTCGAGGGCGTCGAGCCGACCGTGGTACCTTGAGGAATCGGCGCCTCGGGATTCCCGGGGCCCGCTGCGGGTGGACTGCGTCGGGGAGCGGCCCCGGTTTCTCTCGATAAGAAGCCATAGGTCCCGGGACAGGGTAGCTCTTGAGCCGCCAGGGTGGACCCCTCTGTGTGTTTCCGCCGACGATGATTGGGCCGGCCATGCTCGCTGATAGGAGAGGTGACCGACATCTCCTCTGGGGGGTAGGGGTCGTGAGGAAGCTCAGGACAAGGCTCCCTGGCTAGAGATCTCGGTGTGGAGCACTGGGGCGCCCAATGGGCTTCGGGGAGCACCGGGTCGAGGGACCGGTGGCGAGGGGATGCAGCACGCCGGTAGTTGGCCGTCCAAGTGGGGACGGAGTCTTCTGGAGGCTGAGGAACAGCGATCGGGGGCCCGGGCGCGGCCGTTTGGACTCGAACGAGGGCCTCCACGAGGGATTGCAGGCGATCTATCCTGCCTGCCAGGCGTTGATGACGGTCATGGGGAGAGGTTCATCCCCGCCATCGGTAAGCGGAAGGCGGCGGCTGGTACTGGGATCCCCATGATAGTCGCCTGCCTTGAGGGAGGAGATCAGAAGGTCAACTTCGTACTTTGTGGAACCTAAGTTCCCACAGATGGCGCCAACTGATGGAGCTCCTTTTTTGGTCCTCCGTCAGATGTTGTCTTTCGTTGATCTCGAGGTGAACTGTGTTGATTGTCCTTCGTCACGTGTGGGTCTCAATAGGTTTTGAGAGGACAAAGTGGGATGTGGAGGCTGCCGCCGTGTACCTGCAAAGAAGTCCCGATGTGGTTTGGTACCACCGAGGACCCTCCGACGCTAAAGTCAGTGATAATATCCGAGCAGAGTAACGGCGTAAGTGTAAAGAATGGCTTACTTGACCCTTCTTTGATGGGGGTTTATATAGTGGCAGTAGCACACAACAGCAGGCGCGAAGATCTCACCGGCAGTTACGCTCCCGACGTCCCGCCCGCGTAGAGAACGGATCGCCCATTAATAGGGATCGTGATGGCGTGGAACGTGGGATGTTGCTTGCGGAGAATCTGCACCTGGCGAGATTCGCGGAGCGGCGGTTACGCCTGCGAGCGGTGGAGTTGGTCGGTGGACCGAGGAAGACGGCCTCGGCTGGGGAGCTCAGGGACGAGCGAAGGGGGCCGAGGAGTCTTGGTCTTGTGGTTGCTCGGCGCGGGCTAAAGGGCCGAGGAGGTCAATTTGTAGGGAGTTCTGAGGTGAGCCAGCATTGTGCTTGCTGGTCGGGTACAGTGTGGTTTGGTCGGCCCCCTGCGGGCCCTTCCTTCCGAGTCTTGGGACACGTCATCTGCCACGTGTCCTGATCCTGGAGGTCGCCAATATCGAGCACTATCATTAGCCCCCTACTTTTGTCCCGACTAGCTGGCGGGTCGGGTCGGGAGTGGCTGCCGGGTCTCCCGAGGTGAGATCCCTTCTATGGTTTCATCGGGACGAGTCCTCGGGCCGTCGGTCGTTTTTCCGCAGGCGAATCTAGGCAAGATCTTTGCATTTAAAAAAGTGCACCGGTTCGTGCACTCTGCAGCCGAAATGACGGTCCACGTGTCGGGCGCCAACCGGCTGATGTGACGCGCGCTGGTCTGTAGCATCTGATGGGACGCAGTCAATCACGGGACCGCCACATGGAACGATCTGACCCGCTGGGCGCAATGGGACGTTTTGGTGGGAGACGACGGGTGCTGTTGGATGAGGTCACAGGCAGTGATAAATGTCGGTGGGGCCCAGCGTAGGGTCCTTACTCCTTCTTATTTTCCTCCCTCAGGCCCCAGCTGCTCGGCGCTCATCTCCCCTCCTTTGCTTCAGCCCATGCAGAATTTCATTCCCAAGGTTAGATGTCTTCCTCTTCTGTAGAATCGGTAGATGTCGTGAGGGTAGGTGCTAGGGTTCCTTTAGATGTGTCTGAGTCTCCCAGGGGAGCAGGGCTGGCCCCTCTCCCCGGGGGCGTGAGGCGGGGGCCGCCTTCAGGGAGGAGGCGGTAGGTGTGGCCCCCAGCACCCCGTGCTGGGTGAGGCATGAGGACGAGCTTGTCAGCGCTCAGGATCGCTTTCACGTTCCCCCGTGGTACACGCTTCGTCTGGCCAAGGAGGGAGAGAGCGCCGATCAGGTGCGGGGCAGGGAGATTGCCTTGTACTTGGAGGCTTTTTAGGGCGGAATGCGCCTGCCCTTCCCTCCTGAGGTCATCGCCTCTCTAAACTTCTTCGGTCTGGCCCCCAGCCAGTTAGTGTAACCCTTCGAAAATCGTTTAGGCAGTTTTTCGGTAATCGGCTAATTTTTCGGCTTTTTCCGTAAAAAGTCAAATTAGGTATTTTTCATTGTAGACCTAATTATACAAAATTTAGATAAGATATTACTATAATTTTGTCACTAAAATGTCACTTATAATTTTCTAGTTATATAAAAAAAATTCGTAATTAATTATTTTTTTAATATTATTTTAAGCTTTTAAAAATACATTAAATTAGTGATAAATACAAATTTAATTAGGTAAATTACACACTTAGGAACCATTATAAACTAATATTAAGTGTAACAAAAATTTTATCAAAACATTTCAAGTTTAGTTGTTTTATGGTTTAAAATGGGTTGAAAATGAATGAAAATGGGGTTTTTTTATGTAAAATTTGATGTGGTATGCATTAAATGAGTTTAAAGGTTGCTTTTTGTGTAGAATTTTCTACACAATTCCCTCACACTCACCCCTCCCAACCTCAGGCCGAGCTCACCTTCAGGAAATCCCCCATTATCCCCTCATTTCTTGCTTGAAAATTCCTTCAAAAATCCACCGAAATTCACTAAATTCTTCTCTAATTCAACCCAAAACCTTAAGCCATCCCCTCTCAAGCCCAAATTGGATTAAAACAAGGAGAAAAGAGGCCACTTTGGAGGTTTAGTGTAAAGGAATCAACTCTAGTAAGGTATATTTCTAATCTAGTGTTTAATTGTAGTTTAAAATTTGCTAGATTTAGTAGTTTAAGTGTGAAATTTGGTTTATTTTGCTTGCTCATGAAAATCAAGAGAGGGATTTGATTTCAAATTAGGGTTTGAAGCATGGTTGATGGAGTTAAGTTAGGGTTTGGTTATCTAATTGGTTAGAGTGGTTAATTGTACGATGTTACGCTCGCTAAATCGATAAATTGCGATAATTGCATCGAATCGGTATGAAATTGCTTACTAGATTTTTTATAAAAATTAGAATGTGATCTAATTGCATTATATTAGCGATATAATTAGCTTCATAAACGACTATTAGAGTGCGCGAACGCGGGGTTTTGTCTAGCCGGGTTTTAGTTTTTTCGATTTCCCCGAAACGGCGATTTTGGTTAAGGTTTTAGCAATTTTCGTGCGTTTTCCGCGCACTGAGTGCACATTATGTTTAATTCGAGAGAGTCGATATTTGTATATTGTGACTTGCATCATTTTAGGGGTATGTAATCTTATGCTTGGTGTTGTGCAAATATAGGATCGGTCGGGGAAACATCGGACACGGCGCGTAAAGTCAAGGCGGTGGTCGGATCGGATTAGCGAGGCATTCAAGTGAGTAGATGTATTCATCTATGGGGGAATCGTCTTGATGGCGCGAGGCGCCCCCTAGTTAGGATTACCCTATTTCTTGCAAGATTTATATTGTTAGTTAGCTTACCCCTTTATTTACACTGCAGACCCTTATAGTTAATAGTATGCTAGATTGCATGGTTATTCATATGCACATATGCGATAACACATCGTAGGACACGAACACCATTACCATTGGCATCTGTTGCATACGCACTATTCATGTGACACACACGCCTTTGGTAATTGCCATGCCACGTGTACTATAGAACCTGTCTAGCTTAGTATCGCCATTTGCATCGGGCATGATATATGAAATTGCATAGCATGTATATACCTCGCATCATCATCATACTTACATAGATTTTTAGCCACAATTCACATCGCATACCTTGTTATCATAGACATTTATCATATATAACATGTGGACATTACGATTTTCTTGAGGATTTCAGTATTGCTGCGATTTCTGGATTTTTGGGGAAAACTGCAAGAATTTAACAAAAACTTATTTTTATCATTTTTAAAACAATGTTGCGGTTTTCTCGTGATGTATGTGTCGTCCACCATGAGTTTTCATGTTTTCTGTTGGATTTTGAGACCCGATTCGAGGAGTGGATGAACCGTCTCGGGTATATGGTGGGCCCGGTATGGTACCCCGGGGCAAGAAGATCAAGTTGTAGACGATGAGCCTGGCAGGGGAAGACTACCTGCCGGTGATGTCTGGCGCGGCGGATATCCGGAGGATACCGACCGTTGTCATGAGATTTGATGATATGGGCCGATCCGGACTGACGGAGCCCGATATTTGAGACATTGATACAGTGAGTTATTGAGACAGATATGATTTCATATTTGGTGTCGATGCTTGACACGGATTTTAGATGATTTCTTGATGATATTTAGCTACTTCACAGATATTCTTTTTCTAAAAGTTAAGAATGTAGAACTCTTAGCATTTAAAACACTTAAAGACTTAGTAATGACATTGCATACATGTGCATGCATACTAGAGGTATTACATCACATCTGGACATACATGTTGTGACGCATTTGCGTGCATTCTTACGATTGCCTTACTAGATGATATATTCTACTCACGAGCTGGCAACTCACCCCCGTTGTGCCACAGTGTCTTGCAGGTCGGACCCGTCACCCTTGTAGCGGCGGGCTATCTTATCATCGGCTCCTTTTGCTCAGACTCGCGACATCGCCCGTAGGTGGGTTGCGAGCACACTTTATTTCTTTTTGCTCCATCATTGTATCTAGTATTCTCCATCTACCACTTTATATTGTATATGCGACCTAGTGATGAGACTGAGAGATTTGTATATTTGTGGTTTCTTTTGGGTCGAGCTCACTTGAGCCGACGTTGTGTTTTCTGATATTTTGCATTTCTTTTATGCTCTTTTCTTGATATTACTTATGTATTGCGTGTGGTTGTGATCCGTCTTGGGCGAAGATCTAGCTCCCGCTTGGGGATGCCATTTTATGATTACAGGTTATATATATATCTTGTTGTACCCATTTTGGGGGATAAAAAATACAGGGGAGACTCTGCCGAAATTTTCGGAAATTTTTGGATGTTTATAAGAAAAGGGGTTCCATGAAACTTAATTGATTTAAAAACCGTTTTCATTAAAGGTTTTCCTTCACTCTCTTTTGATTTTGTTTTAGATTCTTCTGGGCTTTGGCTGACTTAGGTTACGGTACGCCTTTAGACGTCTTGTAATCTAAGTGCCAGTCGCGTTCCGTACTTTCGGGTCGTGACAAAGTTTGTATCAGAGCATAGGTTTTACCTTTCTGAGTGTAGGACGATCTTGGTAGATGGAGTAGGTGACTTAAGCAGAGTGGTGTAGCATGGGTATGATCTGCGGCATACTTACGATACGGTACTCCGCCTAAGTTACCTTAGGACATAATTGCTTGTATTTCCTTTCTTGATTCCTTGCATTCCTTGATTCAATTGCAATGTTCTTATCAGTCCTATTTCTTATTCTAGCTCGATGCCGTCAAAGACTACGAGAGCTCAGCGGGCTGCCGCTAGGGATGAGATTCGAGCGGGCTCGTCTGAGGCGAGGATCGAGCGGGAGGATACGCCTACCCCTCAGGGTCATACTGATCCGCCTTATCAAAACAGTATTGCCAGATTAGAGGCCGGTATGCAGGAGTTGTGACAGATGATGGGATCTTTAGTTGAGTCCAGTCGGGCACAGAGATCCGAGGACGTTCCTTCCACCGCACAGACCACGATTGTACCTGCTGCACAGGTGGTCGCTCCTACTACTACGGAGACTATCCCTGTTTCACTACAGGAGTTCATAAGATTGAGACCTCCAGCTTTTACAGGTACAGATGCGACAGAGGACCCACAGGCATTTCTCGATAGGATGGCTCAGATTTGCCGTTCGTTGAGGTGTTCTGATGATAGATTGGTGGAGTTTGCGAGTTTTCGTCTGGAGAGTCTTGCCCAGACATGGTACGATTCAGTAGAGAGAGGCCGAGCTGCAGGTCTTCCTTCTATGACCTGGGATGAGTTTACAGCTGCATTTCTTGCCCGTTTTCTTCCGGAGAGTGTCCGAGATGCTCGAGCCCGTAGTTTTGAGTCTTTGCTTAAGACTCCTGGGATGATAGTGTCGGAGTATGATATACAGTTTACCCAGTTGTCTCGATATGCTCCGTACCTAGTAGACACAGAAGAGAAGAGAATAAAGAGGTTTGTGCGAGGGCTTGATACACAACTATTCCTTGCCATCGGCACCCAGCACTTTGATACATACGCAGCCGCGATGGATGCAGCCTTACTTTTGGAGGAGCGTATTTCTGAGACTCCGGTCGTTTCTGGGCCGAAGAGGATCCGTACAGACATGCCAGCTCAGCGGCAGATGGGCAGACATCGTGATAGATTATTTCCGGGAGATGGTGGAGGCAGAGGATTGAGACGAGGTCAGTTATTCGGTTCATATCCACAGACCCAGCAGTCGTCGCCAGGATGTTTTCGGTGTGGGAGTCAGTACCACCGTATCAGAGACTGCACCATGGGACGTCAGGGCGCGGCGACAGTTCCGCATGTGACCTTACCACCCTCACCACCTCCTCAGAGAGCTCTACTTCCTACTCCTGATGATGCTCCACGCCAGTTAGATGCTTCTAGAGGCCTTGGGCGTGGCGGTCCGGTTCAGAGAGGACGAGGCGACAGAAGTAGAGGCATAGGCCGAGGTAGAGGCAGAGTACAGCCAGCTATTAGTGGTGGACAGGCCCGAGTGTTCACGTTGACTCCTCAGGATGCACAGGCATCCAATGCCGTCGTGACAGGTACTCTGCCAGTATGTTCTTTTGATGCACGGGTATTGTTTGATCCAGGCTCCACACATTCCTATGTATCCATGTACTTTGCACCGACGTTGGGCCGAGAGTCTTCTTCGTTAGATCAGCCGCTTGTCGTTATTACACCGGTAGGCGAGTCTTTTGTTGCCCGTTTTGTGTACCGATCGTGTTCCGTTCGTATTGGGGAGAGAGATTCTTCAGTTGATTTGATTCTCCTCGATATGCTAGACTTTGACGTTCTTCTTGGTATGGAATGGCTAGCCACCTGTTATGCATCCGTGGACTGCCGTGAGAAAGCAGTCAGTTTCAGTTTTCCTGGTGAGCTGGTTCTTGTTATTCAGGGAGATCGTAGCGCTACCTTTCCCAGCTTGATTTCTTCTCTTCGCGCTGGTCAGCTCTTAAGGAAAGGGTGTCAGTGATTCTAAGCTTATGTTTGTGATAGTAGCTCCACAGAGGTTCCGTTGGACCAGGTCCCTGTTGTGAGAGAGTTCCCTGATGTATTCCCTGACGAGCTGCCTTGTCTGCCACCAGAGCGCGAGATTGAGCTCTGTATTGACTTGATCCCCGGCACGGGGCCTATCTCTATACCGCCTTATCGGATGGCCCCGGCGGAGCTGAGAGAGCTAAAGGATCAGTTACAGGACTTGCTGGACAAAGGGCTTATCCGACCGAGTGTGTCACCTTGGGGTGCTCCCGTCTTGTTTGTTAAGAAGAAGGACGGAAGTATGCGCTTATGCATTGATTATCATCAGCTGAACCGGGTTACTGTGCGGAACAGATATCCCCTACCCCGCATTGATGACTTATTCGATCAGCTCCAGGGTGAAGGGTTTTTCTCGAAGGTTGATTTACGGTCAGGTTATCACCAGTTGCGTGTTCGGAAGGAGGATATTCCGAAGACCGCTTTCCGTACTCGATATGGTCATTATGAGTTCTTGGTGATGTCGTTCGGGCTCACCAATGCCCCGGCAGCATTTATGGATTTGATAAACCGTGTATTCAGGCCGTATCTCGATCAGTTCATTATTGTGTTCATTGACGACATCTTGGTTTATTCTCGGAGCCGGGAGGAGCATGAGCAGCACTTACGTATCACATTGCAGACTTTGAGGGAGCATCAGCTGTTCGCCAAATTCTCCAAGTGCGCATTCTGGTTAGATAGTGTCGACTTCTTGGGTCATGTGGTCACGAGAGATGGTATTTGTGTGGACCCGAAGAAGATCGAGGCAGTTCAGCGCTGGCCTAGACCGGTATCAGTTACAGAGGTTCGCAGCTTTCTAGGTCTGGCCGGCTATTATCGACGTTTTGTCCAGGATTTCTCCCGCATTGCTGCACCGTTGACCGGATTGACCCGGAAGGGGGTTCCTTTTGATTGGACCCAGGCATGTAAGGATAGTTTCCAGCAGTTGAAGACTCGTCTGACTACTGTACCGGTGTTAGCATTGCCTTCAGGATCAGGCGGGTTCGTAGTATATTATGATGCTTCTCGAGTGGGGCGGGGCTGTGTATTGATGCAGCACGACAGAGTTATCGCGTATGCTTCTCGGCAGCTGAGGAAACACGAACAGAACTACCCCACCCATGATTTAGAGATGGCTGCAGTGGTATTTGCACTTAAGATCTGGAGACATTACCTATACGGTGAGTCGTGCCAGATATTAGCTGACCACAAGAGTTTGAAGTATATTTTCCAGCAGCGAGATCTGAACCTGAGACAGCGCCGATGGATGGAGTTAGTGAAGGATTATGACTGTGAGATTCTATACCACCCGGGCAAGGCGAATATGGTGGCGGATTCTTTGAGTAGGAGGCCTGGAGGTAGCTTATCTTGTTTGAGCGCAGTACAGATGCAGTCGATGGCGGATTGGCAGGTTTTATGTGACAGCAGAGTGCAGTTTGAGTTTACTCCTACAGGGGGACAGCTGGCCCATTTCAGAGCACGCCCACAGTTACTTGACCGTATCCGCGAGGCACAGTCCGGCGATTGCCGTATCTTAGAGATTATTGAGCAGATTCGGCAGGGTAGGGTTTTTGAGTTCGTGATTGATGATCAGGGGATACTTCGATTTGGGACTCGACTGTGCGTGCCAGATTCAGAGGGACTGAGGCGTGATATTCTTGAGGAGGAACATAGATCAATATACAGTGTTCACCCAGGTTCCACTAAGATGTACCGTGATTTAAGAGAGGTTTACTGGTGGGACGGGATGAAGAAGGATGTTACAGACTTTGTGTCCAGATGCCTGACTTGTCAGCAAGTCAAGGCCGAGCACTAGAGGCCAGCCGGCGAGTTACAGCCTTTGCCCATCCCTGAGTGGAAGTGGGAACAGGTCTCCATGGACTTCATTGTGGGTCTACCCAGGACCAGTCGAGGGTACGATTCTATTTGGGTGATTGTGGATCGACTGACGAAAGCGGCTCACTTCATGCCAGTAAAGACCACTTTTGGATTTTCTCAGTACGCCCAGGTTTATATTGTTGAGATAGTGCGACTGCATGGTGTTCTGACTTGCATCGTGTCCGACCGGGGCACCCAGTTTACCAGCCGATTGTGGCAGAAACTCCAGGAAGCATTGGGCACCCGATTGAGTTTTAGCAAAGCCTTTCATCCGTAGACTGACGGTCTGTCGGAGCGTATTATTCAGACTCTTGAGGACATGCTCAGAGCTTGTGTTTTAGATTTCGGTGGTAGCTGGGATCGTCATTTGGCTTTGATCGAGTTTTCCTACAATAATAGCTTCCAGGAGACGATTCAGATGGCACCTTTTGAGGCTTTATATGGGAGGAGATGTCGATCGCCTGTATGTTGGACAGAGCTCAGGGAGAGCAGTGTTTTAGGGCAGCAGATCGTACAGGAGACGACCGAGAAGATACAGTTGATTCGGGACAGGAGGAGAGCGGCACAGAGCAGGCAGAAATTATATGCTGACAGGCGCCGTCGCCGACTCGAGTTCACTGTTGGCGATCATGTTTTCCTGAAGGTCTCTCTGATGAAAGGTGTGATGAGATTTCGGCGGAAAGGGAAGCTGAGTCCTAGATATGTTGGTCCTTTCGAGATCTTAGAGCGTGTTGGTCCAGTCGCTTATCGGTTAGCTCTTCCACCCAGCTTCCCCGATGTTCACCCCGTATTCCATGTCTCGATGCTCCGCAAGTACCTTCATGATCCTTCCCAGGCGATTCAGCACCAGACGATCCAGCTAGAGCGTGATCTTTCTTTCACCGAGCAGCCGGTGGTCATTTTGGATCGGCAGGTGAAGAAATTGAGGTCGAAGGTTATACCGTCCGTCAAGGTCCTTTGGCGTGGCCCGAACAGCGAGGAGGTCACCTGGGTGACCGAGGTCGAGATGAGGAAGAGATATCCCCATCTTTTTAAAGGTACGCATAGTTAAATTCTAAATTCGGGGACCGAATTTCTTTAAGGGGGGAAGATTGTAAACCTTCGTAAATCGTTTAGGCAATTTTTCGGTAATCGGCTAATTTTTCGGCTTTTTCCGTAAAAAGTCAAATTAGGTATTTTTCATTGTAGACCTAATTATACAAAATTTAGATAAGATATTACTATAATTTTGTCACTAAAATGTCACTTATAATTTTCTAGTTATATAAAAAAAATTCGTAATTAATTATTTTTTTAATATTATTTTAAGCTTTTAAAAATACATTAAATTAGTGATAAATACAAATTTAATTAGGTAAATTACACACTTAGGAACCATTATAAACTAATATTAAGTGTAACAAAAATTTTATCAAAATATTTCAAGTTTAGTTGTTTTATGGTTTAAAATGGGTTGAAAATGAATGAAAATGGGGTTTTTTTATGTAAAATTTGATGTGGTATGCATTAAATGAGTTTAAAGGTTGCTTTTTGTGTAGAATTTTCTACACAATTCCCTCACACTCACCCCTCCCAACCTCAGGCCGAGCTCACCTTCAGGAAATCCCCCATTATCCCCTCATTTCTTGCTTGAAAATTCATTCAAAAATCATCAAAAATCCACCGAAATTCACTAAATTCTTCTCTAATTCAACCCAAAACCTTAAGCCATCCCCTCTCAAGCCCAAATTGGATTAAAACAAGGAGAAAAGAGACCACTTTGGAGGTTTAGTGTAAAGGAATCAACTCTAGTAAGGTATATTTCTAATCTAGTGTTTAATTGTAGTTTAAAATTTGCTAGATTTAGTAGTTTAAGTGTGAAATTTGGTTTATTTTGCTTGCTCATGAAAATCAAGAGAGGGATTTGATTTAAAATTAGGGTTTGAAGCATGGTTGATGGAGTTAAGTTAGGGTTTGGTTATCTAATTGGTTAGAGTGGTTAATTGTACGATGTTACGCTCGCTAAATCGATAAATTGCGATAATTGCATCGAATCGGTATGAAATTGCTTACTAGATTTTTTATAAAAATTAGAATGTGATCTAATTGCATTATATTAGCGATATAATTAGCTTCATAAACGACTATTAGAGTGCGCGAATGCGGGGTTTTGTCTAGCCGGGTTTTAGTTTTTTCGATTTCCCCGAAACGGCGATTTTGGTTAAGGTTTTAGCAATTTTCGTGCGTTTTCCGCGCACTGAGTGCACATTATATTTAATTCGAGAGAGTCGATATTTGTATATTGTGACTTGCATCATTTTAGGGGTATGTAATCTTATGCTTGGTGTTGTGCAAATATAGGATCGGTCGGGGAAACATCGGACACGGCGCGTAAAGTCAAGGCGGTGGTCGGATCGGATTAGCGAGGCATTCAAGTGAGTAGATGTATTCATCTATGGGGGAATCGTCTTGATGGCGCGAGGCGCCCCCTAGTTAGGATTACCCTATTTCTTGCAAGATTTATATTGTTAGTTAGCTTACCCCTTTATTTACACTGCAGACCCTTATAGTTAATAGTATGCTAGATTGCATGGTTATTCATATGCACATATGCGATAACACATCGTAGGACACGAACACCATTACCATTGGCATCTGTTGCACACGCACTATTCATGTGACACACACGCCTTTGGTAATTGCCATGCCACGTGCACTATAGAACCTATTTAGCTTAGTATCGCCATTTGCATCGGGCATGATATATGAAATTGCATAGCATGTATATACCTCGCATCATCATCATACTTACATAGATTTTTAGCCACAATTCACATCGCATACCTTGTTATCATAGACATTTATCATATATAACATGTGGACATTACGATTTTCTTGAGGATTTCAGTATTGCTGCGATTTCTGGATTTTTGGGGAAAACTGCAAGAATTTAACAAAAACTTATTTTTATCATTTTTAAAACAATGTTGCGGTTTTCTCGTGATGTATGTGTCGTCCACCATAAGTTTTCATGTTTTCTGTTGGATTTTGAGACCCGATTCGAGGAGTGGATGAACCGTCTCGGGTACATGGTGGGCCCGGTATGGTACCCCGGGGCAAGAAGATCAAGTTGTAGACGATGAGCCTGGCAGGGGAAGACTACCTGCCGGTGATGTCTGGCGCGGCGGATATCCGGAGGATACCGACCGTTGTCATGAGATTTGATGATATGGGCCGATCCGGACTGACGGAGCCCGATATTTGAGACATTGATACAGTGAGTTATTGAGACAGATATGATTTCATATTTGGTGTCGATGCTTGACACGGATTTTAGATGATTTCTTGATGATATTTAGCTACTTCACAGATATTCTTTTTCTAAAAGTTAAGAATGTAGAACTCTTAGCATTTAAAATACTTAAAGACTTAGTAATGACATTGCATACATGTGCATGCATACTAGAGGTATTACATCACATCTGGACATACATGTTGTGACGCATTTGCGTGCATTCTTACGATTGCCTTACTAGATGATATATTCTACTCACGAGCTGGCAACTCACCCCCGTTGTGCCACAGTGTCTTGCAGGTCGGACCCGTCACCCTTGTAGCGGCGGGCTATCTTATCAACGGCTCCTTTTGCTCAGACTCGCGACATCGCCCGTAGGTGTGTTGCGAGCACACTTTATTTCTTTTTGCTCCATCATTGTATCTAGTGTTCTCCATCTACCACTTTATATTGTATATGCGACCTAGTGATGAAACCGAGAGATTTGTATATTTGTGGTTTCTTTTGGGTCGAGCTCACTTGAGCCGACGTTGTGTTTTCTGATATTTTGCATTTCTTTTATGCTCTTTTCTTGATATTACTTATGTATTGCGTGTGGTTGTGATCCGCCTTGGGCGAAGAGCTAGCTCCCGCTTGGGGATGCCATTTTATGATTACAGGTTATATATATATCTTGTTGTACCCATTTTGGGGGATAGAAAATACAGGGGAGACTCTGCCGAAATTTTCGGAAATTTTTGGATGTTTTTAAGAAAAGGGGTTCTATGCAACTTAATTGATTTAAAAACCGTTTTCATTAAAGGTTTTCCTTCACTCTCTTTTGATTTTGGTTTAGATTCTTCTGGGCTTTGGCTGACTTAGGTTACGGTACGCTTTTAGACGTCTTGTAATCTAAGTGCCAGTCGCGTTCCGTACTTTCGGGTCGTGACAGTTAGTGCCGAACTCATGGAGGATTCTCCTCGGGTTCTTGATCTGCCTGAGGCTGCAGGCGGTTCCTTTCAGTCTTTCCCTTCTCGATTCCTCCCTTGCATTCTAGTGTCACCCCGGCGGTCGAGCGGGCAACCCCCGGTGGGTGTATTTTGCCTTTAGGAAACGGCCCGGGGTTGCCGCCGGGACCGGTGTCGTGGCCTTGCCCTCCTCTATTCATGATTGGAAGAAGAAGTTTTTCTTCGTTTCCCCTCCCGAGGGCGAGGACTGGCCAGTGCCCACCAAATGGCCGAGGGAGAAGTGCCTGCCGGGGAGCCTGTCCAACGACCCCGCCCTGGTGAGAGTGGCATCATGGGAGCCCATCCCCCGTTATGACGTGTTGCTGTCCGAGAGGGTCTTGAGCTGGGCCGGGCTTAGCCCCGTCGAGTTCATTGGTAAGTTAGGCTTACTTCCTGGGTTTATGTTTTACTCGTGTTGCTGATAAGTGGGGTATTTATTTTGTGCAGGATCCATGGACTTCGGCGTCCTCCGAAATGCTATGCGCCAACCAAGGCAGACTGCTGGGGGAGCCAGCTCTTCCCGGGCGCAGGCAGCCCCTGCTCCCACCGCCCCTGTGGCGGTCCCTCAAGGACGCTCGGTGCTGGACCCCGCCTCGGGCCCCAGCAGAGTGTCGGGCCGGAAGTAGGCCCTGATTGTGGAAGACACGGCCTCGGAAGAGGAGATCGGCTCCCCGCCGGAGCCGCTTAGGATGAGCTCTCGGAGAGTTCCCCGGGGTCGGTCTTCACTGACCGTGCTGGAAGAAGGGGGCTCCAGTTCATGGTTCCATCCAGGCTGTCGGTCGCGGACAGCCTCCTCCACAAGATAGAGACCTCGGCTGGAGGTCGGGTTCCAGGGGGAACCTTCGAGGCCCAGCTGGAGTCGATCGCCCAAGAAGCCGTGCAGGTAAGCCCCCGGTGCGCGGCAAGACTTAGTGTTCTCCTTCATATTCCTTATCCTTCCCCTTTTTGTGTCTTCCCAGACTCTCCAGCATGTGGCTCTCGCCCTTCTCATAAAGACCGAGATGGTAGCCCCTGCGATGGAGGCCGCGGGCCAGCTCGCCACGTTGAAGGAGAGCTCCAGGCGGGAGCAGGAGGCGATGTCGGCGAGGATCTCCGCCTTGGAGAGCGAGGTGGACGCCGAAAAAAGGGTGGCTGCCCGGCATCATGAGGCCGCCGTGATCGCCGAGGGCAAGCTCGGGCACTCTTAGGTGCTTGCCGGCAACCTGAAGAAGACGGTGAAGACCCTCCGGAAGAAGCCGGGGGCGGCGGCCGAGGCGGTTAAGTCGGCCGAGTCGAGGGCGGTGGCGTCCTATATGGGGTCGAAAGATTTTTACCACGACCTGCCCATGGCCATGACCCGCGTTTGGCACGACGCCCTCGATGCCGTCAAGTACCGGATGCCAGAGTTCGACGACGCGGACCTGCGGGCTGAGTTCCCCCTCGTAGGTGCCAACAGGCAAGGGGAAGAATTCCCCGGCGAGGAGATGGCCGAGGACCCGGCGCCCCCGGTGGTTGGGATCGAGGAACTCGAGGTTGCGCCTGGCCCCGAGGCGTAGAGCTCCCGTTCTCGTTTCTTTATACAGTTTTTGTTCGAATTTTGCAAGGCTGGGGAGCCGGAAAATTCCCTTTGTAAACAAAAACTGTTTTTGTTGGTAGCGATGAAGTTTTTCCTTAGCTTCCATGTTCTGCCTGTTTGTGAAGAATGTTAGTTATTCTTGCCTGCACCGTCGTGCTTTCCTGTCAGGTTGACCCTCTGTTTAATGATCGTCCATCGAGTTGACTGCAATCGTTTGCCGACGATTGTTTCCGAGGAGGTATCTCTTTGGGCCCCGGAGTCGAGGGGAGATCGTTTTGATTTGAACATCCCTGTCCTCGGTCTTTAGATAGAGTATCGGCCGTAATCTGGGGTTGACCGGGCAGGGTAGCTGCGCGGTCGGGGTAGTTGTTCCGGTGCTTCTTATGGGGCCTTCTGATCCCTGGTGTGGGGGGTAGGGGCTGTTGTTTGACCGAGCACGGTAGCTGCTCAGGGGCCTCAGTATGAGGGCTTTTTGATCCCCGGCGTTGTGGTAGGGTAACTGCCTGCGGGGGATAGCCGAGCTAGGGAACCTCGGGCCTCGACAGCCTTTGGGAGGGCTTTTTGATCCTTCAGGACGGGGTCCGAGCTGGGTTACTGCCCAGTGCATCATGGCGAGGACTTTGATCCCTGTCGGTAGTGGTAGGAAGCTACAAGCCGGGGATAGTTGAGCAATGACCCGACTGCCTCTGGGAGGACTTTGGCCCTTGGCGCGAGGAAAGCTATATGGCTGTAGGGAGCCACCAAGGACCCTTGGCCGGGCAGGGTTACTGCCCGGTGCTTCTTGGCAAGGGCTTTTGTCCTGAAGGATAGCCGGGTGAGGGAACCTCGTGCCTCGACTGCCTTTGGGAGGTCTTTTTGCTCCCCGGCATTGTGGCAGGGGAGCTGCCCGTGGGGGATAGCCGAGCGAGGGAACCTCGTTCCTCGACTGCCTCTGGGAGGGCTTGTTTGATCCCCGGCGTTGTGGCGGGAAGCTGCCCGCGGGGGATAGCTGAGCGAGGGAACCTCGCGCCCGACTGCCTCTGGGAGGGCTTTTTGGTTTTTCTTTTTTCTTTTCTTTGATCGACCGAGAAGGGTAGTTGCTCGGAGGAGTCAGTTTGAGGGCTTTTTGATCTCCGTCATTGCGGCAGGGAAGCTGCCCAGGGTGTCTGCTGAGTCGAATGGCGGTAGGTTCGGGGAATGGGGACTGGCGAGGCAACGACACATGCATCTAGCGCATTGAATGCCGGGGGTGGTGAAGCGGCAGGAATGCGTCGTTTCGTTTCCCCCGGTTAACCAGCGATGGACGCCACGGGGCACGCCGCTTCGTTTCGTTCGGTGGACGCTTGATCGGCACCGCGTGGCGGCCATTGGGCTACATAGCGGGCTATATAAGTGGCACCGTTTTTTTCTTTCGCAGATAAGCCATTAAAATGGAAGATTTCCCATTCACCATCGCCGAAATCATCAGTTCCGCAGACGTGTATCTCTATGACCGCGACCGCACCGAGAATACGGTTTAGTTGGTTGTTGCTCGCATTGAGGAGCACTTCGGCCGGCTGCTCCCTTGGCGTTCCTCCTTGCTGCAGCTGCTGTTGTACTCCATCTGGAGGGCGTCACCGGGGCTATACAACGCCCTGTCAGAGCAGCTCTTCGACGAGACCGTGGGCAAGCTGCGGTCCTTGGGGCGCTTCGGCTTGATTTCCGCAAACCGACTGGCGCGCTCGGAGGCGCTCATCCGGGAATGCTACGAGCTAAGGCTCGGGGTAGACGCCCATGGGGGGGACCGGGAGCAGAGGCTGGAACTTGCGCGTCCCCGGTTGGTGGATATCTTCGCCGAGTACCACGAGCAGTGCTTGACGCACCCCTTTCCCCCGTTATTGTACCCCCCCTTTTTTTGTATGGCTGGGGAGCCCATAATACCCTTTGAATGATCAAAGATCTTTCTTTTTCGCAATGTTCCCTCGATCTTTTTATTCGGTCAACAGCAGATCCTAGGAAAAATTTACATTGTTTTAGAAAAGGGAAAGAGAAAGGATAGGTACAGGTTAAAAGATGACTTAGTTGGCCTGGGCCGAGTTTCCCGAAGGGCTGTCGGCCCCCTTTGCCCCGAGACGGCTGTCCCCTGAGACGAGCATGATCTGGCCAACAGTCTGGTCGGCGGAAGGGCGAGGCTGCACTCGCTCACGGTCGGCCCGCCGCTTGTCCCTTAGGTAGGCGGCGAGGTGCCCAGACCGGATGAGCTCCTCGACGTAGTCCCTCAATTGTTTGCAGTCCTCCGTGGCGTGGCCCAGTACCTGGTGGAAAGCACTGTAGGGGACCCGGGTTCTCTTAGCGGCCTGACGTGGGACCGGCGGGAACTTGAAGAACTCCTCATTCTGGGACTCATCCAGCAACACCGCGAGGGAGACGTTGAGGAGGTGTACTCTTGGAACTTCGGGTCGTAGGGCTGCTGACGCTCCGGCCTGTCCTCCCGAATCCTTTTCTTCTGGTATGTCCGATCCGCCCGGGGAACGTTGGCATTTACTTCGAACTCCAGCTGGACCTCGCGCTTGGTCCACGCTTTGAATTCGGCCATAGTCTTAGGTTGCGCCAGCGTGAAGGAACGAAACCATTCTTTTTGCCTCAGACCGGATCTGAGTGTCGTTATGACGGTCGTCTCGGTGCTCGGGCACTTCGAGGAGGGCGTTGTAGAAACGGGCAATATAGGCCGTGAAGGTTTCTTTGTCCCCGCTCTTGACCGTGAAGAGATAGTCGACCGTGCGCTTCTGTTGACGGTTCCCCACGAAGTGGCCGAGGAACTGGGTGGCCAGCTCGTCGAAGGTTGAGATTGAGCGGGGCTCGAGCCCCCGGAACCAGTCCCGACCCACGCGGATGAGGGTGGCCGGGAAGGCCCTGCACTGGGCGGCATTGGGGTGATCTTGGAAGCTCATTCCCACGGTGAAAGCCTCCAAGTGGTCTTTCAGGGTGGTTTTCCCGTCAAACAGAATGACCTTTAGGGGCTTATTACGCGATGAGACGCGCACGGCGAGTAGTTCCTCGGTGTACGGCTTCGTGAGCAAGTCGGAGGCGTACTTAGCCCCGTCGCTCGATAGGTGAGCTTCTCGGTGCATGCCCTCGATCTTTTTCACGAGGGCGTTGAGCTAACCGTGGTATCTTGAGGAATCGGCACCTCGGGATTCCCGGGGCCCGCTTCGGGTGGACTGCGTCGGAGAGAAGCCCCGGTTTCTCTCTATAATGAGCCTCAGAGCCTGGGATGGGGTAGCTCTTGAGCCGCTAGGGTGGACCCCTTCTGTGTGTTTCCGCTGACCATGGTGGGACCGACCATGCTCGCAGATAAGAGAGGTGACCGACATCTCCTCCGGGGGGTAAGGGTCGTGAGGAAGCTCGGGGCAAGGCTCCCTGGGTGGAGATCTCGGTGTGGAGCACTGGGGCGCCCAGCGTGCTTCGGGGAGCACCGGGTCGAGGGACCGGTGGCGAGGGGATGCAGCCCGCTGGTCGTTGGCCGTCCAAGCAGGGACGGAGTCTTCTGGAGGCTGAGGAACAGCGATCGGGGGCCCGGGCACGGCCGTTTGGACTCGAACGAGGGCCTCCACGAGGGATTGCAGGCGATCTATCCTACCTGCGAGGGCGTTGATGACGGTCATGGGGGGAGGATAATCCCCGCCTTCGGTAAGCGGAAGGCGGCGGCTGGTACTGGGATCCCCATGATAGTCGTCTGCCATGAGGGGGAGATCGGAAGGTCAACTTCGTACTTTGTGGAACCTAAGTTCGCACAGATGGCGCCAACTGATGGAGCTCCTTTTTTGGGCCTCAGTCAGATGTTGTCTTCCGTTGATCTCGAGGTGAACTGGGTTGATTGTCCTTCGTCACGTGTGGGTCTCAATGGGTTTTGAGAGGATAAAGTGGGATGAGGAGGCCGCCGTCGTGTACCTGCAAAGAAGTCCTGAGGTGGTTTGGTACCACCGAGGACCCTCCGACTCTCAAGTCAGTGATAATATCCGAGCAGAGTAATGGCGTAAGTGTAAAGAATGGCTTACTTGACCCTTCTGTGATGGGGGTTTATATTGTGGTGGTAGCACACAACAGCAGGCGCGAAGATCTCGCCGGCCGTTACGCTCCCAACGTCACGCCCGCGTAGAGAGTGGATCGCCCATTAATGGGGATCGTGATGGCATGGAACGTGATTTGTTGCTGGCGGAGAATCTGCGCATGGCGAGATTCGCGGAGCGGCGGTTACGCCTGTGAGCGGTGGAGTTGGTCGGTGGACCGAGGAAGACGGCCTCTGCTGGGGAGCTCGGCGACGAGCGAAGGGGGCCGAGGAGTCTTGGTCTTGTAGCAGCTCGGCGCGAGCTAAAAGGCCGAGGAGGTCAATTTGCATGGGTTTCTGAGGTGAGCCAGCTTTGTGCTTGCTGGTCGGGTACAGGGTGGTCTTGTCGGCCCCCTATGGGCCCTTCCTTCTGAGTCTTGGGACACGTCATCTGCCACGTGTCCTGATCCTGGAGGTCGCCAATATCGAGCACTATCAAGCCCAGAACACCCTGAGATACTACTGGAATACCTACTAATAAATCACCTGCCTTGGCCAAGGACTTCGTGTAATGGTTCTCCTAGACACAGCGCGATCTCACCCGCAATACCGCCAGAGACGAAACCCCTGCCGATCCACTCACTGCCTCCATATGGCTCGGGACTGTACCCAACTAAAACATGTTTGCACGACTCCTTTAATCCGTGGTAGGGTAGTAATTAAAGCACAGTGGGAACTCACACGAGACAAATGACGATCTCTGGTCGATAAACTGACCTGTACACATGTCACCAGGGAACTTCTATCTGACATCAGGTATAATACCAACTAGCATGTTCCCGGCGAGTCCTGTCCGGTGTACTCATAACCCAATGCGCACCTGTATACATTTTAGGTGAACCAACTGGCACCAATGGGTTGTGAGACCGGCTACCGCCCCTCGTCGGGGTCTCGACTATATACACTAGTATACTAACGGAGTATCGATGCCAGGTCTCGAAACTCCCACGACTAGGGACCACTGTAAAGATGTGCTTATAGACTACCCAACTCTCGCATATATGATCGCCTTCATACTGCTGGTAGTCAAGAAAGAATCCTAAGGGCTCTATCAACGTGTAATAGCGACCTGTAAGGTCACCTAAAGCAGTACACGATGATAAAGATAAACCATGGTAGCATACTATTCTCAATCAACATGTAATAGTGAACCACAATGTCACCTAAAGCATGTACACGATGATAAAGACAAACCAGATAGTATACAATCATCCGAAGTAAGATTGTCCTACCGGCATAGGTCCTTCCTCAATCATTGCAATCACGTGCCTGTGATCCAATAATTGACTTTGAGGGCACTATATCCAACAATCTCCCACTTGCACTCAAGGCTAATTATTGCGATGTCGTATGCTCACAGCCCGTGTGATACCGAACACCCAACTCCTCTACTGATCAGTCTTACAAAGCCCGTTTGTGAAACTATTACGTTCGAGGAATAGCCTCAGTTAGTGGATCCGCTCTGATGTTTCTTTCTATGTCTCTCTTTATCTTAAATTCGCCGAAAAGCTATCTCCCGAAATGAGCAACACTTGTCTTAGAATATGTCTGGATATCTGATGGGATCTAGCTCATAAATGAACTTCAAATCCAAATTTCTTAGGCTGTATCATCAACTGAACTTAATCAGTATCCTGCGCCATGCCTCCCTCAGTATCCGCTTGGACCACCTGTCCAGAATACTGCCCCTCGTCAGAGGGAAAACTATAACTCTGACAGTCACTCTGTCATCTAGGTCACCTTGGAAGCCCGGAATGATAACAGTCTCCCAAAAGAGGCTGTCGTTATCATAGCCCTAGAACATCCACTTATGTTCTAAAACTGCTTCCGAATGTTTCTCCAGGATTTGATTAATATCAACTTATTGCATCTCGTGCAAAACAATATCTGGTGTGGTACTTGACATCTCATGATTGACTCAATTGCCTAAGCAAGTGATCTGCCAATCATGCACATCTCTCTCCCCTTTAGTCTGTAAGACACCTTTAGAGAGGGTGACTCTATCACCTGCAGGTACACTACCATGCCTGGAGTCGTCCATTCTAAATACCTTTAGAATGTTGTCTAAGTACCCTCATTGGGAAACCACCCAAATCGAGATCTAAAACCAGAGATCTACTAACCAGAATATCTGATATAATATCCATGTCCTATGTGGAGAAACCACTGTGTGACAACCAAAGTATAACCGACCGTAGTATAGGAATTTCTCTTCCTACTCTGTGTATGTCATCCAAATACTAGGACATCACACCATACTACCTTCTTAACAGATCCATCCCTATTCTGATGAAGTCAAACCTATGACTGTCACATCAGAAATAGATGATCTATCTCCGTTATATCTGCTTTAGTCTATAAATAGACATAAGCTACCTGTCCACTATGCTTCCGCTGCTCCCACTGACTAAGACTACCCTCTGGCAGAGTCATATACACGTACACTTCTAAAGATAGTTTAGAACGATGCTATACTCATCCGCCTGCCGGGTCTCACAGTCTGGAACAACAGCAATGGCAAGTATGGATAAACAAGAACCTTCTTGTCACCGTCCTTGAGGCTACCAGAGTACCTCTCGGGCGCCTGAGGTTACCCTCCATATCTGCGGAGTGGCCAATGGAATGCCAATCCATATTGAATCCTTAGGTTCTTATTAAATTTTCAGTAATCGTTTGCGGTTCTGGAATCACTTCCAGTTCTACCATACTCCCACTACTGTTTTCTGAAAAAATCTATTTTACCAAAAGTATGGCGAGTCAAGAACAATATCACTATTGATCTTCCAGATGGTAGAAAGTCAACCCTCGTCATAGCCCGGGTCAACCCACAAACAGCCATTACAGAAACGTGCCTTCAGTTATCCAGAGTTTGGTTTTAAGCATAAGCCGGACAACTCCCCGTACCTTAACATTGTTAAGATATGAACTATTCTATATCCAATATAGAAACAAAGGCACTGATTTAATTGGAAACAGATTCAAATCATGCAGCTGTCACCAGTGCATGTCAACTAAATAGAGAGAGGCCGATCAGCATTACTCAACTTAGGAGTATTTCCAATTATGAGAAACCTGAAAGAGAAGCAAGTTCTCTTTATTACTATTAACTGAATACCATACACAAGTATCTACATCTTCGATGACCTTGAAGAGTCCTGATACTTGCAATGCCTGGTTCTCTACTTTACTCTTATACCTATAACTTCTCAAAACTTAGACCTTTCATTTCTACGAAACACATGTCTAAGAACTAGAGAAGTCATAAGTAAACAGAATACAGTACGAGTACCAACCCCTCTGTCCTAATGGACACTGGACAACATACAATACTCTGTATAAGTCCCCTGAGTCTAATAACTCATTCCTTGTGTGTCGTAAGTTGAAAACTGTACTTATGGCTGAGAAGAATTACAACGCTGTTTAATGCTCCTTACCTAACCATCCACTGATATAGGTAAATGTCACCGACATAATTTAAAAAAGTTATATCTCACTTTATAAAAATAAATGTATAGATATATCAATTTGAAATTAGTGCATAACAACGGATATTCAAAACCAAATATTTGTCGTCCGGCAAACAACCCAGGCGATTTCCTCAAATATCACCAATTACAACGAATCCCGATATAATGAGGATGATCACCCAATTCCCAATAACTTACTCCCACTTATCATCTGTAAAACCATACAGATGTGAGAATCAAACCTGGTAAATACATATCCTAGAGCAAGGGCTAATTGGGAAATCAGTTTTCTTTTAACAATACACAGTGAAACTGAAACATATAAATGTTTCGAAGGGGTATCCGGGTATTCTTAGTAATGCTTCTTCCATTATTAGATTCACAACTATAACCGTATATTTCTTCGCCATCTCTCCAAATTCCTTTATATGTCTGTAGCCATTAACTTCTGTACACCCCTTTAGGCCAAATGGTTTTCTTCCTTCCCTACCGTTCGGCACCAGCCTATGGTTTGGAAGAAGACTATCCGATAAACATAATAGGTGTACTCTCCTAATCCTAGGAGTACTCGTAACCTAAGAGTAGGTGAAGATAAAAGAAAACTGAATAAAACCTTATTCCTATTTCTCCTGAACTAGAATCCATCCCCGAACTGGAACAAATTCCTTTCGAGTTCGTATATAACCATACGATGGAGTATCAAATAAACTGTGGATCTTCGTAGTGATACGGGGTGTTCCGGAGAAATACAAAGGTAAAGTAGAAGTGGCGATGAAATACTTGGTTTGGTCATGAATAGCAGTCGCAGTTTACTTTGCCATCTTTCTAATCCCTTTATTTGTCTTAACTTAATACCTTCTGTACACCGCACTTAGGCTAATCGGTTTTCATCATTCCCTACCGTTTGGCACCTGTCTATGGTTTGGAAGAAGACTATCAAATTAGCGTAATAGGTGTACTGTCCTAATCCAAGGAACACTCGCAACCTGAGAGAAGGTAAAAAAAAAGACAACTGAATAGTCCTATTCATTTTCTCCAGAACCAGAAACCATCCTCGAATATGGAACAAGTTCCTTCGAGTTCGTATATAACCATACGATGGTTTTATCCAATGGAAGTAGATGTTCATAGTAATACGGGGTGTCCTGGAGAAAAGGGTAAGAGTAGGAGTGGCAATGAGGTATGCAACTCTGAAAATCCAAAAGCCAGTGTTTTAAGAAAGTTCGGTTAATCTTGGTCACTGACTCATAGTCAAGGGTCGGGTCATGGTCGCTGCCAAAGAGAGACAGAAAAGAAACACTCTGTGTGCACTCTACCCTAGATCAGAATGGTTACCAATTTATCTAATCTGGAAACCTCCCACTGTATCGTCAAATTCTCCTTCAAACCTGAAAGAAGAATTAGTCGGGATCACCCGAGGAGTAAACCAACTCATCAGTGGGAATCGGGATCCAACTATCATCGCATGATAGCGTGATGGAATCCATTCACGTTATCACACTCCAGAAGGTATGCGCATATCTGACAAGTTTCAGTTTCTTTAGAAACTCCCGATGTGATTTTTACCCCAAGCGGCTTATGTCCTTGACTAGGTCAACAAACCATAAACCGCTAGTCAAGTTCAACCCGTCATTTTCTGGATTGCATTAAACCCACCCGTACGTGCCCTTGATTAGGTCAACAAGGCCGCACGACTGTCCTAACCAATCCCATTTATTCAACAAACAAGTAGCACTTAGCTACCAAACACTACGTCTTGACTAGGTCAACAAACGCAGCACGAATACTAAACAATACCCGTAGGAAATGACAGAGGGCTACGGCTGGTTTTTGGCGAAAAATATTAACGTAATGAACTTGATATCTTTGAAGGAACTGCATAGCTTTTTATAAAAATATAGTGGCGAAAACCTATGCTAAAGTGGTCACTCCCGGTGAAGGGATCTCGGCTCTTTCCCCGGAGAATGAGGTGCAGGATATTCCAACAGAATGCCACGATGCAAAGCAAAAAGTAATTGGCTACAGTGAAGTTATTACCCTGACGTAAACTTCTGTCCAAGGGGTCACTCCCGGTGAAGGGATCTCGGCCCTTGCCTCGTCGACTGAGGTGCTGGATATTCATAACCGAATACCACTGTGCAAAACAAAAGAGAACGTCCTTGCTATAACAGCTTTTTTTTGAAAAATGTTCCAACAACATCAGAATATGTTTCTTTAGCTTGCATTGATCCGAATCAATGCAGTCCCATCAATTAATCACACCACAAAAGAACGAAAATATGATGTACGTATATGCCATCCGCATTCGCCACTCGGTCCCGTCATCACCCGTTGGGTTACTTAACTAACGACAGAGCGGGGACTTGACTAGCGCGGGTGTAAAACATATACAACATCTACTAGTATATATACCAATATATAATAATCGCTCATGGCGTGATAAAATGCAACATCACAGAAATATAATAAGCATCACAGAACAATACAGATAATATGGGATCCCTGGGTTTCATAGAGCCGCTACTGAAACCCGACGTTCTCCTGGTCGTATGGATAGCCTGTGCAATGAATACCTAGAACCCTACGGACGCGGAAAGTTACCCGCCAAAACCTGAAGCGAGCCAGCCCCCTTCAACAACGTGAATGGACCACCCAGCACTTCACGGAATCCGGTAACTTGACCACCCCTCCTTGGGTCATCCTGTACCCCTTACGAGTGCGGCGAATAGCCCGCTAATTCTTGAGTAAAGCCCCCTCCGTCTCAAAGCCATGAGATGCGGGCTCGTTTCCCTCTAGAACCCGGCTATCCGTGCACCCCACCGCGGGGTAATCCTAGTACAGAAAGTAAAATATATACAACGGGTACATCGACCTCAGCCCGGTCGTGCCCTAAAAGAATAATATACAAACAGGCAGTGACGGCAAACCACTTGTCGGACGCTTTCCCCGCAATATCAAATGTACAAAATAATACCAAAACTGTACTACCAATGCATCCAGGTATCCACCACGACAAATTCGCAACATCACAGCACAACACAGAACATCAACGTGAATGTCACGTTCGCAAATCCGTCTAAAAGGGCTATAGCAATTAGACAGGATTTACCGATCAAATGACATTAACGGACGCAGATATAATGTAAATACTGTGAACTAACATATTTAAAATTTTCGATCGACAAAATTTCTCGAAGTGGGCCACAAGTACAATACCCAGTACTTAAAATAATCTGGGCCAAAAATTAAATTACCAGAAACCCCATTTCCAAGTCAAAGACCACCTGAAGAAATTTGGTAAAGTGAAGCTACAGTACGGCAGCGGAACCACGGCCAAAGCATGGGTACGGACGCGGTTCCTCCGCGCTACAGTAAAAACAGTGTGCCAAATTTTCTCATATTTCTTAAAAAAGCCTGCCTGTTTTTCTGCAGCACACCAAATAATTTTTTGACCACAGGATAAAATCGACAGAAACTATGACTTGAAAATGAAGTTTTTAGAAAATTTGTTCGATCGATGTTTAAAATACGTTGGAACAAGCTAGTATAGGTTAATGGCGTGGCTCTGATATCATGTAAGACTACGGTAGCGCCCCGGCCGTCTGTACGAGGCCAAAATGCGGAAACGAAAACTTTTTCAAACTAGAAACTGGCGCTATCGTATGCTTAAAACCCGGATTGAACCATTAACCTACAACTACCTATCTAGAGAGAGGGTTGGAAAGCTATACCGATCGATCCGTGTCCTTCGGTCTTTGGCCACCATCCCAAGCTCCTCGCGGCATCTCCGGTCTTGATCTCCTCGTCGGAAAGGGCACCACATCTACAAGTCTTTTTACGGGCTCCCGCTTCATCCGAAGCAACTCGGGCACGAAGTGTGCTAGCCGACGTATCCAAGGTGATGTAGAGAATGTTTGTGATCACTTTTTCTCTTACATCCATGAGATTTGGATAGAGGTTAGAGGTGTTGCCATTAATGGAGATTTTGAGCTAGAGGAGGAAGAAGAAGAAGTTGTTTTCTTTTCTTGTGTTTTCTTGTGATGAAATGAGAGAGAGTGAGAAGAAAAATACAAGACCAAGCTCACCCAAGGCAGCCCCCCTCTCTCTTCTTATCATATCATCACAAATCTATCACATAATATGACACATGCACAAGAAAAGAGACCATGAGTCACCACTTGTGCATGTGTCACAATAAATGCACCAAATCAGGATATCTAGCTCATAATTACCATTTACAAACATTAATCCAAATGTTTGCAACAATAAAAAGTTACGGCAACATCTAAAGTAAACTCGTGACGGATCACAAGGATACCCCTCACCCGCATATACATACCTGCACCAGCATTCCTGATTGTTAGGGATTCTGCGTGTTCAAGTTTTAGTTAAATACCGCAATCAAGACGGTTTCGCACGTAGCTAGCAGGTTGAGTACGGGTCGTCCGCAGGGAGATGTGAGTCTTTTTCTATGTGTTTTAACGAGTTAAGTCCGAGAGTCCAGATTTGTTTGTGATTATCTAAGTGTTAAACTGATATGTAAAGAGAGCTTGTTAGGGTTAGGATTAGGTTAGTTTGAGTTAGGAGTCTCCCACATCTGTCGTTGCCCCTCTTAATTTCGGTGTTACGGTAATCGGCAACAACGGGGATTAGCACGACTAGGAAGGAACTTGCGAGTATAAGCTAGGCTTTCCAACGCATAAGTTCTTCCTTTTGGTGCTTGTCCGTCCGTTCTTGGCTCTTAGCCATAACCTCCGGTTAATTCAACCACAACCGGTCTCACTACGGAATCACCGCTATCATGTAGGATAGGGTGCCGTAAGGAGCGGATTGTGGTTCAATTAACAGGAGTCGAATTAAGCTGTTGGGCAAGGAAAGAGTGAGAGAGATTTCCTTCTCTCAAACTTCTCTTATCCTACCCTAACAAGTATGTAACTACTCACACATCATGATACGGAAAAATAAAACAAAACAAAAGGGGAAGATAGAAAGAAAGAGATTAGAAGATAACAACTAGCTATTTGCGACCTCACCTTGGCGAGGATCGAGCGTAAGCATCATAGTCGTTTTAAGGATAAAGAAAAAGAGAGAAGAAAGAAACAACACGAAATAACAACAACTAGTTAACAAATGAAAATTACAACAATTATAGAAAGAACAAGATAAGCATGAAAATAAAATGAACTTCTTTATTCACCATTCTTCACTCACAAAGCTCACTACAAGTTTTAATGGAGAAGAGATGAGAAGAAGAAGAACATGTATTCTAAAACCTAGAAAAAGAATACAAGATTATGGACCCTTTCCTTCTAAAAGTTCTGGGCTATTTATAGGCTGGAGAATGGAAATCTAGGGCAACCACCAGAACACATATGAAAAGACCCAAATACCCCCCCAAAGCCCATGCTCTGACTCCACAGAGTGGCCGCGGATCCGCGGCCTAAGCCTCCCTATGCCGCGGATCCGCCGCACTCTGGTGGAGTTAGGGCATGGGATTTTTGGTGCTTCCCTGGTTTGCTGTGTACTTTATTCTGGCATATGTATTTTCTCAAATTGTCTTCACGATTTTTCCAGAATTTCTGTTGAGGGAAAGGTGGACTTTTTGTGGATGTTTTTGTCATGATTGCCTCGAGCTCCGCGTAGATTTCTTGGATCTTGTGCTGCCATTGAGCCTTGTGCATGAAAACGACATTGATTTGACATTTTGTTATTTAAACTGGTATCTGGGAACATACGGATGAAGTGCGGAGACCGTGTTTTCTCAGTGGTTGGCAGGAACCCGGATTTTTGTCGTGTTTTCCATGAATTTCACCGTTTTAGAACCGAGAACCTGTATCCTGCATTTAACTAGCAAACACGGCTCAAGAGTATCTACCGATATGCAATGTGATAAAAATTGGGCGGTATGAAAATGCAAAAATCTGATATGAACAAATACCCCCAAACTTATCATTTGCTCGTCCCGAGCAAAGCCAATTTATTCACAAAAAATTTCCTAACCTCACTTTCGCAGGGAACGCGGTTGCACTGAGCATGTGCAACAAGCCGTTAAACCTCTAGGTGTCCCTAGTAGGAGGAGTGTTGTCTCCTGAGGGTTTTCAGCGGATACTACCCACAAAATCCGGTCAAGTTGGTTTTGTAAAATAACTAAGATTCAAACCCTAAAGTTTTGTTTCAGAAAATAACAATTCTATAATCCTAAGTCTAGACCATCGAACCTTTATTTTTCACACCTCGCTTCTTATTTAACTACAGATTTTATATGTCTTTACGTGCAGTGCAAATAGTGTCGTTAAGTTCCAAAAGGATCGATTAAAGTCATCATGTCGCACAATAAAGCCCAGATAACCATTTTAAAAGGATCACATGAATTTTATAAAGAGTTAAGCATTTTTCAAGTTTCGTTTTCCAGTAAGGTTTCAACTTCAGAATTTCTATCTTCCTTAACAGGAAACTAAGTCGTATTTTTCACTTCACCTTTTTCTTGTTTTCATTTCATACACACCTCTGTGAACATGCAATAGTCTTTATCATAGAGTAAAACCTTCATATCTCCGTTAAAATTTTTTATAAAATCCTGTCTTTTATCAAGATTATTCTCACACAAAGAACCGTTAGGAATTTTAACTCGGAGAGAACACTTGCTTGACTTTGTTTTAATCTGGACTTTCTAGGCTTCTTAGCGAGCTTTGGGCCAATGCACCCAAACCAGTTGATTTTAGGGCATTAGGTGTAGAAACACCCCAGCGGACTTAATTACTCAAGTTACCTAGGTCCAAAAACAAAAGACAGTTTGGCGTGAAAATCAGATGATTTAATACGAACGGAGATATAACCGGCAGTTCAATTATTTTTTTTGGATAAAAGACGTGTTTTAGTGGGTTCGGTGTGTAATCATTCCAATCAAGTTTCAGATGGGTTATTTTTCAGACTTAGTTCCAATTACGGCATCAATAACATTCCTTCATATTCGCTTTACTTCATAAACTATTCTTGACATTACTTATTTCAGAACAAACCTATTTGATCCTCAGAAAATCATTTATCTGTTTAAAAGTTTTTAAACATAACAGACTTGTCATCTAATTCCCAAAAACTCACGAGACGTGTAGTGTGATGTAAAGACGTTTATCAGCTATACTTAACTTCAAAGGAGAGTTATCTTTCAGGTTTTCAGAATCTAAACATAAGATTTAGTTATTCCTATTTTTTCAAACAAAAACCGTCGAAATGTTGAATCAGAGTTCTTCCACAAGCTAACTTGAAAAAAAAGTTTTTATATTTTTTAGAAAATTTTCAGATTTTTATGGATTTTATGGATTTTAATATACAGATGCAAAATATACACATGAATGCGATGGTAAGAAATGCGTACCGAGCGTACCTCCAAACTTAAACTGGACAGTGTCCTCACTGTCGTTGCATGAAGAGATCATTTGAAGGGTCAAAATTGTCGGTTAGCGAAACACAAATTTTTTATTTTTTTTTGTTTTTGTTTTTAAAGAAAAAAGAAAAAGAATATACACAAATATATACAAAATGGTTTATACATACCCCCAAACTTATTTGGAACAGTGTCCACTGTTCTTGGCTGGATAACCGAAGTTTGGAGGTAGGCAGAGGAAGATCATTCAGGGTAAACCGGCTCCTGTAGGAACAGGAGCTCCTCTGTTGGTTCGGCGCTAAGGTACGGTTTGCATCGGTGTCCGTTTACTTTGAAAAGTGAACCGTCCTTTGGATTTTCCAAATCCACAGCGCCCTGCGGATACACATTCCGCACAAAATACGGCCCTTTCCAGCGAAATCTGAGCTTTCCTGGATGGAAGTGAAGTCGGGTGTCGTAAAGCAGTACCTGCTAACCAGGTACGAAGGTTTTGCGCAAAAGGTGTTTATCGTGAAACACCTTCGTTCGGTTCTTAACAATAACCGCGTTATCGTAAGCCTCATCCCTAAGCTCGCTCAGTTCGTTCAACTGCAGCTTCCGATGGCTGCCCGCATCTTCGAGAGACAGATTCAACTCCTTGATCGCCCAAAATGCGCGATGCTCTATTTCGACAGGTAGGTGGCAGGCTTTTCCGTACACAAGCCGATAGGGAGACATGCCAAGGTCGGTCTTATAAGCGGTTCGAAAAGCCCAAAGGGCATCAGTGAGTTTCAGCGACCAATCCTTACGGTTCTTGGAAACCGTCTTCTCCAGTATCTGCTTGATTTGCCGATTTGAAACTTCGGCCTGCCCGCAGGTTTGGGGGTGGTAGGGCGTAGAGAGCTTATGATTAATGGAGTATTTCCGCATCAAGGCTTCGAAAGTTTTATTGCAGAAATGACTTCCATTGTCGCTAATGATCGCTCGGGGGTGCCCAAACCGGGAGAAAATGTTTTCTTTAAGGAACCTAACAACAACCTTGTTGTCGTTAGTTCGGCTGGGCACAGCCTCGACCCATTTAGAGACGTAATCAACAGCGAGAAGGATATACAAGTTCCCAAAAGAGCTAGGAAACGGCCCCATGAAATCGATCCCCCAAACATCGAAAATCTCCACAACCAAGATTGGTTGGAGCGGCATCTCGTTCCTCCGGGATATCCGGCACATGTGTTGGCACCGGGAGCAAGTCTTGCAATAGTCATGAGCGTCTTTGAAGAGTTATGGCCAGTAGAAACCACATTGCAAGATCTTCTCAGCTGTCTTTCTGGGCCCAAAATGCCCGCCACACGCTTGATCGTGGCAAAACGACAGCACACTCTTGAATTCCTCGTCAGGGACACACCGACGAATAATCTGGTCGGGACAGTACTTGAACAGATAGGGTTCGTCCCAGTAGAAGTGTTTTACTTGGGATAAGAAGCGAAGTCTGTCCTGACTTGACCATTCAGTCGGTAGTAATCCTGTGGCCAAATAGTTCACAATATCTGCGAACCAGGGTTCGCAAGATACTGTCAAGAGCTGTTCATCCGGGAAAACGTCGTTGATCGGAATTGGAAGCGAAGGCGAAGAAGGAAGTCGTGAGAGATGGTCGGCAACTACGTTTTCACATCCTCGTTTGTCCTTAATGACAAGGTCAAACTCTTGAAGCAAGAGGATCCAACGTATTAACCGAGATTTTGCATCTTTCTTCGCAAAAAGATGGCGCAGAGCAGAATGGTCAGTGTAGACAATGACTGGAGAGCCGATGAGGTAGGGCCTGAACTTTTCTAAGGCAAATACAACAGCTAAGAATTCCTTCTCAGTTGTTGTATAGTTGAGTTGGGCGTCGTTCAAGGTTTGGCTCGCGTAATAGATTACGTGCGGCATCTTGTTGATGTGTTGTCCAAGGACAGCACCAATGGCAAAGTCGGATGCATCGCACATAATCTCGAATGGGTGCGTCCAGTCAGGTGAAGAAAGAACGGGAGCAGAAGTGAGTGAGCTTTTCAATGACTCGAATGCAGTCACACAGCTCGAGTTGAAGTCAAATGGCGTGTCCTTGGCCAGCAAAAGAGTCAAGGGTCTAGCAATCTTGCTAAAGTCCTTGATGAACCGTCTATAGAAACCGGCATGGCCAAGGAAGGATCGGATATCTCTGACGCATCGGGGAGGAGGCAGATTGGAAATGACCTCAATCTTTGCTTTGTCAACCTCTATGCCATTTTGCGAGATGATATGTCCTAAGACAATACCTTCGCGCACCATGAAGTGGCATTTCTCCCAGTTCAAAGTGAGATTCTTGTCCTTACATCGGGTAATGACAGCGTCAAGATACAGCAAACACTCGTTGAAGGAATCGCCGAAGATGGAGAAGTCATCCATGAAAATCTCCAGAAATTTTTCCACCATGTCTGAGAAGATACCCATCATACACCGCTGGAAGGTAGCGGGCGCATTGCATAACCCAAAGGGCATGCGTCGATATGCAAACGTGCCGAAAGGACAAGTGAAAGTGGTCTTGTCCTGGTCTTTTTCGGCGATGGGAATTTGATTATAGCCGGAGTAGCCATCAAGAAAGCAGTAGTACTCGTGTCCGGCCAATCGTTCAAGCATCTGGTCAATGAAGGGTAGCAGAAAGTGGTCTTTCCGTGTTGCGGCGTTGAGTTTCCTGTAATCAATGCAAACTCGCCACCCAGTTTGGGTGCGAGTAGGGATTAACTCGTTCGCCTCGTTGGTTATGACCGTGATGCCCGACTTCTTGGGGACAACGTGGATGGGGCTAACCCACTGGCTATCAGAGATAGGGTAAATGATACCACTATCTAGACATTTTACGATCTCCTTCTTCACAGCCTTTTTCATGACTGGATTGAGACGTCTTTGTGGATCCCGGGCTGGTTTGGCATCATCCATCAGATGAATGTGATGCTCAACAATTAGGGGACTAATCCCCTTGATGTCCGCCATGGACCAGCCAAAAGCTTGCCTGTTGCTGTGCAAGACCGCGAGAAGGGCTTTCTCTTGCTCGGGAGCTAGAGAAGCCGAGATGATGACAGGGAGGGTCTCGTTCTCACCTAAGTAAGCGTACTTAAGGTGAGACGGCAAAGGCTTGAGTTCGAGCGTTGGAGGTGAAACGATGGAAGGCAAGATTGGTGCAAAGGTCTTGAACTCAAAGGACTCCAGCAAAGGTTCAAAACGAGTGTAGGCAACCGAGTTGGATGGTTCAGGTAACTCATCCGGAAAGTCGAAGGATTCAAACTCGGGTTGTGCGCAGCTAAGATCGTTTGAAAACGTGAAACACTCGTAGTCGTTGTCGGGCGCAGAAACAGCAGCAGGTTCGAAGAGAAACGCACTAGTGGCGTCAAGATTATCGTGATCAAACAGAAACTCCTCGAATTCACACTCTTCTGGGGTGATCTCCTGGATCGAGCAGACGTCCAGTATATGAGCATTAGGTTCGGCGGGCTGATTCCCCAACCTAAAAATGTTGAGTTCAATCGTCATATTTCCAAAAGAGAGGTTCATCGAACCATTGCGACAATTGATCACAGCATTTGAGGTTGCGAGAAATGGGCGACCGAGTATCACCGGAATTTGATTCCGGGGGTTAGCTACAGGCTGTGTATCTAATACAATGAAGTCAACGGGGAATATGAAGTCCCTGACTTTTATTAACACATCTTCTAGCTCACCCCTAGGATGGGTGATCGATCGGTCGGCCATTTGGAGAGTGCAGTGCGTGGGTTTCAACTCTCCGACGCCTAATTGCTCGTATACTGAATACGGAAGCAGGTTAACACTGGCACCAAGATCTAATAGTGCACGGTTGATGTTCTTATCCCCAATGGTAATTGAAATCGTAGGACAGCCAGGGTCCTTCCGTTTTTGTGGTAAAGATTGGGTAAGGGCATCACTCACAGCACTAGCCAAGAAAACTTTCTTGGGTACCTGAGACTTCCTCTTTTTCGTGCACAAGTCCTTTAAGATTTTCGCGTAGGACGGGACTTGTTGGACAGCATCTAAAAGAGGAATGTTAATGTTAACCTGCTTAAATAACTCCAGAATCTTCTCCATTTGTGGATTTTGTTTGTTAGACCTCAACCGGTTTGGAAATGGAACATTTTGAAAATTGGTTGAGTCTAATGCTGGAAGAGGAGATTGTGGAGTTGGAACGGATCCCAGAATAGGTGTCTTCGTGGAGTGAGAAGTGGGTCCGTTCAGAGCAGAAGAAGAGGAAGGAGAGCCTTGTGAAGAACGGAGAATAGGCTCTGAAGACGAAGAAGAAGAAGAAGAAGAAGAAGAAGAAGCGGCCAGGGTGTTATCGTTGATTCGTTTGCCAATGTTGTTTTGCAGCATCCTTCCCGATCACAATGTGGTCATGGCACTCACATTATGGTTCTGTTGTTCAAGAGCAACATGTGCATTATGTCGGTGACCGGGATTTGGGAGTGGTTGGGACGGGAGCTTCCCCTTCTCTTGCTCGCTTAAGGCCGCGTTCAGCTGTGCAATCTGGGCCTCGATTGTCTTGATGCTTTGCCCGTGTGCGGCAGTGTGTTGCACTAAGGATTGAATGGAAGACTGGATGTTGGCAGTGGATTGGGTCGATTGTTTAACGAACGCCTCCAGACTTCGTTCGAGCGAGGAAACCTTATCGTTGTTTGACGGAACAAAGTTGTTTGGTGGAAAAGAATTGTTGGGTGCAAAGTTGTTTGTCTGATTCTGAAGGGTTGGGGTTGGAAAGGCTGCTGATATTGATGTTGAGTTTGTTGTTGCGCTTGTTGTTGCGGTGGAGGGGCCCTTTGGAAATTGTTGCCTTGGAATTGATTCTGATTCTGATTCCAGGCGAAATTGGGATGGTTCCTCCAACCGGGATTGTAGGTGGAAGAGTATGGATCATTCCTCGGTCTTTGCTGAAATGCAGCATTGAGCTGATCCTGTCCTTGCGAGGGTGGATTGTAAGGACACTCTTCGGTCATGTGAGAAGGATCGGAACAACAAGCGCAGATGGTACGAAGGGGGAGAACAGGGGCAGGAGCAGGAGCAGAAAATTTGCTCTCTATCGCTTCAAGCTTTCTTGTTATTGCAGCCATTTCAGCTTTCATCGCAATAGAGACATCAAGTTGGTGGATTCCTACCCTAGACTGACCGGTAGAAGTGGAGGTAGAAGAAGAAGAAGTCGGTCTGGTGCTCTCCCATTGTAGCGTTTGCTCCGCAAGGTCGTCAAAGAATTGCCACGCTTCTTCGTCAGATTTGGATAGGAAGTGGCCCTGACAGATGGTTTCCAACAACTGCTTCGTTGCTGGGTTCAGGCCTTCGTATACGGTTTGGCAGAGTTGCCATTTCTCTATACCGTGGTGAGGACACTGAACAAGAAGGTCTTTGTACCGGTCAAAGCACTTCCAGAAGGGTTCAGAAGGAAGCTGGGAGAATTGGTTGATTTCATTTCGAATCCTTGCGGTTTTATGATTCGGATAGAATTTTTTTAGAAACGCTTTAACAAACTCGTCCCAGCTGGTGATTGAGTGGGAAGCGGTGCTATACAGCCATTTTTCAGCAAGATCGCATAGAGTGAACGGAATGACCCGTAGACGTATAGCATCGTCCGACAGCTGGGTGGTTTTCATCATGGCACAGACGTTTTGAAATTTGTTGATGAAGATATAGGCATCTTCAGATTCAAGCCCATGAAATCATGGAAGCATGTTGATGAAGTGGGGCTTAATTTCAAAGTTGTCCCCATTGGCCGGAAGAAGAGAAAGGCAGGTGGGAAGTGCAGAACGGGTGGGATAGAAACGATCCTGGAGCGCGATTCGCTGTGGCGCTACAACAGGCGGTGGTGGTGGGATATTGATCTCCGTAGGAGGTGGAGCCAATCCAGGGGTGGTCAAAGAGATGTTCGGATTAAATCCCGACATCGCGGAAGAAGAGCTTGGTGAAGGTGAAGGTGAAGATGTATGAACAGAATTCCGGTCAACGTCGGAGTTGGCCGGCAAAGGAAGGGGTGAAAGAGGAGTGGACGGAGTATCGACTTCAGAGTCGATCGCGTAGTAGGTAGCGACTAACGTAACGCGGACTAGACGGGCGCTAATGTCCCGAGTCCAAGCGGACATACACTAAACGAGTTTAGTATAGTCAAAGCGGAGAAGGTGAGGGTAAGAAAACGTCAATGGAGAAAGGTGATGGGTGAAAAATGGATTTGGCGACAAAGGGCAAGTTTTTATAAAAGTTTTTGATTTTTTTTTTCCTTTTTTTTTTGTTTTGTTTTTAGAAAGAGATTTACAGAAGAATGTACGGATATACGGCTTAAGTAATCACAAACAAGATATGCACAATCACACCTAGATCTAGGGTAACCTAGGTCTACTAGACCTGCTCCTGAACTTGATTGTCCAAGTTAAACAGTGTCGAGAAACGGGCTTAAAAATACACTGATCACGAGGCCAGGTAAGTGCAGAGATAAGGGGAGGTTGTCCAACGCTTTCGCGAAGTTCCTTAATTAAATAACCCTTTCTCTTTTGGCGGTTGCGCCGTTAACACTTTCCTAGACACCCCGTAAACAATATACCGTTAAGCGAGGTTCTAAACACGGTTTATCTTCTCCTAATGAGCGCGAAGTCCTTAGGGCTGAAGTCTAGTATTTTTTAATTTACAATGGACAATGCATATGCTTTTGTGATTTTTGGGGTCCTGGAAAGGGTGATGAAATCCCCACCCAATCTGGATTGGTTTCAAGCCCCTTAAGTCCGTATTAAAGAATGCAAAGCGGTAACAAATCAATTGCAAACAATTTTTATTTGCGGCGCAAAGAATCCTGCACAAGAACAGTTTATTGGAAGGGGGAGAAGAGTTTGCGCAAAGAAATCTGCAGAAAACACAATTTATTGGAGTCCAGAGGAGTGGGAGAGAGGAGAGAGACTTACAGAGAGAATTTGGCAGCCCAAAGGCACCAAGTGGCCGCAGATCCGCGGCCTAAGCCCTCTTTTGCCGCGGTTCCGCGGCAGGAACAGGGACTTGGGCTTCTGGGTTTTTGGTGAGAGCTCCTGTGTTTGTCCTCTGCTTGTATGGATCTTCTGAATTTTTATTTGCTCACTGTACCTGCTCCAGATCTTGACAGTAGACCGTTTGTTCCGTTTTGATCCGTCGCGGTGTAGCCGCGAAATGTGGGTCTATCTTCCCACGTCTTTGGCACTGTACTTGAACTCCGTCTTATCCGACGTCTTTGGCGCCGATCTTGATCTTCGTATTTTCCTGCACACTTGCACAAAAGCTAATCAAAAATAACAAGATGGTTTTTTTTACAATGTATATTTTTTTTGTTTTTCGGTTATATTCACAAGTTAACCCGAAATTACACAAGGAAATAAACTACCGTCTCCCCGGCAGCGGCGCCATTTGATTGTTAGCAATTCTGCGTGTTCAAGTTTTAGTTAAATACCGCAATCAAGACGGTTTCGCACGTAGCTAGCCGGTTGAGTACGGGTCGTCCGCAGGGAGATGGGAGTCTTTTTCTATGTGTTTTAACGAGTTAAGTCCGAGAGTCCAGATTTGTTTGTGATTATCTAAGTGTTAAACTGATATGTAAAGAGAGCTTGTTAGGGTTAGGATTAGGTTAGTTTGAGTTAGGAGTCTCCCACATCTTTCGTTGCCCCTCTTAATATCGGTGTTACGGTAATCGGCAACAACGGGGATTAGCACGACTAGGAAGGAACTTGCGAGTATAAGCTAGGCTTTCCAACGCATAAGTTCTTCCTTTTGGTGCTTGTCCGTCCGTTCTTGGCTCTTAGCCATAACCTCCGGTTAATTCAACCACAACCGGTCTCACTACGGAATCACCGCTATCATGTAGGATAGGGTGCCGTAAGGAGCGGATTGTGGTTCAATTAACGGGAGTCGAATTAAGCTGTTGGGCAAGGAAAGAGTGAGAGAGATTTTCTTCTCTCAAACTTCCCTTATCCTACCCTAACAAATATGTAACTACTCACACATCATGATACGGAAAAATAAAACAAAACAAAAGGGGAAGATAGAAAGAAAGAGATTAGAAGATAACAACTAGCTATTTGCGACCTCACCTTGGCGAGGATCGAGCGTAAGCATCATAGTCGTTTTAAGGATAAAGAAAAAGAGAAGAAAGAAACAACACGAAATAACAACAACTAGATAACAAATGAAAATTACAACAATTATAGAAAGAACAAGATAAGCATGAAAATAAAATGAACTTCTTTATTCACTATTCTTCACTCATAAAGCTCACTACAAGTTTTAATGGAGAAGAGATGAGAAGAAGAAGAACATGTATTCTAAAACCTAGAAAAAGAATACAAGATTATGGACCCTTTCCTTCTCAAAGTTCTGGGCTATTTATAGGCTGGAGAATGGAAATCTAGGGCAACCACCAGAACACATATGAAAAGACCCAAATACCCCCCAAAGCCCATGCTCTGACTCCACAGAGTGGCCGCAGATCCGCGGCCTAAGCCTCCCTATGCCGCGGATCCGCCGCACTCTGGTGGAGTTAGGGCATGGGATTTTTGGTGCTTCCCTGGTTTGCTGTGCACTTTATTCTGGCATATGTATTTTCTCAAATTGTCTTCACGATTTTTCCAGAATTTCTGTTGAGGGAAAGGTGGACTTTTTGTGGATGTTTTTGTCATGATTGCCTCGAGCTCCGCGTAGATTTCTTGGATCTTGTGCTGCCATTGAGCCTTGTGCATGAAAACGACATTGATTTGACATTTTGTCTTTTAAACAGGTATATGGCAACATACGGATGAAGAGCGGAGACCGTGTTTTCTCAGTGGTTGGCAGGAACCCGGATTTTTGTCGTGTTTTCCATGAATTTCACCGTTTTAGAACCGAGAACCTGTATCCTGCATTTGACTAGCAAACACGGCTCAAGAGTATCTACCGATATGCAATGTGATAAAAATTGGGCAGTATGAAAATGCAAAAATCTGATATGAACAATTTCCACTGAATGCGAATGCGATGAGACTAAAGTAATCCAACAAATCTAATACTAGGATCCGACTTAAACCAAAGCCCACTAGTATGATCCGCTCGATCATGATCTGTGCACTACCGCACGAATATGATCGAACCTATCCATATATCATACGGCCTCTACAACGTTTCGCCCGAAACATGAGAAACTGTCTGTGGGGGACTGTAAAGACTCGTCAATACTTTGGCTGTGGATTTAACCACTAGCACGTCAGAGGTACTAGCCGTACGTAACGGGCTACCAGGTATTGACCAAAAGGGAGGTCGATGAGCGAACTCATCCTGACACCCTACTGAGCCTGCCAGTGACAATATCCGTACAGTCCGGTCCATTCGTCTATGAACATCGCATGTCGGGCCTAGGGGGTTGGTAAAAGTCAGACCCCCAAAAGCGGCACAAGTCGTGTCGGAGTGTAGCCCAGAACACCCTGAGATAATACTGGAATTCCTACCGGTAAATCTCCTGCCTTGGCCAAGGACTTGGTGTAATGGCTCTCCTAGACACAGCGCGATCTCACCCCCAATACCGGGAGAGACGAAACCCCTGTCGATCCGCTCACTGCCTCCATGTGGCTCGAGACTGTACCCAACTAAAACTTGTTTGCACGACTCCTTTGAGACGTGGTAGGGTAGTAATCAAAGCACAGTGGGAACTCACACGAGACAAATGACGATCTCAGGTCGATGAACTAACCTGTACACATGTCACCTGGGAACTGCTATCTGACGTTAGGTATAATACCAACTAGCATGTTCCCGGCGAGTCCTGTCCGGTGTACTCATAACCCAATGAGCACCTGTATACATCTTAGGTGAACCAACTGACACCAATGGCTTGTGAGACCGGCCACCACCCCTCGTCGGGGTCTCAACTGTATACACTAGTCTACTAACGGAGTATCGATGCCCAGTCTCGAAACTCCCATGACTAGGGACCACTTTGAGGATGTGCTTATAGACTACCCAACTCTCACGTATATGATCGCCATCATACTGCTGGTAGTCAAGCAAGAATCCTAAGGACTCTATCAACGTGTAATAGCGACCTGTAAGGTCACCTAAATCAGTACACGATGATAAAGATAAACCATGGTAGCATACTATTCTCCATTAACATGTAATAGTGAACCACAATGTCACCTAAAGCATGTACACGATGATAAAGACAAACCAGATAGTATACAATCATCCTGAGTAAGATTGTCCTACCGGCATAGGTCCTCTCTCAATCATTGCAATCACGTGCTTGCGATCCAATAATTGACTCTGGGGACACTATATCCAACAGTATCCCAATGCCTCTGTATATATATCAGATCTCTAATCTCAACGGGGAGTAACAGCAGCTCGTTAACATCACGCACGAACCTCTTTTTCCACTCGTCTTTATTATCGCCCACTTCGACATCATCTTTCACTGTCTGTGTATTCCAATTCATCCTCGGCTACAGTCAATCTGGAGTCTCTCATACGAGCTCGGTATCTTCATCACTCAGTAGAAGATATCTAGCTGAACACGTCCTCGGGAACTTGTCCAAATCATCAGAGGAATACACTTTATTCGTCCGTTCTCGATCGACTCACAACGCATCTTGGTGAGTGTCACAACCCGCAGGGTACGGAACGCGACTGGCACTTAAGCTACGAAACGTCTCAACACGTCCATAAAATAAGTAAGCCAAAGCCTAGAAATCAAAACCAAAAAGCAGAAGAGTGAAGGAAATCCAGTCAATTGAAAGCGAGTTTATCAAATAAATCATATCAAGCCTTTTTTTAAAACAATATCAATTTATATTACAACTAGATTTTAATTAACATGATTTTAAGGATTAAAATTAGCCCATTTAAATTTGTATTTATCGCTCATTTAATGTATTTTTTTACCGGCATAAAAAAATATTAAAAATTGAAAAATTATGGAAAAATTTTAAACGACCAGAATTTTATAAGTAACTCATTAGCTACTAAAAACTAGCACTTACCTATCCAAATTAGGTATAATTAGGCCTAAACTGCAAAATAACAATAATGACGATTTACGGAAAAATACCAAATTTTCACCGATTTTCGGGAAAACACCAAAACGACCTTTTCAAGGCGCTACAATCTTCCCCTCTTAAAGAAATTTGGTCCCCGAATTTAAAAATATAGCTACGCGTACCTTCAAAGAGATGGGGATATTTCTTCCTCATCTCGTTCTCGGTCTCCCAGGTGACCTCCTCGCTGCTCGGGCCACGCCAAAGGACCTTGACGGTCGGTATAACTTTCGATCTTAATTTCTTCACCTGCCGATCCAGGATGACCACCGGCTGCTCTGCAAAAGAAATGTCGTGCTCTAGCTGGACTGTCGGGTGCTGAATCGCATGCGAAGGGTCGTGAAGGTACTTGCGGAGCATCGAAACATGGAAGACGGGGTGAACATCGGGAAAGCTGTGTGGAAGAGCCAAACGATACGCAACTGCGCCGACACGCTCGAGGATCTCGAAGGGACCCACAAATCTGGGACTAAGCTTTCCTTTTCGCCCAAATCCCATCACGCCCTTCATCGGAGAGACCCTCAGAAAAACATGATCGCCAACTGTGAACTCTTGTCTGCGACGGCGCCTGTCTGCATATGATTTCTGCCAGCTCTGAGCTGCTCTCATCCGGTCTCGAATTAACTGTATCTTCGCTGTCATCTCCTCAACAAGCTGCGGCCCCAATATACTACTCTCGCTGAGCTCGGTCCAACAGACGGGCGATCTGCATCACCTCCCATACAATGCCTCGAAAGGTGCCATCTGAATAGTATCCTGGAAGCTGTTGTTGTAGAAGAACTCCATTAAGGGTAAATGATGATCCCAGCTACCTCCGAAGTCCATGACGCACGCTCGGAGCATATCCTCAAGAGTCTGAATAGTCCGCTCTGACTGGCCGTCGGTCTGCGGATGAAATGCTGTGCTGAAACTCAAACGGGTGCCCAATGCCTCCTGATGTCACTGCCATAGTCGGCTGGTAAACTGGGTGCCTCAGTCGGGTATGATACACGTCGGGACTCCATGCAACCGTACAATCTCGTCGATGTAAATCTGGGCATACTGAGCAAAACTGAAAGTCATCTTCACTGGCAGGAAGTGAGCCGCATTCGTCAAACGATCCACGATCACCAAAATAGAATCATACCCTCGACTGGTCCTGGGTAGACCCATAATGAAGTCCTTAGAAATCTGCTCCCATTTCCACTCCGGAATAGGCAAAGGCTACAACTCTCCTGCTGGCCCATGGTGCTCGGCCTTGACTTGCTGACAAGTCAGGCATCTCGATACGAAGTCTGTGACGTCCCTCTTCATCCCGTCCCACCAAAAGACATCTCTCAAATAGCGGTATATTTTGGTAGAACCCGTATGAACGCTGTATGTCGATCTATGCGCCTCCTCAAGAATCTCACGCAACAGCCCCTCAAAATCTGGTACGCACAGTCGAATCCCAAATCGCAGTACTCACTGATCATCGATCACGAACTCGGAAACTCTGCCCTGCCGCACCTGCTCTATGATCTCTGAAAGACGGTCATCGCTGGGCTGTGCCTCTCGAATACGGTCAAGTAATTGCGGACGTGCACGAACATGCGCAAGCTGTCCCCCTGTCGGAGTGAACTCGAACTCAACCCGGCTGTCACATAAAATCTGCCAATCTGCCGACGACTACCTCTGTACTGCACGAAAACAAGATAGACTACCCCCGAGCCACCTGCTCAAAGCATCCGCCACTACATTAGCCTTGCCCGGGTGATACAAAATGTCGCAATCGTAGTCCATTAATAGTTCCATCCAACGGCGTTGTCTGAGATTCAGGTCTCGCTGCTGAAATATATACTTTAAGCTCTTGTGATCAATGAATATCTGACACGACTCGCCGTATAGGTAAAGTCGCCAAATCTTAAGTGCAAAGACCACTGCAGCCATCTCTAAATCGTGAGTGGGGTAGTTGTGTTCATGTTTCTTCAACTGCCGTGATGCATACGTGATCACCATGTCATGTTGCATCAATACGCACCCTAGCCCCACTCGTGAAGCGTCACAATAAACCACGAATCTGCCTGATCCTGACGGCAAAGATAATACAGGCGACGTAGTCAAACAAGTCCGTAGCTGCTGAAAACTTTGCTCGCACTCCTCCGTCCAACGAAAGGAACTCCCTTCCGGGTCAATCCGGTCAAAGGTGCAGCAATACGGGAGAAATCCTGAACGAATCGCCTGCAGTAGCCAGCCAGGCCTAGGAAACTACGGACCTCTGTAACTGATGTCGGTCTGGGCCACTGCTGAACGACCTCGATCTTCTTCGGGTCCACACATATGCCATCTCTCATAATCACGTGACCCAAGAACCCAACGCTGTCCAGCCAGAATGCACACTTGGAAAATTTAGCGAAAAGCTGGTGCTCCCTCAAAGCCTGCAACGTAATCCGCAAGTGCTGCTCGTGCTCCTCTCGGCTCCGGGAATACACCAAAATACCATCAATGAACACTATGATGAATAAGTCGAGATACGGCCGGAATATACGGTTCATCAAATCCATGAATGCTGCTGGGGCGTTGGTGAGTCCGAACGACATCACCAAAAACTCATAGTGGTCGTAGCGCGGGCGGAAAGCTGTCCTCGGTATATCCTCCTGTCGAACTCGTAGCTGATGGTATCCTGATCGCAAATCGATCCTCGAAAAATATCCTGCCCCCTGAAGCTGGTCGAACAAATCGTCGATACGTGATAAGGGATACCGGTTCCGTACGGTAACTTTGTTCAGCTGGCGGTAGTCGATACACAAACGCAAATTGCCGTCCTTCTTCTTGACAAACAGGACCGGAGTACCCTACGGAGAAACACTGGGTCGAATAAGCCCCTTATCTAACAAATCCTGCAACTGATCCTTCAGCACTCTAAGCTCCGCCGGGGCCATCCGATAAGGCGGTATTGAAACAGGCCCCGAGCTGGGAATCAAGTCAATGCAGAACGCAACATCGTGCTCAGGCGGTAGCCCAGGCAGCTCGTCTGGGAAAACATCAGGGAACTCAGAAACTATCGGGACCCGGTCCAAAGGAACCTCTGCAGCTCGAGTATCAGAAATATACGCTAAGAATCCCTGACATCCCTTCCGGAAGAGCTGGCCAGTTCGAAGAGATGAAATCAAGCTGGGAAGGGTGATGCTGCGGTCCCCCCGAATAACAAGGACTGGCTCTCCCGGAAAGCTAAATCTGACTGCCTTATCAGGGCAGTCCACCGAAGCATAATAAGTGGCCAGCCAGTCTATGCCCAGAAGCACATAAAAGTCCAATATATCGAGGAGAATTGAATCAACCGACGAATCCCTCTCCCCAATACGAACGGAACACAATCGAAACACAAAACAAGCGACAAACGACTCGCCTACCGGGGTAATAACAACAAGCGGCTAATCTAACGACGACGACTCACGGTCCAACATCGGTGCAAATTGTGTAGATATGTACGAATGTGTGGAACATGGGTCGAATAATACTCGCGCGTCGAAAGAACATACTGGCATGGTACCTGTCACAACGGCAATGGATGCCTGCGCATCCTGCGGTGTCAAGGCGAAAACTCGGGCCTGTCCCCCACCAATAGCTGGCTGTCCTCGGTCTCGGCCTCGGCCTCCTTGTCCTCTCTGGATCAGACCGCCACATCCATGGCCTCTGGGTGCATCAAACTGACGTGGAGCATCGCCTGTGGTAGGAAGTAGGGCTCTCTGAGGAGGAGGTGATGATGGCGGTAAGGTCACATGTGGAACTGTCGCCGCTCCCTGTCATCTCACCGGACAGTCTCTGATACGGTGGTGTGGACTCCCATGCCCAAAACATCCCGGCGACGGCTGCTGTCCTTGAGGATATGAACCATATAACCGACCCCGTACAAATCCTCTGCCAGGCCCATCTCTCAAAAAGAATCTGGCGCGCTGCCTCTGCGACGGCACATTGGTGCGAATCCTCTTCGGCCCAGAAACGGCCGAAGTCTGTGATATGCGTGCCTCCACCCGTAATTTCGTATCCATAGCAGCTGAATAGGTGTCGAAGTGTAACGTTTTGAAAATCGTTTCGGTGAAATTTCGGAAAATCGGTAAAATAAGGGGGTTTTCTGTAAAAAAGTCAAAATTTAAATATCTTATTATAAAAATTAAATATACATATTCTAGCTATATAATTGCTAGTATTTGGTGTTTATTGAGCCACTGGTGAAATTTCAAATTTTCTGAAAAAAAAATTATTTTATTATTATTTTAAGCCGTCACTAATATATTTAATTAGGGAAAATTACAAATTGGAATGAGTTGAAGCAAATTTTGTGCATCATAAAACTTTAACTAAAATTTTATCATGTGGTTTTTGAAACGAAATCTTTTGCCAAAACGGTTTAGAAATTATTGAAGAAAAAAGGTTTTTTTTTAGTGTAAATGGATGTTTGGGGTATTGTATTTATCATTTTCCATCACCCCACACCCATACCCACACTCACACCCCCCATTTACTTCTCCCCTTGCTGAATTCAGCAGCCCCCACTTTTTTCCCCACTTGAATTTTAAAGAAAAGAAATGAAAGGAAAGAAAAGAAAATGGATAAATGAGTTTGGACTTTTGACTTTGTGTTGACTTGGACTTTCCTTACTTGTTATTCCTCACCTCACTCTCTCTCTCCTCCACCTCAAAAAATTCTGGCCGAGCTCCCCTTGTTCAGCCCCCAAAAAAAATTCCCATCTCTTTCCATCAAAATTCATCAAATTTCAATCAAAATTCAAGTTAAAACTTAAATCCAACTCCTACCCATTTTCCCTTAGCCCACCTAGCATGGATTTTGGTGCAAAAATTTCAATTTGGAGTTCAAGTTATATGCTTGATCCATGGTTCTTGAGGTATAAAATTTTGACTCTTTTGTTAATTGTTTGTTATTACTTTAACTCATCTAAATTAGATGTCAATTATGGTTGTTATTGCAAGGTTTAACCTTCATAAGAAGGATTTCTAAAATTCTAGTTAGGGTTTTTACCTCACCATTTGGGGTCACAACATGTAGTTTGGCTTATCAGGGTATGTAAAATTTAGGCCAGTTGTTAGATTTTGCAAACTAGTTGTTAATTGGTGAAGTGTTACTTTTAAATGGTATTAATGGTACAATTTTGTAAGCTAGATTTTTATAAATCACATATATTGGTGAGATAAATTATGATGAGGGTTTCTACCATTAAATTATTGTTTTAATAAGGAGATTAACATGTTATTGGAATGCTAAAACCAAACCTTGTAGCTAGATGCAAATTGTTATTTCAAAATTTTGCTAATTAAGCAAGTGTAAACTAGAATTTCGGGTTAATGAAAGACAGTGAGATTAAAAATCTAATTAGGGTATCCATGGTATTATTACCATTTTAAATTGTATTTTAATATTTTAGATCATGCAAATCCAAACTAAATTGTTGTTTATGCATTTTTGCTAAAATGGTTGAAATTTGGGTAAAATTGCAAACTAGTTTTTTTTTCGTATATAGTTTGATGAAATTAAATTGTGGTTATGGGTTATATGACTTATTTAAGTTATTTAATAAGTATTATGGCCGCTAGAATTGTTTAAACGTCGAGTTTTGTACTAAAACGGAAAATCTTGCTTGCTAGTTTTTCGGAAAAACGGCTTTTAAAGTGAATTTGGGGTTTTTGTGAGTTTTAACCTATTTTATATATAAATTAGTGTTCGTGAATGTGCAAATGAGTGTATTTGGGTTTTTCTCGATGGTCTGGCGTTTGTACGCCGATGTCGAGGGTTTTTGGGTTGATTTGTGGAAGCAACCATAGGTTTTGACCTATGTGGGATTCGTGTGTCGTTTTGGTCATGAGTCGGATTTTAATGCGATGCGGTGCGTTATGATATGTAGGTACCCACATGTGGACTTCGAGACGACAAGCAAGCGCGTGGCGACGTCGGCACCGGCGAGCGAGGACCAGGTGAGTAGATTTATATCTACGGGGAGAAGTCGGGTGGATGGCGTATAGCACCCCCGCAGTCCGTGGTGGTGTATACGGATGCGTATACACACCAACAATTATTATATGTTATTTGGGATTAATAACGATGTTTAGGATGGATATTGGTGTGTTGGAGTATTTTAGTGTTGCGAACCCTAGGGTAGTGTTGCACTACACATACACACATACATTCCTATTTATATGTGCTCATGGGATTCTTTATTGTTATGTGTTCACATACGGATTTGAGAATAGTACTTGGGATTTAAGATGAGTCGATGAGATTTGATTTGAGGCCGTGGGATTGGTGATATAGCAGGGTTCGTATTTGAGATACGACATGACGTTGTAGCGGGTCCTTGACGTAGTGTTTCTCACACGTGCATGCATACTTAGGCGGTATCAGTATTGTACTAGACGTAGATTAGTACCCCGATCATGATATTTGATAAAGAGGATACCAGGTGAATAGTATGATGAATGTGATATTGACCCGTACCCAGATTTGGGGATGCCGTACGACGGATTTACGTACGAGCTATATCTTGATGATTGATCCGCACTCTTGATTTAGGATGCCTGATTATAGATAGGGTATCGAATGTGATATTATTGAGGCGGGATCACCGACTATACGTATACAGGTATGTATATGTATCGACTCAGATGATAGGCGGTTTCCTTACCTGTAGTTCAGCTTGTTAATTCAGCCGTATAATTTAGTGTAGTTGTTAGGTTAGATTAGACCCCTACCTATTTCAAAACTAGCGGATCGTGGGTATTTTAAAAGATAGGTCAAGGGATCTACGGATAATTCAAAAGACGTATCCTTTCTTAAAAACCACCGTAGCCCCTATTTTCAAAACCCCGCGATTCGTGTTATTTCAAATGACACCATTGTTTAATATTTAGCTCCCACTCATTTTGGTTGCTCGCTCCGCATCGTATATTTACATTGTTATTTCATATTGCATTGTTGACATTATGCTGTTAGGACACCAGCACCATTACCGATGATGCGTATGTACCACATACACCTACTTGCCGGCTCACACACATCTTCATCGGTAATTTCCATGTCACGTACATCTTAGAAAATATTATTGCTTAACTTAGCTTGATAGCCAGTAGTTTGACATAATATTAGTGTACATACCTTATATGCCAGCTTAGATATTATAGTTATTACTTGTCTCTTCATGCATACTGTTATTCATTCTCATGCTTATATTCATGGTTTTACATGCTATTGACGATTCGGATTTCCATGATATTCTCTGGATTTGGAGGAAAAACGCAAAACATATATAAACTGCTTCTCTCTTTTTAAATAAAAATGCGGTTTTCCCATGATGTATGAGTCGTCCACTATGAGTTTGCTGATGGATTTCGAAACCCGATTCGAGGAGTTGGATGAACCGTTTCGGGTACATGGTGGGCCCGGTAAGGTACCCCGGGGCAAGAAACTCGTGGTGATGACGATGAGCCTGGCAGGGGGAGACTACCTACCTGTGATTTTACCCGACGCGTCGGATATCCGGAGGATACCGTCGTGGTCTTGAGATGGATGGTAGGTGCCGGTCTGGACTGACGGCGTCCTAGATATTGAGATTGAGACATTTAGATTTCGAGATATTGAGGTACTGAGATTTGATGATACAAGCCAGTCCGGATAGCCGGAGCCTGAGGTTTTGAGACATTGAGATTTATGTTTTGTGTCGATGCTAGACACTGTTGATGCTGATTTCATTTATGATACCTCATTTTAAAAATATAAAGGAAATCTCACTAAATTATGAAAACAGTTTCTTCATTTACATGTATTCTGTTTTCCTGCATTCATACCTCATTCATATGATATATGGCTACCTAAGGCACTGACACGGGCACATGAGATCACACTCGGGTTAAATATTACCCTAGCCATTGTCATAGGCTGCATGTTATTCATATATTGGAGGATATATCATGATCATTGACCATGGTTGCGTTATTTATGTGATTTCTGTGCGTAGATGTTTTTCTATTCACGAGTTGGCAACTCACCCCCGTTGTGCCCCAGTTTTCTTGCAGGTTTGCCGTACAGGTTTCACTACGGCTTGCGGGCATAGTTTACTTCGGGTGAATTGCTAGTAGGTGGGTTTACTTGTATCGTACCCCCCATTATATAACTTGTATATTATTACTCTGTTGTATCTAGAAGTTCCATCAACCAAACATGTATTTACTTTTGAGATAGAGACCGGTGATATTATTCTTTCGACCTTAGAGCCGCGCGTTATATTTCTGTGGTTTTCTTGTGGTTTTGAGTTTTTGATCCTCGCCGTTGGCATTGTATATTATATTGCTTGTGTGGTTGTGACCGTCGATTGACGAAGAGCTAGCTCCCGCTTGGGGATGCCTTTTATTGATTTCGTATACTATTCATGTTGTATCCCGTTTGGGAGCCAGTATTTACAAAGGAGACTCTGCCGAAATTTTCAGTAAATTTTTGATGTTTTTAAAAAACCGCATAATTCGGCTTATGCTATTGAAACTACTTGTTTTAAATTGGTTTTCCTTCACTTTAATACTTTTCTTGGTTTGGATTTCTGGGTTCTCGGTTTACTCAGATTACGTACGCCTCGAGACGTTCGTAGTTTAAGTGCCGGTCATGTTCCGTACTTTCGGGACGTGACAAAGTTGGTATCAGAGTGTTAGGTTTTAACTTCGGAGCGTAGGATGACCCTTAGTTGATGGAATAGGTGACTAAAGTACAGTGACGTACCGTAGGTATGTTCCGCGGCATATTTACGATACGCTACTCCACTTAAGAAGCCTTAGGATGTACATTTCTTTGCTCAGTATTATATTCATTCCGATCTAGCCTTATCAGTACCAGTAATGGGTTTGCTGCCACGATTACGGGCAAGGAGAGTTACAGCTAGAGTTGTGGTCAGCACGAGCTCGTCACGAACGAGAACTGACCAGGGCGAAATTTCGGCGACACACGATTGCGGAGATGTGTCTTTTTACTGTGTTTCCACGCCATGAGCATTTGGCGGATCGCCTTTATGAGATTTCTCGGACGTGCCGATCAGTATCAGAGGATTGGGCCACTGACAGAGGCCAGCCAGATTTTAATGACCGTTGGTGTGTTGCTTATTCATGATGGTCGAGGCACTGTTCAGCGTGCAGACGAGCGAGCCGGTTATTGCTGCGAATGACGAGATATTGCCCCAGATGCTGGAGTTAGTACAGAACGAGTTGTACTAAGAGATGATAGAAGGTCGCTAGTCATCGAGGATGAATGACTAGGACATGTGGATCGTTCGCCTACCCCGATGCGAGGTCATCAGATAGATTGATTCCAGCTAGAGACGACTTCACGCGGAAACGTTGAGAGTCGACGGAGACGATCGAATGTCAGAAACCTATTATTCCAAGTTTAAAGTATTCGGAAGGGCATGCAGGCAATTCTATGGACCCTCTAGAAGAATGAAACCCTAACTCGACTTAATGACCGTGTGAAAGCCTTTGAACCTTTGGGTTTGCGGCAGTTCTACGGCGCCATTAGTGAGGCTTGGGTTTGTCCTTCTACGGCTGGACCACCGATGCTGTGGTATGTACTCGATACTATTAAACTGTGCCCAAGATGTTGAGCTCTTCGGGGATTATGAGGTTTTGACGACTCGATCGGATGGCTCGACTTAATTCGGATGCTAGGTGGTGAGATGCATTTCTTGGGAGACTCCCGATATGAAGATAGCCGTTGGAGCTCAGTCCATGCAGCCGCGACGAGACGAGTCCAAAGCAGACGACATTAGAGAAAGATGGAGTAAGAAGTTCGTACAAGATCTGGATATGATGACGTTCCTCTCCGCCGACATCAGAGATGCGATGCGCATGCCGAGGCAGAGTACTGGATATACCTTCCAGAAGGAGTCGCGATGGGTATGCAGCCGTTCCAGAGCAAGATGCAGATATAGGAAAGGACGATGACTTCCGGACAGTTGGCAAAGACGAGACATGGAAGAGACCGTGAGCAGGATTCCTTTCCGGACACTGCTGCAATGATACTTGCACCCAGGATCAGATGTCTTACGTACATTCAGAGAGCCAGAGGCCGACGCCAGTGATATGCTGTCTTACGAGTGGTATCGATGATTGACCGGGAGATGACAAGAGACGTGCCAGAACGGGATCATCCCTGTTAGCACACCTGACGGGGCCGATGAGCCAATGGACCGAGAGATTGGTAATTCACAGTGAAGACCTTGACCCAGGAGTGGTCATTGTTACGCACACAAGCAGGCCAGAGTTCATGATCATCGACGAGACGTCCCACTAGTGACCACGACAGTTGGCCCGAGATTCTTAGAGGATGCACTTGAGCGGTACTATTCCGCCATTATTGATTTCGATGTTTTGGGTGATTTATTCGCATGATTTGATTTTGATGATTGAGGATTTACGATCTTTGCACAGTGTTGCACTTGATATCGTTTTCGTGCTTGGGTTTCACATGTTTGTGATTTTACGGTTTTAGACATTTGAGTTGATTTTGTGCGTATGCACGCACACGATTTGGTTCCTGCACTCTGTATAGTTTATATATGCTTGCAGTGCAGTGATACGCCTTTTGTGCACTTAGATGCATTGGACTTCGATTTCGATTGTGATACTCGATATTTGTTTTGTGCACCTTGTGCACCTGATTTGATTTTACGCATGTTCGGCGCTTGATATTGGATTTCATGATTTCGTGCATGATGGATGCCCCTGGTTTTAGGTTTTCGCGCATGTTGAGCACATGTCTTAAGATGCGATTTTGGTACACACCAGATGCACTAAATCGAGATTTTTTTTCCGTGCATGTCAGATGCACCTGATTTTGCTGTCAGGCACACATGTTGCCTACGACAGATGTTTCGTGCACACCCGATGCACTTAGATGTTGTTTCTGTGCATATGTATGGCACATATATGAATTTTGATTTCCGTGCGCACCAGACGCACGTAGTATTCATACGCCTATTTTGCGATTGATTTTTTCTTATAGAGCAGTACGTTTTTATGATATTGCTATGTGTTTTCGTACTGAGCAGGACTAGTCAGAGGACAGTATCTGAATATATTTTTCATGCATTGATAGTTATTGAAGGGATTTCCAAAAAGCGAGCTATTGCCTCAGTATTTACCTACGTGTCTGATATGACACGAAATGTTTAAAACAAGGAGACCCTTCTAAATTGTTTCCAAAACGGCGGAACGTACATTTCAAACAAAGGTATATATGTATATAGTTATTTTCTTATGATAGACATCCGCCACTGTGCAGTGTTATACGCTTTGCACAGCGACTTAAAGAGATTTGGCATGCATTTCTTTCAGATACTTACATATATAGATTCGATATTTACATGTATAGTTTTATATCATATTGGTTTTGCTTTGGATTTGGCATTGATGTCTTCCCCATGACTCCGATGATTGCGGGATGCTTGACGGAGTTTCGCTTGAGTTATATGCGCATGCGCTGCGCTACGATTTGTTTTATGTATTTACGATTTCGGAGCCCCGACGACGTGATGGTTTTGCTTAGATGTTTTAGTATTTGGGGAGAGTTTTAATTTAAATTCGGGGACCGAATTTCTTTAAGGGGGGAAGATTGTAACGTTTTGAAAATCCTTTCGGTGAAATTTCGGAAAATCTGTAAAATAAGGGGGTTTTCTGTAAAAAAGTCAAAATGTAAATATATTATTATAAAAATTAAATATACATATTCTAGCTATATAATTGCTAGTACTTGGTGTTTATTGAGCCACTGGTGAAATTTCAAATTTTCTGAAAAAAAAATTATTTTATTATTATTTTAAGCCGTCAGTAATATATTTAGGGAAAATTACAAATTGGAATGAGTTGAAACAAATTTTGTGCATCATAAAACTTTAACTAAAATTTTATCATGCGGTTTTTGAAACGAAATCGTTTGCCAAAACGGTTTAGAAATTATTGAAGAAAAAAGGCTTTTTTTTAGTGTAAATGGATGTTTGGGGTATTGTATTTATCATTTTCCATCACCCCACACCCATACCCACACTCACACCCCCCATTTACTTCTTCCCTTGCTGAATTCAGCAGCCCCCACCTTTTTCCCCACTTGAATTTCAAAGAAAAGAAATGAAAGAAAAGAAAAGAAAATGGATAAATGAGTTTGGACTTTTGACTTTGTGTTGACTTGGACTTTCCTTACTTGTTATTCCTCACCTCACTCTCTCTCTCCTCCACCTCAAAAAATTCTGGCCGACCTCCCCTTGTTCAGCCCCAAAAAAATATTCCCATCTCTTTCCATCAAAATTCATCAAATTTCAATCAAAATTCAAGTTAAAACTTAAATCCAACTCCTACCCATTTTCCCTTAGCCCACCTAGCATGGATTTTGGTGCAAAAATTTTAATTTGGAGGTCAAGTTATATGGTTGATCCATGGTTCTTGAGGTATAAAATTTTGACTCTTTTGTTAATTGTTTGTTATTACTTTAACTCATCTAAATTAGATGTCAATTATCGTTGTTATTGCAAGGTTTAACCTTCATAAGAAGGATTTCTAAAATTCTAGTTAGGGTTTTTACCTCACCATTTGGGGTCACAACATGTAGTTTGGCTTATCAGGGTATGTAAAATTTAGGCTAGTTGTTAGATTTTGCAAACTAGTTGTTAATTGGTGAAGTGTTACTTTTAAATGGTATTAATGGTACAATTTTGTAAGCTAGATTTTTATAAATCACATATATTGGTGAGATAAATTATGATGAGGGTTTCTACTATTAAATTATGGTTTTAATAAGGAGATTAACATGTTATTGGAATGCTAAAACCAAACCTTGTAGCTAGATGCAAATTGTTATTTCAAAATTTTGCTAATTAAGCAAGTGTAAACTAGAATTTCGGGTTAATGAAAGACAGTGAGATTAAAAATCTAATTAGGGTATCCATGGTATTATTAACATTTTAAATTGTATTTTAATATTTTAGATCATGCAAATCCAAACTAAATTGTTGTTTATGCATTTTTGCTAAAATGGTTGAAATTTGGGTAAAATTGCAAACTAGTTTTTTTTTCGTATATAGTTTGATGAAATTAAATTGTGGTTATGAGTTATATGACTTATTTAAGTTATTTAATAAGTATTATGGCCGCTAGAATTGTTTAAACGTCGAGTTTTGTACTAAAACGGAAAATCTTGCTTGCTAGTTTTTCGGAAAAACGGCTTTTAAAGTGAATTTGGGGTTTTTGTGAGTTTTAACCTATTTTATATATAAATTAGTGTTCGTGAATGTGCAAATGAGTGTATTTGGGTTTTTCTCGATGGTCTGGCGTTTGAACGCCGATGTCGAGGGTTTTTGGGTTGATTTGTGGAAGCAACCATAGGTTTTGACCTATGTGGGATTCGTGTGTCGTTTTGGTCATGAGTCGGATTTTAATGCGATGCGGTGCGTTATGATATGTAGGTACCCACATGTGGACTTCGAGACGACAAGCAAGCGCGTGGCGACGTCGGCACCGGCGAGCGAGGACCAGGTGAGTAGATTTATATCTACGGGGAGAAGTCGGGTGGATGGTGTATAACACCCCCGCTGTCCGTGGTGGTGTATACGGATGCGTATACACACCAACAATTATTATATGTTATTTGGGATTAATAATGATGTTTAGGATGGATATTGGTGTGTTGGAGTATTTTAGTGTTGCGAACCCTAGGGTAGTGTTGCACTACACATACACACATACATTCCTATTTATATGTGCTCATGGGATTCTTTATTGTTATGTGTTCACATACGGATTTGAGAATAGTACTTGGGATTTAAGATGATTCGATGAGATTTGATTTGAGGCCGTGGGATTGGTGATATAGCAGGGTTCGTATTTGAGATACGACATGACGTTGTAGCGGGTCCTTGACGTAGTGTTTCTTACACGTGCATGCATACTTAGGCGGTATCAGTATTGTACTAGACGTAGATTAGTACCCCGATCATGATATTTGATAAAGAGGTTACCAGGTGAATAGTATGATGAATGTGATATTGACCCGTACCCAGATTTGGGGATGCCGTACGACGGATTTACGTACGAGCTATATCTTGATGATTGATCCGCACTCTTGATTTAGGATGCCTGATTATAGATAGGGTATCGAATATGATATTATTGAGGCGGGATCACCAACTATACGTATACAGGTATGTATATGTATCGACTCAGATGATAGGCGGTTTCCTTACCTGTAGTTCAGCTTGTTAGTTCAGCCGTATAGTTTAGTATAGTTGTTAGGTTAGATTAGACCCCTACCTATTTCAAAACTAGCGGATCGTGGGTATTTTAAAAGATAGGTCAAGGGATCTACGGATATTTCAAAAGACGTATCCTTTCTTAAAAACCACCGTAGCCCCTATTTTCAAAACCCCGCGATTCGTGTTATTTCAAATGGCACCATTGTTTAATATTTAGCTCCCGCTCATTTTGGTTGCTCGCTCCGCATCGTATATTTACATTGTTATTTCATATTGCATTGTTGACATTATGCTGTTAGGACACCAGCACCATTACCGATGATGCGTATGTACCACATACACCTACTTGCCGGCTCACACACATCTTCATCGGTAATTGCCATGTCACGTACATCTTAGAAAATATTATTGCTTAACTTAGCTTGATAGCCAGTAGTTTGACATAATATTAGTGTACATACCTTATATGCCAGCTTAGATATTGTAGTTATTAGTTGTCGCTTCATGCATACTGTTATTCATTCTCATGCTTATATTCATGGTTTTACATGCTATTGACGATTCGGATTTCCATGATATTCTCTGGATTTGGAGGAAAAATGCAAAACATATATAAACTGCTTCTCTCTTTTTAAATAAAAATGCGGTTTTCCCATGATGTATGAGTCGTCCACCATGAGTTTGCTGATGGATTTCGAGACCCGATTCGAGGAGTTGGATGAACCGTTTCGGGTACATGGTGGGCCCGGTAAGGTACCCCGGGGCAAAAAACTCGTGGTGATGACGATGAGACTGGCAGGGGGAGACTACCTACCGGTGATTTTACCCGACGCGTCGGATATCCGGAGGATACCGTCGTGGTCTTGAGATGGATGGTAGGGGCCTGTCTGGACTGACGGCGTCCTAGATATTGAGATCGAGACATTGAGATTTTGAGATATTGAGGTACTGAGATTTGATGATACAGGCCAGTCCGGATAGCCGGAGCCTGAGGTTTTGAGACATTGAGATTTATGTTTTGTGTCGATGCTAGACACTGTTGATGCTGATTTCATTTATGATACCTCATTTTAAAAATATAAAGGAAATCTCACTAAATTATGAAAAAAGTTTCTTCATTTACATGTATTCTGTTTTCCTACATTCATACCTCATTCATATGATATATGGCTACCTGAGGCACTGACACGGGCACATGAGATCACACTCGGGTTAAATATTACCCTAGCCATTGTTATAGGCTGCATGTTATTCATATATTGGAGGATATATCATGATCATTGACCTAGGTTGCGTTATTTATGCGATTTCTGTGCGTAGATGTTTTTCTATTCACGAGTTGGCAACTCACCCCCGTTGTGCCCCAGTTTTCTTACGGGTTTGCCGTACAGGTTTCACTACGGCTTGCGGGCATAGTTTACTTCGGGTGAATTGCTAGTAGGTGGGTTTACTTGTATCGTAACCCCCATTATATAACTTGTATATTATTACTCTGTTGTATCTAAAAGTTCCATCAACCAAACATGTATTTACTTTTGAGATAGAGACAGGTGATATTATTCTTTCGACCTTAGAGCGTGCGTTATATTTCTGTGGTTTTCTTGTAGTTTTGAGTTTTTGATCCTCGCCGTTGGCGTTGTATATTATATTGCTTGTGTGGTTGTGACCGTCGATTGACGAAGAGCTAGCTCCCGCTTGGGGATGCCTTTTATTGATTTCGTATACTATTCATGTTGTATCCCGTTTGGGAGCCAGTATTTACAAAGGAGACTCTGCCGAAATTTTCAGTAAATTTTTGTTGTTTTTAAAAAACCGCATAATTCGGCTTATGCTATTGAAACTACTTGTTTTAAATTGGTTTTCCTTCACTCTACTACTTTTCTTGGTTTGGATTTCTGGGTTCTCGGTTTACTCAGATTACGTACGCCTCGAGACGTTCGTAGTTTAAGTGCCGGTCATGTTCCGTACTTTCGGGACGTGACACGAAGTGCTGGGCGCCAATAGCTAGAAATAGCTGGCTGTCAAGTCCCTGTACGAACCTCTTCACTATCTTTTCTTCAGTATCCATCAAATACGGAGCATATCTGGACAACTGCGTGAACTGGACATCGTACTCAGACACCATCATCCCTGGAGTCTTGATCAATGCCTCAAAACTATGAGCTCTGGCGTTACGAACGCTCTCTGGGAGGAAACGAGCTCGAAAGACTGCTGTAAACTCGGCCCAAGTCATAGGCGGTAGACCTGCCGCTCGACCTCTCAAAACTGACTCCCACCATGTCTGTGCGAGGCCCTCTAGACGGAAACTCGCAAGCTCCACCCATCGATCGTCCGAACATCTGAGCGAATGGCAGATCCTGGCTAAACTGTCAAGGAATGTCTGCGGATCCTCTGCTGTCGGTGCCCGTGAAGACTGGAGGTCTCAGCCTTATGAAATCCTGTAGTGATACTGGGATAGGCACGGTAGTAGTAGTAGGAGCAACTATCTGGGCAGCAGGCACCATGGTAGTCTGTGATGTGGTAGGTACATCCTCCGATCTCGGTGCACGACTGGCCGCTACTAAGGATCTCACCATCTGTCGTAACTCCTGCATACCTCCCATCATCTGTCGTAGCTCTTCCATACCAGACTCTAGCCTGTCCATGCGGCCTGGGGAATGCGGATCAGTCTGTCCCAGAGGCGTAGGTATGCCACCCTCCTCGGTCCTCGTCTCGGACGAGCCAGCTCTGATCTCGTCTCGGGCGGCAGCCCTCTGCGCTCTCGTAGCCTTCGGCGGCATAGCAGCTGGTACAGGAAACAGGATAATAAGAACAGTGCAATAGAATCATAGGATACACCGAATTGAAGAAGGAATTTCAAGCAAGTATATCCAAAAGTCACTTAGGTGGAGTACCGTATCGCAAGTATGCCGCGGACATACGCACGCTACGTTACCCTGCTTAAGTCACTTACTCTATCTACCAAGGTCATCCTACACTCAGAAAGGTAAAACCTATCGCTCTGATACCAACGTTGTCACGACCCGCAGGGTACGGAACGTGACTGGCACTTAAGTTACGAAACGCCTCAAGACGTCCATAAAATAAGTAAGCCAAAGCCCAGAAATCAAAACCAAAAAGCAGAAGAGTGAGGGAAAACCAATCAATTGAAAGCGGGTTTATCAAATAAGTCATATCAGGCCTTTTTTAAAAACAATATCAATTTTTCCGAAAATTTCGGCAGAGTCTCTTTTGTAAATACTGGCCCCCAAAATGGGTACAATAAGAATATATATGAATACAACAAATAAGGCATTCCCAAGCGGGAGCTAGCTCTTCGCCATAAGGCGGTCACAAATCCCACACAATGTAAATCAGCAATGTGCATAAATAAACATAAGAAGCCCAAGTAAAACAGCATGTCGACTCAAGTGAGCTCGACCCCAAAATACAGCATAAAAAACCCACAAATCTCACAGGCTTGTCTCTAGGTCAATACACAACAATATTGGTCAATACAGTAGATGGAGTACTCTAGATAGAAAGAATATACAAGGTGGTACAAAATAATAATACAATCCACCTATGAGCAAAAGCCTTGAGTCCAGGCAAAAGAGGCAAAAGAAGCAAGTGCGCTCGCCGCTACTGTACTGACGGAGCGGACCTGCAAAAGGCCGTGGCACAACGGGAGTGAGTTGCCAACTCGTGAGTAATAAATAACATCTACAATGGCTATCGCATGCACGCACACAAGTATCCTAGCATCTCTAAAACAGATATAGCAGGGTATACTAGCAGGTATGTATGCAGCATGAATATATTAGCATGTATGTATGCAACATGAATATACTAGAAGGTATGTATGCAATATGAATCAACTCGTGATCTGCATGTGTAAGTATAAGAAATCATCTTTTTCCTTTAGAAATCTCTTTTAAAATATCAGCACAATACCAATAGAATCAACCAGAATCCGTGTCGAGCAACGACACCTCAAAACTGTCTCAAATCTCATATATCCACATCATAGTATCTCTGGCCCCAGCCGTCCGGCTGACCCATCTCAAATATCATTATCTCATCATCTCGCGGCCACGATCGGTATCCTCTGGATATCCGCCGTGCCAAAAAGTCACCGGTACGTAGTCTATCCCCTGCCAGGCTCAACGTCAGCAACACGACCTTCTTGCCCGGGGTACCTTACCGGGCCCACCATGTACCCGAGACGGTTCATCCAACTCCTCGAAACGGGTCTTGAAAACCACAGCAAACTCATGGTGGACGACACTTACATCACTAGAAAACCGCAATTTACATATTTTAAAAAGGTAACAAGTTTAGAAATTTTTGCGGCTTTCCTCTGAAATCCAGAAATATCATAAAATCTCAAGAAATCCTCATAAGTGCATATGTCAATGATAATGAATGCATATGGTATCAATAATCAAGTTGCGATATATGATTAATAGACTAGGCATGAACAAATAATATGATGAGGTACAAGCACATGAATAGCAATCCTACGATTTCATTTTAAGGATTTAAAGGCAATAGAACAGGTTTAAGCATCAATTGTTTTAAAAGGGTTTAAAATATAGTAAATGGGTGGGGGTATTATGGTATTTTGGGGGGGGTTTGACTTAAGCTTTTTACACCATCCCCTCACATCCCCCATCCCTCTCCCTCTCAGCCGAAATTCCTGCAGCAACAGCCCAAAAGAAATTCCCCAATTCTCATTCCCTTTTGCTTCATTTTTATCTCAAAAATCCATAAAAATCCAAAATTTCTTTCACAATTCAAAGCAAACCCTTATTCCACTTCCTCTCAAACCTAAATTGGTTCAAATCTTGGAGAAAGGAGGTGTCTTGAGTGGTTAGACCAACCAAGGGTTTAGGCTTATGAGGTATAATTTCTAATCTATGGTTAATTGGTAGTTGTATTATGCTAAATTTGAACTTTGAAATGTTAAATTAGTGTTAATTTCTTGTCTAGTTTTTTTTAGAGAGTAGTTGTTTTAAACTAGGGTTTGTAAAACACCATTAAGTGGTTAATTAATCTATTTTGTTATTTAGTGTTTTGCTAACCTAAATCTAAAAGGTTAACTTGCTTTTTGGGCTTCAAATTAGTGTTAATGTAGTGTTTCATGTATAGTTTGGTTTGGATTTTTCTATGTATGAAAAATCAAGAAAGGAATTAGTGTTGGAAAATAGGATTTGAAGCATTACTAATGTGTTGTAATTTTAGTGTTGTGGCTAACTAGTTCTGCGGTTGGATGTTTAATTGATAGTAGTCTTTTGTCGCAAAGCGACGGTGTTTGCACCGATTTTGGAATGCAAATGCTTACTAGATTTTTTATAAAATTATGTGATGAATTATTGTGATAACTTGATTATATTTTTAGCATATCCTACGACATTTAGGATGTGTGAGTGCAAAATTTTCTGTGATCGGGTTTTAGTTTTGCCGGGCGTCCCAAAACGACGATTATAGTTAGTTTTTTTATTTTCGTGTGTGTTCCGCGCATCCTGTGCACGTTGTGCCTAACTCATGAACGTTGATATTTTCGTTTGGGATTTACGTCATTTCATGATATATAACCTTATGTTTTGTATTTGTGTAAATTCCAGGTTCGTTCGCGGATACTTCGGACGCAGCACGAAAAGGGAAAGCAGTGATTGGACGTAGCTAGCTGGGGATTCCGGTGAGTCGATGTAACATCTACGGGGGACTATCGTTTGGATGGCGCAAGTCGCCCGATAGTTTAAGTAGTTAAAGATTTCAAGTAATATTAGTAACTACATCCATGCTTTATTTGACATACATATGCGAACCCATTCTATAGGACACCTGCACAATTGCCAGGGTTTTTATATGCAGCACGAGCACTATTCTTGCGTACACACACGCCCTGGTAATTGCCATGCCACCACACTAGATAACCTATAATTTGAAACCTTTTACTATAATTGATGCTTAAAACTGTGCTATTGCCTTTAAATCCTTAAAATGAAATCGTAGGATTGCTATTCATGTGCTTGTACCTCATCATATTATTTGTTCATGCCTAGTCTATTAATCATACATCGCAACTTTATTATTGATACCATATGCATTCATTATCATTGACATATGCACTTATGAGCATTTCTTGAGATTTTATGATATTTCTGGATTTCGGGGGAAAGCCGCAAAAATTTCTAAACTTATTACCTTTTTAAAATATGTAAATTACGGTTTTCTAGTGATGTAAGTGTCGTCCACCATGAGTTTGCTGTAGTTTTCGAGACCCGTTTCGAGGAGTTGGATGAACCGTCTCGGGTATATGGTGGGATCGGTAAGGTACCCCGGGGCAAGAAGGTCGTGTTGCTGACGTTGAGCCTGGCAGAGGATAGACTGCCTACCGGTGACTTTTTGGCACGGCGGATATCCAGAGGATACCGACCGTGGCCGCGAGATGATGAGATATTGATATTTGAGATGGGTCAGCCGGACGGCTGGGGCCAGAGATACTATGATGTGGATATATGAGATTTGAGACAGTTTTGAGGTGTCGTTGCTGGACACGGATTCTGGTTGATTCTTTTGGTATTATGCTGATATTTCAAAAGAGATTCTTAAAGGAAAAAGATGATTTCTTATACTTACACATGCAGATCACGAGTTGATTCATATTGCATACATACCTGCTAGTATATCCATGTTGCATACATACATGGTAGTATATTCATGATGCATACATACCTGCTAGTATACCCTGCCATATCTGTTTTTGAGATGCAAGGATACTTATGTGCATGCATGCGATAGCCTTTGTAGATGTTATTTATTACTCACGAGTTGGCAACTCACCCTTGTTGTGCCACAGCCTTTTGCAGGTCCGCTCCGTCAGTACAGTAGCGGCGGGCGCACTTGCTTCTTTTGCCACTTTTGCCTGGACTCGAGGCTTTTGCTCATATGTGGGTTGTATTATTATTTTGTAGCATCTTGTATATTCTTTGTATCTAGAGTACTCCATCTACTGTATTTACCAGTATTGTTGTATATTGACCTAGAGACGAGCCTGTGAGATTTGTGGGCTTTTTATGCTGTATTTTGGGGTCGAGCTCACTTGAGTCGACATGCTGTTTTACTTGTGCTTGTTATGTTTATTTATGCACATTGCTGATTTACATTGCGTGGGATTTATGACCGCCTTGTGGCGAAGAGCTAGCTCCCGCTTGGGGATGCCTTATTTGTTGTATTCATATATATTCTTTGTTAGTGTATATGCTTTAGAGGCCATTATTGTATATTACTTAATGGAAGCTTGGGAAATTCACCTTGTATATACAATCTTGCTCAAAATAGGAGTATGCTACTTGGTTTGTTTCTACTTCAATGTGTACATGTGTTTATTTTAGTATATCACATATGCACATTAGTGGAGCCCTTAGGATCTTTGCTTGATTACCAGCGTTGTGATGGCAGTCACACTAGTGGGGGCTGGGTAATCTATAAGCACATCCTTATGCAAGTCCCTAGTCGCAGGACTATCGAGACAGGGCATCGATACTCCGGAGTAGACTAGCGTATGCGCTTCTCATCCCAGAGTGGGAGGTGGTCTGTCCCACAGCCATCATTACGTCATACTGGAGATAGTATACGGATGCTCGTTAGGTTACGAGTACACTGGACAGGACTCGTTGGGAACTGACCGGTTGGTATTATACCTATCGTCAGTTATCAGTTCCCAGGTGACATGAGTACAGCTTAGTCCGCTGACTTGACACTGTCACTTCGCCTCGAGTGTGTTCCCACAGCAGTTTGATTACTACCCTACCACGGCTCAAAGGAGTCGTGCAAACAGGTAGTTTTTGGGTGCAGTCCCGAAGCACTTGGAGGCAGTGATGGTTAGACAGGATTCGTCTCTCCCGGTATTGGGGGTTGACATCGCGCTGTGTCTAGGAGAGCGATTACACGAGTAGTCCCTGGCCAGGGCAAGCGAGATATACTGGTAGGCTTCCAGTGTTATCTCAGGATGTATTGGGCTTCACTCCTACACGACTTATACCGCTATTAGGGGATGACGTTTACCGCCCCCCTATGCCCGCCATGCGATGTATCAGACGAACAGACCGGACTGTACGGAGACTGTCACATTCAGGCTCAGTAGGAGTTCAGATGGTTTTCACCTCGTCAGTCTTCTTGTCGGCATCTACCTTAGGACCGTTACGTACAGCTAGTGCCGCTTGCGGTCTGTGGTTAAACCCACTGCCAGCGTTGTGTCGAGTCTTTAGAGTCCTACACAGAAAGCTATTCGCCTTTAGGCAAAAGAGTAGAGGTCGCATGGTTTTGCGACAGGTCGCATGTTTTTGCGACAGGGTCCGGTCACATCTGTGCACTTATGCACGTACAGTGTCCGGACAGTTAACACTAGCGGGCTTTGGTTTAAGCCAGATCCTAGTGTACGTTTTGGGATTGGTTTTATCCAGTATGTATTCGTGTTCCTCAGAACGCTGATGCGAGTGTGTATGCACAGTTGACGGAGAGACAGAGGCTGAGGATTCTCATTAGGGTTGTTGGCCGTTGACTGTTGACTATTGACTTTTTCCTCAACCCTAATGAGAATATTATATGTAATTAACAATAATATTAATTAAGTATTATAGTGACATGGTTGTTGAGGGGTTGACTTTGTTGACTTGTTGACTTTGTTGACCGGTTGACTAGGTTGGACTAGTTGACCATCATGATGACAATGGCTATCATTTCATGGCAAAGACTTTTGCTTGCTTGTTCTCTTGTGCAAAATGAGTGCATGAAATGATATGGCTATTGTAGCTTAAACCATCACTAATACTTGATTGCTATTATGGGTTAAGATGTGTTTGGATTATGATGTTAGTGTATATGCCCTAGAGGCCATTACTGTATCATACTGGTTTGTATATTACTTAATGGAAGCTTGGGATATTCACCTTGTATATACAATCTTGCTCAAAATAGTAGTATGCTACTTGGTTTGTTTCTACTTCAATGTGTACATGTGTTTATTTTTGTATATCGCCTATACACATTAGTAGAGCCCTTAGGATCTTTGCTTGATTACCAGCGATGTGATGGCCGTCACACTAGTGGGGCTGGGTAATCTATAAGCACATCCTTATGCAGGTCCCTGGTCGCAGGACTATCGAGACAGGGCATCGATACTCCGGAGTAGACCAGCGCGTGCGCTTCTCATCCCAGTGTGGGAGACGGTCTGTCCCACAGCCGTCAGTACGTCGTACTTGAGATAGTATGCGGGTGCTCGTTAGGTTACGGGTATACTGGACAGGACTCGTCGGGAACTGACTAGTTGGTATTATACCTATCGTCAGTTATCAGTTCCAAGGTGACATGAGTACAGCTTAGTCCGCTGACTTGACACTGTCACTTCGCCTCGAGTGTGTTCCCACTGTACTTTGATCATTACCCTACCACGGCTCAAAGGAGTCGTGCAAACAGGTAGTGGTTGGGTGCAGTCCCGAAGCACTTGGAGGCAGTGACGGTTAGACAGGATTCGTCTCTCCCGGTATTGGGGGTTGACATCACGCTGTGTCTAGGAGAGCCATTACACGAGTAGTCCCTGGCCAGGGCAAACGAAATATACTGGTAGGTTTCCAGTGTTATCTCAGGGTGTTTTGGGCTTCGCTCCGGCACGACTTGTACCGCTATTGGGGGACTGACGTTTACCACCCCTAGGCCCGCCATGCGATTTATCAGACGAACAGACCGGACTGTATGGAGAATGTCACACTCAGGCTCAGTAGGAGTTCAGATGGGTTTCGCCTCGTCGGTCTTCTTGTCGGCACTACCTGGGGACCGTTACGCACAGCTAGTGCCGCTTGCGGTCTGTGGTTAAACCCACTGCCAGCGTAGTGTCGAGTCTTTAGAGTCCCACACAGAAAGCTTTTCGCCTTTAGGCAAAAGAGTAGAGGTCGCATAGTATTGCGACAGGTCGCATGGTTTTGCGACAGGGTTCGGTCACATCCGTGCACTTGTGCACGTACAGTGTCCGGACAGTTTACACTAGCGGGCTTTGGTTTAAGCCAGATCCTAGTGTACCTTATGGGATTGGATTTATCCAGTTTGCATTCGTGTTCCTCGGAACGCGGATGCGGGTGTGTATGCACAGTTGACAGGGAGGCAGAGGCAGTGGATTCTCATTAGGGTTGTTGACAGTTGACCGTTGACTATTTGACTTCTTACTCAACCCTAATGAGAATATGATATGTGATTAACTATTATATTAATTAAGTATTATGGTGACATAGTTGTTGACTTGTTGAATTGTTGACTTGTTGACTTTTGTTGACTTGTTGACTTTGTTGACCGGTTGACTAGGCTTGACTAGTTGACCATCATGATAACCATAGCCATCATTTCATGGCAAAGACTTTTGTTTGCTTGCTCATTTGTGCAAAATGAGTGTATGAAATGATATGGTTATGGTTACTTCAACCATCACATAAGACTTTTGTTAGTATGATGAGTTATCATTGCTTTGGATTATGAGAGGGTGAGAGACAAAATGCTTGCTCATTCTTTCTTGCTCATTCTCTCTCTTGTTCTTGAGCTCTCCTTTTGCTCTCACCCTCAACCTCTTGCTCCCTCTCTTGATCCTATGGTTCTATTGTCTCATGAGTTGAGAATCAAGAACCATAGATAAAATCCCATTCTAATTCTTCTCTACTCATTCTAGTTCACTAGGTTTGGCAAACCAAGTGAACTAGTTTCTTCAAAGAACGAAGAAGGAGCTAAAGGTTGGAGCTTTCAGGTGGATCTATCTTCGGCGTACGGAGACGACGAGAAGAAGCCAATCGGACCACCATCGGAGCTTGAAGACGAAGGAGTTCAAGACAAGCAAGGTATAACCCCCTAACCGAGTAGCTAGAAACTCATAGTTAGGATGTTAGATAGATGTTTAACCTAGATCCGGGTTTTAGGTCCATGTTACCACCTCCGTAAAAATCATTTTTTACCATATTCCGCATTCCCGAAAGTACCGGGAGAGGTAGCATGGACTTACAGTGGTATCAGAGCCAGGTTAAACTCTATCTAACTTGTTAGCAAGTAACTAGAAGATCGATCAAAGAAAAAGTCCCGAAAACGAACCCCGAAAATTTGCAGTTTCTGTCGATTTTTTTACTGTTCAAAAATTGATTATTTTAACACCTAAAATCGGCTCAGGCTTTTCTGTGAATAACCACCAAAGATGGACCCACGATCGAGTCAAAGCGCCGCGGAAGCGCGGCGGGAGCACGCTCCCGCCGCGGATCCGCGGCCGAGTTGACTCGGCCGAGGTCAATCTTTGGTGCAGTGTTATTCTGGGGGTATTTTGGGATTTTTAGTATATATATTTTCAACCCAGATTTTCCAGAACGAAAATTTTATTTTGGGGTCCCGAAAATCCGTATTTTTGATCGAACTTCTAAAAGACTTGAGCTAACGAGTTTTCTGTAATGTGATATTTGTATTGAACGTCTACTAATCGCTATATGTCGATTAGTGGGGGTTATACAAATCTGTGATCTGTAATGTGCTGGAATGTGTATATGAATATGTTGGATTGTCGTGGGTGAATAGCCGGGGGTTGTGAGACGTGAGTTTTCTTCTCTTTCAATTCATGTAAATTTGTAAATTGATGTAATAATTATTTGTATGGCCGCACAACCGGGTCGGGGTTGTAGCCGTCATTGTATAATTTCTTTTTACTGTTTTTGCTCCTAGGATAGACCCATGGAGGGGGTGCACAAACTACCGGGTATGCCGAAGTGTCGAGTGGCCTACTCATGGAGATGAGGGCGGTTGCTACGCTTCGGGTACTTGGCGGGTAGTTTGCCGCACCCGTAGGGGTCTTGGGTGGGGTATTGGCTATTCACCGCGACCGTGTAATTTGTCTTTCGTTACAGGCTCGTGCGAATTACAGATTCCTAGTATATCCAATGTATTCATCTGTGATCTGAAATGTTTATCATTGCAGTATATCTATATATGATATTATTTAGGCGTTGCTTATGTTTTACAGACGCGCTAGCCCAGCCCCCGCTCTGTCGTTAGTTAAGTAACCTAACGGGTAATGACGGGACCCCGTGGCGAATGCGAATGGCATAAGCGTACGTCATATTTTGGTTGTTTTCTGCAATGGTAGGATTAAATGATGGGACGTATTAAAAGAACTAATGCAAGAATATCACGCATTAAAAGAACTAATGCAAGATAATAAACCAAGTTAAAGTCGTTGGAACACTTTCGAAAAACCACTCGGTTCTTTTCAAAACAACTTTTAAATGCGGAGCTTGAGCCACTCCTTTTAAAAGCTATCTCGTTCCATCGACCAAATCAAGTTCACTACGTTCACGGTTTTGCCAAAACCATCCGTAGCCCTCCGTCGTTTCACATGAATAGTCAATAGTATTCAAGCTGTGTTTGTTGGCCAAAGTCAAGGCACAGTGATTGGTAGCTATTGGGTATTCATGTGCAGCATAGATAGATGCGTTGGTTTGGAACAGTCGTACTGCCTTGTTGGCCAAAGTCAAGGGTAGGTGCGGGGGGATTCAAATTAACCTGGAGAACGACGGGCAGAACTTGACATGTGACTTATGATTTGTTGGCCAAAGTCAAGGTCATAAGAGCATGGGGCAAAAATTCACATCGGGAGTTTCATAAGTACTGAAACTTGCTAGATTTGCATACCATTTGGAGTGTGATGATTCTGGTAGGATTCCTTCAGTTTCGTCACACAATGATATTTGGATCCCGATCCTACTGTGAGTATATGCTACTCCTCGGGAAATTTCTCACTTAACGATCAATGCTATAAACCTAGTAGGTGCCTAGAAAGGTGTTAGCGGGGCTACGCCCCCAGGGAAAAGAGGTTCTTTAATTAAGGAACTTCGCGAAAGCGTTGGAAAACCACCCTCGAAGTACCGACACCGGCCTGGCTGAACGGTTAAGCAAGTATTGTACGGTGGGATTGATCCCGACTAATTCTTCCTTTATGGTTTGAGGAGGGATTCGAGAAACAGTGGGAGCCATCCTGTTTAGACAAACTAAAAACCACACTAAACTTGCAAGAGCATCATGCTGAGTGTTTCTTCTTCTCTCTCCTAATTGCAGCGACCAAATCGACATGACTGGACTTAAGTTACTCCTAGATAAAAACAAACTGACAGGGCCAAACTACAAAGATTGGCTCAGGAATGTCAAGATAGCAATCACTTACGACAAGCTGGGGTATCTTCTTACCACCAAAGCTCCCCTGTCCCTGGTCCAACTTCCAGCGTCGCGGATAAGGAAATCCGCAAGATTTGGGAGATTGATAGCGCGAAGGCCAAATGCCTCCTGCTTGCCTCGATGGACAACGAACATCAGAGGAGGCACGAGAATATGGACATGGAATCCATATTGCTTCATACAAAAGATTTGTATGGAGAGCAATCTCGTATCGCAAGATACGAAGCGTCGAAAAAGTTATTTTCGACAAGAATGGCCGTCGGATCATCAGTAGCCGAGCACGTGCTAAAGATGATAGGCTACATTGAGGAGCTCGCTGACCTAGGGATCACATTGGAGAGTGAGCTATATACGGATATAGTTCTCCAGTCCCTTCCTTCCACTTACGCCCAGTTTATACTGAACTTCAACTTACAAGAAAAAGAGGTTGAACTTTCAGAGCTCCTGAACATGCTGAGGAGCGCAGAGGGCACCCTACAGAAAGGTAGGGATACATCCACTTTGTTTGTAGGAGGATCATCTTCTTCTAGGTCCAAGGCGAAAGCCAAGGGAAAGAAGAAGAAGGCCCCCGCCAAACCAAGGGGCGGTGTTAGTAAAGTGGAGACGAAGGGAAAAGGTAAAGCAACAAAGATAGCGGGGAAGCTTGTGGATAAGGAAGAATGCTTCTATTGTCATAAGAAAGGACACTGGAAGAATGATTGCAGGGCCTGGAAGGCCAGAACACAGGAATTGAAGCAGGTTGCAGCTTCAGCTTCAGGTTTGTATGTTATTGAAAACTGTCTTTCAATAAACTCTACTTCCTGGGTATTGGATACCGGATCAGGATCTCATATCTGTAATTCTTTGCAGGCGTTGAGAAACCGTAGGGTTTTGAAGGCAGGTGACATGACCCTCAGAGTTGCGAACGGAGCTAGCATGGATGCTAAAGCCGTGGGGGACTATCACCTGGGAATGTCAGATGGACATGTTTTGGTTTTGCGTAATTGCTTTTTTGTACCCAACGCAACATGTAATATCATTTCTGTATCTTTAGTTTCTAAAGAAGGTTATGAATTTGCGTTTGTAAGTAATGTTGTAAACATTCACCTTAATCAAGTTTTGATTGGGTCAGGTACATTGAGTAATGGTATATACGTGTTAAACCAACCACAGATTTTTAATGTCCAGAATACACACAAAAGAAAGTCTCCAGAAATAAATCAGACTTTCTTATGGCATTGTAGATTGGGTCACATCAATGAGAGAAGGTTGACTAAGTTACATACAGAAGGATATTTGAATGCGTTCGAATATCAATCGTATGCTACTTGTCAATCTTGTCTCAAAGGAAAGATGACAAAGACTCCATTTACTGGACATGGAGTAAGAGCGAGCGAGCTCTTGGGACTCGTACACAGTGACGTGTGCGGTCCAATGTCTACACATGCCTGAAGCGGACATTCTTACTTCATTACTTTTACGGATGACTTCTCAAGGTACGGTTATGTCTTCTTAATGAAACATAAGTCCGAAGCCTTTGGAAAATTCCAGGAGTATAAGAATGAAGTAGAGAAACAGACCGGCAAAAGTATTAAGATTCTAAGATCGGATCGAGGTGGAGAATACTTAAGTGCCGAGTTCCTGGACTACTTAAAAGAGAACGGAATTCTCTCTCAGCTTACTCCTCCATACACCCTGCAACATAACGGTGTATCGGAGAGACGGAACCACACCCTATTGGATATGGTGCGGTCCATGATGAGTAACGCTGAGTTGCCGCGATCATTCTGGGGATATGCGCTAGAATCTGCAGCATACCTTTTGAACCGAGTTCCTACTAAGACCGTGCCTACTACACCATATGAGATGTGGTGTGGGAAGAGACCCTATCTTAAGCACATTAAGACATCGGGATGTCCAGCTTTTGTCAAAAAGCAGCATGCGGACAAGCTCGAGGCACGCTCGGTACAGTGCAAGTTTGTGGGGTTTCCGAAGAACTCCAAAGGATATTTCTTCTACTGTGAAGAGGAACAAAAAGTTCTTGTTTCTCGTCATGCCTGCTTCTTGGAAACTGAGTTTTTGGAAACCCAGATAAGTGGGAGCACAGTAGAACTGGAAGAAATTCCAGAACCACGGACTATTACTGAAAGTTTAGTGGAACCAGAGGGTTCGGAAGAACAGGACATTCCTACACCGCTCCGCAGGAGTAGTAGGCAGACTCATCCGCCTGAGAGATACTACGGTTTTCTCGTAGACGGGGATAGAGAGGATTGCATCATAGGCTATGATGAGCCTACTAGCTTCCAGCAAGCCGTTCAGAGCGTTGACTCAGTGAAATGGCTGGATGCAATGCGGACCGAAATGGAGTCCATGTACACCAACAAGGTATGGACGTTGGACATTGCTCCAGACGGGGTAAAACCCGTAGGATGCAAGTGGATCTTCAAAAGGAAGATTGGTGTAGATGGACAGGTTGAGACCTATAATGCTAGGCTGGTAGCAAAAGGTTTCCGTCAAAGACCTGGCTTGGACTATGACGAAACCTTTTCTCCAGTAGCCATGCTGAAATCCATTCGGATCCTTCTTGCCATTGCTGCCTTCCATGATTATGAGATCTGGCAAATGGACGTAAAGACAGCTTTTCTAAATGGAAATTTAGAGGAGTGTGTCTATATGGACCAGCCAGAGGGCTTCATTCAGAGTGGGAGCAGCGGAAAGGTGTGCAAGTTGCTTAAGTCCATCTATGGACTAAAGCAGGCATCGCGGAGTTGGAACATCTGCTTTGATGAGACAGTCAAAGAATTTGGCTTTATCAAAAATCCAGATGAACCATGCATCTATAGTAGATTTGTAGCGAGAACTGTAGTATTCCTCGTTTTATACGTGGATGACATTCTCTTAATAGGAAATGACATTCCTATGCTACAATCTGTCAAGGGGTTCTTGTCACACAGGTTCTCCATGAAAGACCTGGGTGATGCCTCATACATTCTGGGTATCCGGATCTACCGTGACAGATCCAAGAGGATATTAGGACTTTCACAGTCCAGGTACATCGACACCATACTGAAGAGATTCAGTATGGAAGATTCGAAGCGCGGTAACCTACCGGCTTGTCACGGGATCACCCTCTCTAAAGAGATGTCTCCCAAGACTGATTTGGAGAGTGATCGCATGTCTATTATACCCTACGCTTCTGCGGTAGGCTCTATAATGTATGCGATGTTGTGTACCAGACCGGATGTAGCTTATGCACTGAGTGTGGTAAGCCGGTATCAGTCAAACCCTGGGGAGAAACACTGGATAGCGGTAAAGAACATTCTCAAGTACCTGAGAAGGACTAAGGAGATGTTCTTGGTGTATGGCGGAAAAGACCTCCAGATCGAGGCCTTTGCTGACTCCAGCTTCCAGAGTGACAAGGATGATTCCAAGTCCATGTCGGGTTTTGTCTTTACCCTCAATAGAGGGGCGGTGTGTTGGAAGAGTTCCAAACAAGAAACCGTTGCAGACTCGACGATGGAAGCGGAATACATCGCTGCATCTGATGCCGCAAAAGAAGCTGTCTGGATGAGGAAGTTCTTGAAAGAACTTCAGGTGGTTCCGTCCATTGTTGATCCAATACCTCTGTATTGCGACAACAACGGGGCTATAGCTTTAGCGAAGGAACCCAGGTCCCATCAGAGATCCAGGCACATCTTAAGGCGGTATCACCTGATCAGGGAGATCGTAGATCGCCAGGAGATCGAGGTTCGGAGAGTCGCTTCAGAAGATAACACTGCAGATCCATTCACCAAGGCCCTGCCCCAGACTCAGTTCGAGCGGCTGATCGAGATGATAGGACTTCGATACGCCAGTACATGGCCTTAGTGCAAGTGGGAGATTGTTAGTGTATATGCCCTAGAGGCCATTACTGTATCATACTGGTTTGTATATTACTTAATGGAAGCTTGGGATATTCACCTTGTATATACAATCTTGCTCAAAATAGTAGTATGCTACTTGGTTTGTTTCTACTTCAATGTGTACATGTGTTTATATTTGTATATCGCCTATACACATTAGTAGAGCCCTTAGGATCTTTGCTTGATTACCAGCGATGTGATGGCCGTCACACTAGTGGGGCTGGGTAATCTATAAGCACATCCTTATGCAGGTCCCTGGTCGCAGGACTATCGAGACAGGGCATCGATACTCCGGAGTAGACCAGCGCGTGCGCTTCTCATCCCAGTGTGGGAGACGGTCTGTCCCACAGCCGTCAGTACGTCGTACTTGAGATAGTATGCGGGTGCTCATTAGGTTATAGGTACACTGGACAGGACTCGTCGGGAACTGACTAGTTGGTATTATAACTATCGTCAGTTATCAGTTCCCAGGTGACATGAGTACAGCTTAGTCCGCTGACTTGACACTGTCACTTCGCCTCGAGTGTGTTCCCACTGTACTTTGATCACTACCCTACCACGGCTCAAAGGAGTCGTGCAAACAGGTAGTGGTTGGGTGCAGTCCCGAAGCACTTAGAGGCAGTGACGGTTAGACAGGATTCGTCTCTCCCGGTATTGGGGGTTGACATCGCGCTGTGTCTAGGAGAGCCATTACACGAGTAGTCCCTGGCCAGGGCAAACGAGATATACTGGTAGGTTTCCAGTGTTATCTCAGGGTGTTTTGGGCTTCGCTCCGGCACGACTTGTACCGCTATTGGGGGACTGACGTTTACCACCCCCTAGGCCCGCCATGCGATGTATCAGACGAACAGACCGGACTGTACGGAGAATGTCACACTCAGGCTCAGTAGGAGTTCAGATGGGTTTCGCCTCGTCGGTCTTCTTGTCGGCACTACCTGGGGACCGTTACGCACAGCTAGTGCCGCTTGCGGTCTGTGGTTAAACCTACTGCCAGCGTAGTGTCGAGTCTTTAGAGTCCCACACAGAAAGCTTTTCGCCTTTAGGCAAAAGAGTAGAGGTCGCATAGTATTGCGACAGGTCGCATGGTTTTGCGACAGGGTTCGGTCACATCCGTGCACTTGTGCACGTACAGTGTCCGGACAGTTTACACTAGCGGGCTTTGGTTTAAGCCAGATCCTAGTGTACCTTATGGGATTGGATTTATCCAGTTTGCATTCGTGTTCCTCGGAACGCGGATGCGGGTGTGTATGCACAGTTGACAGGGAGGCAGAGGCAGTGAATTCTCATTAGGGTTGTTGACAGTTGACCGTTGACTATTTGACTTCTTACTCAACCCTAATGAGAATATGATATGTGATTAACTATTATATTAATTAAGTATTATGGTGACATGGTTGTTGACTTGTTGACTTGTTGACTTTTGTTGACTTGTTGACTTTGTTGACCGGTTGACTAGGCTTGACTAGTTGACCATCATGATAACCATAGCCATCATTTCATGGCAAAGACTTTTGTTTGCTTGCTCATTTGTGCAAAATGAGTGTATGAAATGATATGGTTATGGTTACTTCAACCATCACATAAGACTTTTGTTAGTATGATGAGTTATCATTGCTTTGGATTATGAGAGGGTGAGAGACAAAATGCTTGCTCATTCTTTCTTGCTCATTCTCTCTCTTTTTCTTGAGCTCTCCTTTTGCTCTCACCTTCAACCTCTTGCTCCCTCTCTTGATCCTATGGTTCTATTGTCTCATGAGTTGAGAATCAAGAAGCATAGATAAAATCCCATTCTAATTCTTCTCTACTCATTCTAGTTCACTAGGTTTGGCAAACCAAGTGAACTAGTTTCTTCAAAGAACGAAGAAGGAGCTAAAGGTTGGAGCTTTCAGGTGGATCTATCTTTGGCGTACGAAGACGACGAGAAGAAGCCAATCGGACCACCATCGGAGCTTGAAGACGAAGGAGTTCAAGACAAGCAAGGTATAACCCCCTAACCGAGTAGCTAGAAACTCATAGTTTGGATGTTAGATAGATGTTTAACCTAGATCCGGGTTTTAGGTCCATGTTACCACCTCCGTAAAAATCATTTTTTACCATATTCCGCATTCCCGAAAGTACCGGGAGAGGTAGCATGGACTTACATATGAGAGCCAAGAGAGAAAAGTTTTGCTCACGTTTTCATTTCCTTTCTCTCTCTTGTGTTCTTGAGCTCTCATCTTCTTCCTCTTGCTCTCACTCTCTTTAGTCTATGGTTCACTTTTCTCATGTGTTGAGAACCAAGAACCATAGAGAAAATCCCAACACACTCTCCTCTACTCACTCTAGTTCACAAAGTTTAGCAAACCGAGTGAACTAGTTTCTTCAAAGTTCGAAGAAGAAGCCAAAGGTAGAAGCTTTCAGGTGGATCGATCTTCGGCGCAAGGAGACGACGGGGTGAAGCCGATCCGGACAACCATCGAGGATTGAAGACGAAGGAGTTCAAGAAAGAAAGGTATAACCCCCTAACCGAGTAGTTAAAAACTCCTAGTTAGGTTGCTAGTTAGATGTTTAACAAAGATCCGGTTTTGAGTCCATGTTACCGCCTCTAGAAAATCATTTTTCACCAAATTCCGCATGCTCGAAAGTACCGGGAGAGGTAGCATGGACTTACAGTGGTATCAGAGCCTAGTTAAACTCAATCTAACATGTTAGCATAGTAGCTAGAAATTCGATCGGAGAAAAAGTCCCGAAATACACCCAAAATTCATGCTTGCTGTCGATTTTCAAAGTACTGTAAAAGTAATAAATCATGCTTCAAAAATCGACTCAGGTTTTTAGAGTATACTGTAGAAATACGGTCCTCTGATCTCATCAAAGCGCCGCGGAAACGCGGCAATAGCTTGTTGTTGCCGCGGTTGCGCGGCCGTATTGGCTCCTCTCTTGATCTTCTTTGCTACAGTATATTCAGTGGGGTATTTTGGGAATTTTGGTATATGTTTTTTCAGCCCAGATTTTCCAGAAAGAAAATTTAGTTTTTGGGGCTTTAAATACCGTATTTTGATCGAGTTTCTTATGACTTAAGCTGACGGGTTTTTATCTGTGATGTGATATTTGTATTGAATGTCTGCTAATCGCTATATGTCGATTAGTGGGGGTTATACAAATCTGTGATCTGTAATGTCATTGGAATGTGTATATGAATTCATTGGATTGTCGCGGGTGAATAGCCAGGGGTTGTGAGACGAGAGTTTTCTTTTCTTTCAATTCATGTTAATTTGTAAATTGATGTAATTATTATTTGTATGGCCGCACAACCGGGTCGAGGTTGTAGCCGTCATTGTATAATTTCTTTTTACTGTTTTTGCTCCTAGGATAGACCCATGGAGGGGGTGCACAAACTACCGGGTATCCCGAAGTGCCGAGTGGCCTACTCACGGAGTTGAGGGAGGTTGCTTCGCTTCGGGTACTTGGCGGGTAGTTTGCTGCACCCGTAGGGGTCTTGGGTGGGGTATTGGCTATTCCCCGCGACCGTGTAATCTGCTTTTCGTTACAGGCTCGTACGAATTGCGGATTCTTAGTATATCCAATGTGATCATCAGTGATCTGAAATGGCTATCATTGTAATATATCTATATATGATATTATTTAGGCGTTGCTTATGTTTTACAGCCGCGCTAGCCCAGCGCCCGCTCTGTCGTTAGTTAAGTAACCTAACGGGTACTGACGGGGCCCTGTGGCGAATGCGAATGGCATAAGAGGACGTCATATTTTGGTTGTTTTCTGCAATGGTAGGATTAATTGATGGGACGCATTAAAAGAACTAATGCAAGAATATCACGCATTAAAAGAACTAATGCAAGAACATCACGCATTAAAAGAACTAATGCAAGAAAAATAAACCAAGTAAAAGTCGTTGGAACACTTTCGAAAAACCACTCGGTTCTTTTCAAAAAGCAACTTTTAAAACGCGGAGCTTAAGCCACTCCTTTTAAAAGCTATCATGGTTCCATCGATTATATCAAGTTCACTATGTTCACGGTTTCGCCAAAACCATTCGTAGCCCTCCGTCGTTTCAGTTAAATATTCAGTAGTATTCAAGCTATGTATTTTGACCTTCGCCAAGGCATAGTGATTGGTAGCTGCTGAATGTTTATCTGTAGTATAGATAGATGCGTTGGTTTGGGACAGTCGTACTACCATTTTGGCCTTCGTCAAGGGTATGTACGGGTGGGTTCAAATTAACCTGGATAATGACGGGTAGAACTTGACATGTGACTTATGATATTTTGGCCTTCGTCACGGTCATAAGAGCATGTGGCAAAAAATCCACATCGGGAGTTTCAAAAGAACTGAAACTTGCTAGTGTTGCATACCATTTGGAGTGTGATGATTCTGGTAGGATTCCTTCAGTTTCGTCACACGATGATATTTGGATCCCGATCCTACTATAAGTATATGCTACTCCTCGGAAAATTTCTCACTTAACGATCAATGCTATAAACCAAGTAGGTGTCTAGAAGGGTGTTAGCGGGGCTACGCGCACAGGGAAAAGAGGTTATTTAATTAAGGAACTTCGCGAAAGCGTTGGAAAACCTCCCTCGAAGTACCGAAACCAGCCTGGCCGAACGGTTAAGCAAGAATTGTACGGTAAGATTGATCCTGACTAATTCTTCCTTTTTGGTTTGAGGAGGGATTCGAGAGACAGTGGGAGCCATCATGTTTAGACAAATTAAAAACCACTCTAAACTTGCAAGAGCATCATGCTGAGTGTTTTCTTCTCTCTCTCTTAATTGCAGCGACCAAGTGACCGCACCTAGGTTACATCTAGATAATAAAATGACTGAATCTGACTGTTATGATTGGCAAAGGTCTGTCCAGATGTCCATTACCCATGACAAGCTGGGACACCTCTTAACTAATCAAACCCCTGCCGTCTCAAGTCCACCCTGTCACGGATATTTACATCCGCGGGACATCGAAAAAGGATTGTGTGAAAGCCAAGTGCCTCGTGTTAGCCTCAGTTGTTGGTGCATACCAGGGGCAGCACGAGAAGATGGACTCAGTTTCTATCTTCCTCCATAACAAAGATTTATATGGAGAGCAATCTCGTATCGCAAGATATGAGACCTCGAACGAATTGCTTCAAGCGAGGTTGGCTGTCGGGTCATCTGTAAGGGACAACGTCCTTACAGAGACCAGCTATTTTGAGCTCACGGACCTGGAGACCACGTTGGAGAATGGGTCAAGTACTGACTTAATTCTACAGTCCCTGCCCTCTTCTTATACCCTGAAGGAAACCAGGGAAGAAGAAGGAAAAGCAAGGGCAAAAGTTTTAGGACTGGATATAGTAAAAGAGGGACGTTCCTATTGTATCGGGAATGAACAATGGCAGAAAGATTGCAGGGCTTGCAAAGCCAGTGGCCAGAATTCGAAGCATGTTGAGGCTTCGGCTTCGAGTGTGTTTGTAATAGAGAACTGTTTGTTAGTTAACCCTACATCCTGGGTATTGGATACCGGATCAGGATCTCATATCTGTAATTCGTTACAGGCTCTGAGAAACCGTAGGGTTATCAGGAAAGGTGATATGACTCTCAGGGTTGCTAACGGAATGAGCATGGATGTTGTATCCGTAGGGGAATATCACCTTAGACTGACAACTGGGCAGATATTGATTCTGCGTGACTGTTTGTATGTACCAGGTGCGACTTGTAATATTATATCTGTATCCTTACTTTCTAAGGAAGGATATGATTTTTCTTTTTTAAGCGATGTAGTAAACATCCACCTAAATCATGTACTGATTGGGTCAGGTACATTAAATAACGGTATATTCGTATTGAATCGAGCTCAGATATTCAGTGTCTAGAACACACTTAAAAGAAAGTCTCCAGAATTAAATCAGGCTTTCTTATGGCATTGTAGACTGGGTCACATCAATGAGACACGGTTAACAAAGTTACATAAAGAAGGATACTTGGATCCGTTCGAGTACTAGTCTTATGCCACTTGTGAATCTTGTCTCATGGGAAAGATGACAAAGACTCCGTTCACTGGACAAGGAGTAAGAGCGAGCGAGCTCTTGGGACTCATACACAGTGACGTGTGTGGTCCAATGTCTACACATGCACGAAGTGGTTATTCATACTTCATTACTTTCACAGATGATTTCTCTAGGTATGGACATGTCTTCTTAATGAAGCACAAGTCCGAGGCTTTTGAGAAATTTCGGGAATACAAGAATGAAGTTGAAAAACAAACAGGCAAAAGTATTAAGACACTAAGATCTGATCGAGGTGGAGAATTCTTGAGTGCCGAGTTTCTGGACTACTTAAAAGAGAATGGAATTCTCTCTCAGCGTACTCCACCATACACACCACAACACAACGATGTATCGGAAAGGAGGAATCGAACCCTATTAGATATGGTTCGTTCCATGATGAGTAAGGCTGAGTTATCGCGATCTTTCTGGGGTTATGCACTAGAAACAGCTGCATATCTCTTGAACAAGGCTCCAACCAAGACTGTGCCTACCACCCCATATCAGATGTGGAGTGGGCAGAAACCCTGTCTTAAGTACCTAAAGACATGGGGATGTCCAGCTTTTGTTAAAAAGCAGCATGCGGACAAACTCGAGGCACGCTCAGTACTGTGTAAGTTTGTGGGATACCCAAAGAACTCCAAGGGGTATTTTTTCTATTACGCAGAGGAACAAAAGGTTTTTGTTTCTCGTCATGCCCACTTTCTGGAACATCAGTTTTTAGAAAAAGGAATAAGTAGGAGCGCAATAGAACTGGAAGAAATTCCAGAACCACAAGCTATTACTGAAAGCTTGGAAGAGCCAGTAGTGTCAGGAGAACCAGACATTCCTGCGCCACTCCGCAAGAGTAGTAGGCAGTCTCATCCGCCCGAGAGATACTACGGTTTTCTCATAGACGGGGATAGAAAGGATTGCACCATGGATTATGGTGAGCCTACTAGCTTCCAGCAAGCCATTCAGAGCGGTGACTCGGTAAAATGGCTGGATGCAATGCGAACCGAGATGGAGTCCATGTACACCAACAAAGTTTGGACTTTGGACTTTGCTCCAGAAGGGGTAAAACCCGTAGGCTGCAAATGGATCTTCAGAAAGAAGATTGGTGTAGATGGGCAGGTTGAAACCTATAAAGCTAGGCTCGTTGCAAAGGGTTTTCGTTAAAGACCTGGTTTGGATTATGACGAGACCTTTTCTCCGGTAGCCATTCTTAAATCCATTCGGATCCTTCTTGCCATTGCTGCCTTCCACGATTATGAGATCTGGCAGATGGACGTAAAGACGGTTTTTCTAAATGGAAATTTGGAAGAGTGCGTCTATATGGATCAGCCAGAGGGATTCATTCAGAGTGGGAACAGCGGTAAAGTGTGCAAGTTGCTCAAGTCCATCTATGGACTCAAGCAGGCATCGCGGAGTTGGAACATCTGCTTTGATGATACTGTCAATGAATTCGACTTTGTCAAAAACCCAGATGAACCATGCATTTATAGTAAGATTGTAGGGAGAAATGTCGTATTCCTCGTCTTGTACGTCGATGACATTCTCCTAATAGGAAAAGATATTCCTATGCTACAGTCAGTCAAAGGATTCTTGTCGCAGAGGTTCTCCATGAAGGACCTGGGCGATGCCAACTACATTCTGGGGATCCAGATCTATCGTGATAGATCTAAAAGGATGTTGGGACTTTCACAGTCAAGGTACATCGACACCATACTGAAACGATTCGGTATGGAAGATTCTAAGCGTGGTAATCTACCGGCTTGTCACGGAATCACCCTCTCCAAAGAGATGTCTCCCAAGACTGATTTGGAAAGGGCTCGCATGTCATCAATACCCTACGCATCTGCGGTAGGCTCTATTATGTATGCGATGTTGTGTACCAGACCAGATGTAGCATACGCATTGAGCGTTGTAAGCCGGTATCAGTCGAACCCAGGGGAGAAACACTGGATAGCAGTAAAGAACATTCTCAAGTACCTGAGAATGACTAAGGAGATGTTCTTGGTGTATGGCGGAAAAGTCCTCCAGATTGAGGCCTTTGGTGACTCCAGCTTCCAGAGTGAGAAGGATGACTCCAAGTCCATGTTGGGTTATGTCTTTACCCTCAATAGAGGGGCGGTTTGCTGGAAGAGTTCCAAGCAGGAAACCGTTGCTGGCTCAACTATGGAAGCGGAGTACATAGCTTCTTGCGATGCCGCAAAGGAAGCTGTCTGGATGAAGAAGTTCCTCACGGAACTTCAGGTGGTTCCTACCAGTGTTGATCCAATACTGCTGTATTGTGACAACAACGGCGCTATAGCTTTAGCGAAGGAACCCAGGTCCCATCAGAAGTCCAGGCATATTTTGAGGCGGCACCACCTTATCAGGGAGATCGTTGATCGCCGGGAGATCGAGGTGAAGAGAGTAAATACGGAAGATAACACTGCTGATCCACTCACGAAGGCCTTACCCCAGACTCAGTTTGAGCGGTTGATCGAGATGAGAGGTCTTCAATACGCCAGTACATGGCCTTAGTGCAAGTGGGAGATTGTTAGTGTATATGCATTAGAGGCCATTATTGTATCATACTAGTTTGTATATTACTTAATGGAAGCTTGGGATATTCACCTTGTATATACAATCTTGCTCAAAATAGTAGTATGCTACTTTGTTTGTTTCTACTTCAATGTGTACATGTGTTTATTTTAGTATATCACCTATGCACATTAGTGGAGCTCTTAGGATCTTTGCTTGATTACCAGCGTTGTGATGGCAGTCATACTAGTGAGGGCTGGGTAATCTATAAGCACATCCTTATGCAGGTCCCTAGTCGCAGGACTATCGAGACAGGGCATCGATACTCCGGAGTAGACTAGCGTATGCGCTTCTCATCCCAGAGTGGGAGGTGGTCTGTCCCACAGTCATCAGTACGTCATACTGGAGATAGTATACGGGTGCTCGTTAGGTTACGAGTACACTGGACAGGACTCGTCGGGAACTGACCGGTTGGTATTATACCTATCGTCAGTTATCAATTCCCAGGTAACATGAGTACAGCTTAGTCCGCTGACTTGACACTGTCACTTCGCCTCGAGTGTGTTCCCAGTGCACTTTGATTACTACCCTACCACGGCTCAAAGGAGTCGTGCAAATGTTCATATCAGATTTTTGCATTTTCATACCGCCCAATTTTTATCACATTGCATACCGGTAGGTACTCTTGAGCCGTGTTTGCTAATCAATTGCATGATACAGGTTCTCAGCTCTAAACAGTGAAATTCATGGAAAAGCACGACAAAATCCGGGTTCCAGCCAACCACAGATAAAACACGGGTCTCCGCTCTTTATCCGTCTGTTGCCACACACCAGTTTAGGAGACAAAATGGCAAATCGATTGTCATTTTCAAGCACAAGGCTCTATGGCAACACAAGATCCAAGAAATCTACACGGAGCTCAAGAAAATCATGGCAAAAAGATCCATATCCAATCACCTTTTGGTCTACTAAAATTCTGGAAGAAATGTGGAAGGATTATCAGAAAAAACATATGCCAAACTACAAACAACATCAGACCAGGGGGCCCCACAAAATACGAGGAGCCAAATCCTCTATTAGGCCGCGGAACCGCGGCCGTACGGCCTTGTCGGCTGAAGACATTTCAGGGGCAGTTTGGTATTTTTATGAAGGCTCAGAATTTTGCCTTAGGATTTCAGTTGCCTGCCTATAAATAGTCCAGAACTTGCCAAAGCCAAGGGTGCTTAATCTTGTATTTTTTCTAGGTTTTAGAAAACTTGATCTTCTTCCTCTTCTCATCTCTTCTCCATTGAAAAACTTGTAGTGAGCTTTTGTGAGTGAAGAATGATGAATAAAGAAGTTCATTTTATTATCATACTTGTCTTGCTCTTATGTTAAATGCTTGTAATTTTCATTTGTTAACTTAGTTGTTGTTATTTCTTGTTGTTTCTTTCTTTCTCTTTTTCTTTATCCTTAAAACAACCATGATGCTTACGCTTGATCCTTGCCGAGGTGAGGTCGCAAATAGCTAGTTGTTATCTTTTAATCTCTTTCTTTCTATCTTCCTCTTTGTTTTGTTTTCTTTTCATTATGATGTGTGAGTAGTTTCCATACTTGTTAGGGTAGGATAAGGGAAGTTTGAGAGAAGCAAATCTCTCTCACTCTTTCATTGCCCAAAATCTTAAATCGACTCCCGTTAATTGAACCATAATCCGCTCCCTGCGGCATCCTATCCTACATGATAGCGGTGATTCCGTAGTGAGACCGGTTGTGGTTGAATTAACCGGAGGTTATGGCTAAGAGCCAAGAACGGACGGACAAGCACCAAAAGGAAGAACTTAAGCGTTGGAAAGCCTAGCTTATACTCGCAAGTTCCTTCCTAGTCGTGCTAATCCCCGTTATTGCCGATTACCGTAACACCGATATTAAGAGTGGCAACGAAAGAAGTGAGCGACTCCTAACTCAAACTAACCTAATCCTGACCCTAACAAGCTCTCTTTACATATCATTTTAACACTTAGATAATCACAAACAAATCTGGACTTTCGGACTTAACTCGTTAAAGCACATAGAAAAAGATTCCCATCTCCCTGCGGACGACCCGTACTCAACCTGCTAGCTACAAGCGAAACCGTTTTGATTGCGGTAATTAACTAAACTTGAACACGCAGAATCTTTACCAATCAAATGGCGCCGTTGCCGGGGAGACGGTAGTTTATTTTTTTGTGTAATTTCGGATTAATTTGTGAATATAAAGCTAACAGAAAAACAAAACAAAAAAAATATACATTGTAAAAAAAAACCATCTTGTTATTTTTGATTTGTTTTTGTGCAAGTGTGCAGGATAATACGAAGTTCGAGTTCAGTGCCATAGAAGTGGGATATACGAAGTTCAAGTTCAGTGCCAAAGATGTGGGAAGATAGACCCATATTTCGCGGCTACACCGCGACAGATTCAAAACGAACCAAACGGTCTACTGTAAAAATCTGGAGCAGATACAGTGAGCAAGTCAAGATTCAGCAAATCCAGACAAGCAGAGGACACCCAATAGAGCACAACCCAGAAAAACGAAGGCCCAATCCCACCATCTTGCCGCTGAACCGCGGCATAAGCTAGCTTAGGCCGCGGAACCGCGGCCGTTTGGTGGCCTCAGGGTGCCAAAATCCCTGTAAGTGTTTCTCTCCTCTCTCCCACTCCTCTGGACTCCAATAAACTGTGTTTTCTGCAGCATTCTTTGCGCAAATTCTCTTCCCCCTTCCAATAAACTGTTCTTGTGCAAGATTCTTTGCGCCGCGCTACAAATAAAAATTGTTTGCAGTTGATTTGTTACCGCTTTGCATTCATTAATACGGACTTAAGGGGCTTGAAACCAATTCAGATTGGGTGGGGATTTCATCACCCTTCCCAGGACCCCAGAAATCACAAAAAGCATATGCATTGACCATTGTTAAATTAAAAAATACTAGACTCAGCCCTAAGAACTTCGCGCTCAATAGGACAGGGGACTAGTTACAGGCATCGGCCATTTATCCTATCTGACTTTTGCGGTGTCTAGGCAAGTGTGTCGAAGGCAAGTGGTTATTTAATTAAGGAACTTCACGAAAGCGTTGGACAACCTCCCACTTACCTGGCACTTACCTGGTCGCAATTGACGGAGAAGAGGCGGTTTGAGGTCCTATTTCTAGCCCTCTGGAACAGTTAGGAGCTGTCTAGCAGACCTAGGTGACCCTAGATCTAGGTGTGATTGTGCATATCTTGTTTGTGATTGCTTAAAGCCGTAAGTCCGTACATATTTCTGTAAAGCTCTTTCTAAAAATAAAATAAAAAAAAAAGAGAAACTTTTATAAAAACTTGCCCTTTGTCGCCAAAATCCATTTTTCACCCAACACCCATCGCCTTTCTCTATTGACGTTTTCTTACCCTCACCTTCTCCGCTTTGACTATACTAAACTCGTTTAGTGTATGTCCACTTGGACTCGGGACACTAGCGCCCGCCTAGTCCGCGTTACGTTAGTCGCTACCGACTACGCGATCGACTCAGACGTCGAAACTCCATCCACGCCTCTTTCACCTTTACCTTTGCCGGCCAACTCCGACGTTGACCGGAATTCTGTTCATACATCTTCACCTTCACCATCACCAACCACTTCTTCCGCGATGTCAGGATTTAATCCAAACATCTCTTTGACTACCCCTGGATTGGCGCCACCTCCTATGGAGACCAATAACCCACCACCACCGCCTGTTGTAGCGCCACAGCGAATCGCGCTCCAGGATCGTTTCTATCCCACCCGTTCTGCACTTCCCACCTGCCTTTCTCTTCCACCGGCCAATGGGGATAATTTTGAAATTATGCCCCACTTCATCAACATGCTTCCACAATTTCATGGGCTTGAATCTGAAGATGCCTATATCTTCATCAATAAATTTCAAAACGTTTGTGCCATGATGAAAACTACCCAACTGTCTGACGATGCTATACGTCTACGGGTCATTCCGTTCACTTTATGCGATCTTGTTGAAAAATGGCTGTATAGCACTGCTTCCCACTCCATAACCAGTTGGGACGAGTTTGTAAAAGCGTTTCTAAAGAAATTTTATCCGAATCATAAAACCGCAAGGATCCGCAATGAAATCAACCAATTCTCTCAGCTTCCTTCTGAACCCTTCTGGAAGTGCTTTGACCGGTACAAAGACCTTCTTGTTCAGTGTCCTCACCACGGTATAGGGAAATTGCAACTTTGCCAAACCTTATACGAGGGCCTGAACCCAACAACGAAGCAGTTGTTGGAAACCATCTGTCAGGGCCACTTCCTATCAAAATCTGACGAGGAAGCGTGGCAATTCTTTGATGACCTTGCGGAGCAAACGCTACAATGGGAGAGCACCAGACCGACTTCTTCTTCTACCTCCACTTCTACCGGTCAGTCTAGGGTAGGAATTCACCAACTTGATGTCTCTATTGCAATGAAAGCTGAAATGGCAGCAATAACGAGAAAGCTTGAAGCCATAGAGAGCAAATTTTCTTCTCCTGCACCTGCCCCTGTTCTTCCCCTTCGTACCATCTGCGCTTGTTGTTCCGATCCTTCTCACTTAACCGAAAAGTGTCCTTACAATCCACCATCGCAAGGACAGGATCAGGTTAATGCTGCATTCCAGCAAAGACCGAGGAATGATCCATACTCTTCCACCTACAATCCCGGTTGGAGGAACCACCCCAATTTCGCCTGGAATCAGAATCAGAATCAATTCCAAGGCAACAATTTCCAAAGGCCCCCTCTGCCGCAACAACAAGCGCAACAACAAACTCAACATCAGTTTCAGCAGCCCTTCCAACCCCAACCTTTTCAAAATCAGACGAACAACTTTGCACCCAACAATTCTTTTCCACCAAACAACTTTGTTCCGTCAAACAACGATAAGGTTTTCTCGTTCGAACGAAGTCTGGAGGCGTTCGTTAAACAATCGACACAATCCACCGCCAACATCCAGTCTTCCATTCAGTCCTTAGTGCAACACACTGCCGCTCACGGGCAAAGCATCAAGACCATCGAGGCCCAGATTGCACAACTGAATGCGGCCTTAAGCGAGCGAGAAAAGGGGAAGCTCCCGTCCCAGCCACTCCCAAATCCCGGTCACCCACAGAATGTGCATGTTGCTCTTGAACAACAGAACCATAATGTGAGTGCCGTGACCACATTGAGATCGGGAAGGATGCTGCAAAACAACATTGGCACACAGATCAACGATGACACCCCGGCCGCTTCTTTTTCTTCTTCTTCTCCTGCTTCTTCGTCTTCTGAGCCTATTCTCCATTCTTCAAAAGGCTCTCCTTCTTCTTCTTCTTCTTCTGCTCTGAACGGACCCACTTATCACTCCACGAAAACACCTGTTCTAGGATCCGTTCCAACTCCACAATCTCCTCCACAAGCATTAGACTCAACCAATTTTAAAAACGTCCCATTTCCAAACCGGTTGAGGTCTAATAAACAAAATCCTCAAATGGAGAAGATTCTGGAGTTATTTAAGCAGGTTAACATTAACATTCCTCTTTTAGATGACGTCCAACAAGTCCCATCCTACGCGAAAATCTTAAAGGACTTGTGCACGAAAAAGAGGAAGTCTCAGGTACCAAAGAAAGTTTTCTTGGCTAGTGCTGTGAGTGATGCTCTTACCCAATCTTTACCACAAAAACGGAAGGACCCTGGCTGTCCGACGATTTCTATTACCATTGGGGATAAGAACATCAACCGCGCACTATTAGATCTTGGTGCCAGTGTTAACCTGCTTCCGTACTCAGTATACGAGCAATTAGGCGTAGGAGAGCTGAAACCCACACACTGTACTCTCCAAATGGCCTACCGATCGATCACCCATCCTATGGGTGAGCTAGAGGATGTGTTAATCAAAATCGGGGACTTTATATTCCCCGTTGACTTCATTGTATTAGACACACAGCCTGTAGCTAACCCCCGGAATCAAATTCCGGTGATACTCAGTCGCCCATTCCTTGCAACCTCAAATGCTGTGATCAATTGTCGCAATGGTTCGATGAACCTCTCTTTTGGAAACATGACAATTGAACTCAACATTTTTAGGTTGGGGAATCACCCCTCCGAACCTAATGCTCATATACTGGACGTTTGCTCGATCCAGGAGATCACCCCTGAAGAGTGTGAATTCGAGGAGTTTCTGTTCGATCATGTTAACCTTAACGCCACTAGTGCGTTCCTCCTCGAACCTGCTGCTGTTTCTGCGCCCGACAACGACTACGAGTGTTTCACGTTCTTGAACGATCTTAGCCGCTCGCAACCCGAGTTTGAATCCTTCGAATTTCTGGATGAGTTACCTGAACCATCCGACTCGGTCGCTTATGCTCGTTTCGAACCTTTGCTGGAATCTTTTGAGTTCGAGACCGCTTCACCAATCTTTCCTTCCATCGTTTCACCTCCAACGCTCGAACTCAAGCCTTTGCCGTCTCACCTTAAGTACGCTTACTTAGGTGAGAATGAGACCCTCCCTGTCATCATCTCGGCTTCTCTAGCTCTAGAGCAAGAGAAAGCCCTTCTCGCGGTCTTGCACAGCAACAGGCAAGCTTTTGGCTGGTCCATGGCGGACATTAAGGGGATTAGTCCCCTGATCGTTGAACATCACATTCATCTGATGGATGATGCCAAACCAGCCCGGGATCCACAAAGATGTCTCAATCCAGTCATGAAAGAGGCTGTGAAGAAGGAGATCGTAAAATGTCTGGATAGTGGTATCATTTACCCTATCTCTGATAGCCAGTGGGTTAGCCCCATTCACGTTGTCCCCAAGAAATCAGGTATAACGGTCATAACCAACGAGGCGAACGAGTTAATCCCTACTCGCACCCAAACTGGGTGGCGAGTATGCATCGATTACAGAAAACTCAACGCCGCAACGCGGAAGGACCACTTTCCGCTACCTTTCATTGACCAAATTCTTGAACGATTGGCCGGACACGAGTACTACTGCTTTCTTGATGGCTACTCCGGCTATAATCAGATTCCCATCGCCGAAAAAGACCAGGACAAGACCACATTCACTTGTCCTTTCGGCACGTTTGCATATCGTCGCATGCCCTTTGGGTTATGCAATGCGCCCGCTACCTTCCAGCGGTGTATGGTGGGAATCTTCTCAGACATGGTGGAAAAATTTCTGGAGATCTTCATGGATGATTTCTCCATCTTCGGCGATTCCTTCAACGAGTGTTTGCTGCATCTTGACGCTGTCCTTACCCGATGTAAGGACAAGAATCTCACTTTGAATTGGGAGAAGTGCCACTTCATGCTGCGCGAAGGTATTGTCTTAGGACATATCATCTCGCAAAATGGCATAGAGGTTGACAAAGCAAAGATTGAGGTCATTTCCAATCTCCCTCCTCTTCGATGCGTCAGAGATATCCGAGCCTTCCTTGACCATGCCGGTTTCTATAGACGGTTCATCAAGGACTTTAGCAAGATTGCTAGGCCCTTGACTCTTTTTTGCTGGCCAAGGATACGCCATTCGACTTCAACTCGAGCTGTGTGACTGCATTCGAGTCATTGAAAAGCTCACTCACTTCTGCTCCCGTTCTTTCTTCACCTGACTGGACGCACCCATTTGAGATTATGTGCGATGCATCCGACTTTGCCATTGGTGCTGTCCTTGGACAACACATCAACAAGATGCCGCACGTAATCTATTATGCGAGCCGAACCCTGAACGACGCCCAACTCAATTATACAACAACTGAGAAGGAATTCTTGGCTGTTGTATTTGCTTTAGAAAAGTTCAGGCCCTACCTCATCGTCTCTCCAGTCATTCTCTACACAGACCATTCTGCTCTGCGCCATCTTTTTGCGAAGAAAGATGCAAAATCGCGGCTAATACGTTGGATCCTCTTGCTTCAAGAGTTTGACCTTGTCATTAAGGACAAACGAGGATGTGAAAACGTTGTTGCCGACCATCTCTCACGACTTCCTTCTTCGCCTTCGCTTCCAATTCCGATCAACGACGTTTTCCCGGACGAACAGCTCTTGACAGTATCTTGTGAATCCTGGTTCGCAGATATTGTGAACTATTTGGCCACGGGATTACTACCGACTGAATGGTCAAGTCAGGACAGACTTCGCTTCTTATCCCAAGTAAAACACTTTTACTGGGACAAACCATATCTGTTGAAGTACTGTCCCGACCAGATTATTCGTCGGTGTGTCCCTGACGTGGAATTCAAGAGTGTGCTGTCATTTTGCCACGATCAAGCATGTGGCGGGCATTTTGGCCCAGAAAGACAGCTGAGAAGATCTTGCAATGCGGTTTCTACTGGCCATAACTCTTCAAAGACGCTCATGACTATTGCAAGACTTGCTCCCGGTGCCAACACCTGGGCCGGATATCCCGGAGGAACGAGATGCCGCTCCAACCGATCTTGGTTGTGTAGATTTTCGACGTTTGGGGGATAGATTTCATGGGGCCGTTTCCCAGCTCTTTCGGGAACTTGTACATTCTTCTCGCTGTTGATTACGTCTCTAAATGGGTCGAGGCTGTGCCCAGCCGGACTAACAACAACAAGGTTGTCGTTAGGTTTCTTAAAGAAAACATTTTCTCCCGTTTTGGGCACCCCCGAGCGATCATTAGCGACAATGGAAGTCATTTCTGCAACAAGACTTTCAAGGCCTTGATGCGGAAATATTCCATTAATCATAAGCTCTCTACGCCCTACCACCCCCAAACCTGCGGGCAGGCCGAAGTTTCAAATCGGCAAATCAAGCAGATACTGGAGAAGACGGTTTCCAAGAACCGTAAGGATTGGTCGCTGAAACTCACTGATGCCCTTTGGGCATTTCGAACCGCTTATAAGACCGATCTTGGCATGTCTCCCTCTCGGCTTTTGTACGGAAAAGCTTGCCACCTACCTGTCGAAATAGAGCATCGTGCATTTTGGGCGATAAAGGAGCTGAATCTGTCTCTCGAAGATGCGGGCAGCCACCGGAAGCTGCAGTTGAACGAATTGAGCGAGCTTAGGGACGAGGCTTACGATAACGCGGTTGTCGTTAAGAATCGAACGAAGGTGTTTCACGATAAACACCTTTTGCGCAAAACCTTTGTACCTGGTCAACATGCACTGCTTTACGACACCAGACTACACTTCCATCCAGGAAAGCTCAGATCTCGCTGGAAAGGGCCGTATTTTGTGCGGAATGTGTATCCGCATGGCGCTGTGGATTTGGAGAAACCAAAGGACGGTTCATTTTTCAAAGTGAACGGACAACAACTTAAACCGTACCTTAGCGCCGAACCAACAGAGGAGCTCCTGTTCTTACAGGAGCAGGTTTACCCTGCATAATCTTCCTCTGCCTACCACCAAACTTCGGTTTTCCAGCCAAGAACAGTGGACAATGTTCCAAATAAGTTTGGGGGTATGTATATACATTTTCTACATTTTTGTGGATATTCTATTTTCTTTTTCTTTTCTTTAAAACCAAAAACAAAAAAATAAAAATAAAAATTTTGTGTATAGCTAACCGAAAATTTTGACCCTTCAAGCAATCTCTTCTCGCAATGACAGTGAGGACACTGTCCAGTTTAAGTTTGGGGTACGCTCGGTACGCATTTCTTACCTTCGCTTTCATATGTATATTTTGCATCCGCATACTAAAATCCATAAAATCCATAAAAATCAGAAAATTTTCTAAAAACATAAAAACTTTTTGTCAAGTTAGCTAGTGGGAGGACTCTGATTCAACATTTCGACGGTTTTGTTTGATTAAATAAGAATAACTAAATCTTATGTTTAGATTTTGAAAACCTGAAAGATAACTCTCCTTTGAAGTTAACTATAGCTGGTATACGTCTTTACATCACACTACACGTGTCGTGAGTTTTTGGGAATTAGATGACAAGTCTTTTATGTCGAAAAACTTTTAAATGGATCAATGATTTTCTGAGGATCAAATAGGTTTGTTCTGAAATAAGTAATATCAAGAATAGTTTATGAAGTGAGTGAATATGAAGGAATGTTATTGATGACTTAATTGGAACTAAGTCTGAAAAATAACCCATCTGAAACTTGATTGGAATGATTACACACCGAACCCACTAAACACGTCTTTTATCCAAAAAAAAAAAAGTGAACTGCCAGTTATGTCTCCGTTCGTATTGAGTCATCATGATTTTCACGCCAAATTGTCTTTTGTTTTTGGACCTAGGTAACTTGAGTAATTAAGTCCGCTGGGGTGTTTCTACACCTAATGCCCTAAAACCAACTGGTTTGGGCGCATTGGCCCAAAACTCGCTAAGAAGCCTAGAAAGTCCAGTTTAAAACAAAGTCAAGCAAGTGTTCTCTCCGAGTTAAAATTCCTAACGGTTCTTTGTGTGAGAATAATCTTGATAAAAGACAGGCTTTTATAAAAAAAATTAACGGAGTTATGAAGGTTTTATTCTATGATAAAGACTATTGCACGTTCACAGAGGTGTGTATGAAATGAAAACAAGAAAAAGGTGGAGTGAAAAATAAGACCTTGTTTCCTGTTAAGGAAGATAGAAATTCTAAAGTTGAAACTTTACTGGAAAACGAAACTTGAAAAATGCTCAACTCTTTATAAAACTAATGTGATCCTTTTTAAAATTTTTATCTGGGCTTTACTGTGTGACATAATGACTTTATCGATCCTTCTGGAAACTTAACGACACTATTTGCACTGCACGTAAAGACATATAAAATCTGTAGTTAAATAAGAAGCGAGGTGTGAAAAATAAAGGTTCGATAGTCTAGACTTAGGATAATAGAATTGTTATTTTCTGAAACAAAACTTTAGGGTTTGAATCATAGTTATTTTGCAAAGCCAGCTTGACCGGATTTTGTGGGTAGTATCCGCTGAAAACCCTCAGGAGACAACACTCCTCCTACTAGGGACACCTAGAGGTTTAACGGCTTGTTGCACATGCTCAGTGCAATCGTATTCCCCGCGAAAGTGAGGTTAGGAAATTTTTTGTGAATAAATTGGCTTTGCTCGGGGCGAGCAAAAGATATGTTTTGGGGTATTTGTTCATATCAGATTTTTGCATTTTCATACCGCCCAATTTTTATCACATTGCATATCGGTAGGTACTCTTGAGCCGTGTTTGCTAGTCAATTGCAGGATACAGGTTCTCGGCTCTAAACGGTGAAATTCATTGAAAAGCACGACAAAATCCGGGTTCCAGCCAACCACAGATAAAACACGGGTCTCCGCTCTTTATCCGTCTGTTGCCACACACCAGTTTAGGAGACAAAATGGCAAATCGATTGTCATTTTCATGCACAAGGCTCCATGGCAACACAAGATCCAAGAAATCTATGTGGAGCTCAAGAAAATCATGGCAAAAAGATCCACATCCAATCACCTTTTGGTCTACTAAAATTCTGGAAGATATGTGGAAGGATTATCAGAAAAAACATATGCCAAACTACAGACAACATCAGACCAGGGGGCCTCAGAAAATACGAGGACCCAAATCCTCTATTAGGCCGCGGAACCGCGGCCGTACGGCCTTGTCGGCTGAAGACATTTCAGGGGCAGTTTGGTATTTTTATGAAGGCTCAGAATTTTGCCCTAGGATTTCAGTTGCCTGCCTATAAATAGTCCAGAACTTGCCAAAGCCAAGGGTGCTTAATCTTGTATTTTTTCTAGGTTTTAGAAAACTTGATCTTCTTCCTCTTCTCATCTCTTCTCCATTGAAAGACTTGTAGTGAGCTTTTGTGAGTGAAGAATGATGAATAAAGAAGTTTATTTTATTATCATACTTGTCTTGCTCTTATGTTAAATGCTTGTAATTTTCATTTGTTAACTTAGTTGTTGTTATTTCTTGTTGTTTCTTTCTTTCTCTTTTTCTTTATCCTTAAAACAACCATGATGCTTACGCTTGATCCTTGCCGAGGTGAGGTCGCAAATAGCTAGTTGTTATCTTTTAATCTCTTTCTTTCTATCTTCCTCTTTGTTTTGTTTTCTTTTCATTATGATGTGTGAGTAGTTTCCATACTTGTTAGGGTAGGATAAGGGAAGTTTGAGAGAAGGAAATCTCTCTCACTCTTTCCTTGCCCAAAATCTTAAATCGACTCCCGTTAATTGAACCACAATCTACTCCCTACGGCACCCTATCCTACATGAAAGCGGTGATTCCGTAGTGAGAGCGGTTGTGGTTGAATTAACCGGAGGTTATGGCTAAGAGCCAAGAACGGACGGACAAGCACCAAAAGGAAGAACTTAAGCGTTGGAAAGCCTAGCTTATACTCCCAAGTTCCTTCCTAGTCGTGCTAATCCCCGTTGTTGCCGATTACCGTAACACCGATATTAAGAGTGGCAACGAAAGAAGTGAGCGACTCCTAACTCAAACTAACCTAATCCTAACCCTAACAAGCTCTCTTTACATATCATTTGAACACTTAGATAATCACAAACAAATCTGGACTTTCGGACTTAACTCGTTAAAGCGCATAGAAAAAGATTCCCATTTCCCTGCGGACGACCTGTACTCAACCGGCTAGCTACAAGCGAAACCGTTTTGATTGCGATAATTAACTAAACTTGAACACACAGAATCTTTACCAATCAGCAAACAGGTAGTTTTTGGGTGCAGACCCGAAGCACTTGGAAGCAGTGACGGTTAGACAGGATTCGTCTCTCCCGGTATTGGGGGTTGACATCGCGCTGTGTCTAGGAGAGCCATTACATGAGTAGTCCCTGGCCAGGGCAAGCGAGATATACTGGTAGGCTTCCAGTGTTATCTCAGGGTGTATTGGGCTTCACTCCGACACGACTTGTACCGCTCTTAGGGGACTGACGTTTACCGCCCCCTAGGCCCGCCTTGCGATGTATCAGACAAACAGACCGGACTGTACGGAGACTGTCACATTCAGGCTCAGTAGGAGTTCAGATGGGTTTCACCTTGTCAGTCTTCTTTTCGGCATCTACCTGGGGACCGTTACGCACAGCTAGTGCCGCTTGCTGTCTGTGGTTAAACCCACTGCTAGCGTAGTGTCGAGTCTTTAGAGTCCCACACAGAAAGCTATTCTCCTTTAGGCAAAAGAGTAGAGGTCGCATGGTTTTGCGACAGGTCGCATGGTTTTGCGACAGGGTCCGGTCACATCCGTGCACTTGTGCACGTACAGTGTCCGGACAGTTAACACTAGCGGGCTTTGGTTTAAGCCAGATCCTAGTGTACGTTTTGGGATTGGTTTTATCCAGTATGTATTCGTGTTCCTCGGAACGCGGATGCGGGTGTGTATGCACAGTTGACGGAGAGACAAAGGCAGAGGATTCTCATTAGGGTTGTTGACCGTTGACTGTTGATTATTGACTTTTTCCTCAACCCTAATGAGAATATGATATGTAATTAACAATAATATTAATTAAGTATTATAGTGACATAGTTGTTGAGGGGTTGACTTTGTTGACTTGTTGACTTTGTTGACCGGTTGACTAGGTTGGACTAGTTGACCATCATGATGACAATGGCTATCATTTCATGGCAAAGACTTTTGCTTGCTTGTTCTCTTGTGCAAAATGAGTGCATGAAATGATATGGCTATTGTAGCTTAAACCATCACTAATACTTGATTGCTATTATGGGTTATGATGTTTTTGGATTATGAGAGCCAAGAGAGAAAAGTTTTGCTCACCTTTTCATTTCCTTTCTCTCTCTTGTGTTCTTGAGCTCTCATCTTCTTCCTCTTGCTCTCCCTCTCTTTAGTCTATGGTTCACTTGTCTCATGTGTTGAGAACCAAGAACCATAGAGAAAATCCCAACACACTCTCCTCTACTCACTCTAGTTCACAAGGTTTAGCAAACCGAGTGAATTAGTTTCTTCAAACTTCGAAGAAGAAGCCAAAGGTATAAGCTTTCAGGTGGATCGATCTTCGGCGCAAGGAGACGGCAAGGTGAAGCCGATCCGGACAACCATCGAGGCTTGAAGACGAAGGAGTTCAAGAAAGAAAGGTATAACCCCCTAACCGAGTAGTTAACAACTGCTAGTTAGGTTGTTAGTTAGATGTTTAACAAAGATCTGGTTTTGAGTCCATGTTACCGCCTCTAGAAAATCGTTTTTCACCAAATTCCGCATGCCCGAAAGTACCGGGAGAGGTAGCATGGACTTACATTCTTGTTGTACCCATTTTGGGGGCCAGTATTTACAAAGGAGACTCTGCCAAAATTTTCGGAAAAATTGATATTGTTTTTAAAAAAGGCTTGATATGACTTGTTTGATAAACCCGCTTTCAATTGATTGGTTTTCCTTTACTCTTCTACTTTTTGGTTTTGATTTCTGGGCTTTGGCTTACTTATTTTACGGACGTCTTGAGACGTTTCGTAACTTAAGTGCCAGTCACATTCCGTACCCTACGAGTCATGACAGTGAGGTCCTTCTATCGGAAGCTGGTCCACTTACTGATCTCCTATCGGAGCATCCAACGAACAACATCTTCTCTGGATCGAACTACTCTAGATATGAATAAGATTCTCCACACTGGAAATCTTCAACTCAACTGAGCCTGAGTCGGAGCATCAAATCAGACGAATTATCTCAGTCACTCAACTCAACTCAAGATAGACTAGCTATTTTCTGTCGCATCTCTTCCTGAAAGCTCTAGCGATCTTAGCTCATAATCTCTAGAAGCAACATCCCATCAATCTCAGGAACAGCTGGGTCATCTGTCTGCAAGGTCATCATAACTCCGAGGTAGGCTGTACATCAACAGTCCTCTCACAATCTGGCAGCCTCTATCAATGACCCGATCAGCCGGTGCAAAACCGAACACTCACCTCAAACGAGAGGTCACAACACAAACACTAAATCGAGATGCTCCTACGTCACCAGAAAACACGATGGTTAGTCTTCGTCCATGACGAGCTCGCCTTGACTGCATCACTAGCAGCAGTTCAATCTGCACTCAAACCATGGTGACAGGAACCTCAAACATGTATCGATGAAGATAGATCAAAGGGATGAAAAGATTCAATAGATCCCAAAATGGATACATGATCATAAGGAGAACGGAATCCTTGAGAGTATGATAATGGGAAAGAGTAGAATCAAGGATCTCAAATGGATGTATAATCATGGGGATGAAGAGAATCACAGATTTTAAAATATGTACATCCTAATGTCACTTAAGCGGAGTATCGTATCGTAAGTATGCCGCAGAACATACGCACGGTACGTCACTCTAATTGAGTTAACTACTCTATCAATCAGGGTCAACCTATGTAACAAAAGTTCGGGTCTAATACCCCCTGTTCAAGTCTATGTTCCGTAAGGTCAAACCTAGGTTTCGAAATATATACGCCTTAGACTCCACATAGTCAAACCTAAACTCAAACCAAGGTTAAACCTAACGCTTTGATAACAACATTGTCACGACCCGAAATTTAGTTCATGACCGGCACTTAAATCACGCAACGTCTAAATGCGGAATGTAAATTAAGTAAGCCAAAGCCCAGAAATCTAAACCTTTTTAAGAAAATAAAATAGGTGAAGTTTTGAAATAAAGGTATGATGAAATCAAAGTTTTCTTAAATGCATAGATAATGGAACAAGAAAATGCAAGTGGATTATACTAGTTCAAAAACGAGTTTCCTCTTTTAGAAATTTAGGCAGCACCTCCCTTGTATATTTTGATCCAAAACCACATATACATAACAACAATAAAGGCATCCGCATGCGGGAGCTTGCTCGTCGCCAATCTGCGGAATTGTAAGGTTCCCTAGCACGACAGCAAGGCTTCGGGAGTCATCGTCCATGCCGTTTTCAAAAAATTGCCATGCTAACGAACCCTAAACATATAATCTTTAACTATATATTGTTGGGTAAAAATTTAGACCCCGGTTGACCAAGTCAAAATCAAAGTCAACCCAAAGCCAAGTGGGCCCAAGCCCCGGGTCAAGTGCTCGAACATGAAGCGGCCGGCCTTCCCCCATGCCAAAATAAAAGTTTTGTAATAAATAATTTTGTTGTATTTGTTTTATTTTATTTTATGAATAAATGTAAGAAAAATGGGCATAAAGCCAATTTTTGTAAAGCCCATGGCTTATGTGCAAAGAGAAATGGCACATAAGCCATGGGATAGGCAAAATGCCATTTTGTGAAGCCCAAGGGGCTATGTGTAAAGTGTATAGCCTATAAAGGCAAGGATAATGAAAATATCCCAACAACATTTTCTCTCTCCAAAAAGAAAAATTTAGATCTGTGATCTTTCTCCTTCCTCAAGGTTCTAAGACCTTCTTCTTTCTTTGGAATTAAATCAATATATTTGCTCTTCCTTTTTCAAAACTAAATAGTTTTTCACCACAAAACCCACAAATGGGAACTTGGATCTACCATTAGATCTCAAAAAGAAGAGATTTTTAAAATCTCACATCTCTTGATCTTCAAGATCCTGCCAACAGAGGAGGAAGAAGGAGACCCATCTCCTGAAACCCCACTTTGGGGAAAAACTAGGGCTCAAGGGGAGAAGCCCTTCATCAGCTTCAAAACATCTTAGGAGTTTAACTCCACTCTAATTTCTCTTTCGGGAGTTTCTGGGGCTAAAAGCCCCTTTTTCTCGCCGGCGCCTTGCGCTCAAGCGCCCACCACCCACGTGCCGACACGTGGCACGCTAGTTCTTGAGCGCCTGGCGTTCAAGCACCCAGCGTCCACGTGCCGACACGTTGCGCGCTGGTGCTCGAGCGCCTAGCATCCACGTGCCGACAAGTGACGCGCTAGCACTCGAGCGCCTAGCGCTCGAGCGCCTAGCGCTCAAGCGCCCTGTGCTGAAGCGCCAAACACCCGCGTGCCAACACGTGGCGCGCTAGCGCTCGAGCGCCCAGCGCTCAAGCGTCAAGCGCCCATATGCCGACACGTGGTGTGCTGGCGCTCGAGCGCCCAGCGCCCATTTACCGACACGTGGTGCGCTAGCGCTCGAGCACAGAGCGCTCAAGCGCCCAGCGCCCACGTGTCGGATATGTGGCGCGCTCGCGCCTAAGCGCACTGCACCTAAGCGCACAGCGCTCAAGGCGCTGGCCCCACGCGTCCTTTGGGCGCGTTTTCCCTTTTTTTTTTATATATATGTATACATGTATATATATGTATAGATACACACAAACTCCACAACACTGTCCCCCAAAAAAAAAATTTGGGCCGGGGCGCTGCCCCGCACCCCGCAAAGGGCCTGCTAGCCCCCTTGACCCCCAGCCTGCTATCCGGGTAGCGGGACACCCGTAAAAACTCTGCGTGGCTCCCGATATATCCAAACCCCCTCCAAAACAAGACACACGTAAACTACACATTGAGTTCGCATGACCAGTTTAACCCTTTAATTGGAGGTTCCCTCGCCCTAAATGCGAGGGGTAATTAACGGCAGCTTAGTCCACGGCTGCCGAAGATTCGGATCCCTATGATCAATAAACCCCTCCCTACCCAAGGCAGGGGGATCTGTAGTACGCCTGACAAGCGTGCGCGTTTTCCCATCTCAATGGGGTGACGAAAAACACCCTATAGATTCTTCCACGCCCGGTGGGACTCTTTCTCTCTTCCCATATCTGGGGTCAAGTGTTCATGCGAACTCATTTAACATATATGCCGATGTTTGTACAGAAATAATATTTTTTTTCGGTGCAGCAATCAACCTTCAACGACAATGTCTTCCAAGAGGAATTCAGCTTCCAACGCGACCCCGATCTCGTACGTGGTCAAGGTCAATGCTCGTTTGGTTCTCCCCGCAAGCCTCAGTCGACAGTGGGATGAATTGCCCCGCCAGTTTGGCTCCGTCATCATCTACCCTGCCGGAAGCGCTCATCTGGCAGAAATCCCGGCCAAGCCTGTCTCAAAGGGCCAGAGGCCGAATGTTGTGATCGCTAAGGCACCACAACCGAAGCTTAAGGCGGTGTCTGAACGACTCTCTGACACTCCAGCTGGGGGCAACACATCCGGTACAAAGGGCAACATCAAATGTTGCTGACGAGCTCAGGCGATGACTCCAACAAATGCACAATCGAGCGTATCTCCAAAATCCTCCATCGCCCGGTCTACGGCGTCTTCCTAAATATACGAAGTCTGCCAGGTGCTTAGAACAACAAAGTTAAGGCAAAAGCGGCTCAGGTATCGAGTCAACAAGAGGGCCAGGGCTTCGGCCAAGTGGAATCTTGTGAAGTTCCAAGAGCAGGGTTACACTGTGATGACAGCTGAGTTGGCCGTAAAAATCAGTAATTCCTTCGAACCTCTGAAGTTGGTTCAGAGAAATGCCATGACCGCCAGAATCAAGAAGACAGCGGTCCGAATGTCGCTACAAGGAGACGTGTGCCGGCCCCAACAGAAAAAGTATGACACTGTCTCTTCAAGATTCTATCAGGCAATCTGTGCTGCACGAAAGCAGCGAGGCAAACCCAGAAAAGAAGCGCCAACACCATTCAAGAACCTAGTCAGGCCAGACGCCGATAATAAAAAGATGGCTGGATATATTATCTATATGGTCTATATGGCGGGCGGACGCCCCAGCGACAACTTTCGCAGCAAAGGAAAGGATAGGGCCACAATATCCCAAGCCCAATCTGGCTTGAATGTGGTTGCCACTGCCCAAGAACAGCCGCCTCCGCTGGATGAAGAAAACCATCTTGATGAGGATGATAGGCATAAAGGCCCCTCGGGCCATGCAGAGTCAAGAACGGACAGCGAGGAAGAGCCGACTTTCCGCCCCAGGACCGCGGAGCAAGAGCTTCTTCAAGAGCTTCGAAAACAGCTCAGGCGCAAAGATAGAGAGATGGCCAAGCTCTATTCGAAGATTGACGACTTAACGAACGTTGTGATGCAGCTTACGGCTCAAGTTGCTCGAGCACCTCCCAATCAAGCACAAGTCGCTACAAATCAACGGGGTGATGATAATCCAAAGCAGCCAATGCCCGTTCCTTTGGGCCCAAGACCGGTCAAGCAGCATGAAAGCCGGTCACATTCCGCTTCTTGGGATGCCTTGGCCCCAGATAGCACTATCCCGCTAACACAAGATCGGATAATGGACTTAGTCACCAGCAATGTTAAAACATTGGTGGATGAAGCTGAAGCTCAGAAAGAAATTGGCAGTAGTTGGTGCCATATCCCGCACAGTACGATCTGATCGAGTTCCCGGGCGGCTACGTCATTCCTAAGTTCGGAAGATTTGACGGAACGGGGAATGCAAATCAGCACGTCGCCCAATTCAAAGCCTCGTGCGGAAATACAAGGGGCAATGACGCGCTCCTTCTTCGTCAGTTTGTCAACAGCCTGACTGGTGTCGCTTTTGACTGGTACGCAAGTATAGCAGATGGGTCCGTCATTACCTTTGCCCAAATGGAGTCTCTGTTTCGGCAAAGGTTCATGAGTGTCAGTGATAAAATCTCCATTGCCGACCTTAGGAGGACCAAGCCGGGGATGAATGAAAGCAACACCGACTTTATCGCTCGATGGCATAATCTCACGGTCAAGTGCGAACCGCCGCTGGAGCAGGACCAGTCCGTTAGCGTTCTCATTGGGAACCTCAACAATTGGATGGTAACATTCCTGTGTACAGCAGGTCTCAAGACGTTTCAAGAGCTAACCAAGAAAGTCCAAATGCTGGAACGCTCGAAGCAAGAGTTTGCCCCGGACTCTCAGAGAGATAAAACTTGGAAAAGCAAGCAGGACGACAACCGTAGAAGCGGGAGTTCCAGCAGTACCAATGTCTTCAATGCGTCCTACAATAAAGAAAAGCGAAGGGCAGGCTAATCCAAAACCAACCGGTCTTGAAAGCTATTGCTGGGAGGAGATGGGCCTTCCCTAGAGGAGAAGAAGAACAAGGTTTACTCTTTCAGAAGGGACAAGGTCCGCAAGATATTTAAAGATGCCTTGAACAACGGCCTACAATTGCCGGAGTCGAAAAGACCCCAAGAAGCAAAAATGACTGACAATACCCTGTATTTCCCATACCACCGAGTAGTGAGCCATGCGATCGAGGATTGCTATATCTTCAAGAACTGGGTCGAGAAGCAGTACAAGGCTGGAGAGATCGAGCTGTCCAAAAGCATGTTGGTGAACAATCAAGTTGCAACCACCAACTTTATACAGACAGAAGTTGAAGCCTTCTGGGAGCAGACAGCTGAACCCACTGCCCTGACAAACGAAACTGACTCACCGCAGCCTCCGTGGAGTACGCACATATCTAATAAGATGAAGAAGATGATAAAGCTACTTCAGAAAGAGCCCAGAACAGAATGGGAAGGGCAGAAGAAGCCTAGCATACCAGTTGCCGATTCGGCTCCATCAGGTTCAAAATCCAAAAAGCTCAAGAAGAAGAAAAGTACAGCTCGGCGCGAAAAGGAGTTTGTTTAGAGATCGACCATTTAAAAATATATCGATTCCCTCGAAGAATATGAACAGAACGAAAGAACTTTGATTCAATTGAAGGAGTTCTTCCCTTTACAAGCGGCTGAAATTCTGGAGGAGCTAGAAGAAGACCCCAATGAAGAGATCCCAGTAGTGACCTGCTACGCCATCCATTTTGGCAGCGACTCTGAGGAGGAGCTCTGTTTTTCCGAAGAGGACGAGGAGCTCGCCATAAAGGGCAATCAAATCCAGCTCAGAAGCGGCAGGACTCTACCGCCAAATCAGGGCAACGCCCCAAAAAGGAAGGAAAAACAGGTGGCTAATGATGAAGATGGCAGAGAACCGGCTGATGAAAACTCAATTCCTTCCCCAGTAGACTATAATGTTTTGGCTCACCTCCTAAAGCTTCCGTCTCTCCTTAGCATCTACGATGCCTTGGTTCTATCTCAAGAGCTTAGAGATGTTCTCATTCATGCTCTACAAAACCCTGAGCGGTATCAGGCTTGCTTTGCGGAAATTAATATGAAATAAGCTCAGTATACATTGAAAGCCGCCGCAGTCACGTTTAAGGATGAAGACCTGCTGCTGGGAACGGCTGAGTATAACCGGCCGCTTTACGTGACCGGGTACAGCGACGGGGATCGGATTAATTGCATATTAATTGATCCGGGGTCCTCAGTGAACAACATTAACATGCGGATACTGAAGAGTTTGTCAATGGACGTCCGACACCTGTCAAGGGAAATGATTGTTATTCAAGGTTTCAATCAAAACTGCCAGCAAGGTCTGGGGTCTATTGCTTTGCCAATCAAATTCGGGGATCCGCAAACTGAAGCTAAGATATACGTGATCGACGCCGACACGTCTTAAAAGATTCTCTTAGGACGGCTGTGGCTCCACGATTACGGCATCGTCCCATCAACACTCCATCAATGCATGAAGTTTACTAAAAATGGCGAAGAAAGACGCATTGACGGAGACATCCAGCCGTTCGGTGTGCATGAAGTCCGATATGAAGATTCTCGGTACTTTATGAACCACCAAAATGCTAAGCCACAACTGACTGAGGATAGAGCGGCCCCAAGACTCAAAAGAAAATCTGTGCCGGCTGTCACTTTCAAAATCAAAAACGCCCAAGTGCTCCCGCGTTTCGGTAGTGACACTGATGAGTCCGACATTGGAAGTCCGTCCTTTCGTATAACTCGCCCTCATTTCGGTAGCGATACGGACGAATCTGTTACTGAAGCCCCATCTAGCAGCAAAGTCTGCCCTCATCTTGGCAGCGACACTGATGAGTCGGAGGAAGAGGACCTGCCGTGCAACAGCGGTGCAGATTGGACCGCCATGCAACAAGCGAAACTACGAGAGACCTTCGAAATTGCAGAAGTGTCCCTAACTGTCACAAGGGTGCTGGAGCAGATGTGCAAAGAGCTCGATCCATTGTCAGTCTCCATTGTGGACCAGCTGAAAATTTTCTACGTGCCCGGAAGGAAAAATGGACAGAAGGGCATCCTATTTTATTGGTCAAATCCTGTTGTGCACCCGGACGATTTGTCTGCCGCGTGCCTTTTATATGAGAGAGGCATAAGAGCCGTTCTCAATCCCCGATACTATGCGCCCGAGGTGCTGGAATACTTTAAAAAGTGCGGATGCCGGTTATATCAAACGGAGTCCGAAGCAATGTTTTACGAAGGGATATGTCATCCACCTCAGGTCCAAGCACTCATCGATGGACGAATTCCAGAAAGGCGGGGCGCAGGTTTCATCCAGCCGGATTCTAAGGCATTCTACATGATCCGTATTAGGGAAGCCGGCGAAGAGTCAAATGATGAAGACGAGCTAGCCGAGCAAGAAGAAGCTCCTCAAGAGCTCAAAAATGGCGGACAAACAACCTTTGACGAGCTAACCGAGATTGACTTAGGAACGCCCGATAATCCATGGACGACCTACATCAGCTCACTCTTGTCGGAGGAAATGAAAGAGCAGATAATTGCCCTTCTGCATGAGTTCGTCGACTGCTTTGCGTGGACATACAAAGAAATGCCTGGCCTTTCCCCTGAAGTGGTCGTGCATAAGCTGGCTATATCTTCTGATGCTAAGCCAGTCAAACAAGCTCCTCGAAAAATGAGAAGGAACTAAAAGAAAAAGTCATCGAGGAAGCTCATCGATGCTGGCTTCATCAGGGAAGAGAAATATGTGGACTGGATCGCATGCATAGTCCCAGTGAAGAAGAAAAATGGGCAGATCCGAGTTTGTGTCGATTTCAGGGACCTCAATAAGGCATGTCCTAAAGACGACTTCCTGCTACCGATCATGGAAATGATGGTCGATGACACCTCAAATTACGAGTTGTTCACCTTTATAGATGGCTCGTCTGGATATAATCAGATCAAGATGTCTCCTGAGGATGAGAAACACACAGAATTTCGAACCCCGATCGGAATATATTGCTACAAGATAATGTCGTTCGGACTGAAGAACGCAGGTGCTACATATCAAAGGGCAATGACTAATATCTTTGATGACCTAATCCATAAAGTCGTCGAATGCTATGTTGATGATCTGGTGGTCAAAACTAAAGCTAAGGCCGACCACATCCAAGATCTTAGGACCGTTCTCACCAGACTAAGGGAATACGATCTAAAGATGAATCCTTTAAAGTGTGCTTTTGGCGTGTCATCGAAAAAATTCCGAGGTTTCATAGTCCGACATCGAGGGATCGAAGTTGAACCATCAAAGATAAAGGCCATCATGGAGATGCCCCCTCCAAAGAGCCTGACACAGCTAAGATCTTTTCAAGGCAAGCTTTCTTATATACGGAGGTTTATCTAAAATTTATCGGGAAGATGTAGGCCCTTCTCAAAGCTCATGAAGAAAGGAGGTCCATTTATATGGGATGCCGAATGTCAAGCGGCGTTCAAAATCATTAAACAATACTTGTTGCACCCTCCAGTGCTGGCCGCTCCCATTCCAAATGAACCGCTGATTCTCTACACTGCCGTGCTAGATGAGTCACTCGGTGCGCTCCTTGCCCAGAATAACGAGAAGGGAAAAGAAAATGCCCTCTACTACCTCAGTCGAACTCTAGTCGGGGGGAAACACAACTATTCCCTAATTGAAAAGCAATGCCTGGCTCTGATATTTGCTGTGAAGAAGCTGAGGCGCTATCTACTCGCTCATCGGGTTATGCTGATCTCCAAGGTCGACCCGTTCAAACATTTGATGACCAAAGCAAGCCTAGCCGGCAGAATGGAAAGATGGGCTGTCATGCTACTTGAGATTGACATAGTTTATGCTCCTCAGAAAGCAGTAAAGGGGCAAGCTCTTATAGACTTTCTCACTGCTCATCCCATACCAGAAGGGTCACCACTCAATTGCGAGTTACCTGACGAACAAGTGCTGCACCTCGAGAATGACGAGCCATGTTGGGAGCTCTACTTCGATGGGGCCTCATCATTCAGGACCTCCAGTAAATCAAGCATCCGAGAGATAAAAGCAGGGATAGGGTTGGTGTTCATCACGATTTCAATGGCAACCCTACGGCGTTCTTTTGCTCTCACTGAGCCTCGAACAAACAATGAAGCTGTGTATGAAGCTCTGATAACTGGTCTGGAGCTCGCCATAGAAATGGAAATTCTTCGGATAAGGGTTTACTGTGACTCTCAGCTTGTCTGTAACGTGTTAAAAATGATTAAATAAATAATTAAATGAATAAAAGTGTTTAAGTGAATTTTAGGATTATCGGTAAAGTAAAATGTATTTTTCGTAAAACCAAACCGTGATTGTTTTCATTATAATTTTTAAAATATCTATTTTAATTATGAAATTACTAGTAAATGGTGTTTATTTAGCCACTTATAAATTTTTAGTTTAATAAAATATTTTTCCTAAATTAATTATTTTAAATATTAACATAAGCTTTATTTTTACACTAAATTAGTGTAAATTACAAATTTAAATGGTTTTAATTTGTAAAAATGAACCATAGCATATTAGAAATTAGTGTGTATCATGCAAAATTTATTTGCAATTTTTTCCTATTTTCTAGAGCTTTCTTGAGTTGCTATAGTAATGAAATAAATAAATAAATAAATGAAGCATGAAAAGACTTTTATTGATGTTCCTTCTCTTGAAACTTCTACACACTTTTCCCACTCTCTTCTTTCTCTCCCTCACCTCTCTAGGGCCGGCCACAAACCCCCCATGGCTGCCCCCCCCATTTTCCACCTCATTTTTATTCAAAATTCATTAAAAATACATCAAAAAGTCCATTAAAATTCCACAAAATCCTATTTATTTCATACTCTTTATTCCTTGCTCATTTTTATATGAAATTTGGAGATGGAAGGCATGCATTTTGGAGGCTTATTTCTTGTTTGGATTTCATATTTTGGGAGGTATAATTTCTTTCTTTTGATTTATTGTTTTAGATGTTCATTTAAGCTTAATTAGATTTAATGAATTAATTCCATGTTTTTTTTTAAAATTCAAGTTAGGGTTTGTAAATTCAAGTTATGATTTTTTTTTAATTATTTAGGGTTATAATAGTTAGTTTAACACTTTTAGAATTGGAAAATATTGCATGGTTGTTGAATTGTAAAATTTTCATTTAAAATTGTTTTAAATTAGGAATTTAGTTAACTAGGTTTTTGCAAAATGTGTTTGTGGTTAATATAAAATTCTAATTTGGGTTGTTATCATTGGATTATAGTTTTAGTGGAAATGTTAGCATGTTAATGGAAAGAAAAACTTAGTTTGATTGCTAGTTTCTATGGTTAGTTGATAAATTGTGATAAAAATTGCTAATTTTGTAAACTAGATTTTAGAAATTCTTATATAAATGAGATTAAAAATATAATTATGGTTTCATTATATCATTATCATCATGAATTGTGGTTTAAGTCATTAATTTATGCAAAATCATGTTTTGTGGTGGAATTGTGGTATTTTGCTTGAAAAATGTTGAAAATTGTTAAAGTATGCAAACTAGAAATTTCAAATTTATACAAATATGTGTAATGAAAATATAGTAATAGTTTGTATAGTCTATTTATGCTATTTAATGAGTTTTATGACCTTTGGTTTCATTTAAATGTCAAGTTTTGATGAAAAACGATAAGTTGGCATTTTCGGGTTTTTCGAAAACGGACGATTTGATCGATTTTAGTGTTTCGATGAATTTGATCATGTTTTACAATATAAGTAATGTGTTTTAAAACTACGAGTTATCTGTTGATGTTTATCTCGATCCATCGGAGTTTGTACGCCGATATCGAGTGATATTTGGTTCTTTTGCGTGGACGGGACATAGGTTTTAACCTATGCTTGTTCCTTGTATCGTTTGACTTTTGTATGTGATTCGGTTTACGATGCTATTTATTTGTTTGCGTTTAGGTACCCTTCAAGTGGACTGTTGGCGATGAAGAGGAGGATGGAGACACCGTCGTCGGCAGATATGGACCGGGTGAGTAGATGCATATCTACGGGGGGAAGTCGGGTGGATGGCATTTAGCACCCCCGCAACATAGAATAGGAATAGTATTTATCGTCAGTAGGAAACCAGATGTGACCCTAGATACTTAACGCGTAGGACCCTAGTAATAACCCAAGGCTGAACTAGACTGATTTAGGAAAACCTTATCAGGGGATGAGTACCTTGGAAAAGTTCTTAGGTTTCAGGTAGAAACACACACGCACACACTGAAACTCGACATGGAGTATACGTATATGTGTGTATATATATAAAACTAGGTATAGGTGTATATATATATACAACACGTATATGGGATTCATTGATGTGATATGATATCTGAGGTATGATGAAACAGTATAACTAGGCTTGATGCCGTGATTCTTGACTATACAGTCGTATTAAAGTGTTAGCGGATCATTAGAGAATGAGATAATGAACATGAATATATAAATTATGAAGGGTGGTGGTGATATTGAGGTACATGGGACGCTAAAATAATACCTGGGCTGTAGCTTGTGACTTGATGACGATAAGATATCGGTATGACTTAATCACAATATGATACATATGACATGATATTTCTGAGGATAAACTAATGATTATTCCATGATGGCAATGATATATGATTGATGTATGCGATTATAGTTTAGCACCTTGATCATGAGATGTGTTGATGATGACACATTACGAATAATGAGACACCTAGGAGATACTTGACCCGTATCCCGATATTGGGATGCCGTACGATGGATTTTACCGTACGAGGCTTAGATATGATGATTGATCCGCACTCTTGATTCGAGGAAGCCGTACTACGTACGTGACGCTATTGAGGCGGGATCGCCGACTATTAGAGATATTGGTTCAGACCTTAGGTAGATGCTTGTTTCTTATTGACTAGTTTCTTAGGTTAGTTCCTTAGGATATTAGATGGACACTAGTTTAGGTTCGACTCACATAATGGTAGTTGCACTCGTATCTCGCAGAGGAGTGGATAATGCACACCTGTTTTTACATTCATACTGTAATCATCATGGTGCATGTTCTTTTATATGTTGCTATAATCAGTATAAACTTTACCTGTTAGAACACCAGCACTATTACCGATGATGCGCATATTCCACGCACACTTATTTGCCGGCTCACACACATCATCATCGGTAATTGCTATGTCACGTACACTTTAGATCATATTGTCTTTTATGGATAGAATCAGTTAACAACTAGACAGATATAATATTGTGATTATTCTCTGACATTAGTACAGACATGATATTCATTGCTTAGACATTCATGCATTCATATTTTCATGTTATCATGTAGTATTATGGGCATATGCCGACACTTATCATATAGTTATTCATGATTTTGAGATTTGGATTTCTATGAGATTTCTGGATTTTGGGGAAAACCGCAAGAATATGTAAACACTTCTCTCTCTCCTCCTCCTCTCTTTTTAAAAAACATAAGATGCGGTTTTATCGTGATGTATGTGTCGTCCACCATGAGATTTCATGTTTTCTGATGGATTTCGAGACCCGATTCGAGGAGTGGATGAACCGTCTCGGGTACATGGTGGGCCCGGTATGGTACCCCGGGGCAAGAAGATCGAGTTGTAGACGATGAGCCTGGCAGGGGAAGGCTACCTACCGGTGATGTCTGGCGCGGCGGATATCCGGAGGATACCGACCGTTGTCGTGAGATTTGATAATATGGGCCGATCCGGACTGACGGAGCCCGAGATATTGAGACTTGAGATTACATGTGTTGTGTCGATGCTTGACACGGATTTCCATGGATTTCATTATTGAGATTTCAGATTCTTATACACATTTTACTATGATAATAGCTAAAGATTTCTTATACATATATATCTGGATTTCAGGATTTGTTACTTTACATTCATGGTGCATGCATTTCGTTTCATATGACATAGTATTATATGAGGCACTGACACGAGCATGGAGTATCTGCACTTACACGTAGTTTTACCCTGCTATTACTAGTTGATTGGGATAATAGTGTATTATTATGACCTAGGATAGCGTCGTGCATTCGATTTCTTTTCGTAGATGTCTTCTACTCACGAGTCGGCAACTCACCCCCGTTGTGCCAAATTTTATTACAGGTTCGATGTACAGGTTTCCGTGGCAGCTTGTTGGCACATCTTTTATTTCAGGGTGATTTGCACGGTAGGTTGGTTCACTTGTATCTGAACCACCATTGTATTTTATTCATTCGTTTGTATCTAGTAAGCTCCATCAACCATACTTGTATTACTTGATAAGTTTATTGGACCAGTCTTTTATTTTGACCTTAGAGTCGCGCATATATTATTCTGATCTGGTGGTTTTGTTTTATTTTGAGTTTTGAGCCTCGCCCTTTGGCGTTGTATATTATTGTGCTTGTTGTGGTTGTTTCCGCCAGTTGGCGTTGAGCTAGCACCCGTTTGGGGATGCTTTTTATTGTTTATGTATATTATACTTGTTGTACCCGTTTGGGGGGCAGTTTTTACAGAGGAGACTCTGCCGAAATTTTTGGGAAAATTTGCTGATGTTTTAAACTTATTCCTTCATGTTTTCTTTTACTGCTTCTTCTTCTTTTTCATGGTTTAGATTTCTGGGCTTCGGCTTACTTAGGTTACGTGGCGCCTCTAGACGCTTCGTAATTTAGGTGCCGGTCACGTTCCGTACTTTCGGGTCGTGACAAAGTTGGTATCAGAGCGCTAGGTTTAACCTTGTATAAGTCTAGGTGACCCTTGGTTGATGGAGTAGGCGAATTAGGTAGAGTGACGTACCGTGGGTATGGTCCGCGGTATACTTACGATACGCTACTCTGCTTAAGGAGCCTTAGGATGTACATTTGTTTGCACCGTATTTCATTCGTTCCTTTGATCTATCTTCGTCGATGTCGGAGGGTGGTTCTGTTACCACGGGCGCACGGGCAGAGGGAGCTGCGGCTCGAATGCGATAACCATTAGAGTTTTGGTTATTCTTGAGGATTGAAGCATTGCTTAGCGTGCGGACGAAGGGTATTCACATGCCGTCCGGATGAAGTTAAAGGGTTCGAACGATTATCAGAAAACCATTTTCCTAAGTTTAAAGTATTCGGAAGAACATGCAGGTATTTCGATGGACCCTCTAGAAGAATGAAACCCTAACTCGACATAATGACCACGAGAACGCTCTTGAACCTTAGGGTTTACGGCAGTTCCGCTGTGCCATTAGTGAGGCTTGGGTTTGCCCTTCTACGGCTGGATCATCGATGCTGGGGTATGTAACGGATATTTTTAAACTGTACTTGAGTGTTGAGCTCTCGGGGAATTATGGGATTTTGATGGATCGATCGAAAAGTTTAATGTAGTCCGGATATCAAGTGAAGGGATCGACTATGTGGGAGACTCTAGACATGAGTATTGCCATTGGTAGCGCAGTCAGCACACCTATGAAAGAACGAGTTCGAAGCAGTCGACATCAGAGGAAAGAGGCGCACATTGACGATAGTGTTTACAATTGTGATTTAGTGATTTGAATTTCATATTTTCATTGAGTGGATTTTTGTATTTTGAGGATTTTGTTCTACGATTGGTATTTCATGTGTGTACCTTCATTCTATTTGTGTTTCATATATCAGTTGTATTGATGTTGTTTAGTACACACCCAGTACACTTGATTTGGTTTTATATATATTTTGGGATTTTTGATTGATTTCGTGCATAGGGGTTACACATGATTTTTACATATGTTTCGACCTAGTTTTCCTGCATTTTTGTACTGTGATTTCGATTTTGATATTCAATGCATGTTTTCATGCACCATGTGCACCTGATTAGGATTCTTGCGCATACTTGGCGCACTTGATGCGATTTTGTGCACACCAGATGCACTAAATCGGGGTTTTGTGCAGATTAGATGCACCTGATATTGTGTCGTGCACGCCCGTTGCACTTGACAGATGTTTTTGGTGCACACCTGTTGCACTTAGTTTTGTTTTGTGGGTATTCATGGTATCTGTAATTGGTTTCGATTTCAGTGCGCACCGGACGCACATGACATTTTATTGATGTGATTGGGATTGATTTTAGTTTGAGCAGTATGTTTTCCTAATTATTATTATTGATTTAGTAACCAGGAGGGACGTGTATGTTAAATAAACGATATATATATATATATAGTTATTTTTTTAAATTAAACGTCCGTTACTTATGCCGTGACACGTGCATTGCACGGCGATTTTCTAGAGGGGTTTTTGTATGCTTCTTTATTATGATGATTCGGCGATTTTACAAGGATATGAACTATATATAAGTTATAGATTGATGCATATTATGATGGTTTTCATATTGAGTTTTGATATTTTATTCACGCCATAACTCCGACGATTGCGTTATGCTTGACGGAGTTGATTTTTGTTATGTATTGATGATTTCGGAGCCCCGACAATTTGAATGTTTTGCTAAACGTTTTAGTATTTGGAGGGGGAGTTTTAATTTAAATTCGGGGACCGAATTTCTAAAAGGGGGGAAGATTGTAACGTGTTAAAAATGATTAAATAAATAATTAAATGAGTAAAAGTGTTTAAGTGAATTTTAGGATTTTCGGTAAAGTAAAATGTATTTTTCGTAAAACCAAACCGTGATTGTTTTCATTATAATTTTTAAAATATCTATTTTAATTATGAAATTACTAGTAAATGGTGTTTATTTAGCCACTTATAAATTTTTAGTTTAATAAAATATTTTTCCTAAATTAATTATTTTAAATATTAACATAAGCTTTATTTTTACACTAAATTAGTGTAAATTACAAATTTAAATGGTTTTAATTTGTAAAAAGGAACCATAGCATATTAGAAATTAGTGTGTATCATGCAAAATTTATTTGCAAATTTTTCCTATTTTCTAGAGCTTTCTTGAGTTGCTATAGAAATGAAATAAATAAATAAATAAATGAAGCATGAAAAGACTTTTATTGATGTTCCTTCTCTTGAAACTTCTACACACTTTTCCCACTCTCTTCTTTCTCTCCCTCCCCTCTCTAGGGCCGGCCACAAACCCCCCATGGCTGCCCCCCAATTTTCCACCTCATTTTTATTCAAAATTCATTAAAAATACATCAAAAATTCCGTTAAAATTCCACAAAATCCTATTTATTTCATACTCTTTATTCCTTGCTCATTTTTATATGAAATTTGGAGATGGAAGGCATGCATTTTGGAGGCTCATTTCTTGTTTGGATTTCATATTTTGGGAGGTATAATTTCTTTCTTTTGATTTATTGTTTTAGATGTTCATTTAAGCTTAATTAGATTTAATGAATTAATTCCATGTTTTTTTTTAAAATTCAAGTTAGGATTTGTAAATTCAAGTTATGATTTTTTTTTTAATTATTTAGGGTTATAATAGTTAGTTTAACACTTTTAGAATTGGAAAATATTGCATGGTTGTTGAATTGTAAAATTTTCATTTAAAATTGTTTTAAATTAGGAATTTAGTTAACTAGGTTTTTGCAAAATGTGTTTGTGGTTAATATAAAATTCTAATTTGGGTTGTTATCATTGGATTATAGTTTTAGTGGAAATTTTAGCATGTTAATGGAAAGAAAAACTTAGTTTGATTGCTACTTTCTATGGTTAATTGATAAATTGTGATAAAAATTGCTAATTTTGTAAACTAGATTTTAGAAATTCTTATATAAATGAGATTAAAAATATAATTATGGTTTCAATATATCATTATCATCATGAATTGTGGTTTAAGTCATTAATTTATGCAAAATCATGTTTTGTGGTGGAATTGTGGTATTTTGCTTGAAAAATATTGAAAATTGTTAAAGGGTGCAAACTAGAAATTTCAAATTTATACAAATATGTATAATGAAAATATAGTAATAGTTTGTATAGTCTAGTTATGCTATTTAATGAGTTTTATGACCTTTGGTTTCATTTAAATGTCAAGTTTTGATGAAAAACGATAAATTGACATTTTCGGGTTTTTCGAAAACGGACGATTTGATCGATTTTAGTGTTTCGATGAATTTGATCATGTTTTACAATATAAGTAATGTGTTTTAAAACTACGAGTTATCTGTTGATGTTTATCTCGATCCATCGGAGTTTGTACGCCAATATCGAGCGATATTTGGTTCTTTTGCGTGGACGGGACATAGGTTTTAACCTATGCTTGTTCCTTGTATCGTTTGACTTTTGTATGTGATTCGGTTTACGATGTTATTTATATGTTTGCGTTTAGGTACCCTTCAAGTGGACTGCGGGCGATGAAGAGGAGGATGGCGACACCGTCGTCGGCAGACATGGACCAGGTGAGTTGATGCATATCTACGGGGGGAAGTCGGGTGGATGGCGTTTAGCACCCCCGCAACGTAGAATAGGAATAGTATTTATCGTCAGTAGGAAACCAGATGTGACCCTAGATACTTAACGCGTAGGACCCTAGTAATAACCCTAGGCTGAACTAGACTGATTTAGGAAAACCTTATCAGGGGATGAGTACCTTGGAAAAGTTCTTAGGTTTCAGGTAGAAACACACACGCACACACTGCAACTCGACATGGAGTATACGTATATGTGTGTATATATATAAAACTAGGTATAGGTGTATATATATACAACACGTATATGGGATTCATTGATGTGATATGATATCTGAGGTATGATGAAACAGTATAACTGGGCTTGATGCCGTGATTCTTGACTATACAGTCGTATTAAAGTGTTAGCGGATCAATAGAGAATGAGATAATGAACATGAATATATAAATTATGAAGGGTGGTGGTGATATTGAGGTACATGGGACGCTAAAATAGTACCTGGGCTGTAGCTTGTGACTTGATGACGATAAGATATCGGTATGACTTAATCACAATATGATACATGTGACATGATATTTCTGAGGATAAACTAATGATTATTCCATTATGGCAATGATATATGATTGATGTATGCGATTATAGTTTAGCACCTTGATCATGAGATGTGTTGATGATGACACATTACGAATAATAAGACACCTAGGAGATACTTGACCCGTACCCCGATATTGGGATGCCGTACGATGGATTTTACCGTACGAGGCTTAGATATGATGATTGATCCGCACTCTTGATTCGAGCAAGCCGTACTACGTACGTGAAGCTATTGAGGCGGGATCACCGACTATTAGAGATATTGGTTCAGACCTTAGGTAGATGCTTGTTTCTTATTGACTAGTTTCTTAGGTTAGTTCCTTAGGATATTAGATGGACACTGGTTTAGGTTCGACTCACATAGTGGTAGTTGTACTCGTATCTCGCAGAGGAGTGGATAATGCACACCTGTATTTACATTCATACTGTAATCATCATGGTCTATGTTCTTTTATATGTTGCTATAATCAGTATAAACTTTACCTGTTAGAACACCAGCACTATTACCGATGATGCGCATATTCCACGCACACTTATTTGCCGGCTCACACACATCATCATCGGTAATTGCTATGCCACGTACACTTTAGATCATATTGTATTTTATGGATAGAATCAGTTAACAACTAGACAGATATAATATTGTGATTATTCTCTGACATTAGTACAGACATGATATTCATTGCTTAGACATTCATGCATTCATATTTTCATGTTATCATGTAGTATTATGGGCATATGCCGACACTTATCATATAGTTATTCATGATTTTGAGATTTGGATTTCTATGAGATTTCTGGATTTTGGGGAAAACCGCAAGAATATGTAAACACTTCTCTCTCTCCTCCTCCTCTCATTTTAAAAAACATAAGATGCGGTTTTCTCGTGATGTATGTGTCGTCCACCATGAGATTTCATGTTTTCTGATGGATTTCGAGACCCGATTCGAGGAGTGGATGAATCGTCTCGGGTACATGGTGGGCCCGGTATGGTACCCCGGGGCAAGAAGATCGAGTTGTAGACGACGAGCCTGGCAGGGGAAGGCTACCTACCGGTGATGTCTGGCGCGGCGGATATCCGGAGGATACCGACCGTTGTCGTGAGATTTGATGATATGGGCCGATCCGGACTGACGGAGCCCGAGATATTGAGACTTGAGATTTCATGTGTTGTGTCGATGCTTGACACGGATTTCCATGGATTTCATTGTTGAGATTTCAGATTCTTATACACATTTTACTATGATAATAGCTAAAGATTTCTTATACATATATATCTGGATTTCAGGATTTGTTACTTTACATTCATGGTGCATGCATTTCATTTCATATGACATAGTATTATATGAGGCACTGACACGAGCATAGAGTATCTGCACTTACACGTAGTTTTACCCTGCTATTATTAGTTGATTGGGATAATAGTGTATTATTATGACCTAGGATAGCGTCGTGCATTCGATTTCTTTTCGTAGTTATCTTCTACTCACGAGTTGGCAACTCACCCCCGTTGTGCCAAATTTTATTACAGGTTCGATGTACAGGTTTCCGTGGCAGCTTGTTGGCACATCTTTTATTTCAGGGTGATTTGCACGGTAGGTTGGTTCACTTGTATCTGAACCACCATTGTATTTTATTCATTCGTTTGTATCTAGTAAGCTCCATCAACCATACTTATATTACTTGATAAGTTTATTGGACCAGTCTTTTATTTTGACCTTAGAGTCGCGCATATATTATTCTGATCTGGTGGTTTTGTTTTATTTTAAGTTTTGAGCCTCGCCCTTTGGCGTTGTATATTATTGTGCTTGTTGTGGTTGTTTCCGCCAGTTGGCGTTGAGCTAGCACCCGTTTGGGGCTGCTTTTTATTGTTTATGTATATTATACTTGTAGTACCCGTTTGGGGGCCAGTTTTTACAGAGGAGACTCTGCCGAAATTTTTGGGAAAATTTGCTGATGTTTTAAACTTATTCCTTCATGTTTTCTTTTGCTGCTTCTTCTTCTTTTTCATGGTTTAGATTTCTGGGCTTCGGCTTACTTAGGTTACGTGGCGCCTCTAGACGCTTCGTAATCTAATTGCCGGTCACGTTCCGTACTTTCGGGTCGTGACATTGTCGTCAACTAAGTAAGCGGCGACTATAAGATATACAAACCTGAGTTAGCTTGATATAGAAGCCGAGTGGTGGAACTCATGAAACGGTTCATTCACATTGAACTATTGAGAGTCCCCAGAGTGTTGAGTAGAAAGGCTGACGTACTCGCTCGCTTAGCCAAGGAGCTGGCAGATCCTAACATAGACGAAATTCTGATCATAGTCAGGAGCGGACAATTTCTAACCCCTGCCTCTCTACGAGAAGAGGAAAGCGCGGAACAGAAGAGCAGTCCCGCCGAAGAAGCTTCGATCGTTCAAGTTGAGCCCGATTTGAGAGAAACCTTCATAGAGTACTTCCGATACAACAAGCTTCCCGAAGGAAGGTCTGCGAGGGTTCAGCTGAAGAAGAGAGTTCTCCGATACGTGTTTGTAAATAGCATGCTATACCACAGGTCATATGATGAACTCTGGCTCAGGTGCCTGCCATCGGCCGAAGCCCAAAAAGTCATGAATGAAGTTCACTCAGGTGTTTGCGGTGCTCACAAATCTGGGCCCAAGATGCGACTTCAAATTAAACGGCTTGGGTATTACTGGCCCACCATGATACAGGATTGTGGAGAGCATGCAAAGAAATGTTATATCTGCCAAATTCATGGTGATTTCATTCACAAGCACCCCAATCCGTTGCATCCTACGGTGTCGTCGTGGCCCTTCGAAGTCTGGGGAACCGATATAGTTGGTCCAATTGATCCTCCATCATCCATAGGCCACCGGTTAATACTGGCTGCAACAGACTACTTCTCCAGATGGGCTGAAACTGTCCCGCTAAAAGAAGTCAAGACAGAAGATATTCTGACATTCTTCCAGCATAATATTCTATACCGTTTCGGAACACCAAGAAGAATCATTTCTGACAACGGGCCTTCTTTCAAGAGCTTCAATATCTCAAGATTCGCTACTCAACACAAGGTAGACTAGAGATATTTCTCCATCTATAATCCAAGAGCCAATGGGCTAGCCGAAGCCTTCAATAAGACTCTATGCAAGCTTCTGAGGAAAAATGCTTCAGCCAACAAGAGAGACTGGAATCTCAAGCTTCACGAGGTATTGTGGGCATATCGTACCACGCACCGTACTCCAACTCATTCCACTCCATACTCATCGCTCTTCGGAGTGGAGGCAGTCCTCCCCCTCGAAGTCGAAGTTCCAAGCTTAAGATGGCTGTTCAGCACGAATTGACGGAGGAGGAAAATTTGCTCCTTCGGCTCGAAGAGCTCGACACCCTCGAAGAAAAGAGGCTTGCAGTACAACAAAATCTAGAGCTGTACCGAGCCCAAATGTCACGAGCCTATGACAAGATGACTCGTCTCCGCACTTTCAAGAAAGGCAAATCGGTGTTGGTCCTCAAAAGACCGATCATCCCTAATCGACATGCTAAGGGAAAATTCAAGCCAAACTGGGAAGGACCATACTTCATTGAGAAAGTGTTTGACGGAGGATCCTACCAATTAATAAGTGCCGAGGGAGAAAGGCCCATGCCACCCGAAATGGCCGATATCTCAAGAAATACTGCGTGTGAATGCTCCAAGTCGCAGGCGAATGGAGCACACCAGCTCTACGGTTTGGATCATACATCCTGCAAAACCGTACATAATCCACGGGCGTAAACAACCCCTATCTCTCCTAAATCCTGCCGGTGAGACTACTTTTAATGTCCCACAAGCGGAAAAAAAAGGTATGTCCAGAAGCAAAACGGGCACGGATAAAAACCCGAAAGGGCTGCGTGAGTAAAAACAGCAGGACTGCCGGCGAGTTTGTGAAAACCCGAAAGGGCGCAGACTCATGAAAAGAGATAAAACACACGCGCGAAGTCCTCTCGACCTTGTGAGATGAAAATCCCTGCGTGAGATCGTTACGACTCACGAAGGAGCAACAAACTTAGGAATCCTCACGATTCCTCAGGAGAACATACACCTGCGAGATCCTCTCAACTCGTAAAGAGAAAATGCTTTTATGGGACCCTTACGGCTCATAAAATTGAAAAGTCTCAGGTGACAGGGACCTAAACCTGTCTCCTAAGCCATCGCTCACCAACGGGAAATGCCAATTGATCAGTCGCTCCTGGCGTTACACTTCATTGTTAGCGGTGCTGATGCCGACCCAAAAACCAAATCCGAAGTCCTCCAGGGGCAAATGATGAGTTGCTCCTGGCATTATTCCAGTGCAGCAATACTGATGCCAAACAAGATCCAAATTCCAAGTCCCCAAACGGCGAATGATGAGTCGATCTTGGTATCATATTCCAGTGCAGCGATGCAGACGCCAACCAAAACCTAATTTCCCAAAATTCTTCCTGCCCTACGGTTACTCCTCAAATTGACTACCGTATACAATCAACAGGCTCAAATAATTCTCATCATACCCATACCCCACCGCAATCACCAGTCCAGAGGCCGGTCTGCGCCCTTGGACTTATGCTCCACTTGGGAAGACCCACTCATGTGTCCTCACGATACATGTGGAGAACAAACATACGGGATCCTCACGACTCGTAAGAAAACACCTTCGTGGGATCCTTACGACTAAAGAAGGAAAAACGCACTTGGGAGTCCCTACGACACCTAAGGAGAAAGTACACCTACGAGATCCTTTCGACTCGTAGGGAGAAATGCTTTTATGAGACCCTTACGGCTCATAAAATTGAAAACCTTAGGTGATAGGGACCTAAACCTGTCTCCTAAGCCACCGCTCCCCCAACAGGAAAAGGCAAATGATGAATTGCTCCTGGCACATGTGCTTCAGTGTTAGCAACGCTGATGCCTACCCTAACACCAAAATTCCAAACTCCAATCCGAATGACCCATAAGTCGTTAAACTGGGAACGAGAGAAATTTCCTCATAGCAAATGATGATTCGCTTCTGGTACCATATTCCAGTGTAGCGATGCTGATGCTAAACCAAAACCAAAATCTCTAAATCCTGTCATGACAAATGATGGTTCGCTCCTGGTACCATATTCCAGTGTAGCGGTGCTGATGTCAATCCAAAATCACATTAAATCAGTAAAACAACCAATGACCTCCCTGGAAGAATCAAATTCCACTTCGGAAGCAAGTCAACTCCATCCCTGACACCGCAAGAAGCGGAGCAAGTTAAATCCAGAATCGAACGTCCACGTAGCTAAAAGGGCAGCACCGACCGTCCACGTCGCTAAAAGGGCAGCACTGACCGTCCACGTCCCTAAAAGGGCAACATCGACCGTCCAAGTCGCTAAAAGGGCAGCATCAACCGTCCACGTCGCTAAAAAAGCAGCACCGACCGTCCACGTCGTTAAAAGGGCAGCACCGACCGTCCACGTCGCTAAATGGGCAGCACCGACCGTCCACATAGCTTAAAGGGCAGCACCGACAGTCCATGTTGGTAAAAGGGCAGCACCGACCGTCCACGTCGCTAAAAGGGCAGCACCGACCATCCACGTCGCTAAAAGGGCAGCATCGACCGTCCACATCGCTAAAAGGGCAGCAACGACCGTCCAAGTCGCTAAAAGGGCAGCATCGACCGTCCGCATTACTAAAATGGCAGCAACGACCGTCCATGTCGCTAAAAGGGCAGCATCGACCATCCAAGTCGCTAAAAGGGCAGCATCGACCGTCCATGTCGCTAAAATGGTAGTAACGACCGTCCAAGTCGCTAAAAGGGCAGCATCCACCGTCCAAGTCTCTAAAAGGGCAGCATCGACCGTCCACGTCGCTAAAAGGGCAGCACCGACCGTTTAAGTCGCTAAAGGGGTGGTATCGACCGTCCAAGTCGCTAAAATGGCAGAACCGATCGTCCAAGTCTCAAAAAGGGCAGCATCGACCGTCCATGTCGTAAAAAGGGGCAGTGCAGGGAACCTACAAAGCGGGAACCAGATCATTCCGGGCCAGGGAAACATCTATCAGGGACACTCCCTCTCGGAGACATGTCAATCAACGACTGTCCATGTCGTAAAAAGGGCAATGACAGCTTCCCAAAAAAGCAGGAATCGAATCAAGTCGCCTCCAAGAAAAAGAAGATCCATCAATTTTATGCACACGACCCACATATATGGTGTGCATTTATTGATGGAGGGCAATTTGTTGGGGTAAAAATTTACACCTCGGTTGACCAAGTCAAAATCAAAGTCAACCCCAAGCCAAGTGGGCCCAAGCCCGGGGTCAAATGGGCCAATGCCCGGGTCTAGCCCGAACATGAAGCGGCAGGCCTTCCCCATGCCAAAATAAAAGTTTTGTAATAAATAATTTTGTAGTATTTATTTTATTTTATTTTATGAATAAATGTAAGAAAAATGGGCATAAAGCCAGATTTTATAAAGCCCATGGCTTATGTGCAAAAAGAAATGGCACATGAGCCATGGGATAGGCAAAATGCCATTTTGTGAAGCCCAAGGGGTTATGTGTAAACTGTAAAGCCTATAAAAGCAAGGAAAATGAAAATATCCCAACAACTTTTTCTCTCTCCAAAAAGAAAAATTTAGATCTGAGATCTTTCTCCTTCCTCAAGGTTCTAAGACCTTCTTCTTTCTTTGGAATTAAATCAAGAGTTTTACTCTTCCTTTTTCAAAACTAAATAGTTTTTCACCCTAAAACCCACAAAGGGGAACTTTGATCTACCATTATATCTCAAAAAGAAGAGATTTTTAAATATCACATCTCTTGATCTTCAAGATCCTGCCAACAGAGGAGGAAGAAGGAGACCCATCTTCAGAAACCCCACTTTGGGGAATAACTAGGGCTCAAGAGGAGAAGCCCTTCTTCAGCTTCAAAACATCTTAGGAGTTTAACTCCACTCTAATTTATCTTTCTAGAGTTTCTGGGGTTAAAAGCCCCTTTTTCTCGCCGGCGCCTTGTGCTCAAGCGCCCACCGCCCACGTGCCGACACGTGGAGCGCTTGCGCTCGTGCGCCTAGCACTCAAGCGTCCAGCGCCCACGTGTCGATACGTGGTGCGCTGGGGCTTGAGCGCCCAGCGCTCGAGCGCCAAGCGCCCACGTGCCGACACGTGGTGCGCTAGCGCTCGAGCGTCCAGCCTTCAAGCGCCAAGCTCCCACGTGCCGACATGTGGTGCGCTAACGCTCGAACGCCCAGCGCTCAAGCGCCCACATACCGACACGTGGTGCGCTAGCGCTCAAGCGCCCAGTGCTCAAGAGCCCAGTGCCCACGTGTCGGATACGTGGCACGCTAGCGCCTAGGCGCACAGCACCTAAGCGCACAGCGCTCAAGGCGCTGGCCCCACGCGTCTTTTGGGCGCTTTTTGTAGGGTTACAAGGCACTGTCACAATGGTCTATAAGGCATCAACCATGCCCGATTTGAAATTTAGACATGCCGAACAACCCTAACCAAGATCTTAGACTAGAGATTATGTGAAACAATAGCAAGTAAAAAACTTTACTTCTAAGAGTTAGGGATTATAACATTTGTAGTCCATTCCTTCACTTCTAAAGATCTGTGTTGAGGTCCATTCGCTGCGATCATCGAGTACCCGGACTCAAGAGAGGCTCTATGAAGAAAAAGATTCAAGCTTGCTTCCGATCTTCGATAACAAAGATGATCTATCTTGAAGAAACTCAAGCCCAAGCTTTTGGTTTGCTAATCAAGTATTAGCAAAGCAAACACTCTAATCTAAATGGCTAGAATAGAAGAGGATGATGAAGTAGGGATTTAGCTCTCATTTGTTTTCAATTTCTCACTAATTTTCATCACATCATAAAAAGCTAGAAAGCTTTTCATGCAAAGAAGAAGAAGGAATAAGATGATCCAATCCTTTTGTGATGAATAATGAAATCATGTGAGGTTAGAAATGCAACCATGGGTTAAGTATGATAACTTAACCCATGTAGAGACTTAACCATGGTGAAGGGTTGGGTTGGGTTAACAAATATCAACCAAAATAGCTTTAGAAAATATCTTTAGTTAAAAACAAAAGCAAAACTTCTAGAATCTTCAAGAAGGTTTAACCCTAATCCAAACTCTAACCATGTTTAAACTCCACAAAACATGTTGCATTTGTAACCTTAACTTGTTACAATATTATATATCATATATATAATATATTTTTTTTAAAAATAAAAAAATACAATTAACATATATCGCATATATATCACTTTATTACCCTAGTGAGAAAAAGAATCTTTTAGTGAGCTTATATTAGTTACTGTAATTTAATATATCAAATATATAATTATAAATTAAATTATCGAATCAACACTTGATCCGATAATCCGGCTATTTCACAAATAACCGACTAATATAATCTGTATCAGTTCATCGAATCAACTCTTGATCCGATGACCCTGCTATATCACATATACCCGGCCAATATCTCATATCGTGAGAATCTAAAACGGTATGAAATACACGTATTGTTCTCGGTCCCGCACATATCACATATGTGCTCCTACTCCGTTTTGCCTGAGCCAGGAAACCTCTGTGTAGGACTCTAAAGAATCGTCAATACTTTGGTAGTAGGTGATGATCATATCAAACACCCACAAGGTGCAAGCGGTCATCTAAACGTAACAGCCACACAGGTATTGAGCAATCAGAAGATCAACAAGCAAGCTTGTACATTCTCCAGTGAATCTAACCAGTAACACTCCCGTACAGTCCGGTCTCTTCGTCTGATATGTCGCATGTCTCGCCTAAGGGTGGTAAACTTCAGACCCAGTAGCTTGATAAGTCGTGCTGATATGAGGTCCATAACAGTTCGAGAAACTACTGATAACACTTACCAGTAAATATCAGCAACCCTGGCCATGGATTTCTAGATATAGCCAATCGAACACAGCGCAACATCAACTCCCTATACTGGGAGAGACGAAACCCCTCCTATCTCTCATTGCTTCCATGTGATTCGGGACTGTACCCAAAAGCCACCTTTTTGCACGCCCCTTTGGACGTGGTATGATGGAAATCAAAGTACAGTAGGAATCACACAAGACTCTATGACGATCTCTGGTCTACAGACTAACCACTACCAGTGTCACCAGAGAACTGCCATCTGACGTGAGGTACAATACCATCTGGGAGTTCTCGGCGAGTCCGTCCAGTGTACCCAGTCTCCACTGAGCACCCGTATACCTTCTCTGATGTCAAACACCAATGGATATGGAATCATCCATCGCCCATCATATGGGTCAAGAAGCGCATACGCTAGTCTACTCAGGAGTATCGATGCCCTATCTCGGTACTCCCACGACTAGGAACATTTGAAGGATGTACTTAGCGCCTATACTGCCCCCACTAGTATGATCTACATCATAGTCCTGGTAGTCAAGTACTCATCCTAAGGGCTTTATCAACATTTGACATAGAGACAATCATAGTACATGTTAAGATAAAGAGTTACCAGATAGCATACTATCATGTCGAGCAAGAACGTCCTCCCTATATATGTCCAAGCATCCACTACAATTTATAAAGTATGTACAGTAATGGCCTCTAGGGCATACATATAACTAACAATCTTCCACTTGCATTAGGTCCATCTGTTGTGGTATCGCATACCCAATAATCAGCTGTGGTTGAAGTATCTCATACTGAACCATCCCATAAAAGTCTCTACTGGGAAATAGGCCTTTGTGAGTGGATCCACGCTGTTGTCCTCTGTGTCTACTCTCCTAACCTCGATCTTCCTGGAGATCAACCATCTCCATGATCAGGTGATACTGCCTTAGAATATGTCTGAATCTCTTATGGGACGGGGTTTCCTTGGCATAAGCCACAACTCCATTGTCACACAATGGCAGGAACGAAATCCATCTCATGAATTCATATATATCCAGACTGCCTCTTTGGTAGCATCCTCGGTAACGATGTATCTTGCCTTTAATCGTCTAGTAAGTCACGGTATCTAGCTTGGAACTCTTCCAACATATCGTCCCTCTACTGAGGGTAAAGACAATGCCTACGACTGACATTCAGTCATCCTTATCACCGTGGATCCTTTGCAGTGATTCTCCCCAGGATCGAATGATACCATCTCACTACAACTAGGGAGAATCCTAACATCCATTTAGATCTATCTCATAGATCCATAATCCAGGATTTAGGAGGTATCTGCTTGATCCTATATGGAGAATCTTTGTGATAAGAGGAGATTGACCGAGCGTGGCATAGGAAACTTCTTCCCCATCAAGAGTATGTCATCTACGTACTATACGAGGATCATCAACATACTCCCTACTACCTTTTGTATATACTAGGTTCATCTACCATTTTGATGAAGTCAAACTCTTTGACTACTACATCAAAACAGACGTTCTAACTCCGCGATGCCTGATTTATCCCATAAAACATCTTGCTCACGTATCCGCTGCTCCCACTGTCTACAAAGCCCTCTGACTGTGTACTTATAGACGCTCTCATCCAAAACAATATTTAGAAAAGCAGTCATGACACCCAATTGCCAGATATCTTAGTCATGGTATGTAGCTATGGCAAGTAGGATCTGGATGGACTTAAGCGTAGCTTTGAAAGTCTCAACTTTTCCATGTACACCAAGTAATCTTCTCAAGATATACTTTCTCCTGATGGGGATTTAACCCTTCTGATAAAGCAACCAAAGTCCATACTTTGTTGGTGTATAAGAATTCCATCTCAGATCGCTAAGCATCCAGCCATTCTCATAGAGTCCCCACTCCTGATGGCCTGCTCGAAACTAGTTGGGTCATCATCTCATGATGCAATCCTCTCTCCCACTGTCATAGAGAAACCGAAGTATTTCTCAGGTGGATGAGGAACCCTACGAGATCGGCGGAGAGGCTGAGGTTCGTTGGAAACTATTGAATCCTTCGGGTTTACCAAATCATCAGCTGCAGTTTGTATAGATGGAACTCCTTCCAGTTCTACCTCATGACCACTAATTTCTTCACAAGAAATTCCCTTTCACAAAGGTGGCATGCTGAGAAACAAAAACACCTTTTGTTCCCCAGTTTGGTAGAAGATGTTCCCTTACGAATGCTTAGGATATCCAACAAACTTCCACAGAACTGACCTTGCTTCGAGCTTGTCCGGATTTTTCTTTTGACATAGGCCGGACAACCCCAAATCTTAACATCTTTAGTAGATGGGCTCTTCCCATACCATATCATATATAAAGTGGTAGGCATCTGATTTGGTTGGAACCCTGTTCAATAGGTATGCAACTTCTCAAGTGCATAACCCTAAAAGAAAATAGGCTACTCAGAAGTACTCATCATAGAGCACACCATATCTCATAGGGTGTGATTGCTCCGCCCCGATACACCGACGTGTTGTGGTGTATACGGAGGAGTAATGTTGAGAGAGAATCTCATTCTCTTTTAGAATAGTCCAGGAATTCCATGCTCAAGTATTCTCCTCCTTGATCTCATCAAAGGACATAATACTTATACCCGTTTTTGTTTCTCTACTTCTAACTTATATTCTTTGATTATCTCAAAAGTTTCGGACTTGTGTTTCAACAGGAACATATGTCTGAATCTTGAGAGATCATCAGTGAATGTAATGGAGTACTAAGAACCGGTCCTGGCTTATGTAGACAAGGGACTTTCAAACATCAGCATGTATCAATCCCAAGAGTTCACTAACTCTTTCTCTGTTTCCAATAAACGGAGCTGTGATCATCTTATCTTAGTGACATGACTCGCAAGTTTTACAAGATGTAAATCCAAACTAATTTAAATATGCATCTTTATGTAACTTCAGCTAGTCGGGTCGTATTGATATGACCTAGTCTACAATGCCTCAAAAAGGATTCGTTCATTTCTGAACTCTTCCTTTTGTGTGCGTTCTGTATGTTAAGAACTGTGGTTTGATTTAGAACGTCTACGGTTTTAGATAACGTGCCTGAACCGATCAACTCTTGATATAGGAAACGTTCAAAACATTATCCAACAATACAAAATTATATCCTTCTTTACTAATAAAGAGATTGATATGATGTTGTATATAAGGTTCGGTATCTAATAAGATTCGTTCAGAATTAATGTATTCTGATAATACAGGGTGATAACTGCCAACAGACTTTGCTGGAACACCTGCATCATTTCCAAATCTTGAAACTTATGACTCGTTCTCAGTTCTCTACCTCTCCGTAGCCCATGTAACAAATTACATTTGCGGGATCCTGATCCAGTATCTCATACCCAGGACGTAAAGGATACTGAGAAACAGTTCTCGGTGATGAACACACCTGAAGAAGATGCATCAGCATGCACTTTCTTCGTTTGGGTGGCATGGGAATTCTGGTAATCCCCTATTTCCTGCTCTGTCTTATAACAATTATAAGTTGGAGCGGGACCAACGTTCCCTAGCGTAGTATAACAAGCGGGTTCGGTCAATACATCCGTATTATTATCTTGATTAAGGCGTGACATGGTCGCTACCTGGAGAGAGATAGAAGAAAACACTCAGCGTATGCTCTTGCAAAATTAGATTGGTTATTAATATATCTAATCAGGATGTCTCCCACTGTTTTAGTCAAATCTTCCTTCAAACCCTAAAAGGAAAAAATAGCCGGGATTAATTACACCCTACAAGTTCGCCAATCTTTCAGCCCGGCCAGTGCCGGTACTTTGAGGGAGGTTCCCCACGCATTCGCACGGACCTAATTAAAATAAACCTCATTTTTCCAGAGGCATAACCCCATTGACACCTTTCTAGACACCTACTTGATCGACTAATTGTAATGTGTAAAACTCTCCGAGGAGTAACTCTTACTCGCAGCGGGTATCGGGATTCAACTATCTCATAGAAGGTATGCAATCTCATTGCAAATTTCAATACTTGAAATTCCCAATAATGTTTTGCCCCTAGCGTCCTATGACCTTGACGGAGGCCAAACTACCCATTATCTGCTAGTCAAGTTCAACCCATCATTTCCCGATTGAATTAGACCCACCCGCACGACCCTTGATGGAGGCCAAACTACGCCGTACGAATACCCTAATCCAATCACATCGTATGCTAGCAGATAAGCACTAGTTAGCTACCGTACACTACGCCATGACGGAGGCCAAACTACCGCAGCACGAATACTTAAGTAGTACTTATCTTAAATAAAGGAGGGCTACGACAGGTTTTTATGAAAACCCTTTGCATAATGAACTTGATATCGTCGTAGAATCGAGTGATTTTAAATGGAATGTTTTTTAGGCTCTTCTAGTTTTGCTAAAGAGATCACTCCCGGTGAAGGGATCTTCGGCTCTTTCCTTATCGAATAAGGTGCAGGATATTTCATAAATAGCATTATGCAAAGCAAAAATATAGACGCAATCAAAAGACAAACCGAGTTTGTAGCATCTGCTAGTTTCGCTAAAGAGGTCACTCCCGGTGAAGGGATCTCGGCTCTTTCCTTATCGAATAAGGTGTTGGATGTTATACAAGGAACACCGCTATGCAAAGCAAGAACTAGAGCTACCAGTTTTTGAGACAAGTTTCTACAACATCTTTAGGTTTCTTTTAATTTCATTAATCTCATTAATGAAGTCCCATTTTATTATGCTTCACAAGAATCACATTTGAAACGAAATCAGCAATATAACATATATCTCATATATATAATATAAACATTCGTCTCAGGCAGTAATATGATCTCATCACAGAACATTGCAGCAGAAGATAACATATGAAATATTGGATATACTAGGATTTCTGTGTTTTATGAGAGCCTATATAAAACACGGATTGCACGGTCGCGATGAATAGCCAAACCCACATCCCTAGACCCCTACAAGAGCGGCAAGCAACACTGCCAATTCTAGGGTTAAGAGAGCCGGTCTCGACTCCTCGAGATGGTCTCCCACTGGACCCAAAAACCCGGTTACTTGTGCTCCCCGCCTTGGGTCTACCTAATGCGGAAAAGAAAATAATATTCAATGGTGACATCATCCTCAGCCCGGAAGTGCCCCAATAAAAGAATATTACATACAATGAATTTTACATGAATGAAAATAAAACCCTCATCTCACATAAAACCCCCGGCTATTCAAAATACGACGATCCAATACAACATATCACAGCAACACATAATATCTCATATCATTAACGTAAACAAGTATGCGTATCCTGATTGCCGTTGATGTATAGAAACGAAGTCGGCGATACACCATATACTACGCTTACGGTCGCAGAAAGGAAAGTGTAAAACTACAACAGTTGGAATCCGCAACCTCCTTAGACATCTCAAGTCTAACCAAATGAATTCCTTAGACATCGCATGCCTAACAATTATAAACCCCGCATTTTATTATCAATATCGAAAACTCTTTTCAATATCAAGTCGGGCAATTCTACAAGATTCCCGACATCCTGATCGATTGCTCGTCGCAAACTTTAGTAGACAGCCGCACCCCCGGATGTCGTCGATGAAGTGCACTAAGGCGGAACACCGCTGCTGCGAGCACCCCGAACGGATGCTTTTGGCGACGGGGTTCTCCTACAGTCACATGGTCGGGGATATGGGGCGTGGCTATCTATTGAGTTTACCCGGCGAGTATCCGCGTACGCTACGTGATTGCGACGGACTTTTGATCACATCAAAATCCCGTGGCAACTGATCAAATGAGACTAAACTGCTAGATTTATAACATTCAAATTAGTTATCTCATAACTATTTGTAGATTCCAAATATTGTATCACATTCCAGATAAATAGACATTGTTAACCTTTCCGATCGAATAAACAAACACCCAAGTTTTCCCAAATAGCTCAACACTTGAGCGGAGTTCAAAAAATATCCAACACATGCCACAGTACCGATGGTCCAGCCGTAGAAGGGTCAAACCAACGCCTCACATGTGGCAACGCCGTACTGCCCCAAACCCTAAGCTTTAGAGGCGGTTCAGACGGTCACATAGTCGAGTTAAGCTTTGTGTTCTTCTAGAGGGTCCACCGCGTTACTTGCACGACTATGAATGTTCTTTAATTAAAGAAAAAATCCAACTCTTGGAAATTTTCCGACAGGGGAAAAAGTGACTTATTGATATCCGTTCGAACTTTTTAACACATTCTAAATTATCCGGATAAGACTTAAACGAAGTTAAACTTTCCGATCGAATCAACGAATACAAAAGATCTCTAGAAAACTGAACACTGGAGTAATATTAAAAATTCCCAGAAGCAAGTAGAATTACCTACGGATGTTACTGTAGAAAAAGAAAACCATAACACACTATACGGCCGCGGAAACGCCTCGCAAGGCAGTGTATTGCCGCGGTTCCACGGCGCTTTAAGGGTATTATGGTCTTGTTTTTCACAGTAATCCTTAGAATTCCCTACTTAATTTTTTGAGTATTTTAAATACGAAAAAATAAAAATTTTAAAAAATTTCTATAGAAGAGGTTCATGTCGGGGTTCCGGGGTTCGATCGGACTTGAAACTTCGTCTAGACTTCGCCTAAAGCTCTAGCTTGGCTCTAATACCACTGAAGGGTTACTAGGCACTGTCACAAGGGTCTATAAGGCATCAACCATGCCCGATTTGAAATTTAGACATGCCGAACAACCCTAACCAAGATCTTAGACTAGAGATTAGGTGAAACAATAGCAAGTAAACAACTTTACTTCTAAGAGTTAGGGATTACAACCTTTGTAGTCCATTCCTTCACTTCTAAAGCTCCATGTTGAGGTCCCTTCGCTGCGATCATCGAGTACCCGAACTCAAGAGAGGCTCCATGAAGAAAAAGATTCAAGATTGCTTCCGATCTTCGATAACAAAGATGATCCACCTTGAAGAAACTCAAGCCCAAGCTTTTGGTTTGCTAATCAAGTATTAGCAAAGCAAACACTCTAATCTAAATGGCTAGAATAGAAGAGGATGATGAAGTAGGGATTTAGCTCTCATTTGTTTTCAATTTCTCACTAATTTTCATCACATCATAAAAAGCTAGAAAGCTTTTCATGCAAAGAAGAAGAAGGAATAAGATGATCCAATCCTTTTGTGATGAATAATGAAATCATGTGAGGTTAGAAATGCAACCATGGGTTAAGTATGATAACTTAACCCATGTAGAGACTTAACCATGGTGAAGGGTTGGGTTGGGTTAACAAATATCAACCAAAATAGCTTTAGAAAATATCTTTAGTTAAAAACAAAAGCAAAACTTCTAGAATCTTCAAGAAGGTTTAACCCTAATCCAAACTCTAGCCATGTTTAAACTCCGCAAAACATGTTGCATTTGTAAGTTTAACTTGTTACAATATTATATATCATATATATAATATATTTTGTAAAAAATAAAATAATACAATTAACATATATCGCATATATATCAATTTATTACCTGACTGAGAAAAAGAATCTTTTAGCGAGCTTATATTAGTTAATGTAATTTAATATATCAAATATATAATTATACATTAAATTTTCGAATCAACACTTGATCTGATAATCCGGCTATTTCACAAATAACCGACTAATATAATCTGTATCAGTTCATCGAATCAACACTTGATCCGATGACCCGGCTATATCACATATACCCGGCCGATATCTCATAACGCGAGAATCTAATACGGTATCACATACACGTATTGTTCTCGGTCCCGCACATATCACATATGTGCTCCTACTCCGTTTTGCCTGAGCCAGGAAACATCTGTGTAGGACTCTAAAGAATCGTCAATATTCCGGCAGTAGGTTGATAAGTCGTGTCGATATGAGGTCCATAACAGTTTAAAAAACTACAAATAACACTTAACAGGAAATCTCAGCAACCCTGGCCAGGGATCTCCAGTTATAGCCAATCGAACAAAGCGCAACATCAAATCCCTATACCGGGAGAGATGAAACCCCTCCTATCGCTCATTGACTCTATGTGATTCGGGACTATACCCAACAGCCACCTTTTTGGACGCCCTCTTGGACGTGTTATGATGGAAATCAAAGCACAATGGGAATCACACAAGACTCTATGACGATCTCAGGTCTACAGACTAACCTGTACCAGTGTCACCAGAGAACTACCATCTGACGTGAGGTACAATACCAACTGGGAGTTCTCGGCGAGTCCCTCCAGTGTACCCAGTCTCCACTGAGCACCTGTATACCTTCTCTGATATAAAACACCAATGGATATGGAATTATCCATCGCCCATCATATGGCTCAAGAAGCGCATACACTAGTCTACTCTGGAGTATCGATTGTTAGTTATATGTATGCCCTAGAGGCCATTACTGTACATGAGATGTATATTGTAGTGGATGCTGGGACATATATAGGTAGGACTTTCTTGCTCGACATGATAGTACGCTATCTGGTTGCTCTTTATCTTAACATGTATACTTGCTGTCTTTCTATTCTATGTTGATAAAGCCCTTAGGATGTGTACTCGACTTCCAGGACTATGATGTAGATAATACTAGTGGGGCCTGGGTAGTCAATGAGTACATCCTTCAATGTTCTTAGTCGTGGGAATATCGAGACGGGGCATCGATATTCCAGAGTAGACTAGCGTATATCTTCTCGACCCATGTGATGGGCGATGGATGATCCCATATCCATTAGTGTTTGACATCAGAGATGGTATGCGGGTGCTCAGTGGTTACTGGGTATACTGAACGGACTCGCCGAGAACTCCCAGATGGTATTATACCTCACGTCAGATGGCAGTTCTCTGGTGACACTGGTACAGCTTTGTCTGTTGACCCGAGATCATCATAGAGTCTTGTGTGTCTCCCACTGTGCTTTGATTTCCACCCTACCAGGACTCTACCGAGTCGTGCAAACAGGTGGTTTTTGGGTACAGTCCCGATTCACATGGAGGCAATGAGCGATAGGAGGGGATTCGTCTCTCCCGGTATTGGGGTTGATGTTGCGCTATGCTCGACTGGCCATAACTGGAAATCCCTGGCCAGGGTTGCACTGATTTACTAGTAAGTGTTATCAGTAGTTTCATGCTTGTTATGGACCTTACTTCGGCATGACTTATCAAGCTACTGGGGTCTGACGTTTACCACCCCTAGGCGAGATATGCGACATATCAGACGAACAGACCAGACTGTGCTGTAAGTGTTACTGGTTGGATTCACAGGAGTGTGAGCAGGCTTGCTCGTTGATCTTCTGATCGCTCAATACCTGGGTGGCCGTTACGTTTAGCAGACCGCTTGCGGCTTGTGGGTGTTTGATATGATCATCACCTACTGCCGACGTATTGACGAGTCTTTACAGTCCTACACAGGGGTTTTCCGGCTCAAGCGAAACGAAATGGGAGCGCATATGAGATATGTGCGGGACAGAGAATAATACCAGTATGTGATACTGTATTCTATTCTCGCGATTTGTATCATCGGGCGGTTATATGAGATATAGCCGGGTTACCGAATCAAGTGTTGATTCAATATATTGATATACTAGATACTAGTCGGTTATATGCAACATGACCGGATCGTTAAATCTAGTGTTGATTTAATGATTTAATGTATAATTATATATTTGATATATTACTTTACATTAACTAGTATTGGTTCACTTAAGATTGTCTTTCTCACTTTTTGTGTACAAGTTGTATATATGATATATGTTTGTGCACTAGTTCGTATCATGATTGATGATACATGCAAACTTGGGTGTGTATGACTTACACCAAGTTTAGGTTACTGGTTAGGGTTTTATTTATTTATTTATTTTGGTAAAACTAAATGGTGGCTTCTCTTGTTTTGGCTTGAAGCTTCATGAAGCTTCATAGCATCTTTGAAAAAGTCTAACCATTTTGTTTTGTTCTTTGACCTAACCATCAACCTAAACTCTAGTTTAGTCTCTACAATGGTTTACACACCCATGGTTGCAACTTGATAGACTTCACTTGATTATTCATTTTGAAAATGATATATATTATTCATATTCTTTTCTTCTTCATCTTCTTCTTGAAGTGAAGAAAGCTTTCTTCAAAATTTTCAAGTTAAGAAAAAGAGTGAGAAATCCAAATCCAAAGTGAACCCACTTCCTATTTCTTCATGCTCTACCACTTGCCATGTAGTATAGGGTGTTCTCTTCACAAAGTTCATGACCAAGTGAAGATGGAGCTTGAGTTTGAGTCTCCCCGACGTAGATCATCTTCGGCCTCGACGTCAACGACCTAGCCCGCTCATTTCTCCGATGAAACCAACGCTAGGGTCCGGGATCCCGATGATCGCACCGAAGGGACGTCAACACGGAGCTTTAGAAGTGAACGACCGGATCTAGAAAGGTTGTATTCCCATTCACTTAGTAGCAAAGTAGTTTGCTTGCTTGTAGTTTCGCCTTACTCTAGTAAACGATCTAGATTAGGGTTCTTTGGCACATAAAAATTTTAATTGGGCATGATTGATGCCTTGTGAAACCTCTTGAGTGTGCCTAGGATCCCTACAGTGGTATCAGAGCCTAGCTAGAGCTTTAGGCGAAGTGTAGATCAAGTTAGAAACCCGATCGAACCCCGAAACCCTAAACGACACCCTTCTCTGTACATTTTCTGAAACTGTTGATTTTTGTGAATTAAAAATGCTCTGGAAATAGAGCAGAAAATTATAAGAAAAACAGTAGAAAACGACAACCTAAATCTACAGTGGCGCCGCGGAACCGCGGCCCTACCCTTCTTTTGGCGGCGGTTCCGCGGCCGTATGTAATGTTTAGGGATTCGTTTTCCTACAGTAATGCCCGTAGCAGTTTCCTCTGTTTTCTGGGAATTTTTAATCTGTACTCAACAGTTGAGTTTTCTGGGTTGTTTTGGGGACTCGATATTTTGATCGGATTGTTCGACTTTGTTTATGTTTTTCCGGGTAATTTTAGAACGTGTTAAAAAGTTCGACCGAATATAAATAACCCACTTTTTCCCCTGCCGGAAAATTTCCAAGTGTTGGATTTTTCCGTAGTTTAAGAACGTCTAAGTAGTGCAAGTAACACGATGGACCCTCTAGAAGACAACAAACCTTAACTCGATTATGTGACCATCTTGAACTGCCCTTTGAACCTTAGGGTTTGGCGCAGTACGGCGTGCCACATATGATCCGTTGGCTTGACCCTTCTACGGCTGGACCGTTGGTACTGTGGCATGAAGTGGATGTTTTTAAACTTATTTTAATGTGTTGAGCTTTTCGGGAAAACTTGGGTGTTTGATTATTCGATCGGAAAGTTTAACATTGTCTATTTATCTGGAATGTGATACAATTTTTGGAATCCATATGTAGTTATGAGATAACTATTTTGAATGTTATAAATCTAGCAGTTTAGCCTCACTTGATCGGTTGCCACGGGATTTTGATGTGATCAAAAGTCCGTCGCAATCACGTTGCGTACGCGGATACTCGCCAGTAAACTTAATAGATAGCCATGCCCCATAGCCCCGACCAAGTGACTGTAGGAGAACCCCGTCGCCGAAAGCATCCGTTCGGGTGCTCGTGGCAGCGGTGTTCCGCCTTAGTGCACTTCGTCGACGGAATCGGGGGTGCTGCCGTCTACTGAAGTTTGCGACGAGCATTCGTTCAGGATGCCGGGAATCTTGTTGAATTGCCTGACTTGATATTGAAAAGTGTTTTCGATAATGAGACTAAAATGCGGGGTTTGTAATTGTTAGGCATGCAATGTCTAAGGAGGTTGCGGATTCCAACTGTTGTAGTTTTACACTTTCTTTTTTGCGACCGTAAGTGTAATATGTGATATCGCTGGTTTTGTTGCTATATGTCAACGACAATTGGGATGGGCATATTTACTTACGTTGATGACATGTGATGTTATGTGTTGCTGGATATGTTATATTAGATCGTCGTGTTTGAATAGCCGGGGGGTTTTATGTGAGATGAGTGTTTTTCTTTTTCATTCATGTAAAAAACTTGTATGTAATATTCTTTTATTTGGGGCACATCCGGGCTGAGGTTGATGTCACCAGTGTTGTATATTATTTACTTTTCCGCATTAGGATAGACCCAAGGAGGGGAGCACAAGTAACCGGGTTCTAGGGTCCAGTGGGAGACCATCTCGAGGAGTCGAGTCCGGGTCTCCTAACTCTAGAATTGGTAGGGTTACTTGCCGCTCTCGTAGGGTTCTAGGGGTGTGGGATTGGCTATTCATCATAACCGTGGAATCCGTGTTTTATACAGGCTCAAAATAAAACACGGACGTCGTAGTATATCCAATATTTCATATGATATTTTCTGCTGCGTTATCTGTGATGTGATCATGTGATATGTTCAGATTGATACTGTATATAGTATATATGATATATTATATAAACATTGCTTATGTTTTACACCCGCGCTAGCCCTGCACCGTTCTGCCGTTAGTTACCTTACCTAACGGTGCAGACGGGATATCGAGGCGAATGCGGATGGCATAAGCGTACGTTGTATTTATCTGTGATGTTTAGGTGGACTTAAAAGATGGGACATTCATTAATGAGATTAATGAAAGAAAATAAACCTAAAAGATGTTGTGGAATCGAATTTCAAAAATAAAATATGGTAGCTCTAGTTGTTGCTTTGCATAGCGGTGTTCCTTGTTGAACATCCAGCACCTTATTCGATAAGGAAAGAGCCGACGATCCCATCACCGGGAGTGACCTCTTTAGAAATAATTAGCAGATGCTACAACCCTCGGTTTGTCTTTTGATTGCTTCTATAGTTTTTGCTTTGCACAGCGGTAAATATGATATATCCTGCACCTTATTCAACGAGGAAAGGGCCGACGATCCTTTCACCGGGAGTGACCCCTTTAGCAAAACTAGAAAAGCCTCAAAAACACTCCATTTAAAACCATTTGATTCCACAATGAGATCAAGTTCAAAGCGTTAAAGGTTTTCATAAAAACCATCCGCAACCCTCCGTCATTTTAGGAAGTAGAGTACTTAGTATTCGTGCTGTGTTTGTTGACCATAGTCAAGGCACAGTGTACAGTAGCTAAGTGATGTCTTCCTACACCACATATGATGGGATTAGTTAGGACAGTCGCGTGACTTTGTTGACCTTAGTTATGGGTCATGTGGGTGGGTCTAATTAATCATGAAATGTCGGGTAGAACTTGACTAGTACTTAAGATTTGTTGACCATAGTTAAGGTCATAAGTGCTAGGGGTAAAAACCTTATCGGGAGTTTCAAGTGTTGAAATTTCCAATGAGATTGCGTACCTTCTATATGATAGTTGGATCCTGATACCCATTGCGAGTAATTGTTACTCCTGGGAGAGTTTTGCACTTTACAATTAGCTGATCAAGTAGGTGTCTAGAAAGGTGTCAACGGGGTTACGCCCCTGGGAAAACGAGGTTTACTTTAATTAGGTCCGTGCGAAAGCACGGGGAACCTCCCACAAAGTACCGGCACTGGCATGGCTGAAAAATTGGCGAACTTGTAGAGTGTAATTAATCCCGGCTAGTCTTTCCTTTTAGGGTTTGAAGGAGGATTTGATAAAAACAGAGGGAGCCATCCTGATTAGATAAAATATATAACCAATCTAATCTTGAAAGAGCGCACATAGAGTGTTTTCTTCTCTCTCCCTCCAGGTAGCGACCATGTCACTCCTTAATCAAGATAATAATATGGATGTATTGACCGAACCCGCTTGTTATACTGAGCTGGGGAACATTGGTCCCGCTCCAACTTATAATTGTTATAAGACAGAGCAGGAATTAGGGGAATACCAGATTTCCCGTGCCGCCCAAACGAAGAAAGTGCATGATGATGCATCTTCTTCGGGTGTGTTCATTATAAAGAACTGTTTCTCTGTATCCTCTACGTCCTGGGTATTCGATACCGGATCAGGATCCCGCATATGTAATCTATTACATAGGCTAAAGAAAGGTAGAGAACTGAGAACGGGTGATAAGTTTCATGAGACAGAAAACGGTGCAAGTGTTGCAGCCAAATCTGTTGGTCACTATCACCCTGTAATACTAGAATACATTGATTCTGAAGGAATGTTATTAGATACCGAACCTGATATACAACATCATATCAGTCTCTTTATTTATTAAAGAAAGGATATAGTTTTGTATTGTTGGATAATGTTTTGAACATTTCTTATATCAAAAGTTGATCGGTTCAGGCACGCTATCTAAAAGTATATACATTCTAAATCAAACTACAGTTCTTAGTATACAGAACACACACAAGAGGAAAAGTTCAGAAATGAACGAATTCTTCTTGAGGCATTGTAGACTAGGTCATATCAATGCAACCCGACTAGCTAAGTTACATTTAGATGCATATTTAAATCAGTTTAAATTTACATCTTATGAAACTTGCCAGTCATGTCACAAAGAAAAGATGACCATAGCTCCGTTTACTGGAAACAGAGAAAGAGTTAGTGAACTCTTGGGACTGATACAAAGTGATGTGTAAAGGTCCCCAGTCTACATATGCCACGACCGGTTCTTTGTACTTCATTACATTCACTGATGATCTCTTTAGACTCAGACATATGTTCCTGTTGAAACACAAGTCCGAAACTTTTGAGATAATCACCGAATATAAGTAAGAAGTAGAGAACCAAAAACGGCTATAAGTATTATGTCCTTTGATGTGATCAGGGAGGAGAATACTTGAGCATGGGATTCCTGGACTATTCTAAAGGAGAATGAGATTCTCTCTCAGCATTACTCCACTGAATACACCACAGCACATCGGTGTATCGGGGTGGAGCAATCACACCCTATATGATATGGTGCGCTCTATGATGAGTACTGCTGAATTACCAGTTTCCCTTTGGGGGTTATGCACTTAAGAAGCTGCATACCTATTGAATTAGGTTCGAATCAAATCAGTGCCTACCACTCCATATAAGATATGGTATGGGAAGAACCCATCTCTTAAGAAAGTTAAGATTTGGGGTTGTTCGGCCTATGTCAAAAGAAAAATCCGGACAAGATCAAGGCAAGGTCAGTTCTGTAGAACTGGAAGGAGTTCCATCTATACAAACTACATCAGATATTTGGTAGAACCAAAGGATTCAATGGTCCCCGACGAACCTTAGCCTCTCCGCCGATCTGGTAGGGTTCCTCATCCGCCTGAGAGATACTTCAGTTTCTCGATGACAGTGGGAGCGAGGATTGCATCATGAGATGATGACCCAACTAGTTTCGAGCAGGCCATCAAGAGTGGGGACTCTATAAGAATGGCTGGATGCTTAGCGATCTGAGATGGAATCCATGTACACCAACAAAGTATGGACTTTGGTTGCCATATCTGAAGGGTTAAATCCCCATCAGGAGCAAGTATATCTTGAGAAGATTACTTGGTGTAGATGGAAAAGTTGAGACTTTCAAAGCTTGACTTGTTAAAGGTTTTCGTCATCGACCAGGCGTGGATAATGATGAAACTTTTTCCAATGGCTGTGCTTAAGTCCATCCAGATCCAACTTGCCACGGCTACATACCATGACTACGATATCTGGCGGTTCGGTGTCCCAACTGCTTTTCTAAAATATTAATTTACAAGAAAACGTCTATAAGTACACAGCCATAGGGTTTCGTAAACACTGAGAGCAGCGGAAATGTGTGTAAGTTGCTTTACAGGATAAAGCAGGCATCGTGGAGTTGGAACATCAGTTTTGATGTGGTAGTCAAAGAGTTTGACTTAATCAAAATGGTAGATGAACCTTGTATATACAAAAAGGTAGTAGAGAGTAAGGTGGTCATCCTCGTATAGTACGTGGACAACATACTCTTAATAGGAAAAGAGTTTCCTATGCTACGCTCGGTCAATCTCCTCTTATCACAAGGATTCTCCATATAGGATCAAAGTGATACCTCCTAAATCCTAGGTTTTGGATCTATGAGATAGATCTAAATGGATGTTAGGGTTCTCACTAGGTGTAGTAAGATGGTATCAATGGATCCTGGGCAGAATCACTGGAAAAGTTCCAGGGTGATAAAGACGACTGAATGTCAGTCGCAGGCATTGTCTTTACCCTCGATAGAGGGACGGTATGTTGGAAGAGTTCCAAGCGAGATACCGTGGCAAACTAGACGATAAAGGCTGGTGACATCGCTATCAATGATACTACCAAAGAGAAAGTTTGGGTGTATATTAGTTCATGAGATGAACTAGGTTCCTACCATTGTATGACAATGGTGTTGAGGCTTTGGCCCAGGAACCCTGGTCGCATCAGTGACCCAGACATATTCCAAGGTAGTATCACCTGATCATGGAGATAGTTGATCTCCAGGGTGATCAAGGTTAGGATAGTAGACTCAGAGGACAACACGGTGGATCCACTCATAAAGGCCATTTCCCAGAGAGAGACTATTATGGGATGGTTGAGTTTGAGATACTACAACCACTGCTACAGATGGCCCTAGTGCAAGAAGGAGATTGTTAGTTATATGTATGCCCTAAAGGCCATTACTGTACATGAGATGCATATTGTAGTGGATGCTGGGACATATATAGGTAGGACTTTCTTGCTCGACATGATAGTATGCTATCTGGTTGCTCTTTATCTTAACATGTATACTTGCTTTCTCTCTATTCCATGTTGATAAAGCCCTTAGGATGTGTACTCGACTTCCAGGACTATGATGTAGATCATACTATTGGGACCTGGGTAGTCAATGAGTACATCCTTCAATGTTCCTAGTCGTGGGAATATAGAGACGGGGCATCGATATTTCAGAGTAGACTAGCGTATATCTTCTCGACCCATGTGATGGGCGATGGATGATCCCATATCCATTGGTGTTTGACATCGGAGATGGTATGCGGGTGCTCAGTGGTGACTGGGTACACTGAACGGACTCGCCGAGAACTCCCAGATGGTATTATACCTTACGTCAGATGGCGGTTCTCTGGTGACACTGGTACAACTTAGTCTGTTGACCCGAGATCGTCATAGAGTCTTGTGTGTCTCCTACTGTGCTTTGATTTCCACCCTACCACGGCTCTTCTGAGTCATGCAAACAGGTGGTTTTTGGGTACAGTCCCGATTCACATGGAGGCAATGAGCGATAGGAGGGGATTCGTCTCTCCCGGTATTGGGAATTGATGTTGCGCTATGGTCGACTGGCCATAACTGGAAATCCCTGGCCAGGGTTGCACTGATTTAATGGTAAGTGTTATCAGTAGTTTCATGCTTGTTATGGACCTTACATCGGCATGATTTATCAAGCTACTGGGGTCTGATGTTTACCACCCCTAGGCGAGATATGCGATATATCAGACGAACAGACCGGACTGTGCGGTAAGTGTTACTGGTTGGATTCACAGGAGTGTGAGCAGGATTGCTCGTTGATCTTCTGATTGCTCAATACCCTGGTGGCCGTTACGTTTAGCAGACCGCTTGCGGCTTGTGGGTGTTTGATATGATCATCACCTACAGCCGACGTATTGGCGAGACTTTAGAGTCCTACACAGAGGTTTCCTGACTCAAGCGAAACGAAATGGGAGCGCATATGAGATATGTGCGGGACCGAGAATAATACCAGTATGTGATACTGTATTCTATTCTCGCGATTTGTATCATCGGGTGGTTATATGAGATATAGCCGGGTTACCGAATCAAGTGTTGATTCGATATATTGAGACACTTGATACTAGTCGATTATATGCAACATGACCGGATCGTTAAATCAAGTGTTGATTTAATAATTTAATCTATAATTATATATTTGATATATTACTTTACATTAACTAGTATTGGTTCACTTAAGATTGTCTTTCTCACTTTTTGTGCACAAGTTGTATATATGATATATGTTTGTGTACTAGTTTGTATCATGATTGATGATACATGCAAACTTGGGTGTATATGACTTACAAAAGGTTTAGGTTAATGGTTAGGGTTTTATTTATTTTATTTATTTATTTATTTTGGTAAAACTAAATGGTGGCTTTTCTTGTTTTGGCTTGAAGCTTCATGAAGCTTCATAGCATCTTTGAAAAAGTCTAACCATTTTGTTTTGTTGTTTGACCTAACCATCAACCTAAACTCTAGTTTAGTCTCTACAATGGTTTACTCACCCATGGTTGCAACATGATAGACTTCACTTGATTATTCATTTTGATAATGATATATATTATTCATATTCTTTTCTTCTTCATCTTCTTCTTGAAGTGAAGAAAGCTTTCTTAAAAATTTTCAAGTGAAGAAAAAGAGTGAGAAATCAAAATCCAAAGTGAACTCACTTCCTATTTCTTCATCCTCTACCACTTGCCATGTAGTATAGGGTGTTCTCTTCACAAAGTTCATGACCAAGTGAAGATGGAGCTTGAGTTTGAGTCTCCCCGACGTAGATCATCTTCGGCCTCGAAGTCAACGACCTAGCCCGCTCATTTCTCCGATGAAACCAACGCTAGGGTCCGGGATCGCGATGATCGCAGCGAAGGGACGTCAACACGGATCTTTAGAAGTGAAGGACCGGATTTACAAAGGTTGTATTCCCATTCACTTAGTAGCAAAGTAGTTTGCTTGCTTGTAGTTTCGCCTTACCTCTAGTAAACGATCTAGATTAGGGTTCTTTGGCACATAAAAATTTGAATTGGGCAAGGTTGATGCCTTGTGGAACCTCTTGAGTGTGCCTAGGATCCCTACATCGATGCCCTATCTCGGTACTCCCACGACTAGGAACATTTGAAGGATGTACTTGGCGACTACACTTTCTCCACTAGTATGATCTGCATCATAGTCCTGGTAGTCAAGTACCCATCCTAAGAGCTTTATCAACATGTGACATAGAGACAATTAGAGTACATGTTAAGATAAAGAGTAACCAGATAGCTTACTATCATGTCGAGCAAGAAAGTCATCCCTATATATGTCCAAGCATCCACTACAATATACAACATATGTACAGTAATGGACTCTAGGGCATACATATAACTAACACTTTTTCCCTTTTTTATATATATGTATACATGTATATATATGTATAGATACACACACTCCACAACACTTTCCGCCGTAAAAACTCTGCGTGGCTCCGGATATATCCAAACCCCCATCGAAAACAAAACACACGTACACTGCACATTGAGTTTGCTTGACCAGTTTAACTCGTTAATCGGAGGTTCCCTCGCCCCAAAGGCGAGGGGTAATTAACGACAGCTTAGTCCGCAGCTGCCGGATATTCGGATCCCCACAATCAATAAACCCCCGCCTACCCTAGACAGGGGGATCTGTAGTACGCCTGACAAGCGCGCGCGTATTCCCATCACAATGGGATGACGAAAAACACCCTACAGATTCTGGCACGCCTGGTGGGACTCTTTCTCTCCTCCCATATCTCGGGTCAAGTGTTCATGCGAACTCATTTAACATATATGCCGATGTTTGTACTGAAATAATGTTTTTTTCCATGCAGCAATCAACCTTCAACGACAATGTCTCCCAAGATGAATTCAGCTTCCAACGCGACCCACATCTCGTACGTAGTCAAGGTCAATGCTCGTATGGTTCTCCCCGCCAGCCCCAGTCGACAGTGGGAGGAATTGCCCCGCCAGTTTGGCTCCGTCATCATCTACCCTGTCGGAATCGCTCATCTGGTAGAAATCCCGGCAAAATAGGTGGCCAAGCCGGTCTCTAGGGGCAAGAGGCCGAATGTTATGATCGCTAAGGCACCATAACCAAAGCTTAAGGCGGCGTCTGAACGACTCTCTGGTGCTCCAGCTGGGGGCTAGACTTCCGGTAAAAAGGGCAACATCAAACGATGCGGACGAGCTCAGGCGATGACTCCAACAAATGCACAATCGAGCGTATCTCCAAAATCCTCCATCGCCCGGTATACGGCGTCTTCCCAAAGATACAAAGTCTGCCAGGTGCTTAGAACAGAAAAGTTAAGGCAGAAGCGGCTCCGGTATCGAGCCAACCAGAGGGCCAGGGCTTTGTCCAAGTGTAATCTTGTGAAGTTCAAAGAGCAGGGTTACTCTGTGACGACGGCTGAGTCAGCCGTAAAAATCAGTAATTCCTTCGAACCTCTGAAGTGGGTTCAGAGAAATGCCATGGCCGCCAGAATCAAGAAGACAGCGGTCCGAACGTCGCTACAAAGAGACGTGTCCCGGCTCCAACAGAAAAAGTATAACACGGTCTCTTCAAGAATCTATTAGGCGCTCTGTACCGCAAGAAAGCAGCGGGGCAAACCCAGAAAAGAAGAGCCAGCACCATTCAAGAACCTGGTCAGGCCAGCCACCGTTAATAAAAAGATAGCTGGATATATTATCCATACGGTCTGTATGGCGGGTGGGCTCCCCAGTGACAACCTTCGCAGCAAAGGCAAGGATGGGGCCACCACATCCCAAGCCCAATCTGGCTTGAATGTGGTTGCCGCTGCCTAAGAACAGCCGCCTCCTCTAGATGAAGAAAACCCTCTCGATGAGGATGATAGGAAGAAAGACCCCTCGGTCCATGCAGAGTCAAGCTCGGACAGCGAGGAAGAGCCGACTTTCCGCCCCAGGACCCCGGAGCAAGAGCTGCTTCAAGAGCTTCGAAAACAGCTCAGGAGCAAAGAAAGAGAGATGGCCAAGCTCTATTCGAAGATTGACGACTTAACGAACGTTGTGATGCAGATTACGGCTCAAATTGCTCGAGCACCTCCCAATCAATCACAAGTCGCTACTAATCAACCGGGCGATGACAATCCTGTTGGAGATAGTGCCCTCAGCGTCAATTATTGGATCAGAGGAACATGATTGCAATGATTGAGGGAGGACCTATACCGGTAGGACAGTCTTACTCAAGATGATAGTATGCTATCTGGTTTATCTTTATCATCATGTACTGTTTTAGGTGACCTTACAGGTCACTATTTCAAGTTGATAGAGCCCCTATGATTCTTGCTTGACTGCTAGTAGTATGATGGCGATCATATACGTAGGAGCTGGTCTATTAGCACATCCTTAAAAGGTCCCTAGTCGTGGGAGTTTCGAGACAGGGCATCAATACTCCAGAGTAGACTAGTGTATACAGTCGACACCCCGACGAGGGGCGGTGGCCGGTCTCACAAGCCACTGGTGTTAGTTGGTTCACCTAAGATGTATACAGGTGCTCATTGGGTTATGAGTACACCGGACAGGACTTGCCGGGAACATGCTACTTGGGATTATACCAGACGTCAGATAGCAGTTCCCTGGTGACATGTGTATAGGTTAGTTCATCGACATGAGATCGTCATTTGTCTCGTGTGAGTTCCAACTGTACTTTGATTACTACCTTACCACGACTCAAAGGAGTCGTGCAAACAGGTTTTAGTTGGGTACAGTCCCGAGCCATATGGAGGCCGTAAGCGGATCTGCAGGGGTTCGTCTCTCCCGGTATTGGGGATGAGGTCGCGCTGTGTCTAGGAGAGCCATTACACGAAGTCATTGGCCAAGACAGGAGATTTACTGGTAGGTATTCCAGTAGTATCTCAAGGTGTTCATGGCTACACTCCGACACGACTTGTACTGCTTTTGGGGGTCTGACTTTTACCAACCCCCTTGGCCCGCCATGCGATGCTTATAGACGAATGGACCGGACTGTGCGGATATTGTCACTGACAGGCTCAGTAGGGTGTCAGGATGAGTTCGTTCATCGACGTCCCTTTTGGTCAATAGCTTGTAGCCCGTTACGTATGGCTAATACCTTTGACGTGCTAGTGGTTAAATCCACAGCCAAAGTATTGACGAGTCTTTAGAGTCCCCTACAGACAGTTTCTCAAGTTTTGGGCGAAACACTGTAGAGGCCGTATGGATATATGGCAGGGTTCGATCATTTACGTGCGGTATTGCAGGGATCATGATCGGACGGATTATACTAGCAGGCTTTGGTTTAAGATGGATCCTAGTATTGTATCGTGTAGATTTTGTCTCATTGCATTTGTATTCGGCCGGAATACAAATGCAGGTATGTATACACAGTTGCAGGGTTTTCCTGTAATTTATTACGGGATCGTTTTTCTGAAGTTGGCAGTTTGCATTCCGTTTCGACCATTTTCCTTTGTTTCTTTCCTTGGCTGAAAATTGGTGTGGAAGGGGTCATTTGCAAATGTGCAAATTAGCAATTTGGAAGATTGTTTATGTAAATAGTTGTATCATGATGGTTCTACCATTCCTTGACTTCTTTTGTTCATCATTGCTTGAATTTTTGGAGATGGGAATATGATGGGATATGATTAGGTAATGGGTGTGACTTTCTTGATGATTATAATTATTCTCTTTCCTTGCATTATTGGTCTCTCTCTCCCTTCACAACACATGGGGTCGGCCATTCTTGAGAGTGGGCTATCCAAAAATTTTGGGGGAGATTTTGTTCTCTTCATGCTTGCAAAAATTCCCTAGTTCATCACAAAAGTTCATATCTCCTTTCCCACTTCCAAAATGGCAACTTAAACAACCCCTAGAGACATAGTGATCTACACTTAGCCTACAGCATTCTTGGACATGTCGACTCGCCAACTTCGTGCCCGAGTTGTATCGGTCCAGAGGTGGGAGCCCGTAAAAAGACCCGGCGATGTGGTGCCTATCCGACGAGAAGACCGGAGATTAGAGATTCCGCGGGGAGATCGGGATGGTGGCCGAAGACCGAAGGACACGGCTCGCTCGGTATAGATTTCTTCGCTTTCCCTAGTTAGCTAGCATTAGGTTAATGGCCCGATCCGGGTTTTATAGTCCGTGGTAGCGCCGGTTTCTAGTTTAAAGAAAAGTTTTTGTTTCCGCATTTTGCCTCGTTCAAATGGCCGGGGAGCTGCCGTGCACTTACACTGGTATCAGAGCCAGGCCATTAAGCTAGTGTAGCTTGCTCTAACGTGTTTAGAACTGCGATCGAACGAATTTTCCAAAACCGCGTTTCCATTTGCATCATTTTCTGTCGAATTTTTTTTTGCTCGAAAAATTATTTTAAGTGTTGCAGAAATTCGTGCAGGCAATTTTAAGAATTCTGTGAAAAAATGGTAGTGTGATACTGTATCAAGACCACGGAACCGCGGCCATACCCCTGTTCTGGCCGTGGTTCCGCCGCAATAAAGTGTCTTCACCATACCATTTTTCCTGCAGAACTCTTTAAACTTGGAATTGGGGTTTTTGGTATATTCTGTTTGGGCCCAGATTTTTCAGAGTACTTGGTATTGTGCTTGGGGCCCACTTCGAGAAATTTAGTCGATCGAAAATTTTAAACATGTTAGTTCACAGTATTTACATTATATCTGCGACCGTGAATATCATTTGATCGGTAAATCCTGTCTAACTGCTATAGCCCTTTTAGACGGATTTGCGAACGTGACATTCACGTTGATGTTCTGTGTTGTGCTGTGATGTTGCGGATTGTTGTGGTGGATAGCCTGGATGCAATGGTAGTACAGTTGGGTTTATTATGTACATTTGATATTGCGGCGCGAGCGTCCGACATGTGGACTGCCGTCACTGCCTGTTTGTATATTATTCTTTTAGGGCACGACCGGGCTGAGGTCGGTGTACCCGTTGTATGTATATTTTACTTTTTGTACTAGGATTACCCCGTAGAGGGGTGCACGGATAGCCGGGTTCTAGAGGGCAACGAGCCCGCATCTCATGGCTTTGAGACGGAGTGGGCTTCACTCTAGAATTGGCGGGCTATTCGCCGCACTCGTAGGGGTATAGGTTGACCCAAGGAGGGGTGCCCAAGCTACCGGATTCTGTGATGTGCTGGGTGGTCCATTCACATTGCTGAAAGGGGCTGCCTCGCTTCAGGTTTTGGCGGGTAACTTGCCGCGTCCGTAGGGGTCTAGGATTTCATTGCACAGGCTATCCACACGGCCAGGGGAACGTCGGGTTACAGTAGCGGCTTTATGAAACCCGGGGATCCCAGATATCTGTATTGTTCTGTGATGCTTATTACATTTCTGTGATGTTGTATTTTATCACGCCTTGAGCGATTATTATATATTGATATATATACTAGTAGATGTTGTATATGTTTTGCATCCGCGTTAGTCCAGTCCACGCTTTGTCGTTAATTAAGTAACCAAACGGGTGATGACGGGCCCAGTGGCGAATGCTGATGGCATATACGTACATCATTATTTTCGTTCTTTATTGGTGTCATTAATTGATGGGACTGCATTGATTCGGATCAATGCAAGTTAAGAAAACCTATTCTGATGTTGTTGGAACAATTTTCAAAAAGCTGTTATTGCAAGGACGTTCTCTTTTGTTTTGCACAGTGGTATTCAGTTAGAATATCCAACACCTCAGTTGACGAGGCAAGGGTCGAGATCCCTTCACCGGGAGTGACCCCTTGGACCGATGTTTGCGTCAGGGCAATAACTTCACTATAGTCGATTACTTTTGCTTTGCATCATGGTATTCAGTTGGAATATCCTGCACCTCATTCTACGGGGAAAGAGCCGAGATCCCTTCACCGGGAGTGACCTCTTTAGCAAAGATTTTCGCCAATATATTTTTATAAAAAGCTATCCGGTTCCTTCAACGATATCAAGTTCATTACATTAAACGTTTTTCGCCAAAAACCATTCGTAGCCCACCGTCATTTCAGGAAGGCAGCACTTAGTATTCATGCTATGTATGTTGGCCTACGTCAAGGCATAGTGTATGGTAGCTATTTGTTACTTTCTGCTGCAAAGATAGATGCGTTGGTTTGGGAAAGTCGTACTACTATTTTGGCCTACGTCAAGGGTATGTACGGGTGGGTTCAAATTAACCTGGATAGTGACGGGTAGAACTTGATACGTGACTTATGATATTTTGGCCTACGTCAAGGTCATAAGAGCATTGGGTAAAAATCACATCGGGAGTTTCTAAAGAAACTGAAACTTTCCAGATATGCGCATACCTTCTAGAGTGTGATAACGTGAGTGGATTCTATCACATTATCATGCGATGATAGTTGGATCCCGATTCCCACTGATGAGTTGGTTTACTCCTCGGGTGATCCCGACTAATTCTTCTTTCAGGTTTGGAGGAGAATTTGAGTTTACAGTGGGAGGTTTCCTGATTAGATAAAGTGATAACCATTCTGATCTAGGTTAGAGTGCACGTTGAGTGTTTCTTTTCTCTCTCTCTTTGGCAGCGACCATGACCCGACCCTCGACTATGACTCTGTGACCAAGTTGACCGAACCGTCTTATAACACTGGCTTTTGGATTGTCAGAGTTGCATACCTCATTGCCACTCCTACTTTTACCCTTTTCTCCAGAACACCCTGTATTACTATGAACGTCCACTTCCATTGGATAAAACCATCGTATGGTTATATACGAACTCGAAGGAATTTGTTCCAGATTCAAGGATGGTTTCTGGTTCTGAGAAAACGAATAGGACTATTCAGTTTTCTTTTCCTTTTACCTTCTATCAGGTTGCGAGTGCTCCTTTGATTAGGGGATAGTACACCCATTACGCATATTGGATAGTCTTCTTCCAAACTTTAGGCTGGTGCTGAACGGTAGGGAATGAAGAAAGCTGATTAGCCTAAGTGTGGTGTACAGAAGGTATTAAGTTATGATAAATAAAGGGATTAGCAGGAGGGCAAAGTAAATTGCGACTGCTATTCTCGACTAAAACCAAGTATTACATTACCACTCCCACTTCACCTTTGTATTTCTCCAGAACACTCCGTATCACTACGAAGATCCACAGTTTATTGGATACTCCATCGTATGGTTATATACGAACTCGAAAGGAACTTGATCCAGTTCGGGGATGGATTCTAGTTCAGGAGAAATAGGAATAAGGTTTATTCAGTTGTCTTTTATATTCACCTTCTCTCTCGTTGCAAGTGCTCCTAGGATTAGGACAGTACACCATTACGCTTATTGGATAGTCTTCTTCTAAACAAGAGGCTGGTGCCGAACGGTAAGGAAGGAAGAAAACCATTTAGCCTAACAGGGTGTACAGAAGGTAATGACTAAAGGCATATGAAGGGATTTGGAGAGATGACAAAGAAATATACGGTTATAGTTGTGAATCTGGATAATGGAAGAGGCATTATTAGGAATACCCGGATAGCCCTACGAAACATTTCAATGTTTCATTTTCACTGTGTATTGTTAAAAGAAAACTGATTTCCTAATTTGCCCTTGCTCCAGGGTATGTATTTACCAAGTATGATTCTCAAATCTGTATGGTTTTTACAGATGATGAATGGGAGTAAATTATTGGGAATTAGGTGATCATCCTCATTATATCGGAATTCGTTGTAATTGGTGATATTTGAGGAAATCACCTGGGTAGTTTGCCGGACTGCGAAAATTTGGTTTTGAATATCCGCTGTTATGCACCAATTTCAAATTGATATATCTGTACGTCTATTTTTATAGAGTGATATATACCTTTTTGAAATTATGTCCATGATATTTGCCTATATCAGGGGATGGTTAGGTAAAGAGCATTAAACAGCGGTGTAATTCTTCTTAACCATAAGTACAGTTTTCAACCTACGACACACAGTGATTGAGTGATTAGACTCAGGGGACTTATACAGAGTATTGTATGTTGTCCAGTGTCTATTAGGACAGAGGGGTTGGTCCTCGTACTGTATTCGGTTTACTTATGGCTTCTCTAGTTTTTAGACAAGTGTTTCGTAGAAACACAAGGTCTGAGTTTTGAGAAGTTATAGGTATATGAGTAAAGTAGAGAACCAGGTATTGCAAGTATCTGGATTCTTCAAGGTGATCGAAGATGTAGATACTTGTGTATGGTATTCAGTTAATAGTAATGATTAAGAGAACTTGCTTCTTTTTCAGGTTACTCATAATTGGAAGGATTCCTAAGTTGAGTAGTGCTGATCGGCCTCCTTCCGTTTAGATGACATGCACTGGAGACAGCTGCATGATTTGAATCTGGTTCAATTAAATTAGTGCCTCTGTTTCTATATTGGATATAGAACAGTTCATATCTTGACATTGTTAAGGTACGGGGAGTTGTCCGGCTTATGCTTAAAAGCAGACTCTGGATAACTCAAGGCACGTTTCTGTAATGGCTGTTTGTGGGTTGACCCAGGCTATGACGAGGGTTAACTTTCTACCATCTGGAAGATCAATAGTGATATTGTTCATGACTCGCCACAGTTTTAAAAGAAATGGATTTTTTCAGAAAACAGTAGTGGGAGTATGGTAGAACTGCAAGTAATTCCAGAACCGCAAACGATTACTAAAGATTTGATAAGAACCTAAAGATTAAATCTGATTTGACATTCCCCTAGCCACTCCGCAGATTTTGTGGGTAACCTCAGGCACCCGTGAGGTACTTCGGTAGCCTCAAAGATGGTGGCAGGGAGGTTCTTGTTTACCCAGACTTGACACTACTGTTGTTCCAGACTGTGAGACTCGGCAGGAGGATGAGTATAGCGTCGTTCTAAACAAGCTTTAGAAGTGCACGTGTATATGATTCTGCCAGAGGGTTGTCGTAGTCAGTGGGAGCAGCGGAAGCATAGTGGACAAGTGGCTTATGTCTATTTATAGACTAAAGCAGATATAGCGGAGATAGATCATCTATTTCTGATGTGACAGTTATAGGTTTGACTTCATAAGAATAGAAGATGGATCTGTTAAGAAGGTAGCAGGGTGTGATGTCCTGGTATTTGGATGACATACACAGAGTAAGAAGTGAAATTCCTATACTACGATCGGTTATACTTTGGTTGTCACACAGTAGTTTCTCCACATAGGACTTGGATATTATATCAGACATTCTGGTTACTAGATCTATGGTTTTAGATCGAGATTTAGGAAGTTTCCCTATCAGGGTACTTAGACAGCATTCTATGAGTATTTAGAATGGACGACTCCTGGCATGGTAGTGTACCGGCAGGTAATAGAGTCAACCCCTCTAAAGGTGTCTTACAAACTGAAGGGGAGAGGGATGTGCATGATTGGCAGATCACTTGCTTTGGAAATTGAGTCAATTATGAGATGTCGGGTACCACACCAGATTTTGTTTTTGCATGAGATGCAATAAGTCGATATTGATCTGACCCTGGAGAAACATTCGGAAGCAGTTTTAGAACATAAGTGGATGTTCTAGGGATATGATAATGACAGACTCATTCGGGAGACAGTTATCATTCCAGGCTTCCAAGGTGACCAGGATGACAGAGTGATTGTCAGAGTTATAATTTTCCCTCTGACGAGGGGCTGTGTTTTGGACAGGTGATCCAAGCGGACAATGAGGGAGGAATTACACAGGATATTGATTAAGTTCAGTTGACGATACGGTTTAAGAAGTTTGGATTTGGAGTTCATTTATGAACTAGGTCCCATCAGATATCCAAACTTATTCTAAGACAGGTATTGCTCATTTCGGGAGATGGGTTTCTCCGCATACTTAAGATTAAGAGAGATATAGAAAGAAATATCAGAGCGGATCCACTCACTGAGGCTATTCCTTGAACGCAATAGTTTCGCAAACGATCTTTGTGAGACTGACTAGTAGAGGAGTTGGGTGTTCGGTATCACACGGGCTGTGAGTATGCGACATCGCAATAATTAGCCTTGAGTGCAAGTGGGAGATTGTTGGAGATAGTTCCCTCAGAGTCAATTATTGGATCAAAGGCACCTGATTGCAATGATTCAGGGAGGACCTGTTAGTGTGTATGCCCTAGGGGCCATTATTGTATCATACTAGTTTGTATATTACTTAATAGAAGCTTGGGATATTCACATGTATATAACAGTCTTGCTAAACATGGTAGTATGTTACTTGGTTTTTCTATCTTAATATGTGAGTATACGTATTGATAGTGCTCTTGGGATCTTGTTTGACTACCAGCGTTGTGATGGCAGCCACACTAGTGGGGGTCGGGTAGTCTACAAGCACATCCTTTTTCAGGTCCCTAGTCATAGGATTATAAAGACAGGGCATCGATACTCCGGAGTAGACTAGTGTGTACGCTTCTCATCCCAGTTGGGGAGATGGTCTGTCCCACAGCCGTCAGTACGTCGTACTGGAGATAGTATACAGGTGCTCAATAGGTTATGGTCACACCAGACAGGACTCCCAGGGAACTGTTCGTTGGTTTAATACCAGTCGTCAGTTAACAGTTCGCAGGTGACATGAGTACAGCATAGTCCGCAGACTTGACACTGCTACTTCGCCTCGAGTGTGTCCCACTGTTATTAGATTGCTACCCTATCACGGCTCAAAGGAGTCGTGCAAACAGGTAGCAGTTGGTGTAGGGTTCCTAGGCACTCTCAAGAGGTCTCACAAGGCATCAACCATGCCAATTTCAAATTTCAACGGTGCCGAGAAACCCTAACAAGATCGTTGGCTAGAATTTTAGGCGACAAAGCAAACTAGTTAACACTTAACTACAAGAATACGGAAATACAACCTTTGTAGATCCGGTCCTCCACCTCCACGGCTCCGTGATGAGGTCCTCTCCGCTGTCCAAATCAAATCCCGGGCTCTAGCGTCAGCTTCATCGGAGAAAGAGCGGGCTAGGTCATCGACGACGTGCCGAAGATGATCTACGTCGAGGCATCGCTAGATCAAGCTCCAACTTCACCAAGTCAAGAAAACTTGTGAAGGAAACACACTCTACTACTTGGCAAGGGGTAGAGGATGAAGAAATCGGAAGTGGGTAGACTTTAGAATTGGATTTCTCACTCATTTTCATCAATGACCATTGATGAAGAAAGGTTTTCTTCAAATGAAGAAGATGAAGATTATATTATGATAAGTATTTTAGAAAATAGAAAATAAAAGAATACTTATCATAATCAACCATGGTCAAGTGTAGAGAATTGACTAAGGTTAGATGAATGGTTAGGGTTTAAGATGAAGACAAAGTGGTGACTTTGGTCAAAGCTTCATGAAGATTCAAGATGCAAACAAAGAAAGCCACCATTTTGTTTTCTTATCCATTTCTTTTTAATCCAATTAAAAAGATAAATGAATGAATAACAAAAAAAAACCCTAACCATTTACTTAACCAAGGTTTAATTCTTTACACAAACACAAGTAAACATGTATCATCAAACATGATACAATCAAGTGCACAAAACTATATAGAATATACAATGTGCACATCCGAGTGAGAATATCCATTTAAAGTGAACCAATACTAGTTAATGCAAAGTAATATATCAAATATATAATTATACATTAAATCATTAAATCAACACTTGATTTAACGATCCGGTCATATCACATATAACCGATTAATATCCAATGTATCAGCTTATCGAATCAATCCATGATTCGATAACTAGGTTATATCGCATACAACCTTCCGATACATTCATCGCGAGAATGGAATGCCGTATCACATACACGTATTATTCTCGGTCCCGCACATATCTTATATGCGCTCCTATTTCGTTTCTCTTGAGCCAGGAAACCTCTGTGTAGGACTCTAAAGACTCGTCAATACGCCGGCAGCGGATGATGATCATATCAAACATCCACAAGCCGCAAGCGGTCTGCCAAACGTAACGGCCACCCGGGTATTGAGCGATCAGAAGATCGACGAGCAAGCCCGCTCACACTCCAGTGAATCCAACCAGTAACACTACCGTACAGTCCGGTCTGATCGTCTGATATGTCGCATATCTCGCCTAGGGGTGGTAAACGTCAGACCCCAATAGCTCGATAAGTCGTGTCGATATGAGGTCTAAAACAATTCGAGAAACTACTGGTAACACTTACCAGTAAATCTCAGCAACCCTAGCCAGGGATTTCCTGTTATAGCCAATCGAACACAGCGCAACATCAACCCCCTATACCGGGAGAGACGAATCCCCTCCTATCGCTCATTGCCTCCATGTGACTCGGGACTGTACCCAAAAACCACCGTTTTGCACGCCCTCTTGGACGTGGTAAGATGGAAATCAAAGCACAGTGGGAACCACACAAGACTCTATGACGATCTCGGGTCAACAGACTACTCTGTACCAGTGTCACCAGAGAACTGCCATCTGACGTAAGGTATAATACCATCTGGGAGTTCTCGGCGAGTCCGTCCAGTGTACCCAGTCTCCACTGAGCACCCGTATATCATCTCTGATGTCAAACACCAATGGATATGGGATCATCCATCGCCCATCTGTATGGGTCGAGAAGGTATACGCTAGTCTACTCTGGTATATCGATGCCCCGTCTCGATACACCCACGACTAGGGACTTTGAAGGATGTACTTATGGACTACCATGTCCCCAGTAGTATGATCCGCATCATAGTCCAGGTAGTCAAGTACACATCCTAAGGGCTTTACCAACATGTAATAGAGAGACAATCAGTGTACACGTTAAGGTAAAGAGTAACCAGATAGCACACTATCATGTCGAGCAAGAAAGTCCTCCCTATATATGTCCCAGCATCCACTACAATATACATCACATGTACAGTAATGGCCTCTAGGGCATACATATAACTAACAATCTCCCACTTGCACTAGGGCCATCTGATAGCAGTGGTTGGAGTATCTCATACTCAACCATCCCATAAAAATCTCTCTCTGGGAACAGGCCTTTATGAGTGGATCCGCTGTGTTGTCCTCTGAGTCTACTCTCCTAACCTCGATCACCCTGGAGATCAACCATCTCCATGATCAGGTGACACTGCCTTAGAATATGTCTGGATCACTGATGCGACCGGCGTTCCTTGGCATAAGCCACAACTCCATTGTCTCACAATGGTAGGAACATAGTTCATCTCATGAACCAAGATACACCCAGACTGCCTCTTTGGTAGCATCTTTAGTAGCGATGTATCTTACTTTTATCGTCTAGTATGTCATGGTAACTCGCTTGGAACTCTTCCAACATACCGTCCCTTTACTGAGGGTAAAGACAATGCCTGTGACTGACATTCAGTTATCTTTATCACCCTGGAACCCTTCCAGTGATTCTCCCCAGGATCAACTGATACCATCTCACTACAACTAGTGAGTGTCCTAATATCCAATTAGATCTATCTCATAGATCCAAAATCCAGGATTTAGTAGGTATCACTTTGATCCTATATGGAGAATCATTGTGATATGCGGAGATTGATCGAGCGTAGCATAGGAAACTCCTTCCCTATCAAGAGTATGTCATCCACGTACTCTACGAGGATCACTACCATACTCCCTACTACCTTTTTGTATATACAAGGTTCATCTACCATTTTGATGATGTCAAACTCTTTGACTACTTCATCAAAACAGATGTTCTAACTCCGCGATGCCTGCTTTATCCTATAAAGCATCTTGCACACGTTTCCGCTGCTCCCACTGTTTACGAAGCCCTCTAGCTGTGTACTTATAGACGCTCTCTTCCAAAACACCATTTAGAAAAGCAGTCATGACACCCAACCGCCAGATATCGTAGTCATGGTATGTAGCCGTGGCAAGTAGGATCTGGATGGACTTAAGCATAGATACTGGAAAAAGGTTTCATCATTATCCATGCCTGGTCAATGACGAAAACCTTTAACAAGTCTAGCTTTGAAAGTCTCAACTTTTCCATCTACACCAAGTAATCTTCTCAAGATATACTTGCTCCTGATGGGGATTTAACCCTTCAGATATAGCAACCAAAGTCCATACTTTGTTGGTGCATAAGGATTCCATCTCAGATCGCTAAGTATCTAGCCATTCTTATAGAGTCTTACTCCTGATGGCCAGCTCGAAACTAGTTGGGTCATCATCTCATGATGTAATCTTCGCTCCCACTGTCATAGAGAAACCGAAGTATTTCTCAGGTGGGTGAGGAACCCTACTAGATCGGCGGAGAGGTTGAGGTTCGTTGGTAACTATTGAATCCTTTGGTTCTTTCAAATCATCAGCTACAGTTTTGTATAGCTAGAACCTTTCCAGTTCTACATAACAGATCTTGCCTTCAGCTTGTCCGGATTTTGCTTTTCAGACATAGCCCGGACAACCCCAAATCTTAACCAACTTAAGATATGGCTCTTCCCCTATCATATCACATATGAAATGTTAGGCAACTGATTTGATTTGAACCATATTCTATAGGTATGCAGCTTCTCAAGTGCATAACTCCCAAAAAGGAAATAGGTAACTCAGTAGTACTCATCATAGAGCACACCATATCACATAGGGTGCTATTGCTCCGCCCCGATATACCATCGTGCTATGGTGTGTATACGGAGGAGTAATGCTGAGAGAGAATCTTATTCTCCTTTAGAATAATCCAGGATTTCCGTGCTCAAGTATTCTCCTCCTCGATCTCATCAAAGGATATAATACTTATACCCGTGTTATGGTTTTCTACTTCTAAATCATATTCTGTGAATATCTCAAAAGGTTCGGACTTGTGTTTCAACAGGAACATATGTCTGAATCTTGAGAGATTATCAGAGAATGTAACGAAGTACAAAGAACCATTTTCTGGCATATGTAGACAGGGGACCTTACATACATCAACATGTATTATCCCAAGAGTTCATCAACTCTTTCTCTGTTTCCAATAAACAGAGCTGGTGTCATTATATCTTTGTGACATGACTGGCAAGTTTCATAAGATGTAGATTCAAACTGATTTAAATATGCATCTTCATGTAACTTCAGCTAGTCGGGTCGCATTGATATGACCTAGTCTACAATGCCTCAAGAAGGACTCGTTCATTTGTGAACTCTTCCTCTTTTGTGTGTTCTGTATACTAAAGAACTGTAGTTTGATTTAGAACATCAATGCTTTTAGATAACGTGCCTGAACCGATCAACTTTTGATATAGGAAATGTTTAAAACATTATCCAACAATACAAAATTATATCCCTTCTTTGCTAATAAAGAGACTGATATGATTTTTTATATCAGGTTCGGTATCTAATAACATTCGTTTAGAATCAATGTATTGATAATACGGGATGACAGTGACCAACAGACTTGGCTGCAACACTTGCCCCGTTTTCTGCCTCATGAAACTTATCACCCGTTCTCAGTTTTTCTACCCTTTTGTAGCCCTATGTAACAGATTACATATCTGGAATCCTGATCCGGTATCATATACCAAGGATGCGGAGGATACTGAGAAACAGTTCTATATATAATGAACACACCCAAAGATGATGCATCAGCATGCACTGTCTTCGTTTGGGCGGCACGGGAATTCTGGTATTCCCCAATTTCCTGCTCTGTCTTATAACAATTATAAGTTGGAGCGGGACCAACGTTCCCCAGCTCAGTATAACAAGCGGGTTCGGTCAATAATCCGTATTATTATCTTGATTAAGGCATGATATGGTCGCTACCTGGAGAGAGAGAGAAGAAAACACTCAGCGTGCACTCTAGCAAGAATAGATTGGTTTTTATTTTATCTAATCAGGATGGCTCCCACTGCTTTTTATCAAATCTTCCTTCAAACCCTAAAAGGAAAGACTAGCCGGGATTAATTACACACTACAAGTTCGCTAATCTTTCAGCCAAGCCAGTGTCGGTACTTTGAGGGAGGTCCCCCGTGCTTTCGCACGAACCTAATTAATGTAAACCTCGTTTTCCCAGAGGCGTAACCCCGTTGACACCTTTCTAGACACCTACTTGATCGGCTAATTATAATGTATAAAACTCTCCCAGGAGTAACCCTTACTCACAGCGGGTAACGGGATCCAACTATCTCATAGAAGGTATGCAATCTCATTGCAAATTTCAACACTTGAAATTCCCGATAATATTTTGCCCCTAACGTGCTATGACCTTGACGAAAGCCAACAAACCATAGCCCGCTAGTCAAGTTCAACCCGTACATTTCTTGATTGAATTAAACCCACCCGCACGACCCTTGACGAAAGCCAACAAAGCCGCACGGCTACCCTAATCCAATCGCATCGTATGCAGCAGATAAGCAGCATATAGCTACCGCACACTGAACCTTGACGAAAGCCAACAAATGCAGCACGAATACTATATACAACTTATCTGAAATGACGGAGGGCTACGACAGGTTTTTCTTAAAACCTATTGCGTAATGAACTTGATATCGTTGTAGAATCAAATGATTTTAAAAATGGAGTGTTTTTGAAGCTTTTCTAGTTTTGTTAAAGGGGTCACTCCCGGTAAAGGGATCGTCGGCCTTTTTCTCGTCGAATGAGGTGCAGGATATATCATATATATCACTGTGCAAAGTAAAAACTCTTAAAAGCAATCAAAAGACAAACCGAGTGTGTAGCATTTGCTAGTTATTGCTAAAGGAGTCACTCCCTGTGAAGGGATCTCGGTCCTTTCCTCATCGAATAAGGTGCAGGATATATCACATATACCGCTGTGCAAAGCAAGAACTGTAGCTACCTGTTTTATTTTGAAATTTGATTCTACAACATCTTAGGTTTCTTTTATTTCATTAATCACATTAATGAAGTCCCATCATTTATATACCTAAACATCAGATATAAATACGACGTACACTTATGCCATCCGCATTCGCCTCGATGTCCCCTCGTGCACCGTTAGGTTAGGTAACTAACGGCAGAGCAGGGCAGGGCTAGCGCGGGTGTAAAACATAAGTAACGTCTATATAATATATCATATATACTATATAAAGTATCCATCACAGAACATCAGATGATCACATCACAGATATCGCAGCAGAAGAATTATATGAAATATTGGATATACTAGGACGTCCGTGTTTTCAATACGAGCCAGTACAAAACACGGATTCCACGGTCATGATGAATAGCCTGACCCACACCCCTAGACCCCTACGAGAGCGGCAAGCAACCCTACCAATTCTAGAGTTAGGAGACCGGGACTCGACTCCTCGAGTTGGTCTCCCACTGGACTCCAGAACCCGGTTACTTGTGCTCCCCTCCTTGGGTCTATCCTAGTGCGGAAAAGTAAATAATATACAAAATGTGACATCTTCCGCAACCTGGAAGTGCCCCAATAAAAGAATATTACATACAAGTTTTTACATGAATGAAAATGAAAAACACTCATCTCACATAAAAACCCCCGGCTATTCAAACACGACAATCCAATATAGCATATCCAGCAACCCATAACATCACATGTCATCAACGTAAGTAAATATGCGCATCCCAATTGTCGTTGACATATAGCAACGAAACCGGCGATATCACATATTACACTTACGGTCACAGAAAAGAAAGTGTAAAACTACAACAGTTGGAATCCGCAACCACCTCAGACATCGCATGCCTGACCAAATGAATTCTTAGACATCGCATGCCTAACAATTATAAACCCCGCATTTTAGTCTCATTATTGAAAACTCTTTTCAATACCAAGTCGGGCAATTCAACAAGATTCCCGACATCCTGATCGATTGCTCGTTGCAAACTTCAGTAGACGGCCGCACCCCCGATACCATCGACGAAGTGCACCAAGGCGGAACACCGCTGCCGCGAGCACCCGAACGGATGCTTTCGGCGACGGGGTTCTCCTACAGTCACTTGGTCGGGGATATGGAGTGAGGCTGTCTATTAAGTTTACCCGGCGAGTATCCGCGTACGCTATGTGATTGCGACGGACTTTTGATCGCATCAAAATTCCGTGGCAACCGATCAAGTGAGACTAAAGTGCTATGTTTATAACATTCATTCAGTTATCTCATAACTACTTGTGAATTCCAATTATTGTATCCCATTCCAGATAAATAGAAAATGTTAAACTTTCTGATCGAACATTCAAACACCCAAGTTTTCCCAATACAGATCAACACATGAAACGAGTCTAAAAACATTCAGTTCGTGCCTCAGTACCAACGGTCCAGCCGTAGAAGGGTCAAGCCAACGCCTCACATGTGGCACGCCGTACTTCCCCAAACCCTAAGGTTCAAAGGGCAGTTCAAGACGGTCACATAATCGAGTTAAGGTTTGTTGTCTTCTAGAGGGTCCATCGAGTCACTTGCACTACTTAGAACGTCTTTAAACCACGGAAAAATCCAACACTTGGAAATTTCCCGGCAGGGGAAAAAGTGGGTATTTATATCCGGTCGAACTTTTTAACATATTCAAAAATTATCCGGAAAGCCACACAGACAAAATTTGATAATCCGATCGAACATTCGAATCCCTTAAACAACTCAGAAAATTCAACTCTTGAAAAAATATTAAAAATTCCCAGGAAAACCAGCACTGCATATTATGAATTACTGTGCAAAATTGGATGCCACAAAAGACAAAACGGCCGCGGATCCGCCGCACATGCAATGCTCGTGGCGCGGATCCGCGGCGCATTGATCGAATTAGGCACACGAATTTTACAGTATTCCTTAGAATTTCCTGCTGATTTTTCTGCATATTTTTAATATGGAAAAATCCGAGATTTTAGAAAAAGTCCAGAGAGTATGTTTGGTTTAGGGTTTCGGGTTCGTTCGGGTTTCAAACATCGTCTACACTTCGCCTAAGGCTCTAGCTAGGCTTTGATACCACTGTAGGGTTCCTAGGCACTCTCAAGAGGTCTCACAAGGCATCAACCATGCCAATTTCAAATTTCAACGGTGCCGAGAAACCCTAACAAGATCGTTGGCTAGAATTTTAGGCGACAAAGCAAACTAGTTAACACTTAACTACATGAATACGGAAATACAACCTTTGTAGATCCGGTCCTCCACCTCCACGGCTCCGTGATGAGGTCCTCTCCGCTGTCCAAATCAAATCCCGGGCTCTAGCGTCGGCTTCATCGGAGAAAGAGCGGGCTAGGTCATCGACGACGTGCCGAAGATGATCTACGTCGAGGCATCGCTAGATCAAGCTCCAACTTCACCAAGTCAAGAAAACTTGTGAAGGAAACACACTTTACTACTTGGCAAGAGGTAGAGGATGAAGAAATAGGAAGTGGGTAGACTTTAGAATTGGATTTCTCACTCATTTTCATCAATCACCATTGATGAAGAAAGGTTTTCTTCAAGTGAAGAAGAAGAAGAAGATGAAGATTATATTATGATAAGTATTTTAGAAAATAGAATATAAAAGAATACTTATCATAATCAACCATGGTCAAGTGTAGAGAATTGACTAAAGTTAGATGAATGGTTAGGGTTTAAAATGAAGACAAAGTGGTGACTTTGGTCAAAGCTTCATGAAGATTCAAGATGCAAACAAAGAAAGCCACCATTTTGTTTTCTTATCCATTTCTTTTTAATCCAATTAAAAAGATAAATGAATGGATAACAAAATAAAAACCCTAACCATTTACTTAACCAAGGTTTAATTCTTTACACAAACACAAGTAAACATGTATCATCAAACATGATACAATCAAGTGCACAAAACTATATCGAATATACAATGTGCACATCCGAGTGAGAATATCCATTTAAAGTGAACCAATACTAGTTAATGCAAAGTAATATATCAAATATATAATTATACATTAAATCATTAAATCAACACTTGATTTAACGATCCGGTCATATCACATATAACCGACTAATATCCAATGTATCGGCTTATCGAATCAATCCATGATTCGATAACTAGGTTATATCGCATACAACCTTCCGATACATTCATCGCGAGAATGGAATGCGGTATCACATACACGTATTATTCTCGGTCCCGCACATATCTCATATGCGCTCCTATTTCGTTTCGCTTGAGCCAGGAAACCTCTGTGTAGGACTCTAAAGACTCGTCAATACGCCGGCAGCGGATGATGATCATATCAAACATCCACAAGCCGCAAGCGGTCTGCCAAACGTAACGGCCACCCGGGTATTGAGCGATCAGAAGATCGACGAGCAAGCCCGCTCACACTCCAGTGAATCCAACCAGTAACACTACCGTACAGTCCGGTCTGATCGTCTGATATGTCGCATATCTCGCCTAGGGGTGGTAAATGTCAGACCCCAATAGCTCGATAAGTCGTGTCAATATGAGGTCTATAACAATTCGAGAAACTACTGGTAACACTTACCAGTAAATCTCAGCAACCCTGGCCAGGGATTTCCTGTTATAGCCAATCGAACACAGCGCAACATCAACCCCCTATACCGGGAGAGACGAATCCCCTCCTATCGCTCATTGCCTCCATGTGACTCGGGACTGTACCCAAAAACCACCGTTTTACACGCTCTCTTGGACGTGGTAAGATGGATATCAAAGCACAGTGGGAACCACACAAGACTCTATGACGATCTCGGGTCAACAGACTACTCTGTACCAGTGTCACCAGAGAACTGCCATCTGACGTAAGGTATAATACCATCTGGGAGTTCTCGGCGAGTCCGTCCAGTGTACCCAGTCTCCACTGAGCACCCGTATATCATCTCTGATGTCAAACACCAATGGATATGGGATCATCCATCACCCATCTGTATGGGTCGAGAAGGTATACGCTAGTCTACTCTGGTATATCGATGCCCCGTCTCGATACACCCACGACTAGGGACTTTGAAGGATGTACTTATGGATTACCATGTCCCCACTAGTATGATCCGCATCATAGTCCAGGTAGTCAAGTACACATCCTAAGGCCTTTACCAACATGTAATAGAGAGACAATCAGTGTACACGTTAAGGTAAAGAGTAACCAGATAGCACATTATCATGTCAAGCAAGAAAGTCCTCCCTATATATGTCCCAGCATCCACTACAATATACATCCAATGTACAGTAATGGCCTCTAGGGCATTGATCGCACGCTTTTAGCGTGTCGGATGTTCAAAGTTCTAAAGTATAACCGCGATCAGGACGGTGTCGCTTTGCAGCTAGCCGGTTGAGCACGGGTCGATCCACAGGGAGATGGTTGTATTTCCGTTCTTGTCTTAGACGAGTCAATAAAGAATGAGTATATGTTTGTTCAATCTAACCTATGTGTATTATTTGCAAGTATAAAGTTGTTAAGAAAAAGATACGAGATTATAAGCTAAGGAAATCCGTACTCAAAACCTTTGAGCCGAGTCTTGACCAATTGAAGCTAGAGCAATCGGCAACAACATGGATTAGTGGATTTAAGCGCGGTATTCGTGGAATCCGGCTTATCTACCCTTGTCCTTCCGTTCTTGTCTCTTGCTTTCGCCTCCGGCCAAACCGAACGGAACCGGTCACGGTTAGGAATCACCGTTACCTTGTTAGGGTAGGGTGCCTAACGGAGCGCTTGCGTATCGTTTGGGCGGAGTTCAATGGAAAATAACGGGAAAAGGAAACGAGCAAAGAAATGTTAACTTACAATACCATATTTATTCTTAACAACGATAATTACAACCATTCACAAAAAGAACCAAAAAGAGCAAAAGAAAAGAACAAAGAAAAGAAAAGATTACAAGTAAGTAAGTGCATGAATTAAATTGCATGAAAGTAAAGCATGAATGTAAAGAAAGTAATAAAAAGCAAGAAAGAAATAAGCAAGAAAGTAATTACAAGAACATAGAACTCAAGACAAGCATGGGATCAATAGCCAACCCTTAAACTTGCAAGCTCAATCAAGAGGTTGTAAGATCAAGAGAAGGGTAAAGAACTCATGTGAAGTGAAGAACTTGTTCCATAAGAAAATACGACCCTTGAGATCAATAACAAACCCTTAACCTTTCAAGCTCAATGAAGAGGTTGAAAGATCAAGAGAAAGCAAGGATCTCAAGGGGAAGTTAAACAAAAGAGAATGATACAAAAACCCTCATCTTCATTAACATCCACTCAATGCTCTCACTACATTTTCATGGAGGAAGAATGAAGAAGAAGAAGAAGAACTACACTAAAACCTACAAAAGAGGAACAAAGAATTCAACACCAAAAGCTTGGCAAGTTCTGGGGTATTTATAGGAGGTGAACTGAAAACCTAGGGCAACAATCTGCCATAAAATGAAGTACCCAAAATGCCCCCAAAAGACGACAGAACGAGGACCCCACATGGCCGCGGATCCGCGGCCTAAGCCTGCTTAGGCCGCGGTTCCGCGGCCGTATAGTGGAGGTGGGTTCTGGGGTTTTGGGATTTTTCCTGGTTTGTTGTCCTCTTCAGTGTGGTATATGACATTTCTCAGAAACTCTTCACAATTATTCCAGAATTTTAGTAGAACAAAAATGTGACGTGATGTGGATCTTTTGCCATGATTTCCTCGAGCTCCGCGTAGATTTCTTGGATCTTGTGTTGACCTAGAGCGTTGTGCATGACATGACAATCGATTTGCCATCTTGTCCTTTAAACTGGTATGTGGCAACACACGGATAGAGAGCGGAGACCCGTGTTTTATCAGTTGTTGGCAGTAATCCAGAATTTGTCGTACTTTTCCATGATATTCACTGTTCAGAGCAGAGAACCTGTATTCTGCAGTTATGTCGCAAACACAGATTAAAAGCACCTGCCTATAAACAAACGAGCGTAAGAATGGGCGGTATAAATTGCAATATTCTGGTATGAACAAATACCCCCAAACTTAACTTTTGCTCGTCCCGAGCAAAACCAATTATTCACAAAAAAGTTCTAACCGCACTTTCGCAGGGAACGCGATTGCACTGAGTGCGTGCAACAAGCCGTTAAACCTCTAGGTGTCCCTAGTAGGAGGAGTGTTGTCTCCTGAGGGTTTTCAGCGGATACTACCCACAAAATCCCGTCAAGCTAGTGTCATAAGTTAACATCGATTCTACTCCTACAGTTTAGTATTTACGTTAGAAACTCTATCATCCTAAGTTAGAAATATCCAACCCTTATGCTTCACACCTCCTATCTATTTAACTTTAGATCATATACGTTCCAAAAAAGTTTAGAAAGATGTTGGTATCTCCTGAGTTTTCCTTCTAAAGTGTGGTCTTAAATCCGGGATTTTTGTCAACTTTACAGAAAATACAAGTCTTATTCTTCATTTCTATCTTTTGTCCAAACATCGATTGTATATCCCCTACGTGTGTGTAAATTTTTGCACCCCTACACTTAAGAATTCAATTCAAGCTATAATACCCTTGCCCTAATACCTAATACTACTTCTTTTCATTAAGGATGGACGGTTTTGCTCACACACCTTCCATGCGACTATTAATGCTTCTTGAGGCACTAACAGCCGATTACTGAATGTGTGAGTTTAAAGCGTAAATAGCAGTTTCCAGGTCTTGATTTTATTCATTTTTTCTTTTTCTTTTTCTTTTTCTTTTTCAAGACCGGATATATTTTTCAATATGCTCTTTTGGTGTTTAGCTTTAAATACCGTTTTTTCTTTTATACTAGGCTTTCAGGCAAGAGTATTTCTAGGTATCCTCTACTATCCCAAGTTTCAAGGTGCGTGTAAGTGCAGTTTGTAAGGTATATACTTTCTAAATTTAAACTCAAGAAAAGAAACTATTTTTCAGACTTATCCTCCAGTAAAGCTTCAATACTTTCCCTTCATCTTGACTTAACTCAAGAACTGAACTCAAGATTACCTATTTCTCAAAAAAACTGTAAGGACGTATATTTACCAAAGTTAGACAGAATGAGGGTTATTTTTAGGGTTTTTAATTCCTAAGCCTAGGAGTTAGTTATTTCTAATATATCAACTAAAATTTCAGAATAAAAATCTAAGTTACCCTATTAGCTAACTTGACGACAAAGTTTTTATATTTTTTTTGGAAAATTTTCAATTTTTGTGGGTTTTTAATAGGGTATGCAAATGCAAAATATACAAATGAATGCGAAGGAAGAAAGCTTACCGAGCACACCCCCAGACTTAAACTTGACAGTGCCCTCACTGTCAGGCTATACCAAGAGGGTCAAAATTGTCGGCGCTCCCCCTAAAAACAAATTATATACAAAAAGAAAAACCAAAAATATATACAAAAAAGGTGTTCCCCCCAAACTTAAGTAAAACAGTGTTTCCACTGTTAGGCGTTGAAGTTCATGTTTAGGGGGGAAAGAACAGTATCAAGCTATACAAGGCCTTACACAGGCCAAAAGTTAGTACCAACCATTGAAAGATCTTATCGTGATAAAGCAGTGGCTGGTGAAAGAAGGTGAAGAGGAAAGAAATGGAGAATACGCGAGACCGTATGCGGAGAGAAGCGGGATATGGTCTCGGTATATGAGAGGAAGAAGAATGGCGGAAGGGAAAAAGAAGTGGAATACGAACTTGAGGGAGGAAATGGAGTGAATAGATTAGCACAATTTGTGATGAGCGATGTGTAAACAGCGATTGTGCTAATCTATTAACCCGGCGAGAGATTGGGTCAAATCCCTCAAGATTCGTAAGAACCCATGGGTACGCCGAACTCGGTAAACCAGACACAGGAAGTGAAAATGGTACGGGTTCTTGCAAGGTTGGAACGATGGAAAGGATGGAGGGAAGTGGTTGAGGAAGGGTATCGGTTAAGGGTTCTGGAGGGTGTACACAGTCAGTGAAAGGAACAGGATGAATTGGAAAATCCGACTCATCATCTAGAACTGTTTCATCCTTAAAAATATCCTCAAAATGCTCCTCAAAGTTAAGCTTATCCATGCATATTTCATCAAAGTCCAGACGCATATGTTGTTCGGGAAAAACATTTAATGACTCGGGATGATGAATTGGAGAGAAAAACTCAGTCAAATCTACGGGTTCATCATCCAAAATAGTCCCAGCGTCAATATCCTTAATCAAGTGAAAGTCAATTTTCTCAGACACCTCATCAAAAGCATGGATTTCAATCAATTCAGGTTCTAAGATGGAGGTGTAGAGGTCAAAAGGATTGGGTGTGGTTTCACTTGGCAAGGTCCCTTCACAATTTGGCAAATCAAATACTACAAAGTCGCACAACTCATTAAACATTCTATCTTCAACTGATAATTCATTAGGGACACTTGATAGACTTTCGACACAGGAGTTGTGGGATTCAATTTGAGACGGGTAGGTTTGATTTGGAAGGGTATACAGCTCACTTTCTCCACTCAAATTCACATCCTATCCTACCGCCTCTTCATACATTGGAAAATTTGGAGCTAGTTGAAAACTAGCTACCGGGTCACTAGGTTGTATGAGGGCGGCCATGGACGCATTCAAATCCATCATCTGTTGGCTTGACGCTACCCTAAAGTCTTCCAAGGACTGTTCTAGACTAGACATTGGTTGTGAAGGGGTTTCAGTAAAAGATTCAAAGTTGTTTGGATACTGAAAATTCCCAAATGGCGGTTCAGAAACAATGTCTAGGGAAGGTGAAAAAGTAGGGTAGGACTGGTAGGAATTGAATGGTTGGACAGGGGTAGGATCAACATTTGGATAAGAAGGTGAATGAAATTGTTGATCCCAAGAATTTGAAGTGGTGACAGGAGTGAAAGATCGGCTACGAGATTGTTCAATACGTTCTGCAATAGACATAGGTCTTGGAGTTGCAATATGACTCGAAGAAGGGGTATCAACGTAAGAAGGGGTGAATGTTTGAAATGGTTGATACGAAGTTGATTGCGGAGTCAAATTGTTTGTCCTAGACGCGTCTATCCGATCTCTCAATGAAATTTTTGGCATGGATGGATCGTTCGAAGTTCGGCCAAAGCAAGAACCGTAAGAAGTAATGTCTGGTTGGGGGTACCAAAGTTCGGCAAGAGTTTTTCGAGGTGGGGTACCCATGATATGAAGAGAGAGAAAGAAAGGTAGAGAAAAGGAGGGGAAAAAGAATGTGATATATTTTTTTTATAGTTTATATATTAACAGAAGAATGAAATATACACACAAAAAGAATATGGACAAAAACAATCACGACACAAAAATACCACACACCTAATCGTTCTAGGGTTCACCTAGGTCAACTAGACCTGCTCCAGAACTTGATTGTCGAAGTAAAACTGTGTCGAGAAACGGGCTCAAGATACACTGATCACGAGGCCAGGTAAGTGCAGAGATAAGGGGAGGTTTTCCAACGCTTTCGCGAAGTTCCTTAATTAAATAACCCTTTCTCTTTTGGCGGTTGCGCCGTTAACACTTTCCTAGACACCCGGTAAACAATATACCGTTAAGCGAGGTTCTAAACACAGTTAAGTTCTCCTAGTGAGCGCGAAGTCCTTAAGGGTTAAAGTCTAATTTCTTTTAAAATTTGTGCGGGTAAACGTTATGCTCAAGTTCGTGATTTGTGGGCCACGGAAAAGGTGATGAAATCCTTTACCGTATGTTGTGGGGTTCGCTTGCCCTTAAGTCCGTATTAATGTATGCAATGCGCAATTCAATAAAAATTCTATAAAGAATCAAACAATCGTTTTTTGGTTTAAGCGCGGCACTGAAACAAATACGGGTTAGTCAATTTTTAGCGTTTGCTAGCGAACTTGCAAAGAATCCTGCAAAGAATAGAATATTGGATGCGTCGGATTTGAGAAGAAGGTGTTTAAGAAATACGTACCGTTACGTTTTTGAGTTAGGAAACCCCCGTTGAATCAAATCCGGTAAGCTTGGAAAGTTCGCTTGCGCGGGTCAAACTACCCGGATCTTTGGCACTGTACTTCGTAATCACCTTAACTTTGAACGTACACTTTGCTCCCCACAATCGCAGTTTGCAAATCCGCAAAAATCTGCACTCTTGCCCATAAAAATGATCAAAAATAACAAAAAGATTTTTTAAAATTTTTTTTTTATTATAAATATATACAAAAAGAATATTAACCCGAATAACGAGATAGAAAATACGCTACCGTCTCCCCGGCAACGGCGCCATTTGATCGCACGCTTTTAGCGTGTTGGATGTTCAAAGTTCTAAAGTATAACCGCGATCAGGACGGTGTCGCTTTGCAGCTAGCCGGTTGAGCACGGGTCGATCCACAGGGAGATGGTTGTATTTCCGTTCTTGTCTTAGACGAGTCAATAAAGAATGAGTATATGTTTGTTCAATCTAAACTATGTGTATTATTTGCAAGTATAAAGTTGTTAAGAAAGAGATACGAGATTATAAGCTAAGGAAATCCGTACTCAAAACCTTTGAGCCGAGTCTTGACCAATTGAAGCTAGAGCAATCGGCAACAACGTGGATTAGTGGATTTAAGCGCGGTATTCGTGGAATCCGGCTTATCTACCCTTGTCCTTCCGTTCTTGTCTCTTGCTTTCGCCTCCGGCCAAACCGAACGCAACCGGTCACGGTTAGGAATCACCGTTACCTTGTTAGGGTAGGGTGCCTAACGGAGCGCTCGCGTATCGTTTGGGCGGAGTTCAATGGAAAATAACGGGAAAAGGAAACGAGCAAAGAAATGTTAACTTACAATACCATATTTATTCTTAACAACGATAATTACAACCATTCACAAAAAGAACCAAAAAGAGCAACAGAAAAGAACAAAGAAAAGAAAAGATTACAAGTAAGTAAGTGCATGAATTAAATTGCATGAAAGTAAAGCATGAATGTAAAGCAAGTAATAAAAAGCAAGAAAGAAATAAGCAAGAAAGTAATTACAAGAACATAGAACTCAAGACAAGCATGGGATCAATAGCCAACCCTTAAACTTGCAAGCTCAATCAAGAGGTTGCAAGATCAAGAGAAGGGTAAAGAACTCATGTGAAGTGAAGAACTTGTTCCATAAGAAAATACGACCCTTGAGATCAATAACAAACCCTTAACCTTTCAAGCTCAATGAAGAGGTTGAAAGATCAAGAGAAAGCAAGGATCTCAAGGGGAAGTTAAACAAAAGAGAATGATACAAAAACCCTCATCTTCATTAACATCCACTCAATGCTCTCACTACATTTTCATGGAGGAAGAATAAAGAAGAAGAAGAAGAACTACACTAAAACCTACAAAAGTGGAACAAAGAATTCAACACCAAAAGCTTGGCAAGTTCTAGGGTATTTATAGGAGGTGAACTGAAAACCTAGGGCAACAATCTGCCATAAAATGAAGTACCCAAAATGCCCCCAAAAGACGACAGAACGAGGACCCCACACGGCCGCGGATCCGCGGCCTAAGCCTGCTTAGGCCGCGGTTCCGCGGCCGTATAGTGGAGGTGGGTTCTGGGGTTTTGGGATTTTTCCTGGTTTGTTGTCCTCTTCAGTGTGGTATATGACATTTCTCAGAAACTCTTCACAATTATTCCAGAATTTTAGTAGAACAAAAATGTGATGTGATGTGGATCTTTTGCCATGATTTCCTCGAGCTCCGTGTAGATTTCTTGGATCTTGTGTTGACCTAGAGCGTTGTGCATGACATGACAATCGATTTGCCATCTTGTCCTTTAAACTGGTATGTGGCAACACACGGATAGAGAGCGGAGACCCGTGTTTTATCAGTTGTTGGCAGTAATCCAGAATTTGTCGTACTTTTCCATGATATTCACTGTTCAGAGCCGAGAACCTGTATTCTGCAGTTATGTCGCAAACACTGATTAAAAGCACCTGCCTATAAACAAACGAGCGTAAGAATGGGCGGTATAAATTGCAATATTCTGGTATGAACAGGCATACATATAACTAACAGTTGGGTGCAGTCCCGAGCACATGGAGGCAGTGGCGGTTAGACAGTATTCGTCTCCCCCGGTATTGGGAGTTGATATAGCGTTGTGTCAGAGAGCCATTACGCAAAGTCCCTGGCCAGGGCAAGCGAGATTTACTGGTAGGTTCCAGTTGTTTCTCAGGGTGTAATGGGCTTCACTCCGGCACGACTTATACTGCTATTAGGGGACTGACTCTTGTCGCCCCTAGGCCCGATATGCGATAGTCTTAGACGAACAGACCGGACTGTACGGAGATTGTCACATCAGGCTCAGTAGGAGTTCGGATGGGTTTCCTCATCGTCCTTCTTAACGACATCTACCTGGGGACCATTACGTACAGCTTGTACCGCTTGCGGTCTGTGGTTAAACGCACTGCCAGTGTAGTAGTCGAGTCATTAGAGTCCCACACAGAGAGTTTCCCTTCTCTATGCGAAACGATATAGAGGTCGTAAGGTTTTACGACAAGGGTTCGGACGCATACGTGTGTTTATGCATGATCAGTCGAAAATATTGCATATTTTAACCGGCAATTTCCTTATCATTTGCATCCATATAGAAGTGTACGGTATTCATAATTCACATATTAGCAAATCGGTCGCAAAATATCAGATTACATGTATTCGACCTTAAAACCATCATTTCTAGGGAAATTGACTGCATTGCATTACATAGCATATTTTCTATATCTTGCAACCCGTGTTTCGAAGTCTATGCAGGAAAAGAGAAGCTTGCTCGATCATTACAGTGCTCGACCATTACAATTGCTCGTAAACTCACTGAACTCAAATCTGGTATCAACACAGAAGAGGAAATACAAATCTAAACATCAAAGGAAGCTAAAAACAGCAGTACCAAGCCACTGAAGAATTCACAGATCTCAAGGCCAACAATGCGCGGCGGAAGGGCGGCCAATGCCAGGTTATTGCGGCAGAAGCGCGGCCCATTGATGACGTCAGCTCCTCAAATTGCATCAAAACTCCTGTTTCAGTGGCCCCAGCTCAATAATGCACACAAACTTCCAGATGATTCCAGATACTTCCTCCAGATCAGCAAACACCTAAACTAGCCTAATACTTCTAGAACTTTCCCTAAAACCCTAGCTTAAACCCTAAGCTAACTCCTAACAAACTCCTTCTAGAAACTCTTCAACAAACTTTGGGAGGGAAAGTTCTAATTCAAACCTAAACCTAGGGTTTGGGAGTCTATAAATAAGACCCTAGGCTCATCATTTGGAGAATTATTCAACTTTAGGAAAGCTCAGAAAAATCAATCCCATTCTTCATCTTCCTCTTCCTCAAGTTTAGTGAGAGAGCTTGAAGGAAACCCTAACCCTAAATCCAACAACAATTCAAGATCTTGAGTGCAAGCCAAGCAAGATGCCTTCAACCCTTTTATGAGCCGAGCCGATCTTCAATCGGGCAAGAGATCAAAGTAGATCCACGATCCACGGAGACGAGCGAAGCCGAGTCAACGATCGATTTCTTCTTCTTGTAGATTCTTGAAAGAATGTATTGAAATTGTTGATTAAATAAAAGGTGATATTCTTTTATCTTGTTTTCTTTAAATTCCGCATCATGTTATCATTACTATTCTTGAATATTGTCTTTGTGGTGATGTGTGAATAAAACTCCGCTCGTCGGGGAGTCGAAACGATCTTTAGTATGATGATGTAACAAATTTGTAATCGATTCTTGAATCCCACGAGTTTGTAAACCCTAGCAAGTTCAAGAATCGACGACCCAATTCGTTGCGATGCTTTCTTGATCGACATCGCTCGAGATTGGGGAGTTCCGATCGTTTCTTGAAATTGCTAGAGGCTAGAATATAAATGGTATCCTCGAAAGAACAAGGGTTAAGAGATGAAACCCTAATTTCATCAAGAAAACCCTAACTCTCGTCGATCACCATTGATCTAGTATCAATTCTTCGAAGGACAAGAACACGAAACCCTTTAGATTGCATCACGTCTAAAGATCCGATCGATTCCTACGAGCCTCTCTTATATTCTTGATTGTTGATTGGAATTATTATTAAAACAACCGATTCTTGATTGTTTATAGTTTCTTGATTCTTGAGTAAAGAATAGTGACACTCGAATACAAATCACATCTTGAATCATGTTTTCGTTTATTGTTGTTTAACATTTCATTTCAAACGTATCAAAATACAATTGAATTGCACAATCCCTGTGGACGATCCGCACTCATTCATTAACTACATCCGACACCGTAGTTTGATTGCGGTCAATATAATTTTTTGATTGTCGTTACTTTTTACATATACACGTCAGAAAAAGAATCAATCAAAATGGCGCCGTTGCCGGGGATCGCGCTAATTCATTTGCATTTTTAGTTTGAAGTGAAAGAATTATTACGTTTTACTTCTAGAAATCAAAATTCGTACAAACTCTTACACGTGTGTTGTGATTTGATTGCAAGGTGATCTGGAGCATTCTGTTCTGTGGAAAAATTTGTTTGAATATACCAGAGAGCTGTAGATAGCAACAGGAGCTTGCTGAAGAAAAATTGTTCACTGTTCCTAAGAACCAACCACGGAAGCGCGGCATGTACATGCATTTTGCGGCGGAAGAGCCGCAGTCTTGAGGGATCTCTGTGGGATTTTTCTGCAGGTGACTTCTTGCTCTCTCCTCTCACCCTTTTTAGCTCCAATTAACCCTTTGCTGCAGGATTCTTTGCAAATAAATCGCAGCGCGGAAAAGCAAAAATAAAATTGTGTGTGATTTTGATTTCTTGGTTGTTTGCATTCTAATACGGAAATTTAAGGGGCACGGCCAAATCCAAATTAGGTGGGGATTTCATTACCCTTCCTAGGCCCCGAAAATCGTCAAACTTGCATCCGCATTACCCCCATTAACTAAAAGAAATCTAGAGAAGACTCTAAGGACTGTCGCGCTCAATAGGACGAGAGAAGGTCGTGGGTAATTCATTGCTTATCCGCGTTTTCTTGTGGTGCCTAAGGCGAGTGTGTCTAAGGCTAGTGGTTATTAATTAGGTCCACTGTAGTGGTGGTTCCTTCCCACTTACCTGGCACTTATCCGGCCACAGGGGGACAAAGAGGCAGTGGAGGATTCTATCCTGCGGCTTGTCTTTTGGCAGTTAGGAGCGATCTAGAGATCGGACCTAGGTGACCATTAGATTCTAGGGTTTGTGTGCTGCATTTGTTTTGTCGCATCATTTTTTCAAAATCCGTCCCTTTTTCAAAGCAAGCACCGCATTCATTCATCCCTAATTATAAGTCAACGCTGCCACTTGTACTAACCCTTTTTAGTACAAGATAGGCTGGACACGGGATTCTAGTGCCCGTTTAGTCCGCGTACCTTTTATCGACTCCGAAGTCGATAATTCTCCATTTACCTTTTCTTTACCCACTACCACACCCACACCGATGGATCCGAATCCGTCAAATTTCTTTAACCCTAATCTGCCACCGTCCGTTGGTGCGCAGAATCCTACTCCACCCCACATTTCTCTCCAGGAAAGATGCTATCCACATAGAGGTCCTCTTTCGACCTGCTTATCCACACCACCAGCCAACGGGGATAACTTTGAGATTAAGCCCCAGTATATCAATCTTTTACCCAAATACCACGGACTCGAGACCGAGGACGCTTACGTTTTCATTACCAAATTTGAAAACGTATGCGCAATGATGGGTACGTCTCAACTTTCAGTGGATGCGATGCGTCTACGACTTCTTCCATTTACTTTGTGCGATATAGCCGAGAAGTGTCTATATAACACCACCGAACACTCTATTACGAATTGGGAAGAATTCGTCGCTGCATTCCTTAAGAAATTTTACCCAGTCCAAAAGACGGCTCGAATCCGTAGCGAACTGAACCAATTTGCCCAGCTCCCTGCCGAACCATTTTCAAAATACTTTGAACGTTTCAAGGATCTATTGGTTCAATGTCCTCATCACGGCATCCCGAGATGGGAGCTTTGCCGAATCATATATGAGGGCAGCAACCCTAGCACTAAACAGAGCCTTGAAAACATGTGTCAAGGTACATTTATGACTAAAGATGACGGGGAAGCTTGGCGATACTTAGAAGAGTTCGCTGAAAAGTCACTAATTTGGGAGAGTGGAACACAACCATTGAATAGGGGTGGCGTACACCAAATAGATGTGTCCATAGGTGTTCGAGCTGAAATGGCAGCAATGCAAAAGAAGCTCGACGCTATGGAACACAAATTTGCAGCAGCCTCCCTAAACCCAATGTCGCTCCCCAAAACTGTTTGTGGGTGCTGTTCTGATCCGTCACATTTAACGGAAGAATGTCCATTAAACTCTGCGTTTCAAGGTCACGAGCATTCTAATGCCGCATTTCAAAGACCTCGAAACGATCCATATTCTTCCAGTTACAATCAGGGTTGGAGGAACCACCCGAATTTTGCTTGGAACCAAAACCAATCTCAAAACACGGTTCCAAACACGAATCAATTTCAACGGGCTCTTCCTCCACCACAACAGCAACCCCTACAACTCACTCAGCACCCCTACCAGTCACAAAATTTCCAAAATTGGGGCAACACTCCTGCACAGTCTAATCCTATGCAGCCCTGTTCTGACGAGTTCTCTCAATTCACTCAAACCATGAAATCACTTTTTTCAAATTTCATGGATGTTTCGACTGAAGTCAGATCTTCCGTCAGTGAAATAAAGAAAAACTCAGCGTCCCAAGCTGAGAGTATTCGCACGATGGAAGCTGAAATCGCACGCTTAAAAGCCGAAATGAGTGCGAGAGAAAAAGGGAAACTTCCCTCTCAACCCCTACAGAATCCTGGGCATTACAATGTAAATGCCATTACCACGTTGAGATCGGGAAGAGTGCTGAACAATCATGTCGGGGAAAATATTGATAATACTGAAAATCATATCAACACCCCGGCTGAGTCTTTCCCACACACACACACTTCACCTTCTGATCCTTCTTCTTCTACCAAACCACCTTCGCACGAGCCTATTCTCCATTTTCCCTTAGGCTCAACACCTTCACCCAACCCTTATAGTTCTCCACAGACGGTCCCCACACCTCCTTTGGGACCTCGTCTACCCCCTTTTCCTTCTCCTATGATGGAACCCGCGCTTATTGCGAAAGCACCTTACCCGAACCGGCTAAGGGCTAATAGAACGAGTCCTCATATGGAGAAAATTTTAGAGATGTTCAAACAGGTTAACATCAATATCCCTCTCCTAGATGCGATTCAGCAAGTCCCCGCTTATGCGAAGATTCTTAAGGACTTGTGCACTAGGAAGAGGAAGACCCAAGTGCCGAAGAAGGTCTTTATGTCTAATAACATCAGCACTGCTTTTATACCCCAGCTTCCAAAGAAAAGAAAGGACCCAGGTTGTCCTACAATTTCGATTTCGATTGGGGGTAAAAACATAAATCGTGCTCTTTTAGACCTTGGCGCGAGTGTTAACCTGTTACCTTATTCTGTCTATGAGCAATTAGGGATTGGAGAGCTGAAACCTGCTCATTGCACTCTCCAGATGGCAGACCGATCTATCACCAAACCAAGGGGTGAATTAGAGGATGTGTTAATAAAGGTCGGGGAATTTGTTTTCCCTGTAGACTTCATTGTGCTAGACACACATCCTGTAGCAAACCCCCGGGGCCAAATTCCGGTGATTCTAGGTCGTCCTTTCCTTGCCACTTCCAACGCTGTTATCAACTGTAGAAATGGTTCAATGAATTTATCATTTGGAAATATAACCATTGAACTAAATATCTATAAAGTTGGAAGTCAGCCGTCAGAACCCTCTGCTCATATTTTAGATGTGTGCTCTGTCCATGAGATCGCTCCCGATAGTTGTGGAGCTGAGGATCTTTGCTTTACTGATCTCGATGACATTAGCACATCTCTGTTTGACTTAGCACAAGATCTTAGTGAGGACACTTTAGCTACACATGAGTCCTGCACTTCTGACTTTTCTCCACCCGAGTCTGTATCTTTCACAGGCTCTGAGCTTCTTTGTAGATCCAAAAATCAATCTATGACCCTTCCTTCTATCATTTCTCCGCCTGAGTTAGATCTCAAAATTTTACCTTCTCACCTGAAATATGCATATCTTGGTGAGAACGAGTCATTACCGGTTATCATTTCCGCTTTTCTTGCATCAGAGCAAGAGAATGCCCTTTTATCGGTATTGAGATCTAACAAAGAGGCGTTTGGTTGGAGTATGGCGGACATCAAAGGGATTAGTCCCTTGATAGTTGAACATCATATACATGTGATGGATGATGCCAGACCGACCCGAGAACCACAGAGACGGTTGAATCCCGTCATGAAGGAAGCTGTCATGAAAGAAATCGTCAAGTGCTTAGATAATGGTATTATCTACCCCATCTCCGATAGCCAGTGGGTGAGTCCTATACATGTCGTTCCTAAGAAATCCGGCATCACAGTTATCACAAATGAGGCGAATGAGTTGATTCAGACACGCGCCCAAACTGGGTGGCGTGTATGCATCGATTATAGAAAACTCAACGCTGCTACGAGGAAAGACCATTTTCCTCTACCATTTATTGATCAAATGCTGGAACGCTTAGCGGACGAGAGTTTTATTGTTTTATGGACGGATACTCAGGCTACAATCAGGTCCCCATCGCCAAAAAGGATCAAGATAAAACCACTTTTACTTGTCCTTTTGGTACCTTTGCTTACAGTCGCATACCCTTTGGGCTATGCAATGCTCCCGCTACCTTTCAGCGGTGTATGATGGGGATATTCTCTGATATGGTAGAGAATTTTTTGGAGATCTTTATGGACGACTTCTCGATTTTTGGAGACTCTTTTTCTGATTGCCTTGCGAATCTAGACGCTGTTCTTACTCGTTGCAAAGAGAAGAACTTGACATTGAACTGGGAAAAATGCCACTTTATGGTCCAAGAAGGAATAGTCCTTGGACATGTCATTTCACAGAAAGGGATTGAGGTTGACAGAGCTAAATTAGATGTCATTCAAAACCTGCCTCATCCCAAAAGCGTCAAAGATATTCGCTCTTTCCTTGGCCATGCGGGCTTTTATAGGAGATTCATAAAGGACTTTAGCAAAATTGCTAGACCTTTAACACTACTCCTGGCCAAGGATACGACCTTCCACTTCGACTCGGATTGCGAGACAGCTTTCGACTCACTTAAACACTCACTCACTTCAGCCCCCGTTTTATCATCACCAAATTGGGACTACCCCTTTGAGCTGATGTGTGACGCATCTGATTTTGCAGTAGGTGCAGTCTTAGGACAGCACATCGAAAAGATGCCACACGTGATTTACTATGCCAGTAAGACCTTGAATGATGCGCAAATCAATTATACAACCACCGAGAAAGAGCTTTTAGCGGTTGTATTTGCATTAGAAAAATTCAGGCCTTACTTAATCGGCTCACCTATAGTTGTATATACTGACCATTCCACTTTGAAACATCTTCTGGCGAAGAAAGATGCAAAAGGTCGACTAATACGTTGGATCCTACTGTTACAAGAATTTGATCTTGTTATCAAAGATAAGAAAGGATGTGAAAACGTAGTAGCTGACCACCTTTCACGCATCGTTTCTTCCCCTGTGACCCTGCCGATCAATGATTCATTCCCTGATGAACAACTCTTGAGCATATCCGCTGAACCATGGTTCAGGGATATTGTGAACTATCATGCCACGGGACTTATACCGAGCGATTGGTCAAAACAGGACAAATATCGTTTTCTTTCCCAAGTAAAACACTATTACTGGGACGAGCCCTATTTGTTTAAATATTGTCCTGATCAGATCATTCGCCGGTGCGTCCCAAATGAAGAGTTCAAGAGTGTTCTTTCATTTTGTCATGATCAGGCTTGTGAGGGTCACTTTGGTCCTAGAAAGACAGCGGAAAAGGTTTTGCAATGTGGATTTTATTGGCCGACCTTATTCAAGGACGCATTTGAGTATTGCAAAACCTGTACACAATGTCAGTATACGGGTAGAATATCCCAGAGGAATGAAATGCCTCAGCAACCCATTCTGGTTGTTGAAATGTTTGATGTTTGGGGCATTGATTTTATGGGTCCTTTTCCCAACTCCTTTGGGAATCTGTACATTTTGCTGGCGGTTGATTATGTCTCAAAGTGGGTAGAAGCCATTCCATGTCGCACTAATGACAGGAAAGTTGTCATTAAGTTCTTGAAAGAGAATATCTTTTCGCGATTTGGACACCCACGCGCTATCATTAGCGATAATGGGACACATTTCTGCAACAGATCTTTCGAGACTCTGATGCGAAAGTACTCAATCAACCACCGTCTTTCTACACCCTATCACCCCCAAACAAGCGGGCAGGCTGAGATCTCAAACAGACAAATCAAATTTATCCTGAAGAAAACTGTTGCTAAGAATAGAAAAGACTGGTCGACCAAATTGACGGATGCTCTTTGGGCATTCAGGACTGCATATAAGACCGACCTAGGAATGTCTCCATATAGGATAGTTTTTGGTAAAGCATGTCATCTACCTGTTGAGATAGAACATAAAGCATTGTGGGCTATAAAAGAAATAAATTTTGATTTAAACCTTGCTTGCAACTTTCGGAAGCTGCAACTTAACGAGCTAAGCGAACTCCGCAATGAAGCTTATGATAATGCTGTAATCACAAAGAATAGGACTAAGGTTTTTCACGATAAAAGCATTTTAAGGAAAACATTTTTACCTGGTCAACAAGTCCTTCTTTATGATTCACGATTACACCTTCACGCGGGTAAGCTCCGATCTCGTTGGAAGGGACCTTTTGTTGTGCGGTCTGTATTCCCGCACGGGGCAGTAGAGGTAGAAAATGTTAAAAACGGCACAATTTTCAAAGTAAATGGACATAGACTTAAGCCGTATTTTTCCACTGACCCCACGGAGGAGCTCTTGTTCTTACAAGAGCCAGTTTATTTGGATTAAAATTCCTCCGTCTCACCTTCATATCCAGTATATCATTGCATCATTTTTTTGAATGAAGGTGAGTGAAAGATAAGTTTGGGGGAAGTTCTTCACTTATATATTTTGCCCCCACTAATAATTCCTCCCAGATTTACATTTTTGTAGATATAGCTGCCGGCAACAGTGAGGACACTGTTGAAAACAAGTTTGGGGGAGGTTTGTGCTTATTTTTGCATCATTTGCATATCATCTGCATAAGCACAAAACATTTCTTTTAAAAATCTATAAAAATTGAAAAATTTTCAAAACCCATAAAAATTTAAAAAAAATTTCAAATATAAAAATAATTTTAATATTTACACTTTTTTGTATATAAATAAGATAATGAAAGTTTAGATAGTGAAAAGTTACATCCATGAGATTAGAAATTTTTTAGAAAACTAAGAAAATTAGAAGTTTTCTTATACGAACTAGTAATAAGTAGTTATGAGCCGTTGTCCCAAGGGTTAGTAAGATGAAGGACGTCACTAATCTGAGGATAAAAATAAGTCTGAAAAATAGTTTCTATTCTGGAAGCCAAACATTTTGAACGTGGCTACCCTGCTATTCGCACTTACACACGTCTTGAAGCCTAGGATAGTAGAGGATACCTTGAAATGCTCTTGTCTTAAAGCCAAAAGTATGGAAAAAAAAATATGTGTTTTAAAGTGGTGAGAAAAATGGATACTGGTTTTGTTATCACCGAGGGCAATAAAAATATATAGCAAAAGGGTGCTTCTTCACCTAGTGCCCCAAGGTCAACTGGTCTGGGAGTCACTGCTATGCCTGAGGTGGTGCAAGACGAGGAAAATACACCAAGCATGCAAGCACATTAGTAATCGGTCGGTTAGTACCTCAAGAAGTATTGACGGTCGCATGAAAGTGTGTAAGCAATCTCGTTTGCCAAGAAGTACTGAGGCTGATGGGCGAGGGTATGATAGCTTGAATTGAATTCTCCGGGTGTAGGGATGTCTTTACACACACGCAGGGTGATATGATCGATGTTTGGAATAAAGATAGGAATGAAGAATAAGACGATGTTTTATTGAGGGAGGACGTGATTTCTGACATCTTTTCACGACCATTAAGATAGGGCTCATGACAGCCGAAAAGCTAGCTTAGTTGGAAACCCTAATTTTCGAAGTTTTTCTTTTACAATTCTCTTCTTTAAATGTAATATTCATGGTCTTGCTTTTATTATTGGATTTTGTGGGTGCAATCCGCTGAAAACCCTCAGGAGACAACACTCCTCCTACTAGGGACACCTAGAGGTTTAAAGGCTTGTTGCACGTGCTCAGTGCAATCGTGTTGCCTACGAAAGTGTGCTAGTTAGTTTTTCTCTTTCTTTATTTTCTCCTTCTCTTTTTAATAAAACATTCGCTCGAGACGATCGAAATTAAGTTTGGGGGTATTTGATCAGTCGAAAATATTGCATATTTTAACCGGCAATTTCCTTATCATTTGCATCCATATAGAAGTGTACGGTATTCATAATTCACATATTAGCAAATCGGTCGCAAAATATCAGATTACATGTATTCGACCTTAAAACCATCATTTCTAGGGAAATTGACTGCATTGCATTACATAGCATATTTTCTATATCTTGCAACCCGTGTTTCGAAGTCTATACAGGAAAAGAGAAGCTTGCTCGATCATTACAGTGCTCGACCATTACAATTGCTCGTAAACTTACTGAACTCAAATCTGGTATCAACACAGAAGAGGAAATACAAATCTAAACATCAAAGGAAGCTAAAAACAGCAGTACCAAGCCACTGAAGAATTCACAGATCTCAAGGCCAACAATGCGCGGCGGAAGGGCGGCCAATGCCAGGTTATTGCGGCGGAAGCGCGGCCCATTGATGACGTCAGCTCCTCAAATTGCATCAAAACTCCTGTTTCAGTGGCCCCAGCTCAATAATGCACACAAACTTCCAGATGATTCCAGATACTTCCTCCAGATCAGCAAACACCTAAACTAGCCTAATACTTCTAGAACTTTCCCTAAAACCCTAGCTTAAACCCTAAGCTAACTCCTAACAAACTCCTTCTAGAAACTCTTCAACAAACTTTGGGAGGGAAAGTTCTAATTCAAACCTAAACCTAGGGTTTGGGAGTCTATAAATAAGACCCTAGGCTCATCATTTGGAGAATTATTCAACTTTGGGAAAGCTTAGAAAAATCAATCCCATTCTTCATCTTCCTCTTCCTCAAGTTTAGTGAGAGAGCTTGTAGGAAACCCTAACCCTAAATCCAACAACAATTCAAGATCTTGAGTGCAAGCCAAGCAAGATGCCTTCAACCCTTTTATGAGCCGAGCCGATCTTCAATCGGGCAAGAGATCAAAGTAGATCCACGATCCACGGAGACGAGCGAAGCCGAGTCAACGATCGATTTCTTCTTCTTGTAGATTCTTGAAAGAATGTATTGAAATTGTTGATTAAATAAAAGGTGATATTCTTTTATCTTGTTTTCTTTAAATTCCGCATCATGTTATCATTACTATTCTTGAATATTGTCTTTGTGGTGATGTGTGAATAAAACTCCGCTCGTCGGGGAGTCGAAACAAACTTTAGTATGATGATGTAACAAATTTGTAATCGATTCTTGAATCCCACGAGTTTGTAAACCCTAGCAAGTTCAAGAATCGACGACCCAATTCGTTGCGATGCTTTCTTGATCGACATCGCTCGAGATTGGGGAGTTCCGATCGTTTCTTGAAATTGCTAGAGGCTAGAATATAAATGGTATCCTCGAAAGAACAAGGGTTAAGAGATGAAACCCTAATTTCATCAAGAAAACCCTAACTCTCGTCGATCACCATTGATCTAGTATCAATTCTTCGAAGGACAAGAACACGAAACCCTTTAGATTGCATCACGTCTAAAGATCCGATCGATTCCTACGAGCCTCTCTTATATTCTTGATTGTTGATTGGAAATATTATTAAAACAACCGATTCTTGATTGTTTATAGTTTCTTGATTCTTGAATAAAGAATAGTGACACTCGAATACAAATCACATCTTGAATCATGTTTTCGTTTATTGTTGTTTAACATTTCATTTCAAACGTATCAAAATACAATTGAATTGCACAATCCCTGTGGACGATCCGCACTCATTCATTAACTACATCCGACACCGTAGTTTGATTGCGGTCAATATAATTTTTTGATTGTCGTTACTTTTTACATATACACGTCAGAAAAAGAATCAATCAATGCACGTACGACATTCGGATAGTTTTTACTAGCCGGCTTTGGTTTAAGCCAGATTCTAGTATCGAGATATTGGATATATACAGTCTAAAGTTTTTCCGTGTTTTCACGGATAGGAGGGGCGTTCTCGTAATTTCGCTAGAAGCTTCTGGAAGGATGGTGACTTAGGGGTTTAGGTGGCATATGCATTAAATGGGATTAGTGACTCATTTGTGTGATTCATCCTTGTCATTAATGCATCATAAATGATTAATGACTCATATAGATGAATCACTCATTTGTTTTTATGAAGCATGGTTGTTAAATCATTTATTTTATTTATTTGATAAATATAATGCTTCATATATATCATGAGAGATCATTATCTCATTCTCATTCTCATGCTCACCTTCTCTCTCCTCAAGCTCTCTCTCTTCGAACCCTAATCCTCCCCTCTCATGTGTTGAGATCAAGGATTAGAATAGACTAATCAATCCATAATCCAACTCTATATCACCTAGGTTACTTAGATTAGCACTTTAAGAAACCTAGTTACCTCAAGTTAGAGGTGAAGCTTGAAGTATAGCTCTCGGGTGGATCATCTACTACATAGAGAAGGCCGGAGAGGAGGTGGAGAACGAAAAGACGAAGGACACGGTTCTTTAGGTATAATCACTTCACATAGTAGTTAACCACTTCTATGTTTATCGTTAGTTATAGTTTAGCAAAGATTCTTCGGTTAGTCGATGTTTAAGCAAAGAACAAGATCGTTTTTCATATTTCCGCCTCCACGCAAGTTGTTGGGTGTTGTACATTGTCTTACAGTGGTATCAGAGCCTCGCTAAACAATAATTAACTCATTAGCAAAGTCGTATGAATTTCGAACGCAAAACGAACCGAAAAAGACATCGATATCACCATGTTTCTGTAGAATTTAAAACAGGCTCTAAAAATTTTTCAGCGAGCTGCAGAATAACAAGCAGAGAAATATAAGAACACTAGAGAAAAATGGGTTCCTGAATCGGCCATAAAGCCGCGGAACCACGGCCGATCCCACCGATCCGCCGCGGATCCGCGGCCGAGTTGGGGCCGATTCAACCCAGTTTGCTCCAGTAACTCTTCTGTGATATTTTTGTATTTTCTGGAAAGTTTATTTTCTGCTCAAGTCTCAGGTGCACAGAGAAGTTTTGGGAGTAGAATCTGATATGTTTGCTCGATTGAAATTATACGATGTTTGCTGATTTGATTATATCTGTGATTGTATAATGTGTTCGTAAACCTCCCCTAACTGCAAGTGTGTCGGTTGGCAGGGGGTTGCATATTTCTGTAATGGATTTTACTGTTTGTGGTTATGAACTGGATTGGATTATTGTGATGATTATCCGGGGTTTTGTGATGGGTTATTATTTTAATTCATTCAATGTAATTGTAATATGTTGTAATATTATTTTACGGGGCGCATCCAGGTTGCGGTTCTAGCCACCGTTGTATTATTTCATTTTACTGTTTTTGCTCTTAGGACAGACCCGAGGCGGGGTGCACAAACTACCGGGTACTTTGAAGTGTTTAGTGGCCTACTCACGTTGTTGAGGGAGACCGCTTCACTTCGGGTACTTGGCGGGTAGTTTGCCGTACCCGTAGGGGTCCAGGGTGGGGTAATGGCTATTCATCACAACTGTGTAATCCGTCTTTCATTGCAGGCTCAAAAGAAACGCGGATTGCTTGCATATCCAATAATGTTAATCTGAGATCTCGAATGCCTATTATTGCGTCTGATGAATGTACAATATCTATATATGATAGCTATTTAGACGTCACTTATTTTTTACACCCGTGCTAGCCCAGCCCCCGCTCTGCCGTTAATTAAGTAACCTAACGGGTGATGACGGGACCCAGAGGCGAATGCGGATGGCATAAGAGGACGTTGTATTTTCATTGTTTTCTGCAATGATAGGTTAATGATGGGATGCATTATTATTAATGCAAAGAAAATAAACCAAAGTTTAATCGTTGGAACAATTTAAAACAAACCACTCAGTTATTTTTAAAACAGAAGATATTTTTTAATTGCGGAGCTGTAACCACTCCTTTTAAAAGCTATCAGGTTTCTTCGGTTATATCAAGTTCACTACGTTCACGGTTTCGCCAAAACCATTCGTAGCCCTCCGTCATTTCATTTGGGTATTCAGTAGTATTCAAGCTATGCATTTTGGCCAAAGTCAAGGCATAGTGTTTGGTAGCTACTGGATATTCATTTGTTGCATATATAGATGAGTTGGTTTGGGACAGTCGTATTATCATTTGACCAAAGTCAGGGGTATGTACGGATGGGTTCAAATTGACAAGATAATGACGGGAAGAACTTAACATATGACTTATGACATTTTGACCAAAGCCAAGGTCATAAGAGCATGGGGCAAAAATATATATCGGGAATTTCTAAAGAAACTGAAATTTGCAAAGAGATGCATACCATTTGGAGTTTGATAAATGTTGGTAGGATTCCTTCAGCATTATCAGACGATGATATTTGGATCCCGATCCTACTGTGAGTATATGCTACTTATCAGGATATTCGTCACTTAACGATCAATGCTATAAACCAAGTAGGTGTCAAGAAAGGTGTCAGCGGGGCTACGCCCCCAGAGAAAAGAGGTTATTTAATTAAGAAACTTCACGAAAGCATTGGAAAACCTCCCTCGAAGTATCGACACTGGCCTGGCTGAACGGTTAAGAAAGTATTGTACGGTGAGAATATTCCTTGCTAATTCTTCTTTTATGGTTTGAGGAAGGATTCGAGAAACAGTGGGAGCCATCCAGTTTAGATAAACTAAAAACCACTCTAAACTTGCAAGAGCATCATGCTAAAGTGTTTTCTTCTCTCTCTCCTACTTGCACCGACCCTGAAAATGACTGGACTTAAGTTACTTTTAGAGAAAAATATACTGACAGGACCAAACTATAAAGATTGGCTGCGGAATGTCAAAATGGCTTTGACCTATGACAAATTGGGGTACGTCCTCACCGCTAAGTCACCTGCAGTCCCAGGTCCCAAATCCAGTAATCCGGATAAGGAAATCCACAAAACCTGGGAGTATGATTGCGCGAAGGCCAAGTGCATCGTGCTTGCCTCGATGAACAATGAACATCAGAGGAGGCACGAGGATATGGATCTTGATGCCATATTTCTCCATACAAAGGAACTTTATGGAGAGCAATCTTGTATATCAAGATACGAGACCTCAAAGAACTTGTTTCGTGCGAGTTTGGACATCGGATCATCGGTGGGAGAACATGTCCTAAAGATGATTGGCTATATAGAAGAGCTCGCAGACCTTGGGACGACTTTGGATAATGAGCTCTATACAGACCTTATTCTCCAGTCCATTCCTTCCACCTACGCCCAGTTTATTCTGAATTTCAATATTCAAAGAAAAGAAGTTGAACTTCCAGAACTCCTTAACATGTTGAGGAGTGCAGAGGGCATCTTGCAGAAGGCAAGGGAAACACCCGCTATGTTTGTTAGCGGTGCTTCTTCTTCCGGGTCCAAGGCTAGGGCCAAAGGAAGAAAGAAGAAGGCCGCCACCAAACCTAGAGGAGGTATTAGTAAGGTGGGAGGGAAGGAAAAGAAAAAGATTGCGGTACCGGTAGTGGCCCAGGATGAGTGCTTCTATTGTCACAGGAAAGGGCACTGGAAGAAGGATTGCAAGGTGTGGAATGCCAAGAACCAGGGACCGAAGCATGTTGTCGCTTTGACTTCAGGTGTGTTTGTAATTGAGAATTGTCTGTCAATCAATTCTACATCCTGGGTATTGGATACCGGATCAGGATCTCATATATGCAATTCATTGCAGGCACTGAGAAACCGAAGAGTGCTGAAGGATGGTGATATGACCCTAAAGGTTGCTAACGGAGCTAGCATGGGAGCTGTGTCCGTCGGGGATTATCACCTAGGATTGACGAGTGGACATATTTTGGTTTTACATAACTGTTTTTGTGTATCTAGTTTAACGTGTAATATCATATCAGTTTCCTTGTTATCAAATAAAGGTTATGATTTCACGTTTGTAAGCGATGTTGTTAGCATCCACCTTAATCATAGTTTGATTGGGTCCGGTACACTGGATAACGGTATATATGTCTTAAACCAACTCCAGATTTTCAATGTCCAGAACACACTAAAAAGAATGTCTCCAGATTTAAATAAGGCTTTCTTATGGCATTGTAGACTAGGTCACATCAATGAGACAAGGTTAACCAAGTTACATAGAGAAGGATATTTGGACTCGTTCGAATATAAAACTTATGCCACTTGTGAATCATGTCTCAAAGGAAAGATGACAAAAACTCCATTCACTAGTCATGGAGTAAGAGCGAGCGAGCTCTTAGGACTCATACACAGCGATGTATGTGGTCCAATGTCTATACATGCAAGAGGTGGTTTTTCCTATTTCATTACTTTTACGGATGATTACTCAAGGTACGGATTCATTTATCTGATGAAACATAAATCCGAGGCTTTTGAAAAATTCCAGGAGTATAAGAATGAAGTAGAAAACCAAACCGGCAAAAGTATCAAGACACTAAGATCTGATCGAGGTGGTGAATACTTAAGTGCCGAGTTCCTAGGTTACCTAAAAGAGAAAGGAATTCACTCTCAGCTTACTCCTCCATACACTCCACAGCATAACGGTGTATCGGAGAGACGGAATCGAACCCTATTGGATATGGTACGTTCCATATTGAGTAATGCTGAGTTACCACGATCTTTCTGGGGTTATGCGCTAGAATCAGCGGCATATCTTCTGAATAGGGCTCCTACCAAGACTATGCCTACAACGCCATATCAGATGTGAAGTGGGAAGAAACCCCATCTTCAGCATCTGAAGATATGGGAATGTCCAGCTTTTGTTAATAAGCAGCATGCGGACAAGCTCGAGGCACGATCAGTACAGTGTAAGTTTGTGGGATATTCAAAGAACTCCAAGGGATATTATTTCTATAACGCAGAGGAACAAAAGGTTTTGTTTCTCATAATGCCCATTTTCTAGAACAGCAGTTTTTAGAAAAGGAAATAAGTGGGAGCGAAATAGAACTGGAAGAAATTCCAGAACCACAAACTACTACTAAAAGTTTGGTAGAACCAGTAGTTCAATAAGAACAGGACATTCCCGCATCCCTCCGCAGGAGTAGTAGGCCGTCTCATCCGCCTGAGAGATACTACGGTTTTCTCATAGATGGGGATATAGAGGATTGCATCATTGATGATGATGAACCTACTAGCTTCCAGCAGGCCATCCAGAGCGGCGACTCGGTATGATGGCTAGATGCAATGCGGACCGAGATGGAGTCAATGTGCACCAACAAAGTATGGACTTTGGACTTTACTCCAGATAGGGTAAAACCCATAGGATGCAAATGGATCTTCAAGAAAAAGATTGGTGTAGATGGACAAGTGGAAACCTATAAGGCTAGACTTGTTGCAAAGGGTTTTCGTCAAAGACCTGGTTTGGACTTTGACGAAACTTTTTCTCCAGTGGCTATGCTCAAATCTATTCGGGTCCTTCTTGCTATTGCTGCCTTCCATGATTATGAAATCTGGCAGATGGACGTAAAGACGGCTTTTCTGAATGGAAATTTAGAAGAGTGCGTCTATATGGATCAGCTAGAGAGTTTCAATCAGAGTGGGAGCAGCGGGAAAGTATGCAAGTTGCTTAAGTCCATTTATGGACTGAAGCAGGCATCGCGGAGTTGGAACATTTGTTTTGATGAAACGGTCAAAGAATATGACTTTATGAAAAATCCTGATGAACCATGCATATATAGTAAAGTTGTAGCACGAACTGTCGTATTCCTCGTATTATACGTGGATGGCATTTTATTGATAGGAAGTGACATTCCTATGCTACAATCTGTCAAAGGATTCTTGTCACACAGGTTCTCCATGAAAGACCTGGGTGATGCCTCTTACATTCTGGGGATCCGGATTTATCGTGATAGATCCAAGAGGACGTTGGGACTTTCGCAGTCCAGGTATATCAACACTATACTGAAAAGATTCTAAGCGCGGTAATCTACCAGCTTGTCACGGAATCACCCTCTCCAAAGAAATGTCTCCCAAGACTGATTTGGAAAGGGATCGCATGTCTATTATACCCTACGCTTCTGCGGTAGGCTCTATAATGTATGCGATGTTGTGCACCAGACCAGATGCAGCTTACGCACTGAGCGTGGTAAGCCGGTATCAGTCAGACCCAGGGGAAAATCACTGGATAGCAATAAAGAACATTCTCAAGTACCTGAGAAGGACTAAGGAGATGTTCTTAGTTTACGGCGGAAAAGACCTCAAGTTAGAGGCCTTTGCTGATTCAGGCTTCCAGAGTGATAAAGACGATTCCAAGTCCATGTCGGGTTATGTCTTTACCCTCAATGGAAGGGCAGTGTGGTGGAAGAGTTCCAAGAAGGACACCATTGCTGACTCAACGATGGAAGCGGAGTATATTGCTGCTTGCGATGCCGCAAAAGAAGCGGTCTGGATGAAGAAGTTCCTAACAGAACTTCAGGTGGTTCCTACCATTATTGATCTAATACCTCTGTATTGCGACAACAACGGAGCTATAGTTTTAGCAAAGGAACCAAGGACCCATCAGAAGTCTAGACACATCTTAAGGCGGTATCACCTGATCAGGGAGATCATTGATCGTCGGGAGATCGAGGTTCGGAGAGTTGCTACTGAAGAGAACATTGCTGATCCATTCATGAAGCCCCTACCTCAGATTCAGTACGAGAGGCTACTCGAGATCATCGGTCTTCGATATGCCAGTACATGGCCCTAGTGCAAGTGGGAGATTATTAGTGTATATGCCCTAGGGGCCATTATTGTATCATACTAGTTTGTATAATACTTAATGGAAGCTTGGGATATTCACATGTATATAACAGTCTTGCTAAACATAGTAGTATGGCACTTGGTTTTTCTATCTTAATATGTGAGTATACGTATTGATAGAGCTCTTGGGATCTTGTTTGACTACCAGCGTTGTGATGGCAGTCACACTAGTGGGGGCTGGGTAGTCTACAAGCACATCCTTTTTCAGGTCCCTAGTCGTAGGATTATCGACACAGGGCATCGATACTCCGGAGTAGACTAGTGTGTACGCTTCTCATCCCAGTTGGGGAGATGGTCTGTCCCACAGCCGTCAGTACGTCATACTGGAGATAGTATACAGGTGCTCGTTGGGTTACGGGTACACCGTACAGGACTCGCAGGGAACTGTTAGTTGGTTTTATACCAGTCGTCAGTTAACAGTTCCTAGGTGACATGAGTACAGCATAGTCCGCAGACTTGAAACTGCTACTTCGCCTCGAGTGTGTCCCACTGTTCTTAGATTGCTACCCTACCACGGCTCAAAGGAGTCGTGCAAAAAGGTAGCAGTTGGGTGCAGTCCCGAGCACTTGGAGGCAGTGGCGGTTAGACAGGATTCGTCTCTCCCGGTATTGGGAGTTGATATCGCGCTGTGTCAGAGAGCCATTGCGCAAAGTCCCTGGCTAGGGCAAGCGAGATTTACTGGTAGGTTCCAGTAGTTTCTCAGGGCGTAATGGGCTTCACTCCGGCATGACTTATACCGCTATTAGGGGACTGACGCTTGCCACCCCCTAGGCCCGATATGCGATAGTCTTAGATGAACAGACCGGACTGTACGGAGATTGTCACATCAGGCTCGGTAGGAGTTCGGATGGGTTTCCTCATCGGCCTTCTTATCGACATCTACCTGGGGACCGTTGCGTACAGCTAGTGCCGCTTGCGGTCACTGCCAGCGTAGTAGTCGAGTCATTAGAGTCCCACACAGAGAGTTTCCCTGCTCCAGGCGAAACGATATAGAGGTCGTATGGTTTTACGACAAAGGTTCGGACGCATACGTGTGTTTACGCACGTACGACTTTCGGACAGTTTTTACTAGCCGGCTTTGCTTTAAGCCAGATTCTAGTATCGGGATATTGGATTTATACAGTCTAAAGTTTTTCCGTGTTTTCACGGATCGGAGGGGCGTTCTCGTAATTTCGCGAAAAGCTTCTAGAAGGATGGTGACTTGGGGGTTTAGGTGTCATATGCATTAAATGAGATTAGTGACTCATTTGTGTGATTCATCCTTGTCATTAATGCATCATAAATGATTAATGACTCATGTAGATGAATCGCTCATTTGTATTTATGAAGCATGGTTATTAAATCCTTTATTTTATTTATTTGATAAATATAATGCTTCATATATATCATGAGAGATCATTATCTCATTCTCATTCTCATGCTCACCTTCTCTCTCTTCAAACCTTAATCCTCCCCTCTCATGTGTTCAGATCAAGGATTAGAATAGACTAATCAATCCATAATCCAACTCTATATTGTTAGTGTATATGCCCTAGAGGCCATTACTGTATCATACTAGTTTGTATATTACTTAATGGAAGCTTGGGATATTCACCTTGTATATACAATCTTGCTCAAAATGGTAGTATGCTACTTGGTTTGTTTCTACTTCAATGTGTACAAGTGTTTATTTTGCGATATCACCTATACGCATTAGTGGAGCCCTTAGGATCTTTGCTTGATTACCAGCGTTGTGATGGCCGTCACACTAGTGGGGGCTGGGTAATCTATAAGCACATCCTTATGTAGGTCCCTAGTCGCAGGACTATCGAGACAGGGCATCGATACTCCGGAGTAGATTAGCGTATGCGCTTCTCATCCCAGTGTGGGAGATGGTCTGTCCCACAGCCATCAGTACGTCGTACTGGAGATAGTATACCGGTGCTCGTTGGGTTACGAGTACACTGGACAGGACTCGTCGGGAACTGACAGGTTGGTATTATACCTATCGTCAGTTATCAGTTTCCAGGTGACATGAGTACAGCTTAGTCCGCTGACTTGACACTGGCACTTCGCCTCGAGTGTGTTCCCACTGCATTTTGATCACTACCCTACCACGGCTCAAAGAAGTCGTGCAAACAGGTAATGGTTGGGTGCAGTCCCGAAGCACTTGGAGGCAGTGACGGTTAGACAAGATTCGTCTCTCCCGGTATTGGGGGTTGACATCGCGCTGTGTCTAGGAGAGCCATTACACGAGTAGTCCCTGGCCAGGGCAAGCGAGATATACTGGTAGGCTTCCAGTGTTATCTCAGGGTGTTTTGGGCATCACTCCGACACGACTTGTACCGCTATTAGGGGACTGACGTTTACCGCCCCCAAGGCCCGACATGCGATATATCAGACGAACAGACCGGAATGTACGGAGAATGTCATATTCAGACTCAGTAGGAGTTCAGATGGGTTTTACCTCGTCAGTCTTCTTATCGGCATCTACCTGGGGACCGTTACGCACAGCTAGTGCCGCTTGCGGTCTGTGGTTAAACCCACTGCCAGCATAGCGTCGAGTCTTTAGAGTCCCACACAGAGGGCTATTTGCCTCTGGGCAAAACTGAGTAGAGGTCGCATGGTTTTGCGGCAGGGTTCGTTCTCATCCGCGCACTTGTGCACTTTTGGAGTCCGGACGGATTATACTAGCAGGCTCTGGTTTGAGCCAGATACAGGTATATGTTTTGGGGTTGCTTTTATCTCTCAGTATTCTTGTTCCTCGGAACGAGAATGCAGGTGTGTATGCACAGTTGTTTGAGGCGGAGGAAGAGGTCTTTCATTAGGGTTTCGGAACGGGTGCGTATGCACAGTGTTAGTTATATGTATGCCCTAGAGGCCATTACTGTACATAGGATGTATATTGTAGTGGATGCTGGGACATATATAGGGAGGACTTTCTTGCTCGACATGATAGTATGCTATCTGGTTACACTTTGCCTTAACGTGTATACTGATTGTCTCTCTGTTACATGTTGGTAAAGCCCTTAGGATGTGTACTTGACTACCTGGACTATGATGCGGATCATACTAGTGGGGACAAGGTAGTCTATAAGTACATCCTTCAAAGTCCCTAGTCGTGGGTGTATCGAGATGGGGCATCGATACACGAGAGTAGACTAGCGTATACCTTCTCGACCCATACAGATGGGCGATGGATGATCCCATATCCATTGGTGTTTGACATCAGAGGAGATATACGGGTGCTCAGTAAAGACTGGGTACACTAGATGGACTCGCCGAGAACTCCCAGATGGTATTATACCTCACGTCAGATGGCAGTTCTCTGGTGACACTGGTACAGAGTAGTCTGTTGACCCGAGATCGTCATAGAGTCTTGTGTGGTTCCCACTGTGCTTTGATTTCCATCTTACCACGTCCAAGAGGGCGTGCAAAATGGTGGTTTTTGGGTACAGTCCCGAGTCACATGGAGGAAATGAGCGATAGGAGGGGATTCGTCTCTCCCGGTATAGGGAGTTGATGTTGCACTGTGTTCGATTGGCTATAACAGGAAGTCCCTGGCCAGGGCTGCTCAGAGAATTACTGGTAAGTGTTACCAGTAGTTTCTCGACCCGTTATGAGCTTCATATCGACACGACTTATCGAGCTATTGGGGTCTGACGTTTACCACCCCTAGACGAGATATGCGACATATCAGACGATCAGACCGGACTGTACGGTAGTGTTACTGGTCGGATTCACTGGAGTGTGAGCGGGCTTGCTCGTCGATCTTCAGATCGCTCAATACCCGGGTGGCCGTTACGTTTAGCAGACCGCTTGCGGCTTGTGGGTGTTTGATATGATCATCATCCGCTGCCGGCGTATTGACGAGTCTTTAGAGTCCTACACAGAGGTTTCCTGGCTCAAGTGAAACGAAATAGGAGCGCATATGAGATATGTGCGGGACCGAGAATAATGCGAGTATGTGATACCGTATTCCATTCTCGCGATGAATGTATCGAATGGTTGTATGCGATATAACCTAGTTATCGATTCAAGCGTTGATTCGATAAGCCGATACATTGTATACTAGTCGGTTGTGTGCGACATGACCGGATCATTGAATCAAGTGTTGATTTAATGATTTAATGTATAATTATATATTTGATATATTACTTTGCATTAACTAGTATTGGTTCACTTTAAATGGATTTTCTCACTCGGGTGTGCGCATTACATATGCGATATGATTTTGTGCATTTGATTGTATCATGTTTGATGATACATGATTACTTGGTTAAGTGCAAAGAATTAAACCATGGTTAAAAGAATGGTTAGGGTTTCATTTTCCTTTATTTATTCATTTATTTATTTGTTTATTCATTTTGGAAAAGAGGAGAAAAGAATGGTGGCTTTATTTGGAGTTTAGTTGAAGCTTCATGAATCTTTGATCAAGTCAACCATTCTTATCTTATCCTTAACCCTAACCATTCTCACTAACCATGATTCATTCTCTACACTTAACTCTAGTTAACATTATGATAAGTTTTGATTTTTCTATTGTTTTTAATTAACTTATCATAATATTCTTCTTCATCTTCTTCATTCTTCAAGTGAAGAAAACCAAGCTCCATCAATGGTGATTGTTGGAAAAGAGTGAGAAATCCAAAACTAAAGTCTACCCACTTCCTATTTCTTCATCCTCTACCTCTTGCTAAGTAGTAGAGTGTGTTTACTTCACAAGTTTCTTGACTTGGTGAAGTTGTGAGCTTGATCTAGCGATGCCTCGACGTAGATCATCTTCGGCATGGACATCGACGACCTAGCTCCCTTTTTCTCCGACGAAGCCGACTCTAGAGCCCGGATTTGATTTGGACAGCGGAGAGGACCTCGTTGCGGAGCTATGGAGGTGGAGCACCGGATCTACAAAGGTTGTATTTCCGTTAAACTTTTAGTTAAGTGTTAACTAGTTAGTTTTTCTCCTAGACATCTAGCCGACGATCCGTAGTTTAGGGTTTGTAGGCACCGTAAAATTTTAATATGGCATGTTCGATGCCTTGTGAGACCTCCTTGGGGTGCCCAGGAACCCTACAGTGGTATCAGAGCCTAGCTAGAGCCTTAGGTGAAGTACAGACGGAGTTTGAAGTCCGAACGAACCCGAAACCCCTATACCCAAGAGCTCTCTGGACATTCTCTGAAATCTGGGAATTTTTGATATTAAAAATGCTTAAAAAATTCACCAAAGAATTCTAAGAATTACTGTGTAAAACGTTTCCCATGAACAGTTCCATGAGCCGCGGAAACGCGGCAGAAGCATGGCTTCTGCCGCTGTTCCGCGGCCATATAGTGACGTCAGCAATGTTTCTCTGCACAGTAATACCTGATAAATTCTGGTGAGTTTTCTGGGTATTTTTAAATTTATTTAAGGGTTGAGTGCTCTGGGGTTATATTGGGAATCGATGAATTCGATCGGAATATCAAACTTTGTCTAAGTGTTTTTCCAGATAACTGTAGAATATGTTAAAAATTTTGACCGGATACAAATACCCAACTTTTCCCCTGCCGGAAAAATTCCAAGTGTTGGATTTTTCTGTGGTTAAAAGACGTTCGAAGTAGTGCAAGTAACGCGATGGTCTCTCTAGAAGACAACAAACCTTAACTCGATTATGTGACCGTCTTGAACTGCCCTTTGAACCTTCGGGTTTGGGGCAGTACGGCGTGCCACATGTGAGGCGTTGGCTTGACCCTTCTACGGCTGGACCGTTGGTACTGAGGTATGAAGTGAATGTCTTTGAACCTATTTCATGTGTTGATCGGTGTCGGGAAAACTTGTGTGTTCGAATGTTCGATCGGAAAGTTTGATATATTCTATTTATCCGGAATTGGATACAATAATTGGAATTCACAAACAGTTATGAGATAACTGGATGATTGTTATAAATCTAGCAGTTTAGTCCCGTACGATATTGAAAAGAGTTTTCGATAATGAGACTAAAATGCGGGGTTTGTAACTGTTAGGCATGTGATGTCTAAAGAAGTTACGGATTCCAATTGTTGTAGTTTTACACTTTCTTTTCTGTGACCGTAAGTGTAGTATGGTCATATCGCCGGTTTCGTTGCTATACGTCAACGACAATTGGGGTATGCATACTTACTTACGTTGATGACTTGTGATGTTATGTGTTGCTGGATATGTTATATTGGATCGTCGTATTCGAATAGCCGGGGGTTTTTATGTGAGATGAGTGTTTTTCATTTTCATTCATGTAAAAACTTGTCTGTAATATTCTTTTATTTGGGGCACTTCCAGGTAGCGGAAGTTGTCACCCTTTGTATATTATTTACTTTTCCGCACTAGGATAGACCCAAGGAGGAGGGCACAAGTAACCGGGTTCTGGGGTCCAGTGGGAGACCAACTCGAGGCGTCGAGTCCGGGTCTCCTAACTCTAGAATTGGGAGGGTTGCTTGCCGCTCTCGTAGGAGTCTAGGGGTGTGGGTTTGGCTATTCATCACGACCGTGGAATCCGTGTTTTATACTGGCTCGTATTGAAAACACGGACGTCCTACTATATCCAATATTTCATATGTTTCTTCTGCTGCAATATCTGTGATGTGATCATGTGATGTTCTGTGATAGGTACAGTATATAGTATATATGATATATTATATAGACGTTACTTATGTTTTACACCCGCGCTAGCCCCTGCCCCGCTCTGCCGTTAGTTACCTAACCTAACGGTGCACGGGGGGACATCGAGGCGAATGCGGATGGCATAAGTGTACGTCGTATTTATCTGTGATGTTTAGGTAATTAAATGAAGGGACTTCATTAATGTGATTAATGAAATAAAAGAAACCTAAGATGTTGTAGAATCGAATTTCAAAATAAAATAGGTAGCTACAGTTTTTGCTTTGCACAGAGGTATATATGATATATCCTGCACCTTATTCGATAAGGAAAGGACCGAGATCCCTTCACCGGGAGTGACACCTTTAGCAATAACTGGCAGATGCTACACACTCGGTTTGTCTTTTGATTGCTTTTAAGTGTTTTTGCTTTGCACAGTGATATATATGATATATCCCGCACCTCATTCGACGAGGAAAGGACCGACGATCCCTTCACCGGGAGTGACTCCTTTAGCAAAACTAGAAAAGCCTCAAAAGCACTCCATTTCAAAATTCATTCGATCCTACAACGATATCAAGTTCATTACGCAATAGGTTTTCAGAAAAACCTGTCGTAGCCCTCCGTCATTTCAGATAAGTAGTAGTTAGTATTCGTGCTACGTTTGTTGGCCTGCGTCAAGGCGTAGTGTGCGGTAGCTAACTGGTGCTTATCTGCATAAGCATATGATGTGATTGGATTAGGGTAGTCGTGCGACTTTGTTGGCCTACGTAAAGGGTCGTGCGGGTGGGTTTAATTCAATCAGGAAATGACGGGTTGAACTTGACTAGCGGACTATGGTTTGTTGGCCTGCGTCAAGGTCATAGGACGCTAGGGGCAAAATATTATCGGGAATTTCAAGTGTTGAGATTTGCAATGAGATTGCATACCTTCTATGAGATAGTTGGATCCCGATACCCGCTGCGAGTAAGTGTTACTCATGGGAGAGTTTTACATATTACAATTAGCCGATCAAGTAGGTGTCTAGAAAGGTGTTAACGAGGTTACGCCTCTGGGAAAACGAGGTTTACATTAATTAGGTTCGTGCGAAAGCACGGGGGACCTCCCTCAAAGTACCGACACTGGCCTGGCTGAAAGATTGGCGAACTTGTACTGTGTAATTAATCCCGGCTAGTCTTTCCTTTTAGGGTTTGAAGGAAGATTTGATAAAAAGCAGTGGGAGCCATCCTGATTAGATGAAATAATAACCAATCTATTCTTGCAAGAGCGCACGCTGAGTGTTTTCTTCTCTCTCTCTCTAGGTAGCGACCATATCACGCCTTAATCAAGATAATAATACGGAATATTGACCGAACCCGCTTGTTATACTGAGCTGGGGAACGTTAGTCCCGCTCCAACTTATAATTGTTATAAGACAGAGCAGGAAATTGGGGAATACCAGATTTCCCGTGCCGCCCAAACGAAGAGAGTGCATGCTGATGCATCATCTTCGGGTGTGTTCATTATACAGAACTGTTTCTCAGTATCCTTTACGTCCTGGGTATGTGATACCAGATCAGGATCCCGCATATTTAATATGTTACATGGGCTACAGATAGGTAAAGAACTGAGAACGGGTGATAAGTTTCATGAGGCAGAAAACGGGGCAAGAGTTGCAGCCAAGTCTGTTGGTCACTGTCACCCTGTATTACAAATACATTGATTCTGAACGAATGTTATTAGATACCGAACCTGATATACAAAATCATATCTGTCTCTTTATTAGTAAAGAAACGATAAAATTTTGTATAGATGGATAATGTTTTGAACATTTCCTATATCAAAAGTTGATCGGTTCATGCACGTTATCTAAAAGCATTGATGTTCTAAATCAAACTACAGTTCTTAGTATACAGAACACACACAAGAGGAAGAGTTCAGAAATGAACGAATCCTTCTTGAGGCATTGTAGACTAGGTCAGATCAATGTGACCCGACTAGCTAGAGTTACATATAGAAGCATATTTAAATCAGTTTGAATTTATATCTTGTGAAACTCGCCAGTCATGTCACAAAGATAAGATGACCATAGCTCCGTTTACTGGAAACAGAGAAAGAGTTAGTGAACTCTTGGGATGATACATGTTGATGTATGTAGGTCCCCAGTCTACAAATGCCAGGACTGATTCTTTGTACTTCATTACATTCTCTGATAATCTCTCAAGATTCAGACATATGTTCCTGTTGAAACATGAGTCCGAGCCTTTTGAGATATTCACAGAATATAAGCGAGAAGTAGAGAACCAAAATACGGGTATAAGTATTATGTCCTATGATGAGATCAGGGAGGAGAATACTTGTGCATGGAATTCCAGGACTATTCTAAAGGAGAATGAGATTCTCTCTCAGCATTACTCCTCCGTATACACCATTGCACGATGGTATATCGGGGTGGAGCAATCACACCCTATATGATAAGGTGTGCTCTATGATGAGTACTACTGAGTTACCTATTTCCTTTTTGGGAGTTATGCGCTTGAGAAGCTGCATACCTATTGAATAGGGTTCGAATCAAATCAGTTGCCTACCACTTCATATTTGATATGGAAAGGGAAGAGCCCATGTTTTAAGCTAGTTAAGATTTGGGGTTGTCCGGCCTATGTTTAAAAGCAAAATCCGGACAATCTCGAGGCAAGGTCTGTAATATAGAACTGGAAAGGTTCCAGCTATACGAACTACAGCAAATGATTTGATAGAACCAAAGGATTCAGTAGATTCCAACGAACCTCAGCCTCTCCGCCGATCTAGTATGGTTCCTCACCCACCTGAGAGATACTTCTGTTTCTCTATAACAGTGGGAGCGAGGATTGCATCATGAGATGATGACCCAACTAGCTTCGAGCTGGCCATCAGGAGTAATACTCTGTAAGAATGGCTGGATGCTTATCGATCTGAGATGGAATCCTTATACACCAACAAAGTATGGACTTTAGTTGCTATATCTGAAGGGTTAAATCCCCATCAGGAGCAAGTATATCTTGAGAAGATTACTTGGTGTACTTGGAAAAGTTAAGACTTTCAAAGCTAGACATGTTAAAGGTTGTCATCATCGACCAGGCATGGATAATGATGAAACCTTTTCCAGTGCCTATGCTTAAGTCCATCCAGATCCTACTTACCACGGCTACATACCATGACTACGATATCTGGTGGTTGGGTGTCATGACTGCTTTTCTAAATGATGTTTTAGAAGAGAGCGTCTATAAGTACACAGCCAGAGGGCTTCGTAGACAGTGGGAGCAGCGGAAACGTGTGCAAGATGTTTTATATGATAAAGCAGGCATCGTGGAGTTGGAACGTCTGTTTTGATGAAGTAGTCAAAGAGTTTGACATCATAAAAATGATAGATGAACCTTGTATAAACAAAAGGGTAGTAGGGAGTATGGTGACGATCCTCGTAGAGTACGTGGATGACATACTCTTGATAGGGAAGTAGTTTCCTATGCTACGCTCGATCAATCTCCGATTATCACAAAGATTCTCCATATAGGATCAAAAGTGATACCTCCTAAATCCTGGGTTTTGGATCTATGAGATAGATCTAATTGGTTGTTAGGATTCTCACTAGTTGTAGTGAGATGGTATCAATCGATCCTGGGAAGAATCACTGGAAGTGTTCCAGGGTGATAATGACGACTGAGTGTCAGTCACAGGCATTGTCTTTACCCTCAGTAAAGGGACGGTATGTTGGAAGAGTTCCAAGCTAGATACCGTGACATACTAGACGATAAAGGCTGGATACATCGCTACTTAAGATGCTACCAAAGAGGCTGTTTGGGTGTATATTGGTTCATGAGATGAACTATGTTCCTCCCATTGTGTGACAATGGAGTTGTGGCTTATGCCAAGGAACGCCGGTCCCATCAGTGATCCAGACATATTCTAAGGCAGTATCACTTGATCATGGAGATGGTTGATCTCCAGGGAGATCGAGGTTAGGAGAGTAGACTCAGAGGACAACACAGCGGATCCACTCACAAAGGCCTGTTCCCAGAGAGAGACTTTTATGGGATGGTTGAGTATGAGATACTACAACCACTGCTACAGATGGTCCTAGTGCAAGTGGGAGATTGTTAGTTATATGTATGCCCTAGAGGCCATTACTGTACATAGGATGTATATTGTAGTGGATGCTGGGGCATATATAGGGAGGACTTTCTTGCTCGACATGATAGTATTCTATCTGGTTACACTTTGCCTTAACGTGTATACTGATTGTCTCTCTGTTACATGTTGGTAAAGCCCTTAGGATGTGTACTTGACTGCCTGGACTATGATGCGGATCATACTAGTGGGGACAAGGTAGTCTATAAGTACATCCTTCAAAGTCCCTAGTCGTGGGTGTATCGAGATGGGGCATCGATACACCAGAGTAGACTAGCGTATACCTTCTCGACCCATACAGATGGGCGATGGATGATCCCATATCCATTGGTGTTTGACATCAGAGGAGATATACGGGTGCTCAGTAAAGACTGGGTACACTGGACGGACTCGCCGAGAACTCCCAGATGGTATTATACCTCACGTCAGATGGCAGTTCTCTGGTGACACTGGTACAGAGTAGTCTGTTGACCCGAGATCGTCATAGAGTCTTGTGTGGTTCCCACTGTGCTTTGATTTCCATCTTACCACGTCCAAGAGGGCATGCAAAACGGTGGTTTTTGGGTACAGTCCCGAGTCACATGGAGGCAATGAGCGATAGAAGGGGATTCGTCTCTCCCGGTATAGGGAGTTGATGTTGCACTGTGTTCGATTGGCTATAACAGGAAGTCCCTGGCCAGGGCTGCTCAGAGAATTGCTGGTAAGTGTTACCAGTAGTTTCTCGACCCGTTATGAGCCTCATATCGACACGACTTATCGATCTATTGGGGTCTGACGTTTACCACCCCTAGGCGAGATATGCGACATATCAGACGATCAGACCGGACTGTACGGTAGTGTTACTGGTCGGATTCACTGGAGTGTGAGCGGGCTTGCTCGTCGATCTTCAGATCGCTCAATACCCGGGTGACCGTTACGTTTAGCAGACCGCTTGTGGCTTGTGGGTGTTTGATATGATCATCATCCGCTGCCGGCGTATTGACGAGTCTTTAGAGTCCTACACAGAGGTTTCCTGGCTCAAGCGAAATGAAATAGGAGCGCATATGAGATATGTGCGGGACCGAGAATAATGCGAGTATGTGATACCGTATTCCATTCTCGTGATGAATGTATCGAATGGTTGTATGCGATATAACCTAGTTATCGATTCAAGCGTTGATTCGATAAGCCGATACATTGTATACTAGTCGGTTGTGTGCGACATGACCGGATCATTGAATCAAGTGTTGATTTAATGATTTAATGTATAATTATATATTTGATATATTACTTTGCATTAACTAGTATTGGTTCACTTTAAATGGATTTTCTCACTCGGGTGTGCGCATTACATATGCGATATGATTTTGTGCATTTGTTTGTATCATGTTTGATGATACATGATTACTTGGTTAAGTGCAAAGAATTAAACCATGGTTAAAAGAATGGTTAGGGTTTCATTTCCTTTATTTATTCATTTATTTATTTGTTTATTCAATTTTGAAAAGAGGAGAAAAGAATGGTGGCTTTATTTGGAGTTTAGTTGAAGCTTCATGAATCTTTGATCAAGTCAACCATTCTTATCTTATCCTTAACCCTAACCATTCCCACTAACCATGATTCATTCTCTACACTTAACTCTAGTTAACATTATGATATGTTTTGATTTTTCTATTGTTTTTAATTAACTTATCATAATATTCTTCTTCATCTTCTTCATTCTTCAAGTGAAGAAAACCAAGCTCCATCAATGGTGATAGTTGGAAAAGAGTGAGAAATCCAAAACTAAAGTCTACCCACTTCCTATTTCTTCATCCTCTACCTCTTGCCAAGTATTAGAGTGTGTTTACTTCACAAGTTTCTTGACTTGGTGAAGTTGTGAGCTTGATCTAGCGATGCCTCGACGTAGATCATCTTCGGCATGGACATCGACGACCTAGCTCCCTTTTTCTCCGACGAAGCCGACTCTAGAGCCCGGATTTGATTTGGACAGCGGAGAGGACCTCGTTGCGGAGCTATGGAGGTGGAGCACCGGATCTACAAAGGTTGTATTTCCGTTAAACTTTTAGTTAAGTGTTAACTAGTTAGTTTTTCGCCTAGACATCTAGCCGACGATCCGTAGTTTAGGGTTTGTAGGCACCGTAAAATTTTAATATGGCATGTTCGATGCCTTGTGAGACCTCCTTGGGGTACCCAGGAACCCTACACACAGTTGACAGTCGTCTTTTTCCAAACCCTAATGGATTTATGAAATATCAATTAATAATAGTAATTAAATGAAATTGTGTCATGGTTGATTTTGTTGACTTGTTGACCATGGTTGACTTGTTGACCATGGTTGAATGTTTGACCATCATCATTGCTTTGCAAGGATACTCCTTGATTCTAGCTTACATTCATTTAATGAAGTGATTATAGTGGTCATTCCAAATACAACCATCAACTATTTCATTTTGAATTATTATTATTAATTAGATATATCTTTTTCCTTTTGTTATGGTTGCAAAAGAAAAATGAGCTCATTCTATCATATTGATTCTCTCTCCTCATTTCATCTTCTTCTTCCTCAAGCTCAAGGAGAATCCTTCTCATGTGTTGAGAATCCCTCTCCTTGAAAAGAAAACACCCCATAGATACTCTCTACTCTCTCTAGGGTTCAAGGTTTAGCAAGCCGGAGATCCTAGTTCACTCTAAGTTCGAGAAAGAGCCCGAAGGTTGAACCCTCAGGTGGATCCATCTTTGACGGAAGAAGGCGACGAGGAGAGAACCATCAACCTCTACTAGGTTTCAAGAAGAAGGAGTTCAAGTTAGGTATAACCTTTTATCCGAGTAGCTAACTCTCTTTAGCATGATAGCTAGTTTAGTTTAGAAAAGATCCCGACTTTGTTAGTCCATGTTGCCCCATGCGCTAAAAATTTTGTTTTTTATACCGTTCCGCCTCCCCGTAAGAACCGGGGGTCGCAACGTGGACTTACAGTGGTATCAGAGACTAACTAAACATAAACTAGCTAGGTAGTGAAGTGTAACGAAGTTCGGAACCGAAAAATCCAAAAACCAAACTTTTCAAAAACCCTAGTTTCTGTTAAATTTTTTTCTGGTCAAAACAAAATTTGTTATTCACCTAAAATCATCTCAGGGTTTTTTAAAGATAACCACCAAAAATGAGCCAGAGATCTGACCAAACGACCGCGTTTCCGCGGCAACAGCAAGTTATGTTGCCGCTGATCCGCGGCCGTCTTGTCTCCTCTCTGCCTCGATTTTGGTGCAGTGTATCTCTGGATTGGTTTTAGGATTTTTGAGATATATTATATGTGCCCAGATTTTCCAGAATAGAAATTTGTTTTTGGGGGCCTATAATTCCGTATTTTTTCCGAACTTCACTACACTTTGACTATGTTGGTTATATCTGTGATGTTTGTATGTATTGAACGTCGGCTAATCGCTATAAGTCGATTAGTCGGGGTTATACATCTCTGTGATCTGTGTTTGATATTGGAATGTGTATATGAATGTGTTGGACTGTCGCGGGTGAATAGCCGGGGTGGATGTGAGATGAGCTTTTGTTTTTCTTTCATTCATTTGTAATATGTAAATTGATGTAATAATATTATTTGTATGGCCGCACAACCGGGTCGGGATTGTAGCCGTCATTGTATAATTCTTTTTACTGTTTTTGCTCCTAGGATAGACCCATGGAGGGGTGCACAAACTACCGGGTACTTGGCGGGTAGTTTGTCGCACCCGTAGGGGTCTTGGGTGGGGTTTTGGCTATTCACCGCGACCGTGTAATCCGCTTTTCGTTGCAGGCTCGAACGGATTGCGGATTCCTAGTATATCCAATGTATTCATCTGTGATCTGTAATGTCTATCATTGCTATATTTATAACTATTTAGACGTTGCTTATGTCTTACAGCCGCGCTAGCCGAGCCCCCGCTCTGTCGTTAGTTAAGTAACCTAACGGGTGATGACGGGGCCCCGTGGCGAATGCGAATGGCATAAGCGTACGTCATATTTTGGTTGTTTTCTGCAATGGTAGGATTAAATGATGGGACGCATTAAAAGAACTAATGCAAGAATATCACGCATTAAAAGAACTAATGCATGATAATAAACCAAGCTAAAGTCGTTGGAACATTTTCGAAAAACCACTCGGTTCTTTTCAAAACTAACTTTTAAATGCAGAGCTTGAGCCACTCCTTCTAAAAGCTATCTCGTTCCATCGATTATATCAAGTTCACTACGTTCACGGTTTTACCAAAACCATTCGTAGCCCTCCGTCGTTTCGCATGAATAGGCAATAGTATTCAAGCTATGTATGTTGGCCAAAGTCAAGGCATAGTGATTGGTAGCTATTGGGTGTTCATGTGTAGCATAGATAGATGCGTTGGTTTGGGACAGTCGTACTGCCATTTTGGCCAAAGTCAAGGGTAGGTACGGATGGATCCAAATTAACCTGGATAGTGACGGGCAGAACTTGACATGTGACTTATGATATTTTGGCCAAAGTCAAGGTCATAAGAGCATGGGGCAAAAATCCACATCGGGAGTTTCATAAGTACTGAAACTTGCTAGATTTGCATACCATTTGGAGTGTGATGATTCTGGTAGGATTCCTTCAGTTTCGTCACGCGATGATATTTGGATCCCGATCCTACTGTGAGTATATGCTACTCCTCGGGAAATTTCTCACCAAACGATCAATGCTATAAACCTAGTAGGTGCCTAGAAAGGTGTTAGCGGGGCTGCGCCCCCAGGGAAAAGAGGTTCTTAAATTAAGGAACTTCGCGAAAGCGTTGGAAAACCTCCCTCGAAGTACCGACACTGGCCTGGCTGAACGGTTAAGCAAGTATTATGCGGTGGGATTGATCCCGACTGATTCTTCCTTTATGGTTTGAGAAGGGATTCGAGAGACAGTGGGAGCCATCCTGTTTAGACAAATTAAAAACCACTCTAAACTTGCAAGAGCATCATGCTAAAGTGTTTCTTCTCTCTCCCTCTGCAGCGACCAAATCGAAATGACTGGACTTAAGTTACTTCTAGATAAAAACATACTGACAGGGCCAAACTACAAAGATTGGCTCAGGAATGTCAAAATAGCAATCACTTATGACAAGCTGGGGTATCTTCTTACCACCAAAGCTCCCCCCGTCCCAGGTCCCACCTCCAGCGTCGCGGATAAGGAAATCCGTAAGACTTGGGAGATTGATTGCGCCAAGGCCAGGTGCCTCGTGCTTGCCTCTATGGACAACGAACATCAGAGGAGGCACGAGAATATGGACGTGGAATCCATATTTCTTCATACAAAAGAACTGTATGGAGAGCAGTCTCGTATCGCAAGATACGAAGTGTCGAAGAAGTTATTTTCGGCAAAGTTGGCCGTTGGATCATCGGTAGCGGACCACGTGCTTAAGATGATTGGCTACATTGAGGAGCTCGCGGAACTTGGGACCACGTTGGAAAGTGAACTCTATACGGATTTAATTCTCCAGTCCCTTCCATCCACTTACGCCCAGTTTATACTGAACTTCAACTTACAAGAAAAAGAAGTCGAACTTTCAGAACTCCTCAACATGCTGAGGAGCGCAGAGGGCACCCTACAGAAAGGTAGGGAAACACCCGCTTTGTTTGTAGGAGGATCTTCTTCTTCTAGATCCAAGACGAAAGCCAAGGGAAAGAGGAAGAAAGCCCCCGCCAAACCAAGGGGCGGTGTTAGTAAAGTGGGTACGAAGGGAAAGGAAAAGGCAACAAAGATTGCGGGGAAGCTTGTGGGAAAGGAAGAATGCTTCTATTGTCATAAGAGTGGACACTGGAAGAAAGATTGCAGGGCTTGGAAGGCCAGGACACAGGAACTGAAGCAGGTTGCGGCTTCAGTTTCAGGTGTGTATGTTATTGAAAACTGTCTTTCTATAAACTCTACTTCCTGGGTATTGGATACCGGATCAGGATCTCATATCTGTAATTCTTTGCAGGCGTTGAGAAACCGTAGGGTTTTGAAGGCAGGTGACATGACCCTCAGAGTTGCGAACGGAGCTAGCATGGATGCTAAAGCCGTGGGGGACTATCACCTGGGAATGTCAGATGGGCATGTTTTGGTTTTGCGTAATTACTTTTTTGCACCCAACGCAACTTGTAATATCATTTCTGTATCTTTGGTTTCTAAAGAAGGTTATGAATTTGCGTTTGTAAGTAATGTTGTAAACATTCACCTTAATCAAGTTCTGATTGGGTCAGGTACATTGAGCAATGGTATATACATATTGAACCAACCACAGATTTTCAATGTCCAGAATACACACAAAAGAAAGTCTCCGGCAATCAATCAGACTTTCTTATGGCATTGTAGACTGGGTCACATCAATGAGAGAAGGTTGACTAAGTTACATACAGAAGGGTATTTGGATCCATTCGAATATCAATCGTATGCCACTTGTCAATCCTGTCTCAAAGGAAAGATGACAAAGACTCCGTTCACTGGACACGGAGTAAGAGCAAGCGAGCTCTTGGGACTCGTACACAGCGACGTGTGTGGTCCAATGTCTACACATGCGCGAAGCGGTTATTCTTACTTCATTACTTTTACGGATGACTTTTCAAGGTACGGTTATGTCTTCTTAATGAAACATAAGTCCGAAGCCTTTGAAAAGTTCCAGGAATATAAGAATGAAGTAGAAAAACAAACCGGCAAAAGTATCAAGATTCTAAGATCGGATCGAGGTGGAGAATACTTAAGTGCCGAGTTCCTGAATTACTTAAAAGAGAATGGGATTCTCTCTCAGCTTACTCCTCCATACACTCCGCAACATAACGGTGTATCGGAGAGACGGAACCGAACCCTATTGGATATGGTACGGTCCATGATGAGTAACGCTGAGTTACCGCGATCATTCTGGGGGTATGCGGTAGAATCAGCTGCGTACCTTTTGAACCGAGTTCCTACTAAGACTGTGCCTACTACACCATATGAGATGTGGTGTGGGAAGAGGCCCCATCTCAGTCACATTAACACTTGGGGAAGTCCAGCTTTTGCTAAAAAGCAGCATGCGGACAAGCTCGAGGCGCGCTCAGTACTGTGTAAGTTTGTGGGATATCCAAAGAATTCCAAAGGATATCTCTTCTACTACGAAGAGGAACAAAAAGTTCTTGTTTCTCGTCATGCCCACTTTCTAGAACACCAGTTCTTAGAAAAAGAATTAAGTGGGAGCACAGTAGAACTGGAAGAAATTCCAGAACCACAGACTATTACTGAAAGCTTAGAGGAACCAGAGGGTTCAAATGAACAGGACATTCCTACGCCGCTCCGCAGGAGTAGTAGGCAGTCTCATCCGCCCGAAAGATACTACGGTTTTCTCATAGACGGGGATAGAGAGGATTGCATCATAGATTATGATGAGCCTACTAGCTTCCAGCAGGCCTTTCAGAGCGTTGACTCGGTAAAATGGCTGGATGCAATGCGGACCGAAATGGAGTCCATGTACACCAACAAAGTATGGACCTTGGACATTGCTCCAGACGGGGTAAACCCGTAGGATGCAAGTGGATCTTCAAAAGGAAGATTGGTGTAGATGGACAGGTTGAGACCTATAAAGCTAGACTTGTAGCAAAGGGTTTCCGTCAAAGACCTGGCTTGGACTATAACGAAACCTTTTCTCCAGTGGCTATGCTGAAATCCATTCGGATCCTTCTTGCCATTGCTGCCTTCCACGATTATGAGATTTGGCAGATGGACGTAAAAACCGCTTTTCTAAATGGAAATTTAGAGGAGTGTGTCTATATGGACCAGCCAGAGGGTTTCATTCAGAGTGGGAGCAGCGGAAAGGTGTGCAAGTTGCTTAAGTCCATCTATGGACTAAAGCAGGCATCGCGGAGTTGGAACATCTGCTTTGATGAGACGGTCAAAGAATTTGGCTTTATCAAAAATCCAGATGAACCATGCATCTATAGTAGATTTGTAGCGAGAACTGTAGTATTCCTCGTTTTATACGTGGATGACATTCTCTAAATAGGAAATGACATTCCTATGCTACAATCTGTCAAGGGGTTCTTGTCACACAGGTTCTCCATGAAAGACCTGGGTGATGCCTCATACATCCTGGGGATCCGGATCCATCGTGATAGATCCAAGAGGATATTAGGACTTTCACAGTCCAGGTACATCGACACCGTACTGAAAAGATTCAGTATGGAAGATTCCAAACGCGGTAATCTACCGGCTTGTCACGGGATCACCCTCTCTAAAGAGATGTCCCCCAAGACTGATTTGGAGAGGGATCGCATGTCTATTATACCCTACGCTTCTGCGGTAGGCTCTATAATGTATGCGATGTTGTGTACCAGACCGGATGTAGCTTATGCACTGAGTGTGGTAAGCAGGTATCAGTCAAACCCTGGGAAGAAACACTGGATAGCGGTAAAGAACATTCTCAAGTACCTGAGAAGGACTAAGGAGATGTTCTTGGTGTATGGCGGAAAAGACCTCCAGATCGAGGCCTTTGCTGACTCCAGCTTCCAGAGTGACAAGGATGATTCCAAGTCCATGTCGGGTTTTGTCTTTACCCTCAATGGAGGGGCGGTGTGTTGGAAGAGTTCCAAACAGGAAACCGTTGCAGACTCGACGATGGAAGAGGAATACATCGCTGCATCTGATGCCGCAAAAGAAGCTGTCTGGATGAGGAAGTTCTTGAAAGAACTTTAGGTGGTTCCGTCCATTGTTGACCCAATACCTCTGTATTGCGACAACAACGGGGCTATAGCTTTAGCGAAGGAACCCAGGTCCCATCAGAGATCCAGGCACATCTTGAGGCGGTATCACCTGATCAGGGAGATCGTGGATCGCAAGGAGATCGAGGTTCGGAGGGTTGCTTCAGAAGAAAACACTGCAGATCCATTCACCAAGGCCCTGCCCCAGACTCAGTTCGAGCGGCTGATCGAGATGATAGGTCTTCGATACGCCAGTACATGGCCTTAGTGCAAGTGGGAGATTGTTAGTGTATATGCCCTAGAGGCCATTACTGTATCATACTAGTTTGTATATTACTTAATGGAAGCTTGGGATATTCACCTTGTATATACAATCTTGCTCAAAATGGTAGTATGCTACTTGGTTTGTTTCTACTTCAATGTGTACATGTGTTTATTTTGCGATATCACCTATACGCATTAGTGGAGCCCTTAGGATCTTTGCTTGATTACCAGCGTTGTGATGGCCGTCATACTAGTGGGGGCTGGGTAATCTATAAGCACATCCTTATGTAGGTCCCTAGTCGCAGGACTATCGAGACAGGGCATCGATACTCCGGAGTAGACTAGCGTATGCGCTTCTTATCCCAGTGTGGGAGATGGTCTGTCCCACAGCCATCAGTACGTCGTACTGGAGATAGTATACGGGTGCTCGTTGGGTTACGAGTACACTGGACAGGACTCGTCGGGAACTGACAGGTTGGTATTATACTTATCGTCAGTTATCAGTTCCCAGGTGACATGAGTACAGCTTAGTCCGCTGACTTGACACTGGCACTTCGCCTCGAGTGTGTTCCCACTGCATTTTGATCACTACCCTACCACGGCTCAAAGGAGTCGTGCAAACAGGTAATGGTTGGGTGCAGTCCCGAAGCACTTGGAGGCAGTGACGGTTAGACAGGATTCGTCTCTCCCGGTATTAGGGGTTGACATCGCGCTGTGTCTAGGAGAGCCATTACACGAGTAGTCCCTGGCCAGGGCAAGCGAGATATACTGGTAGGCTTCCAGTGTTATCTCAGGGTGTTTTGGGCTTCACTCCGACACGACTTGTACCGCTATTAGGGGACTGACGTTTACCGCCCCCTAGGCCCGACATGCGATGTATCAGACGAACAGACCGGACTGTACGGAGAATGTCACATTCAGACTCAGTAGGAGTTCAGATGGGTTTTACCTCGTCAGTCTTCTTATCGGCATCTACCTGGGGACCGTTACGCACAGCTAGTGCCGCTTGCGGTCTGTGGTTAAACCCACTGCCAGCGTAGCGTCGAGTCTTTAGAGTCCCATACAGAGGGCTATTCTCCTCTGGGCAAAACTGAGTAGAGGTCGCATGGTTTTGCGGCAGGTTTCGTTCTCATCCGCGCACTTGTGCACTTTTGAAGTCCGGACGGATTATACTAGCAGGCTCTGGTTTGAGCCAGATACTGGTATATGTTTTGGGGTTGCTTTTATCTCTCAGTATTCTTGTTCCTCGGAACGAGAATGCAGGTGTGTATGCACAGTTGTTTGAGGCGGAGGAAGAGGTCTTTCATTAGGGTTTCGGAACGGGTGCGTATGCACAGTTGACAGTCGTCTTTTTCCAAACCCTAATGGATTTATGAAATATCAATTAATAATAGTAATTAAATGAAATTGTGTCATGGTTGATTTTGTTGACTTGTTGACCATGGTTGACTTGTTGACCATGGTTGAATGTTTGACCATCATCATTGCTTTGCAAGGATACTCCTTGATTCTAGCTTACATTCATTTAATGAAGTGATGATAGTGGTCATTCCAAATACAACCATCAACTATTTCATTTTGAATTATTATTATTAATTAGATATATCTTTTTCCTTTTGTTATGGTTGCAAAAGAAAAATGAGCTCATTCTATCATATTGATTCTCTCTCCTCATTTCATCTTCTTCTTCCTCAAGCTCAAGGAGAATCCTTCTCATGTGTTGAGAATCCCTCTCCTTGAAAAGAAAACACCCCATAGATACTCTCTACTCTCTCTAGGGTTCAAGGTTTAGCAAGCCGGAGATCCTAGTTCACTCTAAGTTCGAGAAAGAGCCCGAAGGTTGAACCCTCAGGTGGATCCATCTTTGACGGAAGAAGGCGACGAGGAGAGAACCATCAACCTCTACTAGGTTTCAAGAAGAAGGAGTTCAAGTTAGGTATAACCTTTTATCCGAGTAGCTAACTCTCTTTAGCATGATAGCTAGTTTAGTTTAGAAAAGATCCCGACTTTGTTAGTCCATGTTGCCCCATGCGCTAAAAATTTTGTTTTTTATACCGTTTCCGCCTCCCCGTAAGAACCGGGGGTCGCAACGTGGACTTACATATATCACCTAGGTTACTTAGATTAGCACTTTAAGAAACCTAATTACCTCAAGATAGAGGTGAAGCTTGAAGTATAGCTCTCGGGTGGATCATCTACTACATAGAGAAGGCCTGAAAGGAGGTGGAGAACGAAAAGACGAAGGACACGGTTCATTAAGTATAATCACTTCACATAGTAGTTAACCACTTCTATGTTTATCGTTATTTATAGTTTAGAAAAGATTCTTCGGTCAGTCGATTTTTAAGCACAGAACAAGATCGTTTTTCATATTTCTGCCTCCCCGCAAGTCGTGGGGTGTTTTACATCGACTTACAAGACCTATACCGGTAGGACAGTCTTACTCAAGATGATAGTATGCTATCTGGTTTATCTTTATCATCGTGTACCGCTTTAGATGACCTTACAGGTCACTATTGCACGTTGATAGAGCCCCTAGGATTCTTGCTTGACTGCCAGCAGTATGATGGCGATCATATACGTGGGAGCTGGGGTCTATAAGCACATCCTTAAAAGGTCCCTATTCGTGGGAGTTTCGAGACAGGGCATCGATACTCCAGAGTAGACTAGTGTATACAGTCGAGACCCCGACGAGGGGCGGTGGCCGGTCTCACAAGCCACTGGTGTCAGTTGGTTCACCTAAGATATATACAGGTACTCATTGGGTTATGAGTACACCGGACAGGATTCGCCGGGAACATGCTAGTTGGGATTATACCAGACGTCAGATAGCAGTTCCCTGGTGACATGTGTATAGGTTAGTTCATCGACCTGAGATCGTCATTTGTCTCGTGTGAGTTCCTACTGTACTTTGATTACTACCCTACCACGACTCAAAGGAGTCGTGCAAACAGGTTTTAGTTGGGTACAGTCCCGAGCTACAAGGAGGCAGTGAGCGGATCTGCAGGGGTTCGTCTCTCCCGGTATTGGGGGTGAGGTCGCGCTGTGTCAAGGAGAGCCATTACACGAAGTCATTGGCCAAGGCAGGAGATTTACTGGGAGGTATTCCAGTAGTATCTCAGGGAGTTTTGGGCTACACTCCGACACGACTTGTACCGTTTTTGGGAGTCTGACTTTTACCAACCCCCTAGGCCCGCCATGCGATGTTCATAGACGAACGGACCGGACTGTACGGATATTGTCACTGACAGACACAGTAGGGTGTCAGGATGAGTTCGCACATCGACGTCCCTTTTGGTCAATAGCTGGTAGCCCGTTACGTATGGCTAATACCTCTGACGTGATAGTGGTTAAATCCACAGCCAAAGTATTGACGAATCTTTAGAGTCCCCCACAGACAGTTTCTCAAGTTTCGGGCGAAACGCTGTAGAGGCCGTATGGATATATGGAAGGGTTCGATCCTGTACGTGCGGTATTGCACGGATCATGATCGGACGGATTATACTAGCGGGCTTTGGTTTAAGCCAGATCCTAGTATTATACCGTGTAGATTTTGTCTCATTGCATTTGTATTCGGTCAGAATACAAATGCGGGTATGTATATAAAGTCGCGGGGTTTTCCTGCAATTTATTACGGGATCGTTTTTCTGAAGTTGCCAGTTTGCATTCCGTTTCGGCCATTTTCCTTTGTTTCTTTCCTTGGCTGAAAATTGGTGTGGAAGGGATTATTTGCAAGTGTGCAAATTAGCAATTTGGAGGGTTGTTTTTGTAAATAGTTGTATCATGATGGTTCTACCATTCCTTGACTTCTTTTGTTCATCATTGCTTGACTTTTTTGATATGGGAATATGATGGGATATGATTAGGTAATGGGTATGACTTTCTTGATGATTATAATCATTCTCTTTCCTTGCAATATTGGTCTCTCTCTCCCTTCACCACACATGGGGCCGGCCATTCTTGAGAGTGGGCTGTCCAAAAATTTGGAGGGGGGATTTTGTTCTCTTCATGCTTGCAAAAATTCCCTAGTTCATCACAAAAGTTCATATTTCCTTTCCCACTTCCAAAATGGCAACTTAAACAACCCTTAGAGACATAGTGATCTACACTTAGCCTACAGCATTCTTGGACACGTCGACTCACCAACTTGCTGCCCGAGTTGCCTCGGTCCAGTGGTGGGAGCCCGTAAAAAGCCCCGGCGATGTGGTGCCTATCCGACGAGAAGACCGGAGATCAGAGATTCCGCGAGCAGATCGGAATGGTGGCCGAAGACCGAAGGACACGGATCGCTCGGTATAGCTCTCTTCCCTTTCCCTAGTTAGCTAGCATTAGGTTAATGGCCCGATCCGGGTTTTATAGTCCGCGGTAGCGCCGGTTTCTAGTTTAAGGAAAAGTTTTTGTTTCCGCATTTTGGCCTCGTTCAGACGGCCGGGGCGCTGCCGTGCACTTACAAATCCGAAGCAGCCAATGCCCGTTCCTTTGGGCCCAAGACTTGTCGAGCCGCATGAAAGCCATCCACATTCCGCTTCTGGGGATGCCTTGGCCCCAGATAGCACTATCCCGCTAACACAAGATCGGATAATGGACTTGGTCACCAGCAAAGTTCAAACATTGGTGGCTGAAGCTGAAGCTCAGAAAGAAATTGGTAGTAGTGGGTGGCCATATCCCGCATAGTACGATCTGATCGAGTTCCTGAGCGGCTACGTCATCCCTAAGTTCGGAATATTTGATGGAACGGGGAATGCAAATCAGCACGTCGCCCACTTCAAAGCCTCGTGCGGAAATACAGGGGGCAATGACGAGCTCCTTCTTCGTCAGTTTGTCAACAGCCTGACCGGTGTCGCTTTTGACTGGTACGCAAGTATACCAAATGGGTCCGTCATTACCTTTGCCGAAATGGAGTCTCTGTTTCGGCAAAGGTTCTTGAGTGTCAGTGATAAAATCTCCATTGCCGACCTTGTGAGGACCAAGCCGGGGAAGAATGAAAGAAGCAATGACTTTATCGCCCAATGGCGTAATCTCACGGTCAAGTGCGAACCGCCGCTGGAGCAGGACCAGTCCGTCAGCCTTCTCGTTGGAAACCTCAGCAATTGATGGTCGCATTCCTGTGTACAGCAGGTCTCAAGACGTTTCAAGAGCTAACCAAGAAAGTCCCAATGCTGGAACGCTGCGTGGCTCCCGATATATCCAAACCCCATCCAAAAAAAAACACATGTACAATGCACATTAAGTTCGCATGACCAGTTTAACCCCTTAATCGGAGGTTCCCTCGCCCCAAAGGCGTAGGGTAATTAACGGCAGCTTAGTCCATGGCTGCCGGAGATTCGGATCCCCACAATCAATAAACCCTCGCCTACCCTAAGCAGGGGGATCTGTTGTACGTCTGACAAGCACGCGCGTATTTCCATCTCAATGGGGTGGCGAAAAACACCGTACATAAATTTAGACAATAGCTATTGTAAACTACTTTTACAATAAGAGATTAAGAATACAACCTTTGTAGACGGTCTTTCTCTTCACTTGCTCCGTGTAGCAGTCCCGCGACTCCACTAAGCTTCTCTTGAGACTTTGAACGAGACTCCTTCGTTGTCTTCGCGCCAAAGACGATCCACCCAAAGATCCTCTAGATCAAGATAACTCTACATTAAACTTCTTTAGTGTATGAAACACACCACACAAATTTACAAGATTGGTGTTGGATGATGAAGTAGGGGATGTAAAGAGCTCAGAAGATTGTGTTCAAGCTTCATGATTCACATCATATATGAGGGTTAATGTTTGAGCCATGACAAGAGGAGGAAGAAGAATCAAGAGAGCAACCATGGGAAAAATGGCTATGTGTTTTGAATGAGCAAGAATGAATGGCAACATATGACCCCTCACTCATTCAAACATGGAATTATGCAATATAAAATTGCAACCATGCTTGGATAGTGAGTCAAGAATGAATAAACAAGAATTAATCCCATGCTTGCAACCATGCTTCATTTTCCACCGCATTTCTGATTTCACAAAATAGAAATTTAAATGCCATGCTTCATTATAATATACATACATACATACATACATACATACATACATATATATCATATTTATTAATATATATTTAATGAAGAATAATTAGTGAGCTAATGATATTTGTTAATATATAATTATATCACATATAATTTATATCACATTATTAAATCAACACTTGATCTAATAATCCGGTTATATCATATATGATCGAATAATATCATTTATCTATATATCACATTATCTAATCAACACTTGATTCGACAAACTGGTTATGTCACATATAACCGAACCGATAACAGATGACTGCCAGATTACAATACAGCATCACATACTCGTATTTAATAAAGCCCACACACATATCATATATGTGTCCAACTTCGTTTTGAACCAGGGAACTTCTATGTGGGACTCTAAAGACTCGTCAATACGCCAGCAGTAGGTGATGATCATATCAGTCACCTACAAGCCGTCAGCGGTACTAGCTGGACGTAACGGCTACCCGGGTATTAAGGGATATGAAGATCAACAACAAGCCTGTCTACAGTCACCATTAAGCCTATCGGTAACACTACCGTACTGTCCGGTCTGTTCGTCTGATATGTCGCATATCATGTCTAGTGGTGGAAATCGTCAGTCCCCAGTAACGTGATATGTCATGCCATGTCTGGTCTATAACGGTTCGAGAAACTACTGATAACATTTATCAGTATATCTCGGCAGCAGCCCTGGCCAGGGACTTCCAGTTATAGCCAATCGAACATAGCGTAACATCAACCTCCAATACCGGGAGAGACGGAACCCCTCCTATTGCTCATTGCCTCCATACGACTCGGGACGGTTCCCAAAATCCACTATTTGCACGTATCCTTTGAGCGTAGTAGGGAGGAAATCAAAGCACAGTGGGAGCCGCACAAGACTCTATGACGATCTCGGGTCTACTGACTAACCTGTATCAGTGTCATCAGAGAACTGCTATCTGATGATAGGTATACTACCATACAGGAGTCTTCAGCTTGTCCTGTTCAGTGTACCCAGTCTCCACTGAGTACTCGTATACCATCTCTGATGTCAAACACCAATGGATGTTGGATTCTCCATCGCCCATCATATGGGTCAAGAAGAGAATACGCTAGTCTACTCTGGAATATCGATGACCTGTCTCGATATTCCCTCGACTAGGAACAATTAAAGGATATATTTGTGAACTACCCTATCCCCACTAGTATGATCTCCATCATAGTCCTGCTAGTCAAGTACATATCCTAAGGGTTTTATCAACATGTGAGGGCAAGACAATATCACAATATAAGTCTACATGTTAAGATAAAGGTAATCATATAGCATACTATCATGTCGAGCAAGAAAGTCCTCTCTTTATATATATCCAAGCATCCACTATATTATACATCATTTGTACAATAATGTCCTTTAGGGCATACATACAACTAACAATCTCTGACTAGCACTGAGGCCATGTGTTGTAGTATCCCATACCCAACCTACCAAAGAGTCTCCCAAATTGCGTCTAGGGAAGGGCCTTCATGAGTGGATCCGCTATGTTGTCTTTCGTGTCTACTCTCCTGACCTCGATATCCCAGCGATCTGCTATCTCCCGGATCAGGTGATACCGCCTGAGAATATGTCTGGATCTCTGATGGGACCTGGGTTTCTTAGCCAAAGCCACCGCTCCAATGTTATCACAATACGCAGGTATTGGATGCTCAATGGATGGAACCACACCAGGCTCTGTAATCAACTTCTTCATCCAGACAGCTTCTTTGATAGCATCGTTGGAATTGATGTATTCAGCCTGGACCGTCGAGTCTGCAACAGTGTCTTGCTTGGAACTCTTCCAACACACTGCCCCTCCGTTGAGGGTAAAGACAAAACCCGAGACCGACTTACTGTTGTGCTTATCACTTTGGAAGTTCGAGTCGGTAAATGACTCCACTTGGAGTTCACCTTTACCATACACCAAGAACATCTCTTTAGTTCTTCTCAAGTACTTGAGAATATTCTTCACAGCAGTCTAGTGACTCACTCCTGGATCTTCTTGATACCTACTCACTACACTTAGTGAGTATGCTATATCGGGTCTGGTACATAATATCGCATACACGATAGAACCTACTGCCGAAGCATATGGTATCCCTTGCATGCGAGCTCTGTCCAAATCAGTTTTGGGAGAAATCTCTTTAGAGAGAGTGACTCCTAAGATCGTGGGTATATTCCTACGCTTGTAATCTTCCATACAAAACCTCTTTAGTACGGTATCAATGTATCTGGATTGGGACAATCCCAGTATCCGTTTAGATTTATTTCTATAGATCTTAATTCCGAAGATGTAGGAGGCATCACCTAGATCTTTCATTGAGAATCTTTGTGATAAGAAGAGCTTGACCAAGTGCAGCATAGGAACATCATTTCCTATCAAGAGTATGTCATCCACGTACAGTACAAGGAAGACGATCTTACTCTCTGCGACCTTCTTGTATTTACAAGGTTCATCTACATTCTTTATGAAGTCAAACTCTTTGACTACCTCATGAAAACAGATGTTCCAACTTCGTGATGTCTGCTTCAACTAGTAGATGGATTTAAGTAGCTTGCACACCTTTCCGCTGCTCCCACTGTCTACGAAGACCTCTGACTGAGTCATGTACACATTCTCTTCTAAATCACCATTTAGAAAGGCGGTCTTAACATTCATTTGCCATATTTCGTAGTCATGGTATGCAGCGATGGCAAGTAGGATCCGGATGGACTTAAGTATAGTCACTGGAGAAAAGGTTTCATCGTAATCCACACCTGGTCGTTGACGAAAACCTTTTGCAACAAGTCTAGCTTCGAAAGTCTCAACTTTTCCATTTACACCAAGTTTCTTCTTAAAAATCCATTTGCTCCCAATGGGTTTTACCCCTTCAGGAGCAACTTCCAAAGTCCATACTTTGTTAGTGTACATGGATTCCATCTCAGACCGCATTGCATCCAGCCATTTCACAGAGTCCCCACTCGTGATGGCCTGCTCGAAGCTAGTTGGGTCATCATCTTCCATGATGCAATCTTCGCTCCCACCATCAACGAGAAAACCGTAGTATCTCTCAGGTGGATGAGGAACCCTACTAGATCCGCAGAGAAGCTGGGGTTCGTTGGGAACTATCGAATCCTCTGGTTTTACCAAATCTTCTGTTGTAGTTTGTGCTGCTGGAACCTTTTCCAGTTCTGCCTCATGGCCACTAATTTCTTTCGAAAGAAATTCCTTTTCTAAAAAGGTAGCATGCCGAGAAACAAACATCTTTTGTTATTCGGTGTGGTAGAAGATATACCCATGTGAGTTTTTGGGATATCCTACAAGCTTGCATAGAACAAACCTTGCCTCGAACTTGTCCGGATTGTGCCTTTTGACATAGGCCGGACAACCCCATATCTTAACATAGTTAAGATGCGGTCTCTTCCGCTTCCATATCTAATATGGAGTGGTAGGTACTGATTTGGTAAGAACCATATTCAATAGATGTATGGCTGTCTCAAGCGCATACCCCCAAAAGGAAATAGGTAACTCAACGGTGCTCATCATAGAGCGCACCATATCCAATAGGGTGCTATTCCTCCACTCCAATACACAGTTGTACTGTGGTTTATACGGAGGAGTAAGCTGAAAGAGAATCCTATTCTCTTTTAGATAGTCACGGAATTCTGTGCTCAAGTATTCTCCTCCTCGATCAGTTCGAAGGATTTTAATACTTTTACCCATCTGGTTCTCAACTTCATGCTTATATTCTTTGAATTTCTCAAAAGCTTTAGACTTTTGTTTCAACAGGACCACATATCCGTACCTCGAGAGATCGTCAGTGAATGTAATAAAGTACGAGGAACCATTCCTGGCATGTGTAGACATGCGACCACATACATCACTATGTATCAGTCCCAAGAGTTTGGTAACACTTTCTCCGTGTCCTGTAAACGGAGTCTTGGTCATCTTTCCTTTGAGACATGACTGGCAAGTTTCATAAGATGAAAGTTAGAATGGATTCAAATATCCATCTTTACGTAACTTAGCCAGTTGTGTCGCATTGATATGACCTAGTCTACAATGCCACAAGAAGGATTCGTTCATTTCTGAACTTTTCCTCTTATGTGTGTTATGTACGTTAAGAACTGTGTTTTGATTCAGAACGTATAATCCATTACATAACGCACCAAACCCAATCAACACTTGATTTAGGTAAATGTTCATAACATTATTCTCTACTACAAATTTATATCCTTCTTTATCTAATAAAGAAATGGATATTAAATTGCATATCATAGAGGGTATGTAGTAACAGTCGTATAGGATCAATGTATTCCATGTTGGCAATACAAGTTGATATTCACCAACTGCTTTGGCTGCAATACTTGCACCATTCCCTACTTTTAGAGAATGACCACATTTTCACAGTTCTCTACCTTTCCTTAGCCCATGCAACAAATTGCATATACGGGATCCCGATCCGGTATGTAATACCCAGGACATAGAGTGTACTAAGAAATAGTTCTCTGTAACTAACACATCCAAAGAAGATGCATCAACATGCTTATTCGTCGTTTCAGTGGTGTGGTAATCCGGACATTCCCCTATTTACTGCTCGGACTTACAACACTTATAAGTTTGAGCGGAACCTATTTTCCCCTGCTCAGTATAACAAGCAGGTTCGGTCAATACATCCATATTATTATCTTGATTAAGGCATGACATTGGTTGCTGCCTGGAGAGAGAGAGAAAGAAACGCGGTAGCGTGTGTTGGATATATGTATGCCCTAAAGGCCATTATATGATAGTGGATGTATTTATACATGTATATATATTCAGTGTACATTCTTGCTCGACATGATAGTATGCTACCTAGTTCTTCTTTATCTGACATGTTGACTTGATCATGCTTTTATTCATTTACACATGTTGATAAATCCCTGAGGATATTTGCTTGACTACTGTAACTATGATGGAGATCATACTAGTGGGACGTCTGTAGTTTATAAGCATATCCTGAAATATCCCTAGTCGTAGGTGAATCGAGATGGGGCATCAATGTACTAGAGTAGACTAGCGTATATGATACTAAACCCATATGATGGGCGTTGGATGTTCCCACATCCATTGATGTTTGACATCGAGATCGTATATGAAAGGTTCCTAGGCACCCTATAGAGGTCTCACAAGGCATCGAACATGCCATTTTACAAAAATTATGGTGCCGAGAAACCCTAACGCGGATCTTAGACTAGAATTCTAGGCGAAAAACTAAACTAGTTTGCAAATTAACTAAAGGTCGGAAGCTACAACCTTTGTAGATCCGGATTTCCACCTCCTTAGCTCCACGCGGTCATGCCCTCGCTGTCCATCATGAATCCTCGACTCATTTGTCGGCATCATCGGAAAAACGTGCGGAATAGATCGTCGGCTTCGTGTCAAAGACGATCTACGTCGAGGTTGCACTAGTTCAAGCTCCGACTTCACAAAGTTGTGAAACTTGTGAAGAGAACACCCAAGACAACTTGGAAAGAGGTAGAGGGTGAAGAAATAGGAGATGGGTTCACTTTAGATTTGGAATTCTCTCACTAGAACTCAAGTTGCCATTGATGGCATCTAAGTTTTTCTTTTGAAGATGAAGAAGAAGAAGAGCTAGAATTATGATAAGTTATTTAAAATGAAAAGAAAAATCTATACTTATCATAATTCTAACTAAGGTTAAGTGTAGAGAATCAACCATGGTTATTTGGAGAGTTAGGGTTAAGCTAGTGGACAAGAATGGTTGCATAAAGTCAAGGCTTCATGAAGCTTCAACATAAAACAAGAAATGCCACCATTCTCCACTTAAGCTTTATCCAAATAAATGAATAAACAATTAAATGAATAAATGCATAATTAAAACCCTAATCTCAAGTTAACTATGGTTTAATTCCATACACTTAACCATATGATCAAGTATCATCAAACATGATACTTATATGTGCACAAAAGTATATCACATATACAATGTGTAAATCAAGTGAGAAAAATCCGTTTAAAGTGAACCAATACTAGTTGATGCAAAGTAATATATCAAATATATAATTATACATTAAATCATTAAATCAACACTTGATTCAATGATCCGGTCATGTCGCACATAACCGACTAGTATTCAATGCATCGATTTATCGAATCAATGATTCGATAACTAGGTCATATCTCATACAACCAATCGAAACATTAATCGCGAGAATCAAATACGGTATCACATACACGCATTATTCTCGGTCCCGCACATATCTCATATGCACTCCTATTTCGTTTCGCTTGAGCTAGGAAACCTCTGTGTAGGACTCTAAAGACTCGTCAATACGCCGGTAGCAGATGATGATCATATCAAGCACCCACAAGCCGCAAGCGGTCTGCTAAACGTAACGGCCAACCGGGTATTGAGCGATCAGAAGATCGACGAGCTAGCCCGCTCACACTCCTGCGAATCCGACCAGTAACACTTACCGTACAGTCCGGTCTCTTCGTCTGATACGTCGCATATCAAGTCTAGGGGTGGTATACGTCAGACCCCAATAACCCGATAAGTCGTGCCGATGTGAGGCTCATAACGGGTCGAGAAACTACTGGTAACACTTACCAGCAAATCTCTGATCAGCCCTGGCCAGGGACTTCCCTGCTACGGCCAATCGAGCACAGCACAACATCAACCCCCAATACCGGGAGAGACGAAACCCCTCCTATCGCTCATTGCCTCCATGTGAGTCGGGACTGTGCCCAAAGACCACCGTTTTTCACGCCCTCATGGACGTGGTAAGGTGGAGATCAAAGCACAGTGGGAATCACACAAGACTCTATGACGATCTCGGGTCTACAGACTAACCTGTACAAGTGTCACCTGAGAACTGCCATCTGACGTGAGGTATAATACCATCTGGGAGTTCTCGGCGAGTCCGTCCAGTGTACCCAGTCTCCACCGAGCACCCTTATACCATCTCTGATGTCAAACACCAATGGATATGGGATCATCCATCGCCCATCACATGGGTCGAGAAGCGTATACGCTAGTCTACACTGGTATATCGATGCCCCGTCTTGATACACCCATGACTTGGGACCTTGAAGGATGTACTTATGGACTACCATGTCCCCACTAGTATGATCTGCATCATAGTCCAGGTAGTCAAGTACAAATCCTAAGGGCTTTACCAACATGTAACTATAAGACAGTATAAAGAGACTAGTGTACATGTTAAGATAAAGAGCAACCAGATAGCATACTATCATGTCGAGCAAGAAAGTCATCTCTATATATGTCCAAGCATCCAATATAATATACATCATCTGTACAATACTGGCCTCTAGGGCATACATACAACTAACAATCTCCCACTTGCACTAGGGCCAGCTGCTGTAGTATCGCATACCGAGCATCCCGAAGAGTCTCTCAAACTGTATCTGGGGAATGGCCTTCGTGAGTGGATCCGCAGTGTTGTTCTTCGTGTCAACCCTCCTGACCTCGATCTCCCGGCGATCAACTATCTCCCGGATTAGGTGATACCGCCTCAGAATATGCCTGGATCGCTGATGGGACCTGGGTTCCTTGGCCAAAGCCACTGCTCCATTGTTATCGCAATACAAAGGTATTGGATGCTCAATGGATGGAACCACTCCAAGTTCAGTAATGAACTTCTTGATCCAGACAGCCTCTTTGGCAGCATCGTTGGCAGCGATGTATTCAGCCTCCATCATCGAGTCTGCCACGGTTTCCTGCTTGGAACTCTTCCAGCTAACCGCCCCTCCGTAAAGGGTAAAGACTCCGTAAAGGGTAAAGACAAAGCCCGACTGCGACTTTGAGTCGTCCTTATCACTCTGGAAGCTCGAATCGGTAAAGGACTCCACTTGGAGTTCTCCGTTACCATACACCAAGAACATATCTCTAGTCCTTCGCAAGTACTTGAGAATGCTCTTCACAGCTGTCCAGTGACTCTCTCCAGGATCAGCTTGATACCTGCTCACTATACTTAGTGAGTATGCTACATCGGGTCTGGTACATAGCATCGCATACATGATAGAGCCTACTGCCGAAGCATAGGGTATCCCTTGCATGCGAGCTCTCTCCAAATCATTCTTGAGAGACATCTCTTTGGAGAGAGTGACTCCAGAGATCGTGGGCAAGTTCCCACGCTTGGACTCTTCCATACTAAACCTCTTTAGTATGGTGTCAATGTACCTGGATTGGGACTATCCCAAAATCCGTTTGGATCTATCTCTATAGATCCTAATCCCCAATATGCAGGAGGCATCACCAAGATCTTTCATTGAGAATCTTTGTGATAAGAAGAGCTTGACCGATTGCAGCATAGGAATATCATTTCCTATCAAGAGTATGTCGTCCACGTACAATACGAGGAAGACAACCTTAGTCTCTGCCACCTTCTTGTAGATACAAGGTTCATCTGGGTTTTTGACGAAATCAAACTCTTTGATAACGACGTCAAAGCAGATGTTCCAACTCCGCGATGCTTGCTTTAATCCATAAATGGATTTAAGCAGCTTGCACACCTTCCCGCTGCTCCCACTGTCTACGAAGCCCTCTGGCTGAGTCATGTACACGCACTCTTCTAAATCACCATTTAAAAAGGTGGTCTTAACATCCATTTGACAGATTTCGTAATCATGATAAGCAGCGACGGCAAGCATGATCCGGATGGATTTAAGCATAGCCACTGGAGAAAAGGTCTCGTCATAGTCCACACCTGGTCTTTGACGAAAACCCTTTGCTACAAGTCTAGCTTTGAAAGTCTCCACTTTCCCATCTACACCAAGTTTCTTCTTGAAGATCCACTTGCTCCCAATGGGTTTTACCACTTCAGGAGCAACGTCCAAAGTCCATACTTTGTTGGTGTACATGGATTCCATCTCGGACCGCATAGCATCCAGCCATTTCACTGAGTCCCCACTCGTGATGGCCTGCTCGAAGCTAGTTGGGTCATCATCCTCCATGATGCAATCCTCGCTCCCTCCATCCATGAGAAAACCGTAGTATCTCTCAGGTTGGCGAGGAACCCTACTAGATCGGCGGAGTGGCTGGGGTTCATCGGGAACTACGGAATCCTCTGGTTCAACCAAATCTTCTGTTGTAGTCTGTGTCGCTGGAACCTCTTCCAGTTCTACCTCAATGCCACTTATCTGTTTCATAAGAAAACTTTTTTCTAAGAAAGTGGCATATCGAGAAACAAACACCTTTTGTTCCTCGGGGTGGTAGAAGATATACCCTTGTGAATTTTTGGGATATCCTACAAACTTACATAAGGTAGATCTTGCCTCGAGTTTGTCCGGATTTTGTCTTTTGACATAGGCTGGACAACCCCATATCTTAATATAATTAAGATGTGGTCTCTTCCCTTTCCATATCTCATATGGAGTGGTAGGCACTGATTTGGTAGGAACTCTATTCAATAGGTCCATGGCTGTCTCAAGCGCATATCCCCAGAAGGAAATAGGTAACTCAGCTGTACTCATCATTGAGCGCACCATATCTAATAGGGAGCGGTTTCTCCGTTCAGATACACCATTGTGCTGTGGTGTATAAGGAGGAGTAAGCTGAGAGAGAATCCCATTCTCTTTTAGGAATTCCAGGAATTCATTGCTTAAGTATTCTCCTCCTCGATCAGATCGTAGGATTTTAATACTTTTTCCGGTTTGGTTCTCGACTTCTTGTTTATATTCTCTAAATTTCTCAAAAGCTTCTGATTTGTGTTTCATCAGGAACACATATCCGAATCTAGAGAGATCGTCAGTGAATGTAATGAAGTACGAAGAACCATCCCTGGCATGTGTAGACATGGGACCGCATACATCACTATGTATCAGTCCCAAGAGTTCGGTAACTCTTTCTCCGTGTCCCGTAAACGGAGCTTTGGTCATCTTGCCTTTGAGACATGACTGGCAAGTGTCATAGGATGAAAATTCAAACGGATTTAAATATCCATCCTTATGCAACTTAGCCAGTCGTGTCGCATTGATGTGACCCAGTCTACAATGCCACAAGTAGGATTCGTTCAGTTCAGAACTCTTCCTCTTGTGTGTGTTTGTTATGCTCAGAACTGTTGATTGGTTTAGAACATAAATGCCATTGCACAACGTGCCTGATCCAACCAACTTTTGGTTACGAAAAATGTTCATAACATTGTCCTGTAATACAAAATTATATCCCTCTTTACTTAATAAAGAAACTGATATAATGTTGCATATCAGGTTCGGCATGTAATAGCATTCGTTCAGAACCAATGTATTACCAGTTGGTAATTCAAGGTGATATTCCCCGACAGTCTTAGCTGCAACAATTGCACCATTTCCAACTCTAATGTCTTTATCACCTTCTCCAAGTTCTCTACCTTTCTTAAGCCCATGTAACTGATTACATATATGGGATCCTGACCCGGTATCCAATACCTAGGACGTAGAGCAAATGGATAAACAGTTCTCAGTAACGAACACACCCGAAGAAAATGCATCAACATGTACTTTCTTCATTCGGGTGGCATGGGAATCCTGGTATTCCCCTATATCCTGTTCAGTCCTATAACTCTTATAGGAAAGAACGGAACCAACGTTCCCCAGCACAGTATAACATGCGGGTTCGGTCAATACATCCATATTATTATCTTTATTAGGGCATGAAATGGTCGCTACCTGGAGAGAGAGAGAAGAAAACACTTTAGCGTATGCTCGTGCAAGATCAGATTAGTTATTATCTTATCTAATCAGGATGGCTCCCACTGCTTTTTATCAAATCTTCCTTCAAACCCTAAAAGGAAAGACTAGCCGGGATTAATTACACACTACAAGTTCGCCAATCTTTCAGCCAGGCCAGTGTCGGTACTTTGAGGGAGGTCCCCCGTGCTTTCGCACGAACCTAATTACTGTAAACCTCGTTTTCCCAGAGGCGTAACCTCGTTAACACCATTCTAGACACCTACTTGATCGGCTAATTGTAATGTGTAAAACTCTCCCAGGAGTAACTCTTACTCGCAGTGGGTATCGGGATCCAACTATCTCATAGAAGGTATGCAATCTCATTGCAAATTTCAACACTTGAAATTCCCGACAATCTTTTGCCCCTAGCGTGCTATGACCTTGACGCATGCCAAACAACCCATAGTTCGCTACTCAAGTTCAACCCGTCATTTCCTGATTGAATTAAACCCACCCACACGACCCTTGACGCATGCCAAACAACGCCGTGCGAATACCCTAATCCAATCTGCATCATATGCATAAGCAGATAAATACTAGTTAGCTACCGTACACTACGCCTTGACGCATGCCAAACAACCGCAGCACGAATACTAAATAGTACTTATCTGAAATGACGGAGGGCTACGACAGGTTTTTCTGAAAACCTATTGCGTAATGAACTTGATATCGTTGTAGAATCAAATGAAGTTTTGAAATGGAGTGATTTTGAGGCTTTTCTAGTTTTGCTAAAGGAGTCACTCCCGGCGAAGGGATCTCGGTCCTTTCCTCGTCGAATGAGGTGCGGGATATATCATATATATCGATGTGCAAAGCAAAAACCCAAAAAGCAGTCAAAAGCAAACCGAGTGTGTAGCATCTGCCAGTTATTGCTAAAGGAGTCACTCCCGGTGAAAGGATCTCGGTCCTTTCCTCATCGAATAAGGTGCAGGGTATATCATATATACCGTTGTGCAAAGCAAGAACTGTAGCTACCTTTTTATTTTAAAATTCGATTCCACAACATCTTAGGTTTCTTATCTTTCATTAATCACATTAATGAAGTCCCATCATTTAAATACCTAAACATCACAGATAGATATGACGTACACTTATGCCATCCGTATTCGCCTCGATGTCCCCTCGTGCACCGTTAGGTTAGGTAACTAACGACAGAGCAGGGCAGGGCTAGCGCGGGTGTAAAACATAAGTAACATCTATATAATATATCATATATACTATATACTATATCTATCACAGAGTCACAACACAGATATCGCAGCAGAATAAACATATGAAATATTGGATATACTAGGACGTCCGTGTTTTCAATACGAGCCAGTATAAAACACGGATTCCACGGTCGTAACGAATAGCCAATCCCACACCCCCAGACCCCTACGAGAGCGGCAAGCAACCCTGCCAATTCTAGGGTTAGGAGACCCGGGCTCGACTCCTCGAGTTGGTCTCCCACTGGACCCCAGAACCCGATTACTTGTGCTCCCCTCCTTGGGTCTATCCTAATGCGGAAAAGTAAATAATATACAAAAGGTGACATCTTCCGCTACCTGGAAGTGCCCCAAATAAAAGAATATTACATACAAGTTTTTACGTGAATGAAAATGAAAAACACTCATCTCACATAAAAACCCCCGGCTATTCGAATACGATGATCCAATATAACAAATCCAGCAACACATAACATCACATGCCATCAACGTAAGTAAGTATGCATACCCCAATTGTCGTTAACGTATAGCAACGAAACCGGCGATATGAACATGCTACACTTACGGTCACAGAAAAGAAAGTGTAAAACTACAACAGTTGGAATCCGCAACTTCTTTAGACATCGCATGCCTAATCAAATGAAATACTTAGACATCACATGCCTAACAGATATAAATCCCGCATTTTAGTCTCATTATCGAAAACTCTTTTCAATATCATATGGGACTAAACTGCTAAATTTATAACATTCATTCAGTTATCTCATAACTGTTTGTGAATTCCAATTATTGTATCACATTCCAGATAAACAGAAAATGTTAAATTTTCCGGTCGAACATTCGAACACCCAAGTTTTCCCGATACAGCTCAACACATGAAACAAGTCTAACAACATTCAGTTCGTGCCTCAGTACCGACGGTCCAGCCGTAGAAGGGTCAAGCCAACGCCTCACATGTGGCACGCCGTACTGCCCCAAACCCGAAGGTTCAAAGGGCAGTTCAAGACGGTCACATAATCGAGTTAAAGTTTGTTGTCTTCTAGAGGGTCCATCGCGTTACTTGCACTACTTAGAACGTCGTTAAACTACGGAAAAATCCAACACTTGGAAATTTCCCGACAGGGGAAAAATTGGGTATTTATATCCGGTCGAACTTTTTAACATATTCTAAAGTTATCCGGAAATCCACAAAAACGAAATTTGATACCCCGATCGAAACACCGAATCCCCAAAGCAACCCCAGAAAATTCAACTCTTGAATAATTATTAAAAATACCCAGAAAAATCACCACTGGAAACTAAGGATTACTGTGTAAAATACTTTAAATATTTAGGCCGTACGACCGCGGATCAGCCGCATGAGGCATGCTCATGCCGCGGATCCGCGCTTGAATAGTGGAATTACACTCACGAATTTCACAGTAAACCTTATAATTTCCTGCTTATTTTTCTGCATATTTTTAATATTGAAAAATCCCACTTTTTGGAAAAAGTCCAGAGAGCAAGATAAGTTTAGGGTTTCGGGTTCGTTCGGGCTTCAAATCGCGTCTAGACTTCGCCTAAGGCTCTAGCTAGGCTCTGATACCACTAAAAGGTTCCTAGGCACCCTATAGAGGTCTCACAAGGCATTGAACATGCCATTTTACAAAAATTATGGTGCCGAGAAACCCTAACGCGGATCTTAGACTAGAATTCTAGGCGAAAAACTAAACTAGTTTGCAAATTAACTAAAGGTCGGAAGCTACAACCTTTGTAGATCCGGATTTCCACCTCCTTAGCTCCACGCGGTCATGCCCTCGCTGTCCATCATGAATCCTCGAATCATTTGTCGGCTTCATCGGAAAAACGTGCGGAATAAGTCGTCGGCTTCGTGTCAAGGACGATCTACGTCGAGGTTGCACTAGTTCAAGCTCCGACTTCACAAAGTTGTGAAACTTGTGAAGAGAACACCCAAGACAACTTGGCAAGAGGTAGAGGGTGAAGAAATAGGAGATGGGTTCACTTTAGATTTGGAATTCTCTCACTAGAACTCAAGTTGCCATTGATGGCATCTAAGTTTTTCTTTTGAAGATGAAGAAGAAGAAGAGCTAGAATTATGATAAGTTATTTAAAATGAAAAGAAAAATCTATACTTATCATAATTCTAACTAAGGTTAAGTGTAGAGAATCAACCATGGTTATTTGGAGAGTTAGGGTTAAGCTAGTGGACAAGAATGGTTGCATAAAGTCAAGGCTTCATGAAGCTTCAACATAAAACAAGAAATGCCACCATTCTCCACTTAAGCTTTATCCAAATAAATGAATAAACAATTAAATGAATAAATGCATAATTAAAACCCTAATCTCAAGTTAACTATGGTTTAATTCCATACACTTAACCATATGATCAAGTATCATCAAACATGATACTTATATGTGCACAAAAGTATATCACATATACAATGTGTAAATCAAGTGAGAAAAATCCGTTTAAAGTGAACCAATACTAGTTGATGCAAAGTAATATATCAAATATATAATTATACATTAAATCATTAAATCAACACTTGATTCAATGATCCGGTCATGTCGCACATAACCGACTAGTATTCAATGCATCGATTTATCGAATCAATGATTCGATAACTAGGTCATATCTCATACAACCAATCGAAACATTAATCGCGAGAATCAAATACGGTATCACATACACGCATTATTCTCGGTCCCGCACATATCTCATATGCACTCCTATTTCGTTTCGCTTGAGCTAGGAAACCTCTGTGTAGGACTCTAAAGACTCGTCAATACGCCGGTAGCAGATGATGATCATATCAAGCACCCACAAGCCGCAAGCGGTCTGCTAAACGTAACGGCCACCCGGGTATTGAGCGATCAGAAGATCGACGAGCTAGCCCGCTCACACTCCTGCGAATCCGACCAGTAACACTTACCGTACAGTCCGGTCTCTTCGTCTGATACGTCGCATATCAAGTCTAGGGGTGGTATACGTCAGACCCCAATAACCCGATAAGTCGTGCCGATGTGAGGCTCATAACGGGTCGAGAAACTACTGGTAACACTTACCAGCAAATCTCTGATCAGCCCTGGCCAGGGACTTCCCTGCTACGGCCAATCGAGCACATCACAACATCAACCCCCAATACCGGGAGAGACGAAACCCCTCCTATCGCTCATTGCCTCCATGTGACTCGGGACTGTGCCCAAAGACCACCGTTTTGCACGCCCTCATGGACGTGGTAAGGTGGAGATCAAAGCACAGTGGGAATCACACAAGACTCTATGACGATCTCGGGTCTACAGACTAACCTGTACAAGTGTCACCTGAGAACTGCCATCTGACGTGAGGTATAATACCATCTGGGAGTTCTCGGCGAGTTCGTCCAGTGTACCCAGTCTCCACTGAGCACCCGTATACCATCTCTGATGTCAAACACCAATGGATATAGGATCATCCATCGCCCATCACATGGGTCGAGAAGCGTATACGCTAGTCTACACTGGTATATCGATGCCCCGTCTCGATACACCCACGACTAGGGACCTTGAAGGATGTACTTATGGACTACCATGTCCCCACTAGTATGATCTGCATCATAGTCCAGGTAGTCAAGTACAAATCCTAAGGACTTTACCAACATGTAACTATAAGACAGTATAAAGAGACTAGTGTACATGTTAAGATAAAGAGTAACCAGATAGCATACTATCATGTCGAGCAAGAAAGTCATCTCTATATATGTCCAAGCATCCAATATAATATACATCATCTGTACAATACTGGCCTCTAGGGCATACATACAACTAACAGTATACGGGTGCTCAGTGGTGACTAGGTACACTGGACGGACTCGCCGAGAACTCCTATATGGTATTATATCTATCGTCGGATAGCAGCTCTCAGGTGACACTGGTACAGGTTAGTCTGTAGACCCGAGATCGTCATAGAGTCTTGTGTGTTCTCCCACTGTACTTAGATTACCACCCTACCACGGCTCTATTGAGGCGTGCAAACAGGTGGCTTTTGGGTACAGTCCTGAGACACTAGGAGACAATGAGCGATAGGAGGGGTTTCGTCTCCCCCGGTATTGGGAGTTAATGTTGTGTTGTGCTCGATTGGCTATATCAGTAAATCCCTGGCCAGGGCTGTTGAGATTTAATGATAAGTATTATTAGTAGTTTCTCGATCTATTATAGACCATTCATCGGCATGACTTATTGAGTTATTGGGGTCGACGTTACCATCCCTAGAATCGATATACAGCATATCTGACGAAGAGAACGAACTGTACGGTAGTGTTGCCGGTTGGCTCGATGGGAGTTGTGACAAGTTTGCTTGTTTTCTTCTGATCGCTCAATACGCGGGTGGCCGTTATGTTTAGCTGACCTCTTGCGGCTTGGGGGTGCTTGATATGATCATCACCCACTGCCGGCGTATTTAAGAGTCTTAAAGTCCCACAATGGAGTTACCTAGTCCAGGCGAAACGATGTGGTGTGCATATGTGACATGCGCGGGGACCCGATTTAATGCACGTATGTGATACCGTATATTAATCGGGCGGATTGCTATTGGTCGGGTCTATGTGATATGACCGGTTTGCTAAATCAAGTGTTGATTTATCATTGACAATTAGCTTTTTCACTTTAAACCCTTTTTGTCTTTTGTTCTATGCATGCATGTATGCATTTATTTACATTGATGCACATATGGATGTGCATGCATACATACATGCATACACATTTCTATCATGGTTGTTGATACTTGAGATGGTGGCAATATAAGACTCGCACCTTGTTATATATATGTTGATATTTATTTTTGGATAAATGGAATTGGATAATTACTCATTGTTGATTATTTTATTCCCCTCACTTAACTTTGTGTTAACCATGAGTTATTTTCCATGACCATTTTTGATCCAAAGATAAATATCTAGATATTTATTTACTTGGGTTAAAGGTGAGAAGAAGTATATATATATATATATATATATATATTCTATTCTCATTTTTATCTTCATCTTTATCATTATCTCTTGTGCTCTCATTTGCCATCATCTTCTTCCTCCTCTCTCTTGCTCTCTAGCTTACATTAGTGAGTAAGAAAGTGATCAAGTTAGGGTTTTGAAGTGAGAAAACAAACCACATCACCATTCTACACTACTCTTGCCCATTAGTTCAGAGTGTTGGCTTCAACTTCTTCTCTTGATCTAGTGAAGCATCTAACTTGGACAAAGAGGATTCCAGGTGGATCGTCGTGGACCTAGAGGAACTCATGCGAGCTTCTTTCAACTCTCAAGTGGTCAAGGAGTCTAGCGTAGGAAGCTACAAAGGTTGTATTCTCAAACCCTAGCCTTTTACTACTTGTGTTGGTGTTAAAAGTTATGTTACTCTAGCTTTTCTAGTGTGATCCTTAGGATAGTTTCTTTAGCACCATCTAATTTTTTAATATGCCATGTATGATGCTACCAAACCCTTGTAGTGGTGCTAAGGAAATCCCTACATGGTATCAGAGCCTAACTAGAAGCCTAGACGATGTTACGACAATACGAAAACGAAATACCCCGCAAAATACGATTTTGGAAAACCCATGAAAATGCTCTCTGTAAATTTTTTAAAAAGTGTTCAAAATATTATTTTAGTAACTGCAGAGTGGCATTTAGGATGATATAAGAACATATGGGGAAAACGATGGGGAGTGCTCGGTTCCAGGCCGGCGACCACGCCAGAAAATCCGGCATCGCCGACCACTTTTGCACCCCTCCTCCTCGTTTTTCACCAGTGCTCTGTACATCATAATTTGGGGTTTCTGGTATTGTTTTGAAGTCCAAATTTGCATGTGATGTTAGTTTGGAAATGGGCTTTTTGCGGAGTATTTCGTATTCGTATTTTTATAGCATTGTAATAGAAACTTTGGCGACGTTAAACAGGTCGAACGAGTTATCAAACACTGGTGTTTTCCAGGTTGAACGTACTCGATATATAATGCAGGTATTCCTATGGACCCTCTAGAAGAATGTAACCCTAACTCGAGATGTGACCACCAAATTGCGACTAAACCTTAGGGTTTACTGTAGTTAGTAGCGCCACAAATAAGGCTCGGGTCTGTCGTTCTACGGCTGGTCTATTAAATACTGTGGATTTTGGGTATTGTTTAACGGTGCTTAAGTGTTGAGCTTGCTGGAGAATATGGGTGTTCGTTGATTCAATCGAAGGGTTTAAAATCGCCTAGTAGTATGTGATACTTGTTTCTGCGACCGTAAGCGTAGTATGTGTATCGTCGGTTTCGTTGCTATATGTCAACGGCAATTGGGGTACGCATACTTGCTTACGTTGATGACATGTGAAGTTATGTGTTGCTGTGCTGTGATGTATAGGATTTTCGTGATAGAATATCTTGGGGGGTCTATGTGAGATGAGAGTTTTACTTTTCATTCATGTAAAATTCATTTGTAATGTAATATTCTTTTATTTGGGACACTTCCGGGTTGAGGATGATGTCACCATTGATGTATATTATTTACTTTTCCACATTAGGATAAACCCAAGGTGGAGAGCATAAGAGACCGGGTTTTAGAGTCCAGTGGGAGACCATCTCGAGGAGTCGAGACCGGGTCCCCTAACTCTAGAATTGGTAGGGTCGCTTGCTGCTCTCATAGGGGTCTAGGGTATAGGATTTGCTATTCATTATGATCGTGGAATCCATATTTTCTATTGTTGGCTAAATACTAAATATGGACATCCTAGTATATCCTATATGATCATATATGTGTTTCTGCTGCATATATTCTGTGATGTGATCGCTTAATATATCTTAGACGAATGCTATATTATATATGAGATATATAATAGACGTTTCTTATGTTTTACACCAGCACTAGTCCCATTCCGTTATGCCGTTAGTTAAGTAACCTAACGGTGCTTAACGGAACATTGCGGAGAATGCGGACGGCATAAGCGTACCTTGTATTTTCGTTTCTTTTCTGTGATTGGCATAAGGACTTAAATGATGAAACAAGATTAATATGACTAATGTGAAGAAAAAAAAACCTAAAAAGATGTTGTAGAATCGGATTTGAAAACCACTCGGCTTTTTATGAAAAAACTATATTTCAAAACTGCGAAGCTTAAGCCACACCTTTTGAAAACCATTTGATTCTATGATGATATCAAGTTAAAAGGGTTTAAAGTTTTCTTAAAATCATCCGCAACCCTCCGTCATTTTAGGAAGTAGAGTACTTAGTATTCGTGCTACGTTTGTTGACTATAGTTAAGGCGTAGTGTACGGTAGCTAAGTGATGTCTTCCTACGCTGCATATGATGCAGATTAATTAGGACATTCATGCGACTTTGATGACCATAATTAAGGGTCATGTTAGTGGGTCTAATTAATCAAGAAATGACGTGTAGAACTTGACTAGTGCTTATGATTTGTTGACCAAATTTATGGTCATGGGTACTAGGGGTAAAAACCATATCGAGAATTTCAATAGTTGAAATTTGCAATGAGATTGCATACCTTCCATGTGATGGTTGGATCCCGATCCCACTGTGGGCAATAGTTGCTCCCAGGAGAGTATTGCAGTTTACAATTAGCTAAACTATTGGGTGTCTAGAAAGGTGTTAACGGGGCTACATCTCTGGGATGACGATGTTTATATTTATTAGGCCCGTGCGAAAGCACGGGGAACCTCCCTCAAGTACCGACAATGGCCTGGCTGAACGTTTAGCGAAGTTGTAGACTGTAATTAATCCTGACTAGTTTTCTTTTTACGGTTTGAAAGAAAAACTTTATTAAAGCAGTGGGAGACATCAATTAGATAAGATAATAACCAATCTGATCTTTGCAAGAGATTTCGCTGAGTGTATTCTTTTCTCTCTCTTAATGGAAGATACCAATAACAGGACTCAAGCTTGTACTAGATAAAAATAAACTGAATGGGACCAATTATAAAGACTGGCTGAGGAATCTTAACATTGCCTTGACTTATGATAAGCTATCATATGTCCTCACGGCTCCAGCCCCGCCCGTCCCAAGACTTAAATCTTCAGTTGCGGATAAGGAAGTCCGCAAGACATGGGACGCTGACTGTGCCACGGCCAAATGCCTCACGCTTGCATCGATCGATAACACACATCAGAAGCAGCACGAGAATATGGACGTCCAAGCCATATTTCACCATACAAAGGAGTTGTTTGGAGAGCAATCTAGCGTATAACGATACGAAGCATCCAGAAAGTTGTTTCAGATGTGAATGGTCCCTGGCACACTAGTAGGAGACCATGTTCTGAAGATCATAGCTCTCATAGAAAAGCTTGAGGACCTTGGGTGGATAATGGACAATGAGCAATACACAGACATTATTCTGCAGTCTCTCCCCTCCACCTTTGCTCAATTTATGTAAGTCCATGCTACCTCTCCCGGTACTTTCGGGAATGCGGAATTTGGTAAAAAACAATTTTTACGGAGGTGGTAACATGGACCTATAGCCCGGATCTTGGTTAAACATCTATCTAACAACCTAACTATGAGTTTCTAGCTACTCGGTTAGGGGGTTATACCTTGCTTGTCTTGAACTCCTTCGTCTTCAAGCTCCGGTGGTGGTCCGATTGGCTTCTTCTCGTCGTCTCCGTACGCCGAAGATAGATCAACCTGAAAGCTCCAACCTTTAGCTCCTTCTTCGTTCTTTGAAGAAACTAGTTCACTTGGTTTGCTAAACCTAGTGAACTAGAATGAGTAGAGAATACTTTGTGTGGGATTTTATCTATGGTTCTTGATTCTCAACTCATGAGACAAGAGAACCATAGATTAAAGAGAGGGAAAAAGAGCAAGAGGGTGAGAGCAAAAGGAGAGCTCAAGAACAAGAGAGAGAATGAGCAAGAAAGAATGAGGCTCTCTTTTGTCTTTCACCCTCTCATAATCCAAAGTCATGATAACTCATCATACTAAAAAAGTCTTATGTGATGGTTTTAAGCAACCATAACCATATCATTTCATGCACTCATTTTACATAAATGAGCAAGCAAGAAAAAGTCTTTGCCATGAAATGATGGGTATGGTTATCATGATGGTCAACTAGTCAAGCCTAGTCAACCGGTCAACAAAGTCAACAAAAGTCAACAAGTCAACAAAGTCAACAACCATATCACCATAATACTTAATTAATATAATAGTTAATCACATATCATATTCTCATTAGGGTTGAGCAAAAAGTCAAATAGTCAACGGTCAACTGTCAACAACCCTAATGAGAATCCGCTGCCTCTGCCTCCCTGTCAACTGTGCATACACACCCGCATCCGCGTTCCGAGGAACACGAATGCACACTGGATAAATCCAATCCCAAAAGGTACACTAGGATCTGGCTTAAACCAAAGCCCGCTAGTGTAAACTGTCCGGACACTGTACGCGCACAAGTGCACGGATGTGACCGAACCCTGTCGCAAAACCATGCGACCTGTCGCAATACCATGCGACCTCTACTCTTTTGCCTAAAGGCGAAAATCTTTCTGTGTGGGACTCTAAAGACTCGACACTACGCTGGCAGTGGGTTTAACCACAGACCGCAAGCGGCACTAGCTGTGCGTAACGGTCCCCAGGTAGTGCCGACAAGAAGACCGACGAGGCGAAACCCATCTGAACTCCTACTGAGCCTGAGTGTGACATTCTCCGTACAGTCCGGTCTGTTCGTTTGATACATCGCATGGCGGGCCTAGGGGGCGGTAAACGTCAGTCCCCCAATAGCGGTACAAGTCGTGCCGGAGCGAAGCCCAAAACACCCTGAGATAACACTGGAAACCTACCAGTATATCTCGTTTGCCCTGGCCAGGGACTACTCGTGTAATGGCTCTCCTAGACACAGCGCGATGTCAACCCCCAATACCGGGAGAGACGAATCCTGTCTAACCGTCACTGCCTCCAAGTGCTTCGGGACTGCACCCAACCACTACCTGTTTGCACGACTCCTTTGAGCCGTTGTAGGGTAGTGATCAAAGTACAGTGGGAACACACTCGAGGCGGAGTGACAGTGTCAAGTCAGCGGACTAAGCTGTACTCATGTCACCTGGGAACTGATAACTGACGATAGGTATAATACCAACTAGTCAGTTCCCGACGAGTCCTGTCCAGTGTACCCGTAACCTAAAGAGCACCCGCATACTATCTCAAGTACGACGTACTGACGGCTGTGGGACAGACCGTCTCCCACACTGGGATGAGAAGCGCATGCGCTGGTCTACTCCGGAGTATCGATGCCCTGTCTCGATAGTCCTGCGACCAGGGACCTGCATAAGGATGTGCTTATAGATTACCCAGCCCCACTAGTGTGATGGCCATCACATCGCTGGTAATCAAGCAAAGATCCTAAGGGCTCCACTAATGTGTATAGGCGATATACAAAATATAAACACATGTACACATTGAAGCAGAAACAAACCAAGTAGCATACTACTATTTTGAGCAAGATTGTATATACAAGGTGAATATCCCAAGCATCCATTAAGTAATATACAAACTAGTATGATACAGTAATGGCCTCTAGGGCATATACACTAACAATCTCCCACTTGCACTAAGGCCATGTACTGGCGTATCGAAGACCTATCATCTCGATCAGCCGCTCGAACTGAGTCTGGGGTAGGGCCTTGGTGAATGGATCTGCAGTGTTATCTTCTGAAGCGACTCTCCGAACCTCGATCTCCTGGCGATCCACGATCTCCCTGATCAGGTGATACCGCCTCAAGATGTGCCTGGATCTCTGATGGGACCTGGGTTCCTTCGCTAAAGCTATAGCCCCGTTGTTGTCCAATACAGAGGTATTGGATCAACAATGGATGGAACCACCTGAAGTTTTTTCAAGAACTTCCTCATCCAGACAGCTTCTTTTGCGGCATCAGATGCAGCGATGTATTCCGCTTCCGTCGTCGAGTCTGCAACGATTTCCTGTTTGGAACTCTTCCAACACACCGCCCCTCCATTGAGGGTAAAGACAAAACCCGACATGGATTTGGAATCATCCTTCTCACTCTGGAAGCTGGAGTCAGCAAAGGCCTCGATCTGGAGGTCTTTTCCGCCATACACCAAGAACATCTCCTTAGTCTTTCTCAGGTACTTGAGAATGTTCTTTACCGCTATCCAGTGTTTCTCCCCAGGGTTTGACTGATACCGGCTTACCACACTCAGTGCATAAGCTACATCCGGTCTGGTACACAACATCGCATACATTATAGAGCCTACCGCAGAAGCGTAGGGTATAATAGACATGCAATCCCTCTCCAAATCAGTCTTGGGAGACATCTCTTTAGAGAGGGTGATCCCGTGACAAGCCGGTAGGTTACCGCGCTTGGAATCTTCCATACTGAATCTCTTCAGTATGGTGTCGATGTACCTGGACTGTGAAAGTCCTAATATCCTCTTGGATCTGTCACGGTAGATCCGGATACCCAGAATGTACGAGGCATCACCCAGGTCTTTCATGGAGAACCTGTGCGACAAGAACCCCTTGACAGATTGTAGCATAGGAATGTCATTTCCTATTAAGAGAATGTCATCCACGTATAAAACGAGGAATACTACAGTTCTCGCTACAAATCTACTATAGATGCATGGTTCATCTGGATTTTTGATAAAGCCAAATTCTTTGACCGTCTCATCAAAGCAGATGTTCCAACTCCGCGATGCCTGCTTTAGTCCATAGATGGACTTAAGCAACTTGCACACCTTTCCGCTGCTCCCACTCTGAATGAAACCCTCTGGCTGGTCCATATAGACACACTCCTCTAAATTTCCATTTAGAAAAGCTGTCTTTACGTCCATTTGCCAGATCTCATAATCGTGGAAGGCAGCAATGGCAAGAAGGATCCGAATGGATTTCAGCATGGCTACTGGAGAAAAGGTTTCGTTGTAGTCCAAGCCAGGTCTTTGACGGAAACCTTTTGCTACCAGCCTAGCTTTATAGGTCTCAACCTGTCCATCTACACCAATCTTCCTTTTGAAGATCCACTTGCATCCTACGGGTTTTACCCCGTCTGGAGCAATGTCCAACGTCCATACCTTGTTGGTGTACATGGACTCCATTTCGGTCCGCATTGCATCCAGCCATTTCACTGAGTCAACGCTCTGAACGGCCTGCTGGAAGCTAGTAGGCTCATCATAATCTATGATGCAATCCTCTCTATCCCCGTCTATGAGAAAACCGCAGTATCTCTCGGGCGGATGAGACTGCCTACTACTCCTGCGGAGCGGCGTAGGAATGTTCTGTTCTGTTGAACCCTCTGGTTCCACTAACCTTTCAGTAATAGTCTGTGGTTCTGGAATTTCTTCCAGTTCTACTGCGCTCCCACTAATTTCCTTTTCCAAGAACTGGTGTTCTAGAAAGTGGGCATTACGAGAAATAAGGACTTTTTGTTCCTCTGCGTAGTAGAAAAGATACCCCCTGGTGTTCTTTGGGTATCCCACAAACTTGCACAGTACTGAGCGTGCCTCGAGTTTCTCCGCATGCTGCTTTTTGACAAAAGCTGGACATCCCCAGATCTTCAGATATTGAAGATAGGGTTTCTTCCCACTCCACATTTCATATGGGGTGGTAGACACAGTCTTAGTCGGAACTCGGTTCAAAAGGTATGCAGCTGATTCTAGTGCATACCCCCAGAATGATCGCGGTAACTCAGAGTTACTCATCATGGACCGCACCATATCCAATAGGGTGCGGTTCCGTCTCTCCGATACACCGTTATGTTGCGGGGTGTATGGAGGAGTAAGCTGAGAGAGAATTCCGTTCTCTTTTAAATAGTCCAGGAACTCGGCACTTAAGTATTCTCCACCTCGATCCGATCTTAGAATCTTAATACTTTTGCCGGTCTGTTTCTCTACTTCATTCTTATACTCCTGGAATTTTCCAAAGGCATCGGACTTATGTTTCATTAAGAAGACATAACCGTACCTTGAGAAGTCATCCGTAAAAGTAATGAAGTAAGAATGGCCGCTTCGCGCATGTGTAGACATTGGACCGCACACGTCACTGTGTACGAGTCCTAAGAGCTCGCTCGCTCTTACTCCATGTCCAGTAAACGGAGTCTTTGTCATCTTTCCTTTGAGGCAAGATTGACAAGTGGCATACGATTGATATTCGAACGCATTCAAATATCCCTCTGTATGTAACTTAGTCAACCTTCTCTCATTGATGTGACCCAGTCTACAATGCCACAAGAAAGTCTGATTTATTTCTGGAGACTTTCTTTTGTGTGTATTCTGGACATTGAAAATCTGTGGTTGGTTCAATACGTATATACCATTACTCAATGTACCTGACCCAATCAAAACTTGATTAAGGTGAATGTTTACAACATTACTTACAAACGCAAATTCATAACCTTCTTCTTTAGAAACTAAAGATACAGAAATGATATTACAAGTTGCGTTGGGTACAAAAAAGCAATTACGCAAAACCAAAACATGTCCATCTGACATTCCCAGGTGATAGTCCCCCACGGCTTTAGCATCCATGCTAGCTCCGTTCGCAACTCTGAGGGTCATGTCACCTGCCTTCAAAACCCTACGGTTTCTCAACGCCTGCAAAGAATTACAGATATGAGATCCTGATCCGATATCCAATAACCAGGAAGTAGAGTTTATTGAAAGACAGTTTTCAATAACATACACACCTGAAGCTGAAGCTGCAACCTGCTTCAATTCCTGTGTTCTGGCTTTCCAGGCCCTGCAATCATTCTTCCAGTGTCCTTTCTTATGACAATAGAAGCATTCTTCCTTATCCACAAGCTTCCCCGCTATCTTTGTTGCTTTACTTTTTCCCTTCGTATCCACTTTACTAACACCGCCCCTTGGTTTGGCGGGGGCCTTCTTCTTCTTTCCCTTGGCTTTCGCCTTGGACCTAGAAGAAGATGATCCTCCTACAAACAAAGTGGATGTATCCCTACCTTTCTGTAGGGTGCCCTCTGCGCTCCTCAGCATGTTGAGGAGCTCTGAAAGTTCAACTTCTTTTTCTTGTAAGTTGAAGTTCAGTATAAACTGGGCGTAAATGGAAGGAAGGGACTGGAGAACTATATCCGTATATAGCTCACTCTCCAATGTGATCCCTAGGTCTGCGAGCTCCTCAATTAGCCGATCATCTTTAGCACGTGCTCGGCTACTGATGATCCGACGGCCATTCTTGTCGAAAATAACTTTTTCGACGCTTCGTATCTTGCGATACGAGATTGCTCTCCATACAGTTCTTTTGTATGAAGCAATATGGATTCCATGTCCATATTCTCGTGCCTCCTCTGATGTTCGTTGTCCATCGAGGCAAGCAGGAGGCATTTGGCCTTCGCGCTATCAATCTCCCAAGTCTTGCGGATTTCCTTATCCGCGACGCTGGAAGTTGGACCAGGGACAGGGGGAGCTTTGGTGGTAAGAAGATACCCCAGCTTGTCGTAAGTGATTGCTATCTTGACATTCCTGAGCCAATCTTTGTAGTTTGGCCCTGTCAGTTTGTTTTTATCTAGGAGTAACTTAAGTCCAGTCATGTTGATTGGTCGCTGCAATTAGGAGAGAGAAGAAGAAACACTCAGCATGATGCTCTTGCAAGTTTAGAGTGGTTTTTAGTTTGTCTAAACAGGATGGCTCCCACTGTTTCTCGAATCCCTCCTCAAACCATAAAGGAAGAATTAGTCAGGATCAATCCCACCGTACAATACTTGCTTAACCGTTCAGCCAGGCCGGTGTCGGTACTTCGAGGGAGGTTTTCCAACGCTTTCGCGAAGTTCCTTAATTAAAGAACCTCTTTTCCCTTGGGGCGTAGCCCCGCTAACACCTTTCTAGGCACCTACTAGGTTTATAGCATTGATCGTTAAGTGAGAAATTTCCCGAGGAGTAACATATACTCACAGTAGGATCGGGATCCAAATATCATTGCGTGACGAAACTGAAGGAATCCTACCAGAATCATCACACTCCAAATGGTATGCAAATCTAGCAAGTTTCAGTACTTATGAAACTCCCGATGTGGATTTTTGCCCCATGCTCTTATGACCTTGGCGTGAGGTCAAAATGTCATAAGTCACATGTCAAGTTCGTCCCATCATTATCCAGGTTAATTTGAACCCACCCATACATACCCTTGACGTAGGCCAAAATGGCAGTACGACTGTCTCAAACCAACGCATTCTATCTATGCAACAGATAAATATCCGGCAGCTACCAATCACTATGCCTTGGCGTGAGGTCAAAATACATAGCTTGAATACTACCGAATATTTAACTGAAATGATGGAGGGCTACGGATGGTTTTGGCAAAACCGTGAACATAGTGAACTTGATTTGGTCGATGGAACGAGATAGCTTTTAAATGGAGTGGCTCAAACTCCATATTTTAAAAGTTTGTTTTGAAAAGAACCGAGTGGTTTTTCGAAAGTGTTCCAACGACTTTAACTTGGTTTATTATCTTGCATTAGTTCTTTTAATGCGTGATATTCTTGCATTAGTTCTTTTAATGTGTCCCATCATTTAATCCTACCATTGCAGAAAACAACCAAAATATGACGTACGCTTATGCCATTCGCATTCGCCACGGGGCCCCGTCATTACCCGTTAGGTTACTTAACTAACGACAGAGCGGGGGCTGGGCTAGCGCGTCTGTAAAACATAAGCAACGCCTAAATAATATCATATATAGATATACTGCAATGATAAACATTTCAGATCACAGATGAATACATTGGATATACTAGGAATCTGTAATTTGCACGAGCCTGTAACAAAAACAGATTACACGGTCGCGGTAAATAGCCAAAACCCCACCCAAGACCCCTACGGGTGCGGCAAACTACCCGCCAAGTACCCGAAGCGTAGCAACCTCCCTCATCTCCATGAGTAGGCCACTCGACACTTCGGCATACCCGGTAGTTTGTGCACCCCCTCCATGGGTCTATCCTAGGAGCAAAAACAGTAAAAAGAAATTATACAATGACGGCTACAACCCCGACCCGGTTGTGCGGCCATACAAATAATTATTACATCAATTTACAAATTTACATGAATTGAAAGAAAAGAAAACTCTCGTCTCACAACCCCCGGCTATTCACCCGCGACAATCCAACATATTCATATACACATTCCAGCAACATTACAGATCACAGATTTGTATAACCCCCACTAATCGACATATAGCGATTAGTAGACGTTCAATACAAATATCACATTACAGAAAAACCCGTTAGCTTAAGTCTTTTAGAAGTTCGATCAAAAATACGGATTTTCAGGACCCCAAAGTAAAATTTTCGTTCTGGAAAATCTGGGTTGAAAATATATATACCAAAAATCCCAAAATACCCCCACTAGTAAACTGGAAAAAAGAAAACCCTTGACCGAGTCAACTCGGCCGCGTTTCCGCGGCGGGAGCGTGCTCCCGCCGCGGAAACGCGGCGCTTTGATCGAGTCAGGGGCCCAAAATTTTGCAGTTTCTTTAAAAAAGCCTGAGTCGATTTTAGGTGTATTTCAAAAAGGTTTTCCAGCACTTTTAAAATCGACAGAAAGTTTAAAATTCCGGGGTTCGTTTCGGGACTTTTTCGTTGATCGATCTTCTAGTTACTTGCTAACATGTTAGATAGAGTTTAACTAGGCTCTGATACCACTGTAAGTCCATGCTACCTCTCCCGGTACTTTCGGGAATGCGGAATTTGGTAAAAAACAATTTTTACGGAGGTGGTAACATGGACCTATAGCCCGGATCTTGGTTAAACATCTATCTAACAACCTAACTATGAGTTTCTAGCTACTCGGTTAGGGGGTTATACCTTGCTTGTCTTGAACTCCTTCGTCTTCAAGCTCCGGTGGTGGTCCGATTGGCTTCTTCTCGTCGTCTCCGTACGCCGAAGATAGATCAACCTGAAAGCTCCAACCTTTAGCTCCTTCTTCGTTCTTTGAAGAAACTAGTTCACTTGGTTTGCTAAACCTAGTGAACTAGAATGAGTAGAGAATACTTTGTGTGGGATTTTATCTATGGTTCTTGATTCTCAACTCATGAGACAAGAGAACCATAGATTAAAGAGAGGGAAAAAGAGCAAGAGGGTGAGAGCAAAAGGAGAGCTCAAGAACAAGAGAGAGAATGAGCAAGAAAGAATGAGGCTCTCTTTTGTCTTTCACCCTCTCATAATCCAAAGTCATGATAACTCATCATACTAAAAAAGTCTAATGTGATGGTTTGAAGCAACCATAACCATATCATTTCATGCACTCATTTTACACAAATGAGCAAGCAAGAAAAAGCCTTTGCCATGAAATGATGGGTATGGTTATCATGATGGTCAACTAGTCAAGCCTAGTCAACCGGTCAACAAAGTCAACAAAGTCAACAAAAGTCAACAAGTCAACAAAATCAATAAGTCAACAAAAGTTAACAAGTCAACAAAGTCAACAACCATATCACCATAATACTTAATTAATATAATAGTTAATCACATATCATATTCTCATTAGGGTTGAGCAAAAAGTCAAATAGTCAACGGTCAACTGTCAACAACCCTAATGAGAATCCGCTGCCTCTGCCTCCCTGTCAACTGTGCATACACACCCGCATCCGCGTTCCGAGGAACACGAATGCACACTGGATAAATCCAATCCCAAAAGGCACACTAGGATCTGGCTTAAACCAAAGCCCGCTAGTGTAAACTGTCCGGACACTGTACGCGCACAAGTGCACGGATGTGACCGAACCCTGTCGCAAAACCATGCGACCTGTCGCAATACCATGCGACCTCTACTCTTTTGCCTAAAGGCGAAAAGCTTTCTGTGTGGGACTCTAAAGACTCGACACTACGCTGGCAGTGGGTTTAACCACAGACCGCAAGCGGCACTAGCTGTGCGTAACGGTCCCCAGGTAGTGCCGACAAGAAGACCGACGAGGCGAAACCCATCTGAACTCCTACTGAGCCTGAGTGTGACATTCTCCGTACAGTCCGGTCTGTTCGTCTGATACATCGCATGGCGGGCCTAGGGGGCGGTAAACGTCAGTCCCCCAATAGCGGTACAAGTCGTGCTGGAGCGAAGCCCAAAACACCCTGAGATAACACTGGAAACCTACCAGTATATCTCGTTTGCCCTGGCTAGGGACTACTCGTGTAATAGCTCTCCTAGACACAGCGCGATGTCAACCCCCAATACCGGGAGAGACGAATCCTGTCTAACCGTCACTGCCTCCAAGTGCTTCGGGACTGCACCCAACCACTACCTGTTTGCACGACTCCTTTGAGCCGTGGTAGGGTAGTGATCAAAGTACAGTGGGAACACACTCGAGGCGGAGTGACAGTGTCAAGTCAGCGGACTAAGCTGTACTCATGTCACCTGGGAACTGATAACTGACGATAGGTATAATACCAACTAGTCAGTTCCCGACGAGTCCTGTCCAGTGTACCCGTAACCTAACGAGCACCCGCATACTATCTCAAGTACGACGTACTGACGGCTGTGGGACAGACCGTCTCCCACACTTGGATGAGAAGCGCATGCGCTGGTCTACTCCGGAGTATCGATGCCCTATCTCGATAGTCCTGCGACCAGGGACTTGCTTAAGGATGTGCTTATAGATTACCCAGCCCCACTAGTGTGACGGCCATCACATCGCTGGTAATCAAGCAAAGATCCTAAGGGCTCCACTAATGTGTATAGGCGATATAAAAAATATAAACACATGTACACATTGAAGCAGAAACAAACCAAGTAGCATACTACTATTTTGAGCAAGATTGTATATACAAGGTGAATATCCCAAGCATCCATTAAGTAATATACAAACTAGTATGATACAGTAATGGCCTCTAGGGCATATACACTAACAATTTATAGTTAACTTCAACATGCACAACATGGAGAAGGAACTACCTGAACTCCTTAATATGTTAAGGAGTGCAGAGAGCACACTGAAATTAGTGAAGACTCCCGTTTTGAGTGTTGGGCCATTTTCCTCCTCTCGCCCTAAGGCTAAGGCCAAGGGAAATATGAAGAAGAAACCCACCAAAGCTAAGGGTGGAGTCAAAAAGGCTAAGGGGAAAGACAAGTCCAAGGCTGGGGAATCGGAGAAAGGGGAATGTTATCACTGCCACAAAACAGGACACTGGAAGCGCAACTGCACGGAGTACTTGGATCTCAAGAAGAAGCATGGGGATGCTTCCGCTTCAGGTGTGTTTATGACAGAAACTGTTTTTTCAATAAACTCTGCTTCCTAGGTATTATATAACGGTTCAGGTTCTCACATTTGCAATTCTATGCAGGGGCTGAGAAATAGCATGGTTTTGAAGACACGTGACCATACTCTCCACGTTGGAAATGGTCCCAATGTACATACAGTTGCAGTGGGAGAGTATCACTTGGGGTTGCCGTCTGGGTGTATACTGGTTTTGAACCTATGTTATTATGTACCTAGTATGCTTTGTAATATAATATCCGTTTCTTTGTTACACAATAAAGGATAGAATTTTGTATTTCAGAACAATGTTATGAACATTCACCTGAATCAAATGTTGGTTAGGTATGGTACACATAATAACTGGATATACGTCATAAATCAACACACAGTTTTCTGCATACAACACACTAATAAAAGAAAATTTTCAGAAATAAATAAAACTTTTCTTTGGCACTATAGACTTGGTCATATTAACGAAACAAGAGTAAACAAGCTACATAAAGATGGATATTTAAACCTTTTTGAATATAAATCTTATGCAACTTGCTAGTCTTGTATCAAGGGTAAAATGACCAAGACTCCGTTTACCGGACACGGAGAAAGAGTTACTGAGCTCTTAGGCCTCATACATAGTGATGTATGCGGGCCAATGTCTACACAGGCTAGAGGCGGTTTTTCTTACTTCATTACTTTCTCTGATGATTTCTCAAGATTCGGTCATGTATATTTATTAAAGCACAAGTCCGAAGCTTTCGAGAAATTCACTGAATATAAATTCGAAGTTGAAAAACAAACCAGCTTGAGCATCAAAATGCTTCGATCAGATCGAGGTAAGGAGTACCTCAGTACAGAGTTTGCAGACTTCCTAAAAGAGAATAGGATTCTCTCTTAGCTCACTCCTCCTTACACACCATAGCACAACGATGTGTCAGAACGACGGAATCAGACCCTATTAGATATGGTCCGTTCCATGATGAGTGATGCTGAGTCACCCGTCTCATTTTGGGAGCATGCATTGGAGACTGCAGCGTTTCTACTTAACAGGGTCCCAACCAAAACTGTGTCTACCACGCCATATGAGATATGGCATTGGAAGAGAACATCTCTTAAACGAGTTAAGATTTGGGATTGTCCGGCCTATGTTAAAAAGCAGAATCCGGACAAACTTAAGACACGGTCAGTCATGTGTAATTTTGTGGAATATCCAAAGAATTCTTATGGATATCTTTTCTACCACAAGGAGGAACAAGAGGTGATTGTTTCGCAGTATGCCACGTTTTTGGAAAATGAGTTTTTCACAAATGATACAGATGGCGGTGTGGTAGAGCTAGAAGAAGTTCTAGAAACACAAATAACAAATGACGACTTGGTTGAACCGGCTGTTGCAACAGAAACTGAGGAACCTCAGCCACTCCGTAGGTCTGGTAGGACTTCTCGCCCACCGGAGAGGTACTACGGTTACCTCATTGATGGTGACAGAGAAGACTGCATCATGGAGGATGATGATTCTACCAGCTTTCAGCAAGCTATCACGAGTAGAGACTCTGTGAAGTGGCTGGATGCCATGAGATCTGAAATGGAGTCTATGTACACCAACAAAGTATGGACTTTGGACGTTGTACCCCCTAGGGTGAAACCTATGGGGTGCAAATGGATCTTTAAAAGAAAGATTGGTGTAGATGGGCCGGTAGAGACCTATAAGGCAAGACTTGTGGCGAAGGGTTTTCGTCAAAGACCAGCTCTGGACTATGACGAAACTTTTTCTCCCGTAGCCATGCTTAAATCCATTCAGATCCTACTTGCTATTGTTGCTCAGTACGACTATGAAATCTGGCAGATGGACGTTAAAACGGAATTTCTAAATAGAGATTTAGAAGAATGCGTTTATATGGATCAGCCAGAAGGCTTCATTGACAGTGGGAGCAGCAGGAAAACATGTGATTGCTTAAATTCATTTATGGATTAAAGTAGGCATCACGGAGTTGGAACATCTGTTTTGATGATGTTATCAAAGAGTTTGATTTCATCAAAAATCCAGATGAACCTTGTGTTTATAAGAAGGCTGTAGGGAGAGCTGTCACATTCCTCGTATTGTACATGGATGACATTCTTCTGATAGGAAATGATATTCCTATGCTACAGTCGTTCAAATCTTTCTTATCACTAATGTTCTCCATGAAGGACCTGGGTGATGCCATATACATTCTGGGCATTCGGATCTATAGTGATAGATCTAAAAGGTTATTGGGATTGTCCCAAACCAGGTACATTAACACCATCCTAAAAAGGTTTAGTATGGAAGACTCCAAGCGGGGTGCCTTACCCGCTTGCCATGGAGTCACTCTCTCCAAGGACTTTTGCCCAAAGACCGATGAAGAGAGAGCTCGCATGAGCATTATACCCTATGCTTCTGCAGTAGGATCTATAATGTATTCGATGTTATGTATACGCCCAGATGTAGCTTATGCACTTAGTGTAGTAAGCAGGTATCAATCCAAGCCAGGGGAGAATCCCTGGATAGCTGTGAAGAACATTCTTAAGTACTTACAAAGGACTGAAGAATTGTTCTTGGTGTATGGTAATGGAGATCTCCAAATGGAGGCCTTTACCGACTCGAGCTTCCAGAGCGATAAGGATGACAACAAATCTATCTCTGACTTTGTATTTACCCTCAATGGAGGGACGGTAAGTTGGAAGAGTTCTAAACAGGATACCGTTGCAGACTCTACGATGGAAGCTGAGTACATTGCTGCAAATGATGCCGCCAAGGAAGCCTTCTGGATAAAGAAGATCGTCTCGGAGTTAGTAGTAGTTCCAACCATTATTGATCCAATACCATTGTATGATAGTGGATGTATTTATACATGTATATATATCTAGTGTACATTTTTGCTCGACATGATAGTATGCTATCTGGTTCTTCTTTATCTGACATGTTGACTTGATCATGCTTTTATTCATTTAGACATGTTGATAAAGCCCTGAGGATATTTGCTTGACTACTGTGACTATGATGGAGATCATACCAGTGGGACGCATGTAGTATATAAGCATATCCTCAAATGTCCCTAGTCATAGGTGTATTGAGATGGGGCATCGATATACCAGAGTAGACTAGTGTATATGATACTAGACGCATATGTTAGGCGATGGATGTTCCTACATCCATTAATGTTTGACATCGAGATCGTATACGGGTGCTCAGTGGTGACTGGGTACACTGGACGGACTCACCGAGAACTCCTATATGGTAATATATCTATCGTCGGATAGCAATTCTCAGGAGACACTGGTACAGGTTAGTCAGTAGACCCGAGATCGTCATAGAGTCTTGTGTGTTCTCCCACTTACCACCCTACCATGGCTCTACTGAGTCGTGCAAACAGGTGGCTTTTGGGTACAGTCCCGAGACACATGGAGACAGTGAGCGATAGGAGGGGTTTCGTCTCTCTCGGTAGTGGGAGTTGATGTTGTGCAGTGCTTGATTTGTTATATCAGTAAGTCATTGGCCAGGGCTGTTGAGATTTACTGATAAGTGTTATCAGTAGTTTCCCGATCTATTATAGACCATTCTTCGGCACGACTTATTAAGTTATTGGGGTCGATGTTACCATCCCTAGACTCGATATGCAGCATATCTGACGAAGAGACCGGACTGTACGTTAGTGTTTCCGGTTGGCTCGATGGGAGTTGTGACAAGTTGCTTGTTTTCTTCTGATCGCTCAATACCCGGGTGGCCGTTACGTTTAGCTGACCTCTTGCAGCTTGGGGGTGTGTAATGCCATAGATTTCGGTTAGTGTTCGTTTTGAGGTTAATGCGGGTTTATTAAAAAAATTTACCAATTCGGGTTCCTCACATTTTGTAACATTTAATTAATAATTTAAATTTATTTTTATTTGTTATGGACATGCACGCACGTGTGCACGTTAATGTGAGGGTTTGTTTGTGCTAATCTTGTTATTAGCAACCATGACACTTAACCATTTATCTAATCCTTTTGCTTTAAACTTAATCCTTAACCTAAACCCTAGATATTTTGAGTGAGAAGAGGAGATATTTGTTTTGGATGTGATGAGATGTGTGTGAAAGCATTAATTGAGAATTAATGCTAATGGTTACACTCACCCTCACCCTTAAGCTCACCTCTCTCTCTTTTCTTCATACTCTCTCTCACACTCATTTCTCTTCTCATTTTCTTATCTCTCTCAATTCCTAACTGAACACTTGAGTTTCCATCACAAAACCATCTAAAAACTTCACAAATCTTACCAAAATCACATCTTTGAACATCTTTTGCCTCTTGGATGCCTTAGAGCAAGCAAAGCTTGGATCTTTAAGTTCTTTTGTGTAGGTAATAATCTCTTTTTGTTGTTTATGTAGTTTTTGTGTTTTGTAGACATTTAGTTTTAATTTAGATTGTTTAAAGTTAAGTTTATGTGCAAATATCGTATTTTTAGTGTCGTTTGTGACATCTGTGATCTGCTGTGACCCGTAGATTTTACTAGAAAACCAAACAAAGTAGTTGTGTTGTACCTGAGACCATAGGAATTTACCTGGAGCAGGAACCCTAGCAGCTCGGTTTTGGCTGGCGATTTCTGAAGGGCGATCTGGCGACCTCGGCCAAGGGGTGGGGTTTTTGGTTGGTACAGGGTAGGTAGTTGTGTATTGTGGTTTAAGTGTGTTTGGTCTGGTTTGGTTGTTGAGTTTTCTCAGTATGCAAAATCTGGGATCACCTAGGTAGTTTCTTTTGTTTCGTTTAAGCGCGATACGTTATACGACACGGATCGTGCACTTTGTGTGATTTTGCTCTTAGGTTGTTTTCGTCGTGTCGCTACGCACGTTAGCCACAATACGAACACTTGAGAGTATGTTTTGTGATGTTGCGCCGGTCAAATGCTGTTCTTTCCGGGTGATTGCTTTGGCAGGTTGGTTCTTTGCATCAGGACCACCATTATTTATTATTATTTCAGTTGTATCTAGAAACTCCATCAACCAGATTGTATATTTGAGAGAGATAGAAAACCAGGCCTGTTATTCTTTCGACCTTAGAGTCGCGCGTTGTATTATTATTGTTTTCATGCTCATTTGAGTTTTCTTTTGAGTTTTGATTCTTTCCCTTCTACGTTGTATATTATATTGCTTGCGTGGTTGTGACCGTCGATTGACGAAGAGTTAGCTCCCGCTTGGGGATGCCTTTTTACGTATTTCGTATACTATTCATATTGTATCCCGTTTGGGGACAGTATTTACAAAGGAGACTCTGCCGAAATTTTCAGAAAATACTTGAGATTTTAAAAATATACATACTTCGGCCTATGTTGATTAAAACTACTTGCTTTACATTGGTTTTTCCTTCAATCTACTCTTCTTTGGTTTTGATTTTCTGGGTTTTGGCTTACTTTGATTACGTACGCCTCGAGACATTTCGTAATTTAAGTGCCGGTCATATTCCGTACTTTTCTGGTTGTGACAAAGTTAGTATCAGAACAATTGGTTTTACCTTCGGAGGGTAGGATGACCCTTGGTTGATGAAGTAGGTGACTCAAGTAGAGTGATGTACCGTGTGTATGTTCCGCGGCATACTTACGATACGATACTCCGCTTAAGAAGCCTTAGCATGTACATTTCGTTGCACGGTATTATACTCATTCCTACGATCTAGCCTCATCAGTACCAGTTATGGATTTGCTGCCACGATTACTTGGGCAGGGAGAGCTGCGGCTAGAGTTGCGGTCAGCACGAGCTCATCACGAATGAGGACTAACGAGGGCGTAATTCCAGGGACATACGATTGCATAGAGGCGTCGTTTCTTTGTGTTTTCGCGCCACGAGCATTTGATAGATCGCTTTAATGAGATTTCTCGGACGTGCAGATCAGCACCAAAGGATAGAGCAACTACAAGAGGCCAGCCAGGATGTGATGACAGTTAATGCACCATATTTTGATGTTTGAGGCACTGTTCAGCATGCGGACAGAAGATTCAGATGTTGCTGCGACTGAAAAGATATCGCCCCAGAAGTTTGGAGCTATGCCGCATGAGTTATACATCGAGATATGATAGAAGATTTCTAGTCACCAAAGATGAAGGACTAGGACATATGATTTATTGCCTACCCCGATGCGAGGCCATCAGATGGATTGATTCCAGCTAGAGGCGACTTCACGCTGATATGTTGAGAGTCGATAGAGGCAATCGAATGCCAGGAACCCATTTTCCAATTTTAAAGTATTCGGAAAACAATGAAAGCAATTATATGGATCCTCTAGAAGAATGAAACCCTAACTTGATTTAATGACCATGGAACGCCAGTGAACCTTAGGGTTTGGGGCAGTTTAGCGGTGCCATTAGTGAGGCTTGGATCTGTTAGTTATATGTATGCCTTAGAGGCCATTACTATACATTGGATGTATATTGTAGTGGATGCTTGGACATATATAGGGATGACTTTCTTGCTCGATATGATAGTATGCTATCTGGTTGCTCTTTACCTTAACGTGTACACTGATTGTCTCTCTGTTACATGTTGGTAAAGTCCTTAGGATGAGTACTTCACTACCTGGACTATGATGCGGATCATACTAGTGGGGACATGGTAGTCCATAAGTACATCCTTCAAGGTCCCTAGTCGTTGGTGTATCAAGACAGGGCATCGATATACCAGTGTAGACTAGCGTATACCTTTTCGACCCATACAGTGGGCGATGGATGATCCCATATCCATTGGTGTTTGACATCAGAGATGATATACGGGTACTCAGTAGAGACTGGGTACACTGGACGGACTCGCCGAGAACTCCCAGATGGTATTATACCTTACGTCAGATGGCAGTTCCCTGGTGACACAAGTGCAGGTTAGTCTGTAGACCCGAGATCATCATAGAGTCTTGTGTGATTCCCACTGTGCTTTGATTTCCACCTTACCACGTCTAAGAGGGCGTGCAAAACGGTGGTTTTTAGGTACAGTCCCGAATCACATGGAGGCAAAGAGCTATAGGAGGGGATTCGTCTCTCCCGGTATAGGGAGTTGATGTTGCGCTGTGTTCGATTGGCTATAACCGGAAATCCCTGGTCAGGGTTGCTGAGATTTACTGGTAAGTGTTACCGGTAGTTTCTCGAACTGTTATAGACCTCATATCGACACGACTTATCAAGCTGCTGGGGTCTGACGTTTACCACCCCTAGGCGAGATATGCAACATATCAGACGAACAGACCGGACTATACGTTAAGTGTTGCTGGTTGGATTCATAGGAGTGTGAGCGGGCTTGCTCGTTGATCTTCTAATCGCTCAATACCCGGGTGGCCGTTACGTTTAGCAGACCGCTTGCGGCTTGTGGGTGTTTGATATGATCATCACCTGCTGCCGGCGTATTGATGAGTCTTTAGAGTCCTACACAGAGGTTTCCTCGCTCAAGCGAAACGAAATAAGAGCGCATATGAGATATGTGCAGGACCGAGAATACTGCGTGTATGTGATACCGTATTCTATTCTCGCGATGAATGTATCGAATGGTTGTATGCGATAGAACCTAGTTATCGAATCGAGGATTGATTCGATAAGTTGATGCATTGGATATTAGTTGGTCATATGCGATATGACCGGATCATTAAATCAAGTGTTGATTTAATGATTTGATGTATAATTATATATTTGATATATTACTTTGCATTAACTAGTATTGGTTCATTTAAGATGGATTTTCTCACTTGATGTGCACATTGTATATATGATATAGTTTTGTGCATTAGATTGTATCATGTTTGATGATACATGCAAACTTGGGTGTATGTTTACTTTAAACCATGTTTAAGTGAATTGTTAGGGTTTTGTTATCTTTTCTTGAATATTTATTTTCTTTAATTCATTTATGGAAAGAAATGAAATGGTTGCTTCTTTTTTTCTTTTGTTGAAGCTTCATGAAGCTTTGACCATTTTTGTTTCTTTCCTAAACCTAACCATTCACCTAACCCTAGTTTATTCTCTACACTTGTTAAACTAACACAAGATGGCATAATGATAAGAATCACTTTATTTTCTATTATTGATAATTGATATCATATTCTTCTTCTTCTTCTTCTTCTTCTTCAAGAAGAAGAAACCTTGCAACCTCTAATGGTGTCATGATAAAAAAGAGTGAGAAATCCAATTCTAAAGTGAACCCACTTCCTATTTCTACATCCTCTACCACTTTCCATGTAGTATAGGGTGTTTTCTTCACAAGTTTCATGACTTGGTGAAGGTGGAGCTTGAGTTTGAGTTGCCTCAACGTTGATCATCTTCGGCATCGAAGTCAACGACCTAGCCTGACCATTTCTCCGATGAAATCAACGCTAGAGTCCGGGATCCGATGATCGCAGCGAAGGGACATCATCACAGAGCTATGGAGGTGGAGGACCGGATTTACAAAGGTTGTATTTCCCGTTCACTTAGCAATAAAGTTGTTTACTTGCTTGCTTTTCGCCTAATCTTTAGTTAACGATCTAGTTTAGGGTTTCTCGGCACCGGAATTTTGTTAATTTGGCAAGGTTGATGCCTTGTGGAACCTCTTTAGTGTGCCTAGGAACCCTATAGTGGTATCAGAGCCTAGCTAGAGCCTTAGGCGATGTGTAGACGATGTTAGAAACCCGATCGAACCCGAAACCCTAATTCAAAACCACTCTCTGTACATTTTCTGAAAATGTGGATTTTTCCAAATTAAAAATATCCAAAAAATACAGCAGGGTATTATAAGAATTACTGTGAAGCACGTGAGCCCAAGTCAACCAAACCGCCGCGGAACCGCGGCCCTACCCTAGAATTTGCGGTGGTTCCGCGGCCAGAAAGTTGATTCCTGGCACGTGCTTTGCACAGTAATGTCCTATATTGATTCCTGTTTTTTCTGGGTAATTTTAACTTATATTCAAGTGTTGAGTTTTCTGGGTTGTATTGGGAGTTCGTCGATTCGATCGGAATCTTTAACTTCGTATTTGTGTTTTTCCGGATATTTTTTTTTTTGAATATGTTAAAAAGTTCGACCGGATATAAATACCCACAATTTCCCCTGCCGGGAAATTTCCAATTGTTGGATATTTCCTTAGTTTAATAACGTTTTAAGTAGTGCAAGCTACGCGATGGACCCTCTAGAAGACAACAAACCTTAACTCGATTATGTGACCGTCTTGAACTGCCCTTTGAACCTTAGGGTTGGGGGTAGTACGGCATGCCACATGTGAGGCGTTGGCTTGACCCTTCTACGGCTGGACCGTTGGTACTGAGGCATGAAGTGAATGTTTTTAAACTTATTTCATGTGTTGAGCTGTTTCGGGAAAACTTGGGTGTTTGATTATTCGATCGGAAATTTTAACATTTTCTATTTATCCGGAATGTGATACAATATTTGGAATCCACATGTAGTTATGAGATAACTGAATGAATGTTATAAATCTAGCAGTTTAGTCTCACTTGATCGGTTGCCACGGGATTTTGATGTGATCAAAAGTCCGTCGCAATCACGTAGCATACGCGGATACTCGCCGGATAAACTTAATAGACAGCTACACCCCTTAGCCCCGACCAAGTGACTGTAGGAGAACCCCGTCACCGAAAGCATCCATCCGGGTGCTGGCGGCAGCAGTGTTCCTCCTTAGTGCACTTCGTCGACGGCATCCGGGGGTGCGGCCGTCTACTAAAGTTTGCGACGAGCATTCGTTCAGGCTGTCAGGAATCTTGTTGAATTGCCCGACTTGATATTTGAAAAGAGTTTTCGATAATGAGACTGAAATGTGGGGTTTATAATTGTTAGTCATGCGGTGTCTAAGGAATTCATTTGATTAGGCATGCGATGTCTAAAGAGTTTGCGGATTCCAACGGTTGTAGTTTTACACTTTCTTTTCTGCGACCGTAAGTGTAATATGTGATATCGCCGGTTTCGTTGCTATATGACAACGACAATTGGGATGGGCATATTTACTTACGTTGATAACATGTGATGTTATGCGTTGCTGGATATGTTATATTGGATCGTCGTGTTTGAATAGCCGGGATTTTTTTTTTATGTGAGATGAGTGTTTTTCATTTTCATTCATGTAAAAACTTGTATGTAATATTCTTTTATAGGGGCACTTCCAGGTTGCGGAAGATGTCACCTTTTGTATATTATTTACTTTTCTGGACTAGGATAGACCCAAGGAGGAAGGCACAAGTAACCGGGTTCTGGAGACCAGTGGGTGACCAACTCGAGGAGTCGAGTCCGGGTCTCCTAACTCTAGAATTAGTAGGGTTGCCTGCCGCTCTCGTAGGGGTCTAGGGGTGTGGGTTCCGCTATTCATCAGGACCGTGGAATCCGTGTTTTATACCGGCTCATATTAAAAACACGGACGTCCTAGTATATCCAATATTTCATATGATATTTTCTGCTGCGTTATCTGTGATGTGATCATTTGATATGTTGTGATAGATACTGTATATAGTATATATGATATATTATATAGACGTTACTTATGTTTTACACCTGCGCTATCCCTGCCCTGCTCTGCCGTTAGTTACCTAACCTAACGATGCACGAGGGGACATCGAGGCGAATGCGGATGGCATAAGTGTACGTCATATTTATCTGTGATGTTTAGGTACTTAAATGATGGGACTTTATTAATGAAATAAAAGAAACCTAAAGATGTTGTGGAATCGAATTTCAAAAATAAAACAGGTAGCTACAGTTCTTGCTTTGCACAGCGGTATATATGATATATCCTGCACCTTATTCGATGAGGAAAGGGCCGACGATCCCTTCACCGGGAGTGACCCCTTTAGCAATAACTGGCAGATGCTACACACTCGGTTTGTCTTTTGATAGCTTCTATAGTTTCTGCTTTGAACAGTGATATATATGATATATCCCGCATCTCATTCGACGAGGAAAGGGCCGACGATTTCTTCACCGGGAGTGACCCCTTTAGCAAAACTAGAAAAGCCTCAAAAACACTCCATTTCAAAATCATTTGAATCTACAACGATATCAAGTTCATTACGCAATAGGTTTTCAGAAAAACCTGTTGTAGCCCTCCGTCATTTCAGATAAGTAGTAGTTAGTATTCATGCTGCGTTTGTTGGCCTTTGTCAAGGCGTATTGTGCGGTAGCTGACTAGTACTTATCTGCTTATGCATATGATGCAGATTGGATTAGGGTAGTCGTGCGACCTTGTTGGCCTTTGTCAAGGGCCGTGCGGGTGGGTTTATTTCAATCAAGAAATGACGGGTTGAACTTGACTAGCAGCCTATGATTTGTTGGCCTTTGTCAAGGTCATAGGAGGCTTGGGGCAAAATATTATCGGGAATTTCAAGTGTTGAAATTTACAATGAGATTGCATACCTTCTATGAGATAGTTGGATCACGATACCCGCGGCGAGTAAGAGTTACTCCTGGGAGAGTTTTACACATTACAATTAGCCGATCAAGTAGGTGTCTAGAAAGGTGTCAACGGGGTTACGCCTCTGGGAAAACGAGGTTTACTATAATTAGGTTCGTGCGAAAGCACGGGGGACCTCCCTCAAAGTACCGACACTGGCCTAGCTGAAAGATTGGCAAACCTGTAGCGTGTAATTAATCCCGGCTAGTCATTCCTTTTAGGGTTTGAAGAAAGATTTGATAAAAACAGTGGGAGCCATCCTGATTAGATAAAATAATAACCAATCTATTCTTGCAAGAGCGCACGCTGAGTGTTCTCTTCTCTCTCTCTCCAGCTAGCGACCATATCACGCCTTAATCAAGATAATAATACGGAATTTTGACCGAACCCGCTTGTTATACTGAGCTGGGGAACGTTGGTCCCGCTCCAACTTGTAATTGTTATAAGACAGAGCAGGAAATAGAGGAATACCTGAATTCCTATGCCGCCCAAACGAAAAAAGTGCATATGATGCATCTCCTTCGGGTGTGTTCATTACTAAGAACTGTTTCTCTGTATCCTCTACATCCTGGGTATTTGATACCGAATCAGGATCCCAGATATGTAATCTGTTACATAGGGCTACAAAAGGTAGAGAACTGAGAACGGGTGATAAGTTTCATGAGACAGATAACGGTGCAAGTGTTGCAGCCAAGTCTGTTGGTCACTGTCACCATGTATTCCAAATACATTGATTCTGAACGAATGTTATTAGATACCGAATCCGATATACAAAATCATATCAGTCTCTTTATTAGTAAAGAAATGATAAAATTTTGTATTGCTGGATTATGTTTTGAACATTTCCTATATCAAAAGTTGATCGGTTCAGGCACGTTATCTAAAAGTATTGATGTTCTAAATCAAACTACAGTTCTTAATATACAGAACACACAAAAGCGGAAGAGTTCAGAAATAAACGGATCCTTCTTAAGGTTTTGTAGACTATGTCATATCAATGTGACCCGACTAGCTTAAGTTACATAGTAGATGCATATTTAAATCAGTTTGAATTTACATCTTATGAAACATGCGAGTCATGTCACAAAGATATAATGACCTCAGCTCTGTTTATTGGAAACAGAGAAAGAGTTAGTAAACTCTTAGGACTGATATATGATGATGTATGTAAGTTCCCCTGTCTACACATGCCAGGACCGGTTCTTTGTACTTCATTGCATTCTCTGATAATCTCTCAAGATTCAGACATATGTTCCTGTTGAAACATAAGTCTGAAACTTTTAAGATATTCACAGAATTTAAGTTAGAAGTAGAGAACCAAAATACGGGTATAAGTATTATGTTCTTTGATGAGATCAAGGAAGAGAATACTTGTGCATAGAATTCCTGGATTATTCTAAAGGAGAATGAGATTCTCTCTCAGCATTACTCCTCCGTATACGCCATAGCACGATGGTATATCGGGGCGGAGCAATTGCACCCTATTCGATATGGTGCGCTCTATGATGAGTACTACTGAGTTACATGTTTCCTTTTGGGGGTTATGCACTTGAGAAGCTGCATACCTATTAAATAGGGTTCAAATCAAATCAGTTGCCTACCACATCATATGTGATATGGAAAGGGAAGAGCCAATATCTTAAGTTTGTTAAGATTTGGGGTTGTCCGGCCTATGTCTAAAAGCAAAATCCGGACAAGCTCGAGGCAAGGTCTGTAATGTAGAACTGGAAAGGTTCCAGCTATACAAACTACAACAAATGATTTGATAAAACCAAAGGATTCAATAGTTACCAACGAACCTCAGCCTCTCCGCCGATCTAGTAGGGTTCCTCACCCATCTGAGAGATACTTCGGTTTCTCTATGACAGTGGGAGCGAGGATTGCATCATGAAATGATGACCCAACTAGTTTGAGCTGGCCATCAGGAGTGGGACTCTGTAAGAATGGCTGGATGCTTAGCGATCTGAGATGGAATCCTTATACACCAACAAAGTATGGACTTTAGTTGCTTTATCTGAAGGGTTAAATCCTCATCAGGAGCAAGTAAATCTTAAGAAGATTACTTGGTGTACTTGGAAAGGTTGAGAATTTCAAAGCTAGACTTGTTAAAGGTTTGCATCATTGACCAGGTATGGATTTTGTTGAAACCTTTTCTAAGTAGCTATGCTTAAGTCCATCCAGATCCTACTTGCCACGGCTACATACCATGACTACGATATCTGGTGGATGGGTGTCATGACTGCTTTTCTAAAATGATGTTTCAAAAAAGAGAGTCTGTAAGTACACAGTGAGAGGGCTTCGTAGACAGTGGGAGCAGCGGAAACGTGTGCAAGATGTTTTATGTGATAAAGCAGGCATCGCGGAGTTGGAAAATCTGTTTTGATGTATTAGTCAAAGAGTTTGACATCATCAAAAATGGTAGATGAACCTTGTATAAACAAAAAGGTAGTAGGGAGTATGGTGACGATCCTCGTAGAGTACGTGGATGACATACTCTTGATAGGGAAGGAGTTTCCTATGCTACGCTCGGTCAATCTCCGCTTATCACAATGATTCTCCCTATAGGATCAAAGTGATACCTCCTAAATCCTGGGTTTTGGATCTATGAGATATATCTAATTGGATGTTAGGATACTCACTAGTTGTAGTGAAATGGTATCAATTGATCCTGGGGAGAATCACAGGAAGGGTTCCAGGGTGATAAGGACGACTGAATGTCAGTCACAGGCATTATCTTTACCCTTAGTAAAGGGACGGTATGTTGGAAGAGTTCCAAGCTAGATACCGTCGCTTACTAGACGATAAAGGCTGGATACATCGCTACTTAAGATACTACCAAAGAGGAAGTTTGGGTGTATATTAGTTCATAAGATGAACTAGGTTCCTACCATTGTGTGACAATGGAAGTGTGGCTTTGGCCAAGGAACCCTGGTCCCATCAGTGACCCAGACATATTCTGAGGCAGAATCACCTGATCATGGAGATGGTTGATCTCTAGTGTGATCGAGGTTAGGAGAGTAGACTCAGAGGACAACACGGCGGATCCACTCACGAAGGCCTTTTCCCAGAGAGAGACTTTTATGGGATGGTTGAGTATGAGATACTACAACCACTGCTATCAGATGGCCCTAGTGCAAGTGGGAGACTATTAGTTATATGTATGCTCTAGAGGCCATTACTATACATAGGATGTATATTGTATTGGATGCTTGGACATATATAGGGATGACTTTCTTGCTCGATATGATAGTATGCTATCTGGTTGCTCTTTACCTTAACGTGTACACTGATTGTCTCTCTGTTACATGTTGGTAAAGCCCTTAGGATGAGTACTTGACTACCTGGACTATGATGCAGATCATACTAGTGGGGACATGGTAGTCCATAAGTACATCCTGCAAGGTCCCTAGTCGTGGGTGTATCGAGACAGGTCATCGATATACCAGTGTAGACTAGCGTATACCTTCTCGACCCATACAGATGGGCGATGGATGATCCCATATCCATTGGTGTTTGACATCAGAGATGATATACGGGTGCTCAGTGGAGACTGGGTACACTGGAAGGACTCGCTGAGAACTCCCAAATGGTATTATACCTTACGTCAGATGGCAGTTCTCTGGTGACACTGGTGCAGGTTAGTCTGTACACCCGAGATCGTCATAGAATCTTGTGTGATTCCCACTGTGCTTTGATTTCCACCTTACCACGTCCAAGAGGGCGTGCAAAACGGTGGTTTTTTGGATACAGTCCTGAATCACATGGAGGCAATGAGCGATAGGAGGGGATTCGTCTCTCCCGGTATAGGGAGTTGATGTTGCACTGTGTTCGATTGGCTATAACCGGAAATCCATGGCCAGGGTTGCTGAGATTTACTGGTAAGTGTTACCAGTAGTTTCTCGAACTATTATAGACCTCATATCGACACGACTTATCGAGCTGCAGGGGTCTGACGTTTACCACCCCCTAGGCGAGATATGCGACATATCAGACGAACAGACCGGACTGTACGGTAATTGTTGCTGGTTGGATTCACAGGAGTGTGAGCGGGCTTGCTCATTGATCTTCTGATCGCTCAATACCCGGGTGGCCGTTACATTTAGCAGAGCGCTTGCGGCTTGTGGGTGTTTGATATGATCATCATCTGCTGCCGGCGTATTGACGAGTCTTTAGAGTCCTACACAGAGGTTTCCTGGCTCAAGCGAAACGAAATAGGAGCGCATATGAGATATGTGCGGGACCGAGAATAATGCGTGTTTGTGATACCGTATTCTATTCTCATGATGAATGTATCGAATGGTTGTATGCGATAGAACCTCGTTATCGAATCGAGGATTTATTCGATAAGTTGATACATTGGATATTAGTCGGTCATATGCGATATGACCGGATCATTAAATCAAGTGTTGATTTAATGATTTATGTATAATTATATATTTGATATATTACTTTGCATTAAATAGTATTGGTTCACTTAAGATGGATTTTCTCACTTGATGTGCACATTGTATATATAATATAGTTTTGTGCACTAGATTGTATCATGTTTGATGATACATGCAAACATGGGTGTATGTTTACTTTAAACCATGTTTAAATGAATGGTTAGGGTTTTGTTAACTTTTCTTGATTATTTATTTTCTTTAATTCATTTATGGAAAGAAATGAAATGGTTGCTTCTTTTGTTCATTTGTTGAAGCTTCATGAAGCTTTGACCATTTTTGTTTCTTTCCTAAACCTAACCATTCACCTAACCCTAGTTTATTCTCTACATTTGTTAAACTAACCCAAGGTTGCATAATGATAAGAATCACTTTATTTTCTATTATTGATAATTGATATCATATTCTTTTTCTTCTTCTTCTTATTCAAGAAGAAGAAACCATGCAACCTCTAATGGTGTCATGATAAAATAAGTGAGAAATCCAATTCTAAATGAACCCACTTCCTATTTCTACATCCTCTACCACTTACCATGTAGTATAGGGTGTTTTCTTCACATGTTTCATGACTTGGTGAAGGTGGAGCTTGAGTTTGAGTTGTCTCGACGTAAATCATCTTCGGCATCGAAGTCAACGACCTAGCACGACTATTTCTCCGATGAAATCAACGCTAGAGTCCGGGATCCGATGATCGTAGCGAAGGGACATCATCACGGAGCTATGGAGGTGGAGGACCGGATCTGCAAAGGTTGTATTTTCCGTTCACTTAGCAATAAAGTTGTTTACTTGCTTGCTTTTCGCCTAATCTTTAGTTAACAATCTAGTTTAGGGTTTCTCGGCACCGGAATTTTTTGAATTTGGCATGGTTGATGCCTTGTGGAACCTCTTTAGTGTGTCTAGGAACCCTACAGAGTCTGCCCTTCTACGGTTGGTCCATAGGTGCTGTGGCATATATTCGATACTATTAAACTGTACCCAAGACGTTGAGCTCTTGGGGGATTATGGAACCTCGACGAATCGATCGAAAAGTTCAACATCATTCGGACATCATGTGATGGGATACATCGCTTGGGAGACTCTAGATACGAGTATAGCCGTTGGAGCGCAGTCCATGCAGCCACGAGGAGGCGAGTCCGAATCGGTCGACATTAGAGAAAAGTGGAGTAAGAGGTTCGTACGAGATCTTGACGAGATGACGTTCCACTTTGCCGACATCAGAGATGTGATACGTAAGCAGAAGCGTTGACTATGGATATATATTCCAGGAGTAGTTGTGATGAGTATGCGGCCGTTCCGGAATAAGAAATAGATATAGTAAAAGGATGATAACTTCCGGGCAGTTCGGCAGAAACGAGACTTGGGAGAGACTGCGGCAGGACCTTTCTGAAAATACTGAACAAGAAGACCTGGACTCAGGAGCGGTCATAGGACCCACACCCAGTAGACCAGAGTTCGGTATCGTCGACGAGACATGTTATGAGTAACCATGATAGTTGACCAGAGATCTTTAGAGCATGTGTCAGAGCGGACTACTTCCGTTATCTTTTCTATATCGGACCGTTGAGCCGAGGAACTATGTACTCAGCAATCTGTAGTGAGAGACGAGAGCCTAAGGGCACTAGGCGACATGCCATGATCAGAAGGCAAGTAGATATCTTGCTCTGCTAGCATTGGATGCACCGACACCTTCTCGACTTTGAAGGACGGACATATCGACGACAACATTTATGATTTATGATTTTGTGATTGATTATCATGTATCCGTCATAATGGATTTCAGTATTTTTGGGTGATTTATTTCATGATTGAGTTTTGATGACAGAGTTTCATGATATTTGATTTCATGCCTAGGGCATGCATAGGATTTGACTTATGCTTTCGGCATAGTTCTCATGCACTTTTGGTATTTTGATTTGCTTTTGTGCACGCCGATACGCAGGATGGTGAGATTTTATACCACGGTATACCTGATTGGGATTTTTGATTGAAATGTGCTATATACCGTCGATTTCGATTTCGATATTCGATATTTGTTTTCATACACTTTGTGCACTTGACTTGGATTTTGAGCATACTTAAGGCGCTTGATGCGATTTAAGTGCACACTAGATGCACTAAATCGAGATTCTTCGTGCATATCAGATGCACCTGGTTTTGCTGTCAAGCACACACGTTGCCTTTGACAGGTGTTTTCATACACACCCGTTGCACTTAGATGTTGTTTCTGTGCACATGTATGGCACATACATGGATTTCGATTTCCGTGCGCACCAGATGCACGTGGCATTCATATATATATATGGAATTGATTTCTTTTGTAATAGTATACTTTTAGGATACTTGCTATTTGGTTTAGTACTGAGCAGGACTAGTCAGAGGACAGTACCTGAGTATATTTTTGCATGCATGGACAGTTTTCGAAGGGATTTCCAAGGAGGAGCTATGGTCTCAGTATTTACCTATGTGTCCGAGGTGACACGAAGCATTTTATAAAGGAAACCCTTCTAAAAGTGTTTTCAAAACGGTGGGACGTGTATATTAAACAAAGGATATATATATGTATATATATATAGTTATTTTCTTGCGATAGACGTCCGCCACTGTGCGGTGTTATGAGCCCCGCACCGCGAATTAGAAGGGCTTGGCATGCATTTCTTTCAGATGTTTATATGTATAGTGTTGATGTATATCATATTGGTTTTCGTATTGGATTTGGACATTGATGTCTTCCCCATGACTCCGATGATTGCGCGATGCTTGACAGAGTTTTGATCTTGAGTTATACACTCTTTTTCATGCGCATGCATTGCGCTACGATATATGTTTCTTGTATTTATGATTTCGGAGACTCGACGACTTGATTGTTTTGCTGAAACGTTTTAGTATTTGGGGAAGTTTTTAATTTAAATTCGGGGACCAAATTTCTTTAAGAGGGAAAGATTGTAACGTTTTGAAAATCGTTTCGGTGAAATTTCGGAAAATCGGTAAAATAAGGGGTTTTCCGTAAAATGTCAATATATAAATATATTTAATATAAAAATTAAATATACATATTCTAGCTATGAAATTGCTAGTATTTGGTGTTTATTGAGCAACTGGTAAAATTTCTAAATTTCTGTAAAATTTCTAAATTTCTGAAAATTTTTCCGAAATTAATTATTTTAATATTATTTTTAAGCCGTCACTAATACATTTAATTAGGGAATATTAAAAATTGGAATGAGTTAAAACAAATTTTGTGCACCATTACACATTAAACAAAATTTTTACATGTGGTTTTTGAAATTAAATGAAGTTGTTAAACGGTGTTAGAAAATATCGAAGAAAAAGGCTTAAATAGTGAATTTAGTGTAAATGGATGTTTGGGGTATAGTATTTATCATTTTCCCTCACCCCACACCCACAACCACACTCACACACCACCACTTGCCATCTTGGCTGAGCCTTGCTGCCCCAAACCCCTTTTCGCCCACTCCATTACCCACAAAGCAAAGAAATAAAAAGAATTGAACTGTAGATTATAATATAGTAATTGAGGTATGGTTTTGTTGACTTTGTAGGGGATTCAACACACACACCTCATCTCTCTCCCCACCGCAAAATACTGGCCGAGCCCCCCTTCCCTGCACAGCAGCAGCCCCTCCACCAAAATTCCCTCATTTGCCATTAAAAAAATCCATCAATTTTCATAAAAAATCCCACAAAATTGAAATCAAAGCCCTACCCATTTTTCCTTAGCTCTTTTAGCATTGCTCTTGGTGAAAAGTTTGCATTTTTGGGACAAGTTTCATGTTGATCTCAAGTTGGTTGTGAAGGTATAACTCTAACCCTTTCTCTTAATTTGATGTTAAATGTTTAAATCAAACTTAAATTGATGTTCGATTAGGGTTTTAGTTCAAGATCTAATTTTGAAGAAGGGGTAGTGAATTAAAGTTAGGGTTTTTGTTGTGTAATTATGGTTGCATTGTGTAGATTATCATCTTAAGGAAATAAAAACCTAATCTAGTTGCTAATATGTAAATTGTTAGATGTAAAATGTCCAAATTTAGCTTTTTTTTATATGCAGGCTAGGTTTTTATGAAATACTTATATAATTGAGATTAAAATCTAATTAAGTTTTTCATGATATTATTAACATTTTAGTTTATTGTTTAGCAACTTAGATCATGTAAATCCAAGCTAAATTGTTGTTTATGAATTTTTGCAATAAAATTGTTGAAATTGGATAAATTGTAAACTAGAATTTTGGGGTTAATAAAATTTAATGAGATTAAATTGTGGAAATGGTTTTTATGACTTATTTAAGATGTTTAATAAGTATTATTGCCATTATAATTGTTAAAACATCAAGTTTTGTACTAAAACGGTAAATTTTTGCTTGCTAGGTTTTCGGAAAAATAACTTTTAAAGTGTGTTTGAGCTTTTTGTAAATTTTAACCTATTTCATATAATAATTAGTGATTTGTGAAACCATGATTGGTACGTTTGGAGTTTTTCTTGATGGTTTGACGTTTGTACATCGACATCGAGGGTTGGTTTGGCTGTTCTTGCATGCGTAGGCGACAGGTTTTGACCTATACGTGATACGCGTGCCAATTTGGTTTTCGTATGCCGTTTCTATTTCGATTTGGGATTTTATGCGATGCGATACGTTGTGACATGTTGGTACCCCCATGTGGACTTCGAGACGACAAGCAATCCCATGGCGACGTCGGCACCGGCGAGCGAAAATCAGGTGAGTAGATTTATATCTACGGGGAGAAGTCGGGTGGATGGCGTATAACACCCCCTCAAAGTTTTGAAGAATGAGGTGATGTGGTAACGATATGCTTTTATATATCATTATGTGATATGAACACCTAGTAAGAGAAGCCTTAGGAGCTGATGGGTTTAGGGTTAGCGAGAATTGAAGAAAGGACTATAGCGGATTTCTTAGTCACGAAACCCTAGAGTAAGGATTTGTATACATGCACACCTGCATACTTTTACTTCTTGTGCGCATATGGGAATGTGTATATATGTAGATACGTATGGATATGGGACTATGCATTTATACATTAATATACACATGCGCGAATGTTGAGGATATTATGTGATATTTGGAGATGAGTTGATGAGATTGGGCTTGAGGCCGTGGGATCAGTGAGGTGATATGGTCCGTATTTGAGATACGACATGATATTTTAGCGGGTCCTTTAGGCGTGGTGTTTTCATACACACGCATGCATTTCATAGATGGTATCAGTTTTGTACTAAACGTAGATCAGTACCCCGGATCATGTTTTTTTTTTTGATAAAGAGGATACCAGATGAATAATGTGATGGATCCGATATTTGACCCCTACCGTAATTTGGGGCCGTACGATGGATTTATCGTACTAGCCATTGATGAGAGATCCACACTCTTGACTAGAGGATGTCCTATTAGATGATGTATCGTATGAGATATTATTGAGGCGGGATCACCGACTATATATGTATCGACTCAGATGTAGGTGGTTTCCATATCCTTTTCGATTGGTTGTTAGTTAGACCTGTAGTTTACCTAGTAGATGTCAGACTGGACCCGAGTCATACCTATTTCCAAAACTGACGAGTCGTGAGAATTTTAAAGACATACCAAGGGATACTACAGATATTTTAAAAGGCGTATATTTTCTTAAAAACAACGTAGTCCTTATTTTCAAACACCACGATTCGTTCTATTTCAAAAGGCAAAACAGTATAACACATGTGTAGTAAGATAGATTCCTTGTTGTCACGTTATTATTCATGCTCCGCATACTATTGTTGTATTTACTATTCATTTTCCTTATTATATTGTTATCGCCTCATTTCATGTTATTGTGTACGTTGTAATTATGAAACCATGTTGTTAGGACACCAGCACCATTACCGATGACGCGTATGCTCCACGTACACTCGCATGCCGGCTCACACACATCTTCATCGGTAATTGCCATGTCACGTACACTTTCGAAAATACTATTTCAGTGACATAGCTTGCTAGCAGATAGTTGTAATATGTTATAGTTTCTATATGCTAGTTTAATTATTAAATTCACTGCATGATATCAAATGCATCCATATAGTCATTGGTTATGCGGTATTATGGAGATTTATGCCGGTAATCACAGATTAGTGGTATCATGATTTTGATGATTTCGGATTTACATGAGATTTCTGGATTTGGGCGAAAACCGCAGGAATTTAATAAAAGCTTGGTATCATCATTTTAAAAATGCAAATTGCGGTTATCTCGTGATCTATGACTGTCCACCATGGTGTTTTCTCGGTTCTGAGATGGTTTTCGAGACCCGATTCGAGGAGTTGGATGAACCGTCTGCAGGAACATGGTGGACCCGTTATGGTACCGCGGGGCAAGAAGTTCGAGGAGTAGACGATGAGCCAGGCAGGGGCAGACTACCTACTGGTGATTTTACCTGGCGCAGCGGATATCCGGAGGATACCTTTCCTGGCCATGAGATTGATGTTATGGGCTAATCTGTTCTGTCGGAGCCCGAGGGCCGATCCCGCAGATGATACGGATGCCTGAGATATTGGAAATTGAGATTTGAGATTTGATGATTTGATATTGAGATACTGCGACTTATGTTTTGTGTCGATGTTTGACACCGATTTCTCTGCTGCGTTCATTGGTGATACGTGATTGACATACATATAGAAATCTCATTGATTAAAGAAAACAGTTGTCTCACTCATGATATATTCTGTTCAAATTCGTAATGCATTCATACATCATATATCTGATATGTTACTATCTGAGGCACTGACACAAGCATGTAGTATTACACTATACATAGCTCGACCAGGATTTTATTGAGGATATTACCTGAGATGACCTAGGATAGCGTTATGCATGCGATTTCTACTCGTAGATGTTTTCTACTCACGAGTTGGCAACTCATCCCCGTTGTGCCACAGTTCCTTGCAGGTTTTGCCGTACAGGTTCTTTGCGGCTTTGCTGGCACGCTGTTCTTTCCGGGTGATTGCTTTTGCAGGTAGGTTCTTTGCATCAGGACTACCATGGTTTATTATTATTTCAGTTGTAAATAGAAACTCCATCAACTAGATTGTATATTTGAGAGAGATAGAAAACTAGGCCTCTTCTTCTTTCGACCTTAGAGTCGCGCGTTGTATAATTATGGTTTTCTTGCTGATATGAGTTTTCTTTTGAGTTTTGATCCTCGCCCTTCGGCGTTGTATATTATATTGCTTGCGTGGTTGTGACCGTTGAATGACGAAGAGCTAGCTCCCGCTTGGGAATGACTTTTTACTTATTTCGTATACTATTCATATTGTATCCCGTTTGGGGCCAGTATTTACAAAGGTGACTCTGCCGAAATTTTCAGAAAATACTTGAGATTTTAAAAAAATACATACTTTGGCCTATGTTGATTAAAACTACTTGCTTTACATTGGTTTTTCCTTCACTCTACTCTTCTTTGGTTTTGATTTTCTAGGTTTTGGCTTACTTACATTATGTACGCCTCGAGATGTTTCGTAATTTAAGTGCCGGTCATGTTCCGTACTTTTCAGGTTGTGACAGATATGATATTGCTTGGTTAGGGACATTGTGACATTGATTCATATTCCTTATTGCATATGACATAAAGCATACCTGTATACCTACATGCTTACACATATGCCTTGACATACTTAGATACTAGTTACCTGTATACCTATAGGATATTGTACCATTAGCGATAGGTACATACACCCCTAATGGCATTGCTACTGGTATACCTTGCATACACATTTACTCTTATACCTGAAGGGTATATTACATCATTACTGATAGGTAGATATGTATATCTTGCTATACCTTTATGTTTACACGTATATCTGGTTATAGCTACATGTTTACCTTTACTTGATATTATTTAGAATTTGAGAAAAATAGGAACCGCATGCTATTTTATATTAACTTGTTGCAGTTAATTAGCGGCTTTTCCTTTATAAGTTTACATTTTAGTTTTATGTTGCATATATTATATTAATGGATTTTCGCATTGAGATATGGATTTTTCATGATGTTTTCTGGATTTGGGCACCGTTGTAGTTTCATGAAACTATGCATTATTTGAAAAACACGGTTTCCCTTGATATGATATTTCATCGCCCACAATGAGTTTTATCGGTTCTGAAATATATACCGCACTCAAGGAAAGGAAGGGTCCGTGTGCAGGTACATGGTGTGGGCTGGAGGTACCCCGGGGCAAGAATCTCAGTGAGGAGATGAGTTAGTGGGGGAACCATACCATCCGGTGACAATAACAATGACTCGGCAGTTATCGTGGGGATACCGACGGGTGTCATGTACGTATGGATATGTCGAGAGGCGAGGGTCAAAGCTAGGTACTTGAGCTTTCGGTATAGCGTATGATACGTACCTATCAGGGGGCCAGTCGTGGTGACAGCACATGATAGATCAGCATTTCTGTGTCGATACTTGACACATTGTTTTCATGATATTTTACTCCTAAGTATATATAACAGTGGAATGGGACGCTGTTATATATGCATATATATATATATATATGTATATATATATATATTAGTGGAATGAGACGCTAATATATATGTATACATATAAATTCGTATACTTCATCATATATATTCATGCAAATATACCTAGGATATAAGAGATTCACTTGATATTGAATTTAGGACATTTGAGATTGTTGATTATATACATTCAGTATATTTGAGATTTACTTGATATTGTACATTGAGGATTTGGGAGACTTATATGATATGAGAGCCAATTTGGGGGCTGATTTGAGGAGATTGGGATTTAGATTGTCTTGATAGATTATGATCCTACCACGATGTCAGGATACTATGGAAATGGCATGTTTCATTCCATACTCCACTTTTATTGTTTATGCACTGGTTCATGTATTAGTTGTACATGTTAGTGTACCATTCATGACTGTTGCATATATACCTTTTCATATCATTATTGCATGATTATTGCATACCGATTGTCATATTATTGCTTCATGTATTACTTGTACCTTCTAGTGTACCCTTTATGATTTCTGCATTCATATGACCTTTTATTGCTATTAATTGCATATGTTAGATTCGCGATGTACGTGCGTACTTGCGATTACCTGCATATATTATTTACTATTCACGATTTTGCAACTCACCCCCGTTGTGCCACAGTTTGTTTTGCAGGTTGTTTCCCAGAGTAGTCGAGGCAGGCTATTCGTCCATCTTATCATCTTTTGCTGCGGATACCGCATCGGCTCATAGTGTGCAGTTTTTCTTTAGGTGGGTTTTGTGGTTATTCGTTTTTGTATTGTAAATTCGTTGTATCCTTGTACTCTCCATCTACTACTTTCATGTTGACTTAGAGAATTGATGTGAGGATGATATTGTATATTATTTTGTGACTTAGTTGTCTTTTATACAGTTTCCTTTTTATCGTCTTTTATTTCTTCGCTACGGCGTCGTATATCTGTTGTGGTGGTTGTTTTCTGCCTTTGGGCGTATTTTGGCTCCCGTTTGGTGGTGCTTTACTTATATTTATGTTGTACCCATTTTTGTGGTTAGTTTTTACAAAGGGGGTGCTGCAAAAATTTTAAAGGAAATAAAGTTGGACTTTTAAAGAATTTGGGTTGAGATTTCAAACCCTTTAAAACATTGTTCTTAATTCTTAATACTTTTTATGGTCTAGATTGTTGGGTTTTCGGCTTACTTAAATTGCGTTACGCCTGTGGACGCTGCGTAGTTTAAGGGCCGTCACGTGCCAATTTCGGGTCGTGACAAAGTTGGTATCAGAGCGCTAAGTTTTACCTTTCGGAGTGTAGGATGAGCTTAGTATGATGGAGTAGGTAGCTTAAAGCAGAGTAACGTAGTGTGTGTATGTCCACGGCATACTCACGATGTGGTACTTCGCTTAAAGTGACCTTAGTACAAATTGCTTGAAATTCCTTCCTTGATGATTTATATCCTTGTAATTCGATTTCCGTGTTCTTATCGAATCCTATTTCTATTTATAGCCTTTACCGCCGATGACTATGGAGACTCGGAGAGGTGCAGCGAAGGCCGAGGTCAGAATTGACTTGGGTTGGACAAGGACTGACCAGGATGACACGCACAGGAGCAAACAGATCCGCCTTCGATAGATAGTATCGCTAGGCTTGTGGCAGAGATGCAGGACTTGCGCCAGATGATGAGTTCATTGGTTGAGGCCATTTGAGCGCAGCGACAGGAGGTTTTCACCCATGTTACCCAGTTGTTCCTTGTGATCAGCATGCAACATTCCGTCACCTACACAGCCCCAGTGGATGCAGCCCCAGTAGACGAGGCACGCCTTCCAGAGACTTTGGGAGTTCCGGAACAATGGAGGACTCGTACTGGAGTACCAGCCCAGAGACAGAGGCTTAGCCGTCGAGACAGATTTCATGACCGTCGTGGGAGTACCAGAGGCTTAGGACGAGGACAGTCGTTCAACTCTCATTCCCAGGTAGGTCAGCAGCCATCGCGTGGATGTTTTCGAGGCGGGAGCCTTCAACAATTCTTCAGACATTGTTCCTTAGCACCGCGTCAGGCTTATGTGCAAAGAGGTCGTGTCGCAGAGGACTCGCTCAGAGGGGACAGGTTAGCAGAGGAGGGGTTCAGCCAGTTGCGGATAGGGGGCAGAAACGAGAGTTTGCTTCTACTCATCGGGACGCGCGGGCTTCCAATGCAGAGTTTTCGGGTATTCTAAATTCGTATGTTCTTTTGATGCACTTGTTTGTTTTAGACACTTTGTGCTGTGGTTGGGACGAGAGTCGTGTTAGGTAGATCAGCTGTTTGTTGTGTTAACTTCTGTCAGCGATTCTTTTGTTGTGCGACACGTATTTCGGTCGTGTACCAATCGGATAGGAGATAGAGATTCGTCCGTCGTTTTGATCCTTCTAGAGATGTTGGATTTGACGTTCTCCTGGGCAAGGATTGGTTAGCTACGTGGTAGGCGTCTGTGGACCACCGCGAGAAAACAGTCAGGTTTGTTTTCCCGGCAAGTCAGTTCTTGTTGTGCGGGTGGACGGTGGTGCCTCCTCTCACAGCTTGAATTTAGCCTTTTTCGCTAGTCGGCTTTTGAGGAGAGGAAGTCGAGGATTCATGGCTTTCATTCGTGATACCGGAGCCACAGTGGGTTTGTTGTACCGGGTTCTTATCGTGCGAGAGTTTTTCGATGTTGTTTCAGTTGAGCCGGCGAAGCTTAAGGAGCTTAAAGATCAGCTGCAGAGTAGTTTGTTAGGGGGCTTGTGTGTCTGAGTGTTTCGCATTAGGGAGCTCCTATTTCTATTCTTCAATGAGAAAGACAGCAGATTGAGTTTTTGTATTGATTGATCGTCAACTGAACCGGCTTACGGTGCGGATAGGTATCCTTTACCTCGCTTTAACGATTTCTTCGATCAGCTCCTGAGTGCGGGACATTTATCTAAGTTTGTTGGGATCAGGTCATCATTGTTTCGAGTTCAGAGTGATGTCATTCCGAAGACTGCCTTGTGCATGTTACGGGCTTTGTGTGTTTTGGTTGTGTCATTGGACTCACCAATGCCCTATTAGCAATCGTAGATATGATGAACCAGATTTCTTCAGGCCGTTCCTCGACCAGTTTATTGTTGTGTCATTGATGACATTCTGGTCTTTTCTAATGTGTTGTGATGAACAGGAGAAGAACTTGAGGATTTTTTTTGCAGACATTAGGAGAGCCCCAGCTGTTTGCTAGATTCTCGGAGTGTTCCTTCAGGCTTGATTGTGTTGACTCCTAGGTCTTATAGTTACGGGAGATGGTTTTTGTATGGTTCCGAGGAAGATCGAGGCAGTACAGATTTGTCCTAGACTTGTGTACGGGATGGAGGTCCACAGATTTTTAGGCTTAGCAGGTTTTACCGCCGTTTCGTGCAGGATTTCTTGTGTATCGCTGCACCGTTGACCAGACTGACCGGAAAGGATGTTCTTTTTCTTTGGAATGAGGCATGCATGCGGAGTTTTCAGCAGTTGAAGACTCGGTTGACAACTGCACCAGTTCTTTCTTTGCTTTCTGGTTCGGGCGACTTTGTTGTTTAACTGTGATGTTTCGTGAGTGGGGATTGATTTTGAGTTGATGCGGAAATATAGAGTTATCGCTTTTGCTTCCTTATATTTGTAGGAAGTACTAGCAGGATATCCCATTCATGATCTGGAGATGGCCGCGGTGGTCTTGCATTGGAGATTTGGAAACACTACTTGTTTGGAGAGTCGTGTCAGATTTTCACGGACCACCAGAGCTTAATGTACAACTTCCTGCAGCGGGTTTTGATTGTTGAGATAGTCTTCTGCAGATTTATAGTTCTTGTGCGATCGTTGAGTACAGCTTAAGTTTGCCTCTACTGAGGGGACAGCTTGCTCATGTCCGCGCCTGTCCACTTTTTCTTAATCGCTTTCGCGAGGCACTGCCCACCGATGCTCGTTCGTCAGAGATTCTTGAGCATACTCGGCTGGGTGATGCTTCGGAGTCCTTGATTTGTGACCAGATGTGCTACGTTTAAGAACGCGTTTGTGTACCTGATACTATTGGGCAGAGATGCAAAATTCTAGAGCAGGCACATTAGTCAGCTTTCTGTGTTCGTTCAAGTTCCACCAATTTGTAGCGTGACTTGTGAAATAGTTACGGGTGCGCAGGGATGAAGAGTGAAGTTTCGGATTTCGTTTCGAGGTGCCTGTCTTGTTGTGTGCTTAAGCTGAGCATCTGAGACCGGCTGGAGACTTGCAACAACCTTTAACCGTTCCAGAATTGGAATTAGAGTAGATCTCCATGAATTTCGTTATGGTGTCTACCCAGGTTTAGTCAGGGTGTGACTCCATTCGAGTCTTTGTTGTCCGATTATGATCAGTTTGCTCAGTTGTCCTTTGTTAAGTTTATGCGTTGCACGGAGTTCCTTCTTGGGTCGTATCCAATGAGGGAACCATGTTTGCTTGCCGTCTTGGGCAGGAGCTTCAGGAAGCCTTGGGTACTAGTTGAGCTTTAGCTCCATCTTTCCAACCGCAGGATGATGGTTTTGTGAGAGCGGGCTATACAGACTCTGGAGGATATGCTTCTGCGTACGTACTAATTGTTGTCGGCAGTTGGGATCGTCACTTGCCATTGTTAGGCTTCTCCTTTGATAGCAGTTATCAGGAGACACTCCAATTGGCAACCTTTAAGTTTGGTTGTTAAGTTGTGTCGATCACCAATCTATTTTTCTGACTCTGCATGTGTAGGATTTTTGGACCCCAGCTAGTCTAGAGTCTTCGGAGATGATCAAATTATTTTAGGTTGGATGAGAACAACCCAGTGCAGACAGAAATCTTATGCCGACCGTGCTAGGCGCAGACTTGAGTTCGCACTAGGAGATCATGTATTCCTACGGACTTTCCGATGAATGACGTGTTGAGTTTTCGGAAGCTTATCCTAGAATTATAGGTCCTTTTGAGATCCTTAAAGCGAGTTAGTTTCGTTGCCTTTAATTTGGCACTTCCGTCCAGATTATTGAGTAGTCATCCCGTATTCCTTGTGTCGATACATTGCAATTACGTTCATGACCTTTCTCACATGATTCAGCACCAGACCATTTAGCTTGATACGCGATCTTTTCGTTCACCGACAGCCATTTGTGTTAGTGGATCAGCAGGTGGAGAAACTTCGGTCAAGGGTCTTGCCATCTGTGAAGGGTTTTTCTTGGGCGTAGCCGTAAGGTGAGATAATCACCTTGAAGGCTGCGAGCGAGATTTGGGAGTTTTGTACTTTTATTTTGAAGGTACGCTTAGTAAGAATTTTAAATTCGGGGACGAATTTTTATAAGGGAGGAGATTGTAAGGCCTTAGATTTCAGTTAGTGTTCGTTTAGACGTTAATGCGGGTTTACTGTAAAATGTTTACCAATTCGGTTTCCTCACATTTTATAACATTTAATTAATAATTTATTTTTATTTGTTATGGACATGCACGCACGTGTGCACGTTAATGTGAGGGTTTGTTTGTGCTAATCTTGTTCTTAGCAACCATGACACTTAACCATTTATCTAATACTTTTGCCTTAACCCTAAACCTTAACCTACACCATAAATATTTTGAGTGAGAAGAGGAGATATTTGTTTTTGATGTGATGAGGTGTAAGTGAAAACATTAATGGAGAATTAAAGCTAATGGTTACACTCACCCTCACCTCCCTCTCTTTTCTTCATACTCTCTCTCACACTCATTTCTCTTCTCATTTTCTTATCTCTCTCAATTCCCAACTGAACACTTAAGTTTCCATCACAAAACCATCTCAAAAACTTCACGAATCTCACTAAAATCACAACTTTGAACATCTTTTGCCTCTTGGATGACTTGGAGCATGCAAAGCTTGGATCTTTGAGTTCTTTTGTGTAGGTAATAATCTCTTTCTATTGTTTATGTAGTTTTTGTGTTTTGTAAACTTTTAGTTTCTGTTTAGATTATTTAAAGTTATGTTTATGTGCAAATATCGTATTTTTAGTGTCGTTTGTGACATCTGTGATCTGCTGTGACCCGGAGATTTTACTAGAAAACCAAACAATGTAGTTGTGTTGTACCAGAGACCATAGGACTTTACCTGGAGCACGAACCCTAGCAGCTCGGTTTTGGCCGGCGACTTCTGAAGGGCGATCCGGCAACCACGGCCAAGGGGTGGGTTTTGGGTTGGTTCTGGGTAGGTAGCTGTGTATTGTGGTTTAAGTGTGTTTGGTCTTATTTGGTTGTTGAGTTTTCTCAGTATGCAAAATCTGGGATAACCTAGATAGTTTCTTGTGTTTCGTTTAAGCGCGATACGTTATACGACATGGATCATGCACTTTGTGTGATTTTGCTTTAGGTTGTTTTCGTCGTGTCGCTACGCACGTTAGCCACAATACGAATACTTGAGAGTATGTTTTGTGTTGTTGCGTCGGTCAAATGTAGTTTGTACGTGTTTTGGGTCTATTACTAATATACACTTGTTTTAGTGTTTTAATGTTGTAGGTTCGCAGGAGGGGACTTCGGACACTGCTACAAAGGGAAAAACAGGTGGTTGGCTTCACATAGCCAGGAGCGTTGGTGAGTTGATTTAACATCTATAGGGGAATCGCCCGCATGGCGTTGATCGTCTGGGCTAGAAATGACTTGACTTGTCACATATTCTATTTCATTTATAGAGTTGCGCATATACCCTACTGCTTAGTTAATTGTTGTGCTTGAGTTAGGTTTTACAAAGGGGGTGCTGCCAAAATTTTTTAGGAAATATAGTTGGACTTTTAAAGAATTTGGATTGAGACTTCAAAGGCTTTTAAAAATTGTTCTTAAATCTTACTACTTTTGATGGTTTAGATTGCTGGGTTTTCAGCTTACTTAAATTGCGTTATGCCTGTGGAGGTTGTGTAGTTTAAGGGTCGTCACGTGCCAATTTCGGCTCGTGACAGGATGGTTGATATGATCATCACCCACTACCGGTGTATTAACGAGTCTTAGAGTCCAACAATGGAGTTACCTAGTCCAGGAGAAACGATGTGGTGTGCATATGTTATGCGCGGTGACCGATTAAATGTGCGTATGTGATACCGTATATTAATCGGGTGGTTTGCTATTGGTCGGGTCGTATGTGATATGACTGGTTTGCTAAATCAAGTGTTAATTTATCATTGACCATTAGCTTTTTCACTTTAAACCCTTCTTGTCTTTTGTTTTATGCATGCACGTATGCATTTATTTACATTGATGCACATATGGATGTGCATGCACACATACATGCATACACATTTCTATCATGTTTGTTTATACATGAGATGGTGGCAATATAAGATTCACACCTTGTTATATATATGTTGATATTTATTTTTGGATAAATGGAATTGGATAATTACTCATGGTTGATTATTTTATTCCCCCCTCTAACCTTTGTGTTAACCATGAGTTATTTTCCATGGACATTTTTGATCCAAAGATAAATATCAAGATATTTTTTAACTTGGGTTAAATGTGAGAAGAAGAATATATATATATTTTCTAATCTCATTTTTATCCTCATCTTTTTCAGTATCTCTTGAACTCTCATTTGCCATCATCTTCTTCCTCCTCTCTCTTGCACTCTAGCTTTCATTACTGAGTAAGAATGCGATCAAGTTAGGTCTTTGAAGTGAGAAAACAAACCACATCACCATTCCACACTACTCTTGCCCATTAGTTCAAAGTGTTGGCTTCAACTTCTTCTCTTGATCTAGTGAAGGATCTAGCTTGGACAAGGAGAACTCCGGGTGGATCGTCGTGGACCTAGAGGATCTCAAGCGAGTTTCTTTCAACTCTCAAGTGGTCAAGGAGTCTAGCGTAGGGAGCTACAAAAGTTGTATTCTCAAAGCCTAGGCTTTTACTACTTGTGTTGGTGTTAAATGATATGTTACCCTAGCTTTTCTAGTGTGATCCTTAGGATAGTTTCTTTAGCACCATCTAATTTTTTAATATGGCATGTGTGATGCTACCAAACCCTTGTAGTGGTGCTCAGGAAATCGCTACAACGTGCGCTCTTTGCAATATTTAATCAGTTATTATCTTATCTAATCAGGACGTCTCCCGCTGTTTTTATCAAATCTTCCTTCAAACCCTATAAGGTAAGACTAGCCGGGAATAATTACACCTTACAAGTTCATCAATTTTTCAGCCAGGCCAGTGCCGGTACTTTGAGGGAGGTTCCCCGTGCTTTCGCACGGACCAAAAACCTCGTTTTCCCAGGGGCGTGACCCAGTTAACACCTTTCTAGACACCTACTTGATTGGCTAATTGTAATGTGTAAAACACTCTCAGGAGTAACTCTTACTTGCAGTGGGTATCGGGATCCAACTATCTCATAGAAGCTTTGCAATCTCATCGCAAATTTCAACACTTGAAATTCTCGATAATATTTTGCCCCTAGTATCCTATGACCTTGGCGAAAACCAACAAACCAAAGGACGCTAGTCAAGTTCATCCCGTACATTTCATGATTGAATTAAACCCACCCACACGACCCTTTACGAAAGTCAACAAAGTCGTACGACTACCCTAATCTAATTACATCATATGCAGCAGATAAGAAGTAAGTAGCTACCGCACACTACCCCTTGACGAAAGCCAACAAATATAGCACGAATACTAAATACTGCTTATCTGAAATGACGGAGGGCTATGACAGGTTTTTAAGAAAACCTTTTGCGTAATGAACTAGATATCGTTGCAGAATCGAGTGATTTTGAAAAGGAGTGTTTTTGAGGCATTTACTAGTTCTGCTATAGAGGTCACTCCCGGTAAAGGGATCTCGGTTCTTTCTCATCGAATGAGGTGCTGGATATTCTACAAGGAATACCGCTATGCAAAGGAAGAACTAAAAAGGCAATCAAAAACAAAACTGAGTGGTTTGTAGCATCTGCTAGTTTCTCTAAAGAGGTCACTCCCGGTGAAGGGATATCGGCTCTTTCCCTATCGAATAAGGTGCTGGATATTCTACAGGGAATACCGCTATGCAAAGCAAAATTAAAGCTACCCTTTTTGAAAATTAGATTCCACAATACCTTTAGTTTTCTTTTCTTTCATTAATCTCATTAATGAAGTCCCATCAATTAAGCTTCCTAAGCATCACAGAAGAAACGAAAATACAACGTACATATAAAGTGATCACATTACAGAATATCAGCAGCAGAAGATAACACATAGAATATTGGATATACAAGGAATTCCGTGTGTTATGTTAAGCCAATATAAAACACGGATTCCACCACCGCGATGAATAGCCAAACCCACAACCCCAGATCCATACAAGAGCGGCAAGCAACCCTACCAATTCTAGAGTTAGGATACCCGGACTCGACTACTCGAGATGGTCTCCCACTGGACTCTAGAACCCGGTTGCTTGTGCTCCCCTCCTTGGGTCTATCCTAATAAGAAAATGTAAATAATATACAACATTGGTGACATCATCCTCAACCCGGAAGCGCCCCAATAAAAGAATATTACATACCTTGAATTTTACATGAATGAAAATAAAAACTTTCATCTCATATAAATCCCCCCGGCTATTCAAAACATGACGATCCAACATAACATATCCAAGCAACACATAACATCACATGTCATCAAATAGCTAGACGATGTTAAACATTCCGATCGAATTAACAAGCACCCAAAACAACCCTAAAAGCTCAACACTTGAGGGTAGTTTAAAATTACTCAGTACATGCCACAACTCTTATGAACCAGCCGTAGAAGGGTCAACCAATGCCCCACAATTGGCACCGCTGAACTACCACAAACCTTAGGGTTTAGTGGCGGTTCTGACGGTCACATAATCGAGTTTAGGTTTCATTCTTCTAGAGGGTCCACAATATTGCTTGCTCGATTTTCTGAAAGTTTTAAACTAAGGAAAAATCCAACACTTGGAAAAATTTTGGGGAGGGTTAAATGGGTATTTGATATCCGTTCGAACTTTTTAACACTGTCTAAAGTAACCAGAAAAACTGTTAGAATTACGACTACGAAACACTCCGAGTTGCCTTTGTAGAAAGTTATCATCACACGAAAATTTAGAAAAAACAAACAACACTTGAAACAGCAAAACCCAGAGCCTGGAAAAGAAATTTTTTTTTGAAGGGGTTTGCTCAGATTTGGGCGGAGATGGGGGGTGTTTTGGCCGTCAAAAAGTTTACAGAATTGCCTCAAATTTCTCTTGTGTTCATGTTATATCACATACAACATTCTTCAGGTCATTGAAAAAAAATTTAGCACTTTTAAAAATCGACAGAAACCAGTTTTCGGTGTTTCAGTTTTGGAGTCGTTTCGGTTTCGTAATCTAACAAACATTGTCTAAATCTTTAGCTTGTCTCTGAAACCACTGTAAGGTTCCCTAGAACGACAGCAAGGTTTCGGGAGGCATCATCCATGCCGTTTTAAAAAAAATTGCCATGCTAATGAACCAAAACTTAAAATCATTAACTATAGATTTAGACAATACCTAATGTAAACTACTTTACATTATGAGAATAAGAATACAACCTTTGTAGACAGTCCTTCTCTTCACTTGCTCCGTGTAGTAGTCCTACGACTCCACTAGGCTTCTCTTGTGACTTTGAACGAGGTTCCTTCGTTGTCTTCGGGCCGAAGACGATCCACCCGAAGATCCTCTAGATCAAGCCAACTCTACACTAAACTTCTTTAGTGTATGAAACACACCACACTAATTTGCTGGTGTGGGACGATGAAGTAGGGGATGTAAAGAGCACACAAGATTGTGTTCAAGCTTCATGATTCACATCACATGTGAGGGTTGAAGCTTGAGCCATGACAAGAGGAGGAAGAAGAAGCTAGAGAGCCACCATGGGAAAAAAGGATATGTGTTTTGAATGAGCAAGAATGAATGGCACCATATGACCCCTCACTCATTCAAGCATGGAATTATGCAATATAAAATTGCAACCATGCTTGAATTGTGAGTTAAGAATGAATAAACAAGAATTAATCCCATGCTTGCAAGCATGCTTCATTTTCCACCCCATTTCTAATTTCACAAAATAGAAATTTAAATGCCATGCTTCATTATAATATATATATCTATATATATATATCTATATATATATATCATATATATTAATATATATTTAATGAAGAATAATTAGTGAGCTAATGATATTAGTTAATATATAATTATATCATATATAATTTATATCACATTATTAAATCAACACTTGATCTAATAATCCGGTTATATCAGATATGACCGACTAATATCATTTATCTGTATATCACATTATCGAATCAACACTTGGTTCGACAAACTGGTTATATCACATATACCGAACCGATAACAGATGACTGCCATATAACAATACGGTATCACATACTCATATTCAATCAGGCCCACACACATATCATATATGTGTCCTACTTTGTTTTGCTTGTACCAGGAAACTTCTGTGCTGGACTCTAAAGACTCGTCAATAGGCCAGCAGTAGGTGATGATCATATCAGTCAGCTACAAGCCGTCAGCGGTACTAGCTTGACGTAACGGCTACCTGGGTATTGAGCAATATGAAGATCAATAAGCAAGCCTGTCCACAGTCTCCATTATGCCTATCAGTAACACTACCGTACAGTCCGGTCTTTTCGTCTGATATGTCGCATATCATGTCTACGGGTGGAAATCGTCAAGCCCCAGTAACGTGATAAGTCATGCCGATGTATGGCTTATAACGGTTTGAGAAACTACTGATAACACTTATCAGTATATCTTGGCAGCAGCCCTAGCCAGTGACTTCCAGTTAAGCCAATCAAACATAGCACAACATCAATCCCCAATACCGGGAGAGACGAAACCCCTCCTATCGCTCATTGCCTCCATAGAACTCCGGACTGTACCCAAAATCCACCTATTTGCATGTCTCCTTTAAGCATGGTAGGGAGGAAATCAAAGCACAGTGGGAGCCGCACAAGACTCTATGACGATCTCGGGTCTACAGACTAACATGTACCAGTGTCACCAGAGGACTGCTATCTGACGATAGGTATACTACAATATAGAAGTCCTTGGCGAGCCCTATTCAGTATACCCAGTCTCCCATGAGCACCCGTATACCATCTCTGATGTCAAACACCAATGGATGTGGGATCATCCACCGCCCATCATATGGGTCAAGAAGCGTATACGCTAGTCTACTCTGGAATATTGATGCTCTGTCTCGATATTCCCTCGACTAGGAACAATTAAAGGATGTACTTGTGAACTACCCTGGCCCTACTAGTATGATCTCCATCATAGTCCTGGTAGTGAAGTATATATCCTAAGGGCATTATCAACATATGAGAGCAAGATAGTATCATAATATAAGTCTATATGTTAAGATAAAGGTAACCAGATAGCATACTATCATGTTGAGCAAGAAAGTCCTATATATATATATATATCCAAGTATCCACTATAATATACATCATATGTACAATAATGGCCTCTAGGGCATACATATAACTAATTGGAATTACAACCACGCAAGTCATAAGTATATGTATACGACGCTCAACGGGGAAGATCAACACAAAAGGATAATGTAAAGAAGTAAGACATCAAATCCCCCAAGTGAACATATAACCCATCGCTCTAAGTCTTGCAATCACAGGTCTTTCTAAGTCTTATTAAATATAGAAATACTAATTTCTGATTGATGGAGTTGACTAGATACAGCAGGAATAATAAATACAAGATTGTCATCATCCAATATGTACCACCTACGAAAGCAAATCACCCGAAAGCAAGCAGTGTGCCAGCGATACCGCTACTGATCCATGCGGTCAACCTGCAAGAACTATGGCACAACGAGAGTGAGTTGCCAACTCATGAGTAGAAAACAATAGCAGGTAGAAATCGAATAAAACAACGATTCCTAGGTCAACTATATCATAAAGGTACTACTATGATTTCTAGGGTGACCGTGTCTGTGTATATGCCAACAATATAATCAATGCATATATGCATGTAGATATCATCGACGTGTCCATAAATGACACAACAACATGAAAACATATGCATGTAAATACGAGGATATAAACCAACGTGTGTCCATCAACGACACATCAAAATCATGGAAGCTGAGTGTCCAACATCGACACACGAAACATCATGAACCCGTGTCCTGCATCGACACGTAAATCCTCATATATCGGGCTTCGTCAGTCCCGATCAGCCCATATCATCTCACGACTCCGGTCGATATCCTTCGGATAACCGCCGAGCCCAAATACTATCATCGGTAGGTAGTGATCCCCTGCCAGGCTCACCGCCTAACTATACGAGTCATCTTGCCTCGGGGTACCTCACCGGGTCCACCATATACCCACAGACGGTGCCTACCACTCCTGAAATCGGGTTTCACATACCAATCTCAGAACCGAGAAAACTCATGGTGGACGCCTCGAAATATCAAATCAAGAGAAACCGGGTTTTTTAAATACAATACATGATTTCCTTTGAAATATAACCACGGTTCTTAAATCCAGAATCTCATGGAAACAACATCTCAATGTGTATAATCATAAAGTATGATGTATGCAAACATAGAACTGAAATGTGAGCATAGCAAGTATATCATGCAACATAGAAGAGTGATGTGAGCATAGCAAGTATATCATGCCAAAGAGTCATGCGACAGTATTGAAAAATTAAGAGTAATAGCATGATGTGGCAATTCTACTATTTAAGTGACATAGCAATTATGGATGATGAAAGTGTGTGAGCCGGTAAATCTGTGTAAGTGTAACATACGCATCATCGATAATTGTCCAGGTGTACTAGCATAGGTATATGTAATGCAATGAGAATATCATAATGTAGCAGAAGGTAAACCCTAAGAGCTGCATTATATAAGATATGTTGGGTTCCTTATTGAGGCAGCAAGGTTTCGGGAGGCATCGTCCATCCCATTTTCAAATTTTTGTCGTACTAAAGAACCCAAACCCTAGAATCTTAACTAGAGATTTAAACGAACCAACATGTAAACATCTTTACATACTAAGTGAATGATGAATACAACCTTTGTAGACCGGTCCTTCACTTCTAAAGCTCCGTGTAGTAGTCCGTTCGCTCCAAGTAGTGAACACCCGAACTCTAGTATCGATTCACATGAAGAAATGAACAACCTTGCTCGAAGTCATCGAGGCCGAAGATGATCTACGTCGAGGAGACTCAAGCTCATGTTAGCTCTTCAATAAATTAGGGTTTAGTGAAGCAAACACCCAAAACTAAATGGCTAACAGTAGAGGATGATGAAGTAGGAAATAGGCTCACTTTAGATCTAATTTTCTCACAATATTTTCTCACTTAGAAAAAGCTAGCAAGCTATTTCTCATAAAGAAGAAGATGAAGAATAAAGATGAGAGAATGAACTCATGAGGTGAGAATAGCAATCATGGGTGAGTTAGTGTCATACACTAACTCATATAGAGAAACAACCATGGCTAACAATAATGGTTAGGTTAACAAATATCTACAAGTAAAACAAAACTAGTGGACCATGTCAAAGATGCTTCAAGCTTCTCCAAGCTTCCAAGCATGTGACTAATTACCAACTAATTTTGATTAACTTTAAATAAATAAAACCTCATATTATTATAAGCATGGTGTGAGTATCATACACCCTTATAGCATGTGGCATCAAGCATGACACAAAATAATGTACATTAATATATATCACATATATACTATATGGACACAAGTGAGAAAAAGAAATGTTTAAGTGAGAAAATATTAGTTAATGTAAGTTAATATATCAAATATAAAATTATACATTAAATTATCAAATCAACAATTGATTTAATAATCTGGCTATATCACATACAACCGATTAATATTAAATGTAATAATCTATCGAATCAACACTTGATCCGATAACCCGGCTATATCATATATGACCGACCGATATTACATATTGCGGGAATAGAATGCGATATTGTAAGTCCACGTTGCCCATCTCGGTACTTGCGGGGAGGCGGAAAACGGAATAAAAATCGGATTTTTATGAGCTTAGGCAACATGGACTAGAGCTAGAAGGATCTTTGCTAAACAAAAACTTGCTAAAGCTAACTAGTAACTAGCTAAGTGCTAGAAAGGTTATACCTTGGGCTTTAAGTCCTTCTCTCCTTGCTCCTTGGAGTGGTGGAAGGAGGTCACCTTGGTCGTCTTCTCACGTCGAAGAAAGATCCACCCGAAAGCCTCAACCTTTGGCTTTAACTCCAAGCTAGAAGTAACTAGATGTAAGAAGTGCTAGTCCTTGAACCCTAGATGAGAGTAAAGATGACCAAGAGAGGGTTTTTCTCACGCTCAAGTGTTTCTCAACACATGAGAGGGAGAGAGCTTGAGGGAGAGGAAGAACAAGAGAGAGAAATGATATGATAGAATGAGAATAATATGAACCATTCTCACTAATATGTGTATATTATTTTAATTAAATAATTAGCTAGATAATTGTCATGGTTAATCATGATATGACCATTATCATTTCAATTTGCAAGGATCAAAAAGCATCTTCCAAAAGAAATGATGATGGTCAAAGTGTCAACCTAGGTCAACAAGTCAAGGAGGTCAAATGGTCAACAACTATAACCATGCATAATTATCAAACTAATTATCAATTAACTATAACACACACATAAGCATTAGGGTTAATAAAATGACAATAGCCATTAACCCTAATCAAGGTCCTCTCCCTCAATCTCAAGCAACTGTGCATACGCACCCGCATTCGTGATCCGAGGAACACGAATACAATGAGAAAAACCAATCCCAAATCATATACTAGGATCCGGCTTAAACCAAAGCCCGCTAGTATAAACTGTCCGGACAGCAAACGTGCACAAGTGCGCGAATGTGAACGAACTCTGTCGCAAAACCATGCGACCTCTACTCATTTTGCCTAAAGGCGAATAGCTCTCTGTGTGGGACTCTAAAGACTCGACACTACGATGGCAGTGGGTTTAACAACAGACCGCAAGCGGCACTAGCTGTACATAACGGTCCACAGGTAGATGTCGATAAGAAGACTGACGAGGTGAACCCCATCCGAACTCCTACTGAGCCTGTATGTGACAATCTCCGTACAGTCCGGTCTGTTCTTCTGATACATCGCATGGCGGGCCTAGGGGGCGGTGAACGTCAGTCCCCTAAAAGCGGTACAAGTCGTGTCGGAGTGTAGCCCAGAACACCCTGAGATAACACTGGAAACCTACCAGTATATCTCGCTTGCCCTGGCCAGGGACTACTCGTGTAATGGCTCTCCTGGACACAGCGCGATGTCAACCCCCAATACCGGGAGAGACGAATCATTTCTAACCGTCACTGCCTCCAAGTGCTTCGGGACTGCACCCAAAAACTACCTGTTTGCATGACTCCTTTGAGCCGTGGTAGGGTAGTAATCAAAGTGCAGTGGGAACACACTCGAGGCGAAGTGACAGTGTCAAGTCAGCGGACTAAGCTGTACTCATGTCACCTGGGAAATGATAACTGACGATAGGTATAATACCAACCAACATTTCCCGACGAGTCCTGTCCAGTGTACTCGTAACCCAACGAGCACCCGCATACTATCTCAAGTACGACGTACTGACGGCTGTGGGACAGACCATCTCCCACACTGGGATGAGAAGCGCATACGCTAGTCTACTCCGGAGTATCGATGCCCTGTCTCGATAGTCCAACGACTAGGGACCTGTATAAGGATGTGCTTAAAGATCACCCAGCTCCCACGAGTGTGAGCGCCATCACAACGCTGGTAATCAAGCAAAAATCCTAAGGGCTCTACTAATATGTATACCAGCAATATGCTAAAAGAAACACATGCACATATTAAAGCAGAGACAAACCAAGTAGCATACTACCATTTCGAGCAAGATTGTATATACAACTGTGAATATCCCAAGCTTCCATCAAGTAATATACAAACTAGTATGATACAGTAATGGCCTCTAGGGCATATACACAAACAATCTCCCACTTGCACTAAGGTCATGTACTGGCATATCGAAGACCTATCATCTCGATCAGCCGCTCGAACTGAGTCTGGGGCAAGGCCTTGCTGAATGGATCTGCAGTGTTATCCTCTGATGCAACTCTCCGGACCTCGATCTCCTGGCGATCTACGATCTCCCTGATCAGGTGATACCGCCTTAAGATGTGTCTGGATTTCTGATGGGACCTGGGTTCCTTCGCTAAAGCTATAGCCCCGTTGTTGTCGCAATACAGAGGTATTGGGTCAACAATGGACGGAACCACCTGAAGTTCTCTCAAGAACTTCCTCATCCAGACAGCTTCTTTTGCGGCATCAGATGCAGCGATGTATTCCGCTTCCATAGTCGAGTCAGCAACGGTTTCCTGTTTGGAGCTCTTCTAACACACCGCCCCTCCATTGAGGGTAAAGACAAAACCCGACATGGACTTGGAATCATCCTTGTCACTCTGGAAGCTGGAGTCAGCAAAGGCCTCAATCTGCAGGTCTTTTCCGCCATACACCAAGAACATCTCCTTAGTCCTTCTCAGGTACTTGAGAATGTTCTTTACTGCTATCCAATGTTTTTCCCCAGGGTTTGACTGATACCTGCTTACCACACTCAGTGCATAAGCCACATCCGGTCTGGTACACAACATCGCATACATTATAGAGCCTACCGCAGAAGCGTAGGGTATAATAGACATGCGATCCCTCTCCAAATCAGTCTTGGGAGACATCTCTTTAGAGAGAGTGATCCCGTGACAAGCCGGTAGATTACCGCGCTTGGAATCTTCCATACTGAATCTCTTCAGTATGGTGTCGATGTACCTGGACTGCGAAAGTCCTAATATCCTCTTGGATCTGTCACGGTAGATCCGGATACCCAGAATGTATGAGGCATCACCCAGGTCATTCATGGAGAACCTGTATGACAAGAACCCCTTGACAGATTGTAGCATAGGAATGTCATTTCCTATTAAGAGAATGTCATCCACGTATAAAACGAGGAATACCACAGTTCTCGCTACAAATCTACAATAGATGCATGATTCTTCTGGATTTTTGATAAAGCCAAATTCCTTGACCGTCTCATCAAAACAGATGTTCCAACTCCGCGATCCCTGCTTTAGTCCATAAATGGACTTAAGCAACTTGCACACCTTTCCGCTGCTCCCACTCTGAATGAAACCCTCTGGCTGATCCATATAGACACACTCCTCTAAATGTCCATTTAGAAAAGCTGTCTTTACGTCCATCTGCCAAATCTCATAATCGTGGAAGGCAGCAATGGCAAGAAGGATCCGAATGGATTTCAGCATAGCTACTGGAGAAAAGGTTTCGTCATAGTCCAAACCAGGTCGCTGACGAAAACCCTTTGCTACCAGTCTATCTTTATAGGTCTCAACCTGTCCATCTACACCAATCTTCCTTTTGAAGATCCACTTGCATCCTACGGGTTTTACCCCATCTGGAGCAATGTCCAACGTCCATACTTTGTTGGTGTACATGGACTCCATTTCGGTCCGCATTGCATCCAGCCATTTTACCGAGTCGACGCTCTGAATGGCTTGCTGGAAGCTAGTAGGCTCATCAAAGTCTATGATGCAATCCTCTCTATCCCCGTCAATGAGAAAACCGTAGTATCTCTCGGGCGGATGAGACTGCCTACTACTCCTGCGGAGTGGCGTGGGAATGTCCTGATCTTTCGAACCCTCTGGTTCAACCAAGCTTTCAGTAATAGCTCGTGGTTCTGGAATTTCTTCCAGTTCTATTGCGCTCCCACTTAATTCTTTTTCTATGAACTGGTGTTCTAGAAAGTGGGCATGGCGAGAAACAAGGACTTTTTGTTCCTCTTCGCAATAGAAGTAATATCCTTTGGAGCTCTTTGGATATCCCACAAACTTGCACTGTACTGAGCGTGCCTCGAGCTTGTCCGCATGCTGCTTTTTTACAAAAGCTGGACATCCCCATGTCTTAATGTGATTAAGATAGGGTCTCTTCCCACACCACATCTGATATGGTGTAGTAGGCACAGTCTTAGTTGGAACTCGGTTTAAAAGGTATGCAGCTGATTCTAGCGCATATCCCCAGAACGATCGCGGCAACTCAGCATTACTCATCATGGACCGTACCATATCCAATAGGGTTCGGTTCCGTCTCTCCGATACACCGTTATGTTGCGGAGTGTATGGAGGAGTAAGCTGAGAGAGAATTCCATTCTCTTTTAAGTAACCCAGAAACTCGGCACTCAAGTATTCACCACCTCGATCAGATCTCAGTGCCTTGATACTTTTGCCTGTTTGTTTTTCTACTTCATTCTTATATTCCTGGAATTTTTCAAAAGCCTCGGATTTATGTTTCATTAAGAAGACATAACCGTACCTTGAAAAGTCATCCGTAAAAGTAATGAAGTAAGAATAACCGCTTCGCTCATGTGTAGACATTGGACCGCACACGTCGCTGTGTACGAGTCCCAAGAGCTCGCTCGCTCTTACTCCGTGTCTAGTGAACGGAGTCTTTGTCATCTTTCCCTTGAGACAGGATTGACAAGTTGCATACGATTGATATTCGAACGAATCCAAATATCCTTCTGCATGTAACTTAGTCAACCTTCTCTCATTGATGTGACCCAGTCTACAATGCCATAAGAAAGTTTTATCGATTTCTGGAGACTTTCTTTTGTGTGTATTCTGGACATTGAAAATCTGTGGCTGGTTTAATACGTATATACCGTTGTTCAATGTACCTGACCCAATCAAAACTTGATTAAGGTGAATGTTCACTACATTACTTACAAATGCAAATTCATAACCTTCTTTAGATAATAAAGATACAGAAATGATATTACAGGTTGCATTTGGTACATAATAACAACTACGTAAAACCAAAAAGTGTCCATCTGACAATTCCAGGTGATAGTCCCCCACGGCCTCAGCATCCATGCTAGCACCGTTTGCAACTCTGAGGGTCATGTCACCTGCCTTCAAAACTCTACGCTTTCTCAACGCCTACAAAGAATTACAGATATGAGATCCTGATCCGGTATCCAATACCCAGGATGTAGAGTTTATTGATAGACGGTTTTCAATAACATACACACCTGAAGCTGAAACTGCAACTCGCTTCAAATCCTGTGTTCTGGCCTTCCAAGCCTTGCAATCCTGTTTCCAGTGACCACTTTTGTGACAATAGAAGCATTCTTCCTTCCCCACCAGCTTTCCCGCTATCTTTGTTGCTTTTCCTTTTCCCTTCGTATCCACTTTACCGATACCGCCTCTTGGTTTGGCGGGGGCTTTCTTCTTCTTGCCCTTGGCTTTCGCCCTGGACCTAGAAGAGGAAGATCCTCCTACAAACAAAGTGGATGTCTCCCTACCCTTCTGTAGGGTGCCCTCAGCACTCCTCAACATGTTCAGAAGCTCGGAAAGTTCAACCTCCTTTCCTTGCATGTTGAAGTTAAGAATAAACTGGGCGTAAGTGGAAGGAAGGGACTGGAGAATCAAATCAGTATAGAGTTCATTCTCCAACGTGGTCCCAAGGTCTGCGAGCTCCTCAATGTAGCCAATCATCTTAAGCACGTGTTCCACTACCGATGATCCGACGGCCAACCTTGCCGAAAACAACTTCTTCGACACTTCGTATCTTGCGATACGAGACTGCTCTCCATACAGTTCTTTTGTATGAAGAAATATGGACTCTAGGTCCATATTCTCGTGCCTCCTCTGATGTTCGTTTTCCATCGAGGCAAGTACAAGGCATCTGGCCTTCGCGCAATCTATTTCCCAGGTCTTGTAGATTTCCCTATCTACGACACTGGTTTTGGGACGTGGGACAGGGGGAGCTTTGGTGGTAAGGACATACCCCAACTTGTCATAAGTGATTGCCATCTTGACATTCCTGAGCCAATCTTTGTAGTTTGGCCCTGTCAATATGTTTTTATCTAGTAATAACTTAAGTCCGGTCATGTTGAATGGTCGCTGCAATTAGGAGAGAGAAAAGAAACACTTTAGCATGATGCTCTTGCAAGTTTAGAGTGGTTTTTAATTTGTCTAAACTGGATGGCTCCCACTGTCTCTCGAATCCCTTCTCAAACCGTAAAGAAAGGATTAGTCAGGATCAATCTCACCGTACAATACTTGCTTAACCGTTCAGCCAGGCCAGTGTCGGTACTTCGAGGGAGGTTTTCCAACGCTTTCGCGAAGTTCCTTAATTAAGTAACCTCTTTTCCCTGTGGGCGTAGCCCCGCTAACACTTTTCTAGACACCTACTAAGTTTATAGCATTGATCGTTAAGTGAGAGTTTTCCCGAGGAGTAGCATATACTCACAGTAGGATCGGGATCCAAATATCATCGCGTGATAAAACCGAAGGAATCCTACCAGAATCATCACACTCCAAATTGTATGCAACGCTAGCAAGTTTCAGTACTTATGAAACTCCCGATGTGGAATTTTGCCCCATGCTCTTATGACCTTGACTTTGGCCAAAATATCATAAGTCACATGTCATGTTCTACCCGTCATTCTCCTGGTTAATTTGGACCCACCAGTACCTACCCTTGACTTTGGCCAAAATGGCAGCACGACTGTCCCAAACCAACGCATCTATCTATGCTGCACATGAATACCCAATAGCTACCAATCACTATGCCTTGACTTTGGCCAAAATACATAGCTTGAATACTTTTTGACCATTCATGTGGAATGACGGAGGGCTACGAATGGTTTTGGCAAAACCGTGAACGTAGTGAACTTGATCTAATCGATGGAACGAGATAGCTTTTAAAAGGAGTCGTTCAAGCTCCGCGTTTAAAAGTTTAGTTTTGAAAAGAACCGAGTGGTTTTCAAAGTGTTCCAATCGACTTTTACATGGTTTATTTTCTTGCATTAGTTCTTTTAATGCGTCCCATCATTTAATCCTACCATTGCAGAAAACAACCAAAATATGACGTACGCTTATGCCATTCGCATTCGCCACGGGGCCTCGTCATCACCCGTTAGGTTACTTAACTAACGACAGAGCGGGGGCTGGGCTAGCGCGGCTGTAAAACATAAGCAACGCCTAAATAGTTATCATATATAAATATATAGCAATGATAGACATTACAGATCACAGATGAATACATTGGATATACTAGGAATCCGCAATCCGTTCGAGCCTGCAACGAAAAGCGGATTACACGGTCGCGGTGAATAGCCAATACCCCACCCAAGACCCCTACGGGTGCGGCAAACTACCCGCCAAGTACCCGAAGCGAAGCAACCTCCCTCACCACCGTGAGTAGGCCACTCGGCACTTCGAAATACCCGGTAGTTTGTGCACCCCCTCCATGGGTCTATCCTAGGAGCAAAAACAGTAAAAAGAATTATACAATGACGGCTACAACCCCGACCCGGTTGTGCGGCCAAACAAATAATAATATTACATCAATTTACATATTACAATGAATGAAAGAAAAAGCAACACTCATCTCACATCCACCCCGGCTATTCATCCGCGACAATCCAACCCATTCATATACACATACCAGTATCAATCACAGATCACAGATATGTATAACCCCGACTAATCGACATATAGCGATTAGCCGACGTTCAATACATGTAAACATCACAGATATAACCCTTATAGTCAAAGTGTATTGAAGTTCGAAAAAAATACGGATTTATAGGCCCCCAAAAAAATAAATTTCTATTTTGGAAAATCTAGGCACATATAAACCATCTTAAAAATCCTAAAACCAAGCCAGAGATACACTGCACCAAACTCGACCAAGTGAAGAGCCAAGACGGCCGTGGTTGCGCGGCAATAGCTTGCTATTGCCGCGGAACCGCGTCACGTTGGTCGATTCACTTGATCGTTTTTGGTGGATATCTTTAAAAAACCCTGAGAAGATTTTTGGAGTAAAACAAATTTTGTTTTGACCAGAAAAAATTTAAACAGAAAACTAGGGTTTTGATATTTTGGTTTTTCGATTTTTCCGTTTCGAACTTCGACACACTTCACTACCTAGCTAGTTTATGTTTAGTTAGGCTCTGATACCACTGTAAGTCCACGTTGCCCATCCCGGTGCTTGCGGGGAGGCGGAAAATGTCATAAAAATCGGATTTTTATGAGCTTAGGCAACATGGACTAGAGCTAGAAGGATCTTTGCTAAACAAAAACTTGCTAAAGCTAACTAGTAACTAGCTAAGTGCTAGAAAGGTTATACCTTGGGCTTTAAGTCCTTCTCTCCTTGCTCCTTGGTGTGGTGGAAGGAGGTCACCTTGGTCGTCTTCTCACGTCGAAGAAAGATCCACCCGAAAGCCTCAACCTTTGGCTTCAACTCCAAGCTAGAAGTAACTAGGGTGCAAGAAGTGCTAGTCCTTGAACCCTAGATGAGAGTAAAGATGATAAAGAGAGGGTTTTTCTCAAGCTCAAGTGTTTCTCAACACATGAGAGGGAGAGAGCTTGAGGGAGAGGAAGAACAAGAGAGAGAAAAGATATGATAGAATGAGAATAATATGAACCATTCTCATTAATATGTGTATATTATTTTAATTAAATAATTAGCTAGATAATTGTCATGGTTAATCATGACATGACCATTATCATTTCAATTTGCAAGGATCAAAAAGTATCTTCCAAAAGAAATGATGATGGTCAAAGTGTCAACCTAGGTCAACAAGTCAAGGAGGTCAAATGGTCAACAACTATAACCATGCATAATTATCAAACTAATTATCAATTAACTATAACACACACATAAGCATTAGGGTTAATAAAATGACAATAGCCATTAACCCTAATCAAGGTCCTCTCCCTCAATCTCAAGCAACTGTGCATACGCACCCGCATTCGTGATCCGAGGAACACGAATACAATGAGAAAAACCAATCCCAAATCATATACTAGGATCCGGCTTAAACCAAAGCCCGCTAGTATAAACTGTCCGGACAGCAAACGTGCACAAGTGCGCGAATGTGAACGAACCCTGTCGCAAAACCATGCGACCTCTACTCATTTTGCCTAAAGGCGAATAGCTCTCTGTGTGGGACTCTAAAGACTCGACACTACGCTGGCAGTGGGTTTAACCACAGACCGCAAGCGGCACTAGCTGTACGTAACGGTCCCGAGGTAGATGTTGATAAGAAGACTGACGAGGTGAACCCCATCCGAACTCCTACTGAGCCTGTATGTGACAATCTCCGTACAGTCCGGTCTGTTCGTCTGATACATCGCATGGCGGGCCTAGGAGGGTGGTGAACGTCAGTCCCCTAATAGCGGTATAAGTCGTGTCGGAGTGTAGCCCAGAACACCCTGAGATAACACTGGAAACCTACCAGTATATCTTGCTTGCCCTGGCCAGGGACTACTCGTGTAATGGCTTTCCTGGACACAGCGCGATGTCAACCCCCAATACCGGGAGAGACGAATCCTGTCTAACCGTCACTGCCTCCAAGTGCTTCGGGACTGCACCCAAAAACTACCTGTTTGCACGACTCCTTTGAGCCGTGGTAGGGTAGTAATCAAAGTGCAGTGGGAACACACTCGAGGCGAAGTGACAGTGTCAAGTCAGCGGACCATGCTGTACTCATGTCACCTGGGAACTGATAACTGACGATAGGTATAATACCAACCAACAGTTCCTGACGAGTCCTGTCCAGTGTACTCGTAACCCAACGAGCACCCGCATACTATCTTAAGTACGACGTACTGACGGCTGTGGGACAGACCGTCTCCCACACTGGGATGAGAAGCGCATACGCTAGTCTACTCCGGAGTATCGATGCCCTGTCTCGATAGTCCAACGACTAGGGACCTGTATAAGGATGTGCTTAAAGATCACCCAGCTCCCACGAGTGTGAGCGCCATCACAACGCTGGTAATCAAGCAAAAATCCTAAGGGCTCTACTAATATGTATATCAGCAATATGCTATAAGAAACACATGCACATATTAAAGCAGAGACAAACCAAGTAGCATACTACCATTTCGAGCAAGATTGTATATACAACTGTGAATATCCCAAGTTTCCATCAAGTAATATACAAACTAGTATGATACAGTAATGGCCTCTAGGGCATATACACTAACAGATATCACATACGTGCATTAATCTCGGTCCCGCACATATCACATATGTGCTCCAACTTCGTTTCGCATGAACCAGGAAACCCCTGTGTAGGACTCTAAAGACTCGTCAATACGCCGACAGTTGGTGATGATCATATGAAACACGCACAAGCCGCAAGCGATCTGCTAAACATAACGGCCACCCGGGTATTGAGCGATCAGAACATCAACAAGCAAGCCTGCTCATACTCTTGTGAATCCAATCAGTAACACTACCGTACAGTCCGGTCTCTTCGTCAGATATGTCGCATATCGCCAGCCTGCGGTGCGGTAAAATTCAGACCCGAATATCCTGATTAGTCATGCTGATGTGAAGCTCATAACGGTTCGACAAACTACTGGTACCACCCACCAGTAGATCTCAGCAACCCTGGCCAGAGATTTTCTTTTATGGCCAATCAAGCATAGCGCAACATCAACCCCCAATACCGGGAGAGATGAAATCCCCTCCTATCGCTCATTGCCTCTATGTGGCTCGGGACTGTACCCAAAAACCATCTTTTTGTATTTCCTCTTGAACGTGGTATGGTGGAAATCAAAGAACAGTAGGAATCACACAAGTCTCTATGACGATCTCGGGTCGACAGACTAACTTGTACCAGAGTCACCGGAGAACTGCTATCTGACGATAGGCATAATACCATCTAGGAGTTCTCGGCGAATCCGTTCAGTGTACCCAGTCTCTACAGAGCACCCATATACTTTCTTTGATGTCAAACACCAATGGATATAAGATCATCCATCGCCCATCACATTGGTTGAGAAGCGTATACGCTAGTCTACTCTGGAATACCAATGCCCCATCTCTATACTCCCACGACTAGGAACATTTGAAAGATATACTTGCCGACTAGCTCTGCCCCACTAGTATGATCCGCATCGTAATCCTGGGAATCAAGTACTCATCCTAAGGGCTTTATCAACATGTAATAGAGAGACAATAAGTGTACATGTTAAAATAAAGTGCAACCAGATAGCATACTATCATGTCGAGCAAAAAATTCCTCCCTATATATGTCCAAGCAACCACTACAATATACATCCCAAGTATAGTATTGGCCTCTAGGGCATATATATAACTAACAATCTCCCACTTGCACTAAGGTCATTCGTTGTGATATCTCATACTCAACGTCCTATAGAAGTCCCTTTACGGAAAGGCCTTTGTGAGTGGATCTGTCGTGGTTTCCTTTCCGTCAACTCTCTTAACCTCGATCCCTTGGAGATCAACCATCTCCCTGGTCAGGTGATATTTTCCTCAGAATATGTCTAGATTGCTGATGGGACCGGTGTTCCTAGGCAAAAGTTACAACTCCATTGTAGTCACAATAACAGTTATTGGATGCTCAAAGGTAGGAACCATGTTCATCTCATGAACAAGAAATATCCAGACAGACACTTTGGTAGTATCGTTGGTAGCAATGTATTCAGCCTTTATCATCTAGTATGCCACGGTATCTAGCTTGGAACTCTTCCAATCATAACGTCCCTCAACTGAGGGTAAAGAAGCCTGTGACTGACATACAGTCGTTCTTATCACTCTGAAAGCTTGAACAAATAACTTTCTTTTAGTACTTCTTAAGTACTTAAGAATGTCCTCCACAGCTGTCCAGTGATTCTCCCAAGATCCGATTGATTCCTGATCACAACACCTAGTGATTTAGCTACATCTAGTCTGGTACATAACATCACACACATGATAGAGCCTACTGCCGAAGCATAGGGTATCCCTTTCATGCGAGCTCTCCCTAAATCAGTCTTGGCAGACATCCTTTTGGAGAGAGTGATTCCTGAGTAAGTGGGCGAACCACTACGCTTAGAATCTCCCATACTAAACCCCTTTAGTATGGTGTTAATGTACCTTGATTTGGGACACTCCCAACATCCACTTAGATCTATCACCATAGATCATAATCAACAAGATGTAGTAGGTATCATCCAGATCTTCTATTGAGAATCCTTATGATAAGTGGAGCTTGACAGAGTGTAGCATAGTAAACCATTTCCTATCAAGAGTATGTCATCTACGTACAATACGTGTAAGACAACCTTACTCTCTACAACTTTCATGTATATACTAGGTTCATCTACCTTTTTGATGAAGTCAAACTCTTTGACTGCCACATCAAAATAGATGTTCCATCTCCGCGATGCTTGCATTGATCCCGATGAACTTAAGCATAGCTTTGAAAGTCTCAACTTTTCCGTCTACACCAAGAATTTTCTCAAGATCCATTTGCTCCCAATGGGTTTTACCCCTTCAGGTGCAACATTCAATGTCATACTTTGTTGTTGTAAATGGATTCCATCTTTGATCGCGTAACATCCAACCATTTCACAAAGTCTCCACTTGCGATGGCCTGCCTGAACATAGTTGGGCCGTCATCTACCATGATGCAATCCTCGCTCCTACTGTCACCGAGAAAACTGTTGTATCTCTCAAGTGGATGAGGAAACCTACCAGATTCGTGGAGAGGATGAGGTTCGTTGGAGACTATTGAATCCTTTGGTTTTACCAAATCATCAGTTGTTAGTTTGTCTAGCTGGAACTCCTTCCAGTTCTACCTCATGACCACTAATTTCTTCACAAGAAATTCCTTTTCTAAAAAGGTGGCATGCTGAGAAACAAAACACCTTTTGCTCAGTATGGTAAAAGATATTCCCTCGCAAATGTTTGGGTTATCCTAATTACTTATACAAAACTGACATTTCCTCGAGTTTGTCCGAATTTTTCTTTTCAACAAAGATCGGACAACCCCATATCTTAACTCGTTAAAGACACGGTCTCTTCCCATTCCATATCTCATACGTAGTGGTAGGCACTGATTTGGTTGGAACCCCATTCAATAGGTATGCAGTTTCTCAACTGCATAACCCCCAAAAGGAAACAGGTAACTCAGTAGTACTCATCATAGAGCGCACCATATCTCATAGGGCGTGATACCTCCGCCCTAATACACCGTTGTGTTGTAGTGTATACGAAGGAGTAAGCTGAGATAGAATCACATTCCCTTTTTAGAAACTATAGGAACTCCATGCACAAGTATATCCCTCCTCGATCACATCGAAGGACTTAATACTTCTTCCCGTCTGGTTCTTAACTTCAAGCTTATATTCCTTGAATTTATCAAAAGTTTTTGACTTGTGTTTCAACAGGAACATATGTCCGAATCCTGAGAGATGATTAGTGAATATAACAAAGTATAAAGAACCTACCCTGGCATTTGTAGACATAGGACCGTATACTGTAGGGTTCCTAGGCACACTAATGAAGTCTCACAAGGCATCAAACATGGCCAATTCAAAATTTTCCTTGTGCCGAGAAACCCTAATACGGATCGTTAACTAGATATATAGGCGATGCAAGCAAGTAAACGAATTTACAGCTAAAGGAAAGAAGCTACAACCTTTGTAGATCCGGTCCTCCACCTCCTAGGCTCAGTGATGACGTCCCTCCGCTGTCCAAATTGAATCCATGACTCTAGCATCGGCTTCATCGGAGAAAAGGGCGGACTTGGTCGTCGGTCCGATGCCGAAGATGATCTACGTCGAGGCATCACAAGATCAAGCTCCAACTTCACCAAGCCTTGAAAACATATGAAGGAAACACCCTATACTACTTGGCAAGAGGTAGAGGATGAATAAATAGGAGGTGGGTTCACTTTAGAATTGGATTTCTCACTCATTTGCTCAAGTTGCCATTGATGGAGCAAGGTTTCTTCATGTTGATCATGAAGAAGAAGAAGAAAAAGAATTATCATCTATATTCTTAAATTAGAAAATCATATGAATACTTATCATATAGCAACCATAGTTAGGTGTAGAGAATAAACCATGGTTAGGGTTAATGGTTAGGTTTAGGAAAAGAACAAGAATGATCAAGCTTTCAACACTTCATGAAGTTTCCACAAAACTACAAAATAAGCCACCATCCTCTTTATCTTTTTCTAAATGAAATAAATAAAATAAATAAATAGATAAATGAATAAGTAAATGAAATGAAACCCTAACCACTAACTAACCATGGTTTAGTTCTTTACACAAACCCAAGCTAGAATGTATCATCAAGCAAGATACAATCATGTGCACAAAAGTATATCACATATACAACTTGCACATCAAGTGAGAAAATCCTTTTAAAGTGAACCAATACTAGTTAATGCAAAGTAATATATCAAATATATAATTATGCATTAAATCATTGAATCAATACTTGATTTAACGATCCGGTCATATCGTATATAACCGACTAGTATCCTATGTATCGGCTTATCGAATCAATCCTTGATTCGATAACTAGGTTATATCGCATATACCAATCGATACATTCATCGCGAGAATAGAATACGGTATCACATACATGAATTATTCTCGGTCCCGCACATATCTCATATGCGCTCCTATTTCGTTTCGCTTGAGCCAGGAAACCTCTGTGTAGGACTCTAAAGACTCGTTAATACGCCGGCAGCAGATGATGATCATATCAAACACCCACAAGCCGCAAGCGGTCTGTTAAACGTAACGGCCACCCGGGTATTGAGCGATCAGAAGATCGACGAGCAAGCCCGCTCACACTCCTGTGAATCCAACCAGTAACACTTACCGTACAGTCCGGTTTGTTCGTCTGATATGTCGCATATCTCGCCTAGGGGTGGTAAACGTCAGACCCCAATAGCTTGATAAGTCATGCCGACGTAGGGTCCATAACATTTGTGAAACTACTGATAACTCTTACCAGTATATCACTGCAACCCTGGCCAGGGATTTCCTGTTATGGCCAGTCGAGCATAGCGCAACATCAACCCCCAATACCGGGAGAGACGAATCCCCTCCTATCGCTCATTGTCTCCATGTGAATCGGGACTGTACCTAAAAACCACCTGTTTGCATGACTCAGTAGAGCCGTGGTAGGGTGGAAATCAAAGCACAGTGGGAGACACACAAGACTCTATGACGATCTCGGGTCAACAGACTAAGCTGCACCAGTGTCACCAGAGAACTGCCATCTGACGTAAGGTATAATACCATCTGGGAGTTCTCGGCGAGTCCGTTCAGTGTACCCAGTCTCCACTGAGCACCCGCTTACCATCTCTGATGTCAAACACCAATGGATATGGGATCATCCATCACCCATCATATGGGTCGAGAAGATATACGCTAGTCTACACTGGAATATCGATGCCCCGTCTCGATATTCCCACGACTAGGAACATTGAAGGATGTACTCATGGACTACCCAGGCCCCACTAGTATGATCTGAATCATAGTCCTGGAAGTCGAGTACACATCCTAAGGGCTTTATCAACATGTAATCAGAGAGACAGAAAGTATACATGTTCAGATAAAGAGCAACCAGATAGCGTACTATCATGTCGAGCAAGAAAGTCCTACCTATATATGTCCCAGCATCCACTACAATATACATCCAATGTACAGTAATGGCCTCTAGGGCATACATATAACTAACAATCTCCTACTTGCACTAGAGCCATCTATAGCAGTAGTTGTAGTATCTAATACTCAACCATCCCATATAAGTCTCTCTCTGGGAAAAAGCCTTTGTGAGTGGATCCGCCGTGTTGTCCTCTGAGTCTACTCTCCAAACCTCGATCACCCAGGAGATCAACTATCTCCATGATCAGGTGATACTGCCTCAGAATATGTCTGGGTCACTGATGGGATCGGGATTCCTTGGCCAAAGCCACACTTCCATTGTCATACAATGGTAGGAACCTAGTTCATCTTATGAACCAATATACACCCAAACTGCCTCTTTGGTAGTATCTTTAATAGCGATGTTACCAGCCTTTATCGTCTAGTTTGCCACGGTATCTAGCTTGGAACTCTTCCAACATACCATCCCTTTACTGAGGGTAAAGACAATGCCTGCGACTGACATTCAGTCGTCCTTATCACCCTGGAACCCTTCCAGTGATTCTCCCCAGGATTGATTGATACCATCTCACTACTTCTAGTGAGAATCCTAGCATCCAGTTACATCTATCTCATAGATGAAAACTCAGGTTTTAGGAGGTATCACTTTGATTCTATTGGAGAATCTTTGTGATAAGCGGAGATTGACCGAGCGTAGTATAGGAAATCCCATTCCTATCAAGAGTATGTTGTCCACGTACAATACGAGGATGACCACCTTACTCTCTACTACCGTTTTGTATATACAAGGTTCATCTACCATTTTGATAATGTCAAACTGTTTGACTAACTCATCAAAACAGATGTTCCAACTCCGCGATGCCTGCTTCATTACATAAAACATCTTGCACACGTTTTCGCTGCTCCCACTGTTTACGTAGCCCTCTGGCTGTGTTCTTATAGACGTTCTCTTCTAAATCATTATTTAGAAAAGTAGTCATGGCACCCAACCACCAGATATCGCAGTTATGGTATGTAGCAGTGGCAAGTAGGATCTGGATGGACTTAAGCATAGTCCCTGGAAAAGGTTTCATCATTATCCACGCCCGGTCGATGATGAAAACCTTTAACATGTCTAGCTTTGAAAGTCTCAACTTTTCCATCTACACCAAGTAATCTTCTCAAGATATACTTGCTCCTGATGGGGATTTAACCCTTCAGATATAGCAGCTAAAGTCCATACTTTGCTGGTGTACATGGATTCCATCTCAGATTGCTAAGCATCCAGCCATTCTTACAGAGTCCCTACTCGAAACTAGTTGGGTCATCATCTCATGATGCAATCCTCGCTCCCACTGTCATCGAGAAACCGAAGTATCTCTCAGGTGGATGAGGAACCCTACTAGATCGGCAGAGAGGCTGAGGTTCGTTGGAATCTACTGAATCCTTTGGTTCTACCAAATCACCTACCGTAATTTGTATAGCTGGAACCTTTCCAGTTTTACACAACAGACCTTGCCTTGATCTTGTCCGGATTTTGCTTTTGACATAGGCCGGACAATCCTAAATCTTAACTTATTTAAGAGATAGGCTCTTCCCATACCATATCTTATATGGAGTGGTAGGCACTGATTTGATTCGAACCCTATTCAATAGGTATGCAACTTCATAAGTGCATAACTCCCTAAAAGGAAATAGGAAACTCAGTAGTACTCATCATGGAGCACACCATATCTAATATTGTGCGATTGCTCCACCCCGATACACCGTTGTGCTGTGGTGTATTCAGAGGAGTAACACTGAGAGAGAATCTCATTCTCCTTTAGAATAGTCCAGGAATGCCATGCACAAGTATTCTCCTTCCTGATCTTATCATAGGACATAATACTTATACCCGGTTTTTGGTTCTCTACTTCTAACTTATATTCTGTGAATATCTCAAAAGGTTCGGACTTGTGTTTAAACAAGAACATATGACTGAATCTTGAGAGATTATCAGAGAATATAATGAAGTATAAAGAACCAGTCCTGGCATGTGTAGACAGGAAACCTTACATACATCATCATGTATCAATCCCAAGAGTTTACTAACTCTTTCTCTGTTTCCAATAAACAGAGCTATGGTCATCTTATCTTTGTGACTTGACTGGCAAGTTTCGCAAGATGTAAATCCAAACTGATTTAAATATGCATCTAAAATGTAACTTCAGTCAGTCGGGTCGCATTGATATGACCTAGTCTACAATGCCTCAAGAAGGATTTGTTCATTTCTGAACTCTTCCTCTTGTGTGTGTTCTGTATACTAGGAACTGTAGTTTGATTTAGAACGTCAATGCTTTTAGATAACGTGCCTGAACCGATCAACTTTTGATATAGGAAATGTTCAAAACATTATCCAACAATACAAAATTTTATCATTTCTTTACTTATAAAGAGACTGATATGATTTTGTATATCAGGTTCGGTATCTAATAGCATTTGTTCAGAATCAATGTATTAGTAATACAGGGTGACAGTGACCAACAGACTTGGCTGCAACACTTGCCCCGTTTACTGTCTCATGAAACTTATCACATGTTCTCAGTTTTTCTACCCTTTTGCAGCCCTATGTAACAGATTACATATCTGGGATCCTGATCCGGTATCAAATACCCAGGATGCAGAGGATACTGAGAAACAGTTCTGTATAATGAACACACCCGAAGGAGATGCATCATATGCACTTTCTTCGTTTGGGCGGCATAGGAATTCTGGTTTTCCCCTATTTCCTGCTCTGTCTTATAACAATTATAAGTTGGAGCGGGACCAACGTTCCCCAGCTCAGTATAACAAGCGGGTTCGGTCAATACATCCGTATTATAATCTTGATTAAGGCGTGATATGGTCGCTACCTGGAGAGAGAGAGAAGAAAACACTCTGCGTGCGCTCTTGCAAGATCAGATTGGTTTATATATTTTATCTAATCAGGATGGCTCCCACTGTTTTTATCAAATGTTCCTTCAAACCTTAAAAGGAAAGACTAGCCGGGATGACTTACACTCTACAAGTTCGCCAATCTTTCAACCAGGCAGTGTCGGTACTTTGAGGGAGGTTCCCCGTGCTTTCGCACGGACCTAATTACAGTAAACCTCGTTTTCCCAGAGGCGTAACCCCGTTGACACCTTTCTAGACACCTACTTGATCGGCTAATTGCAAAGTGCAAAACTCTCCCAGGAGTAACAATTACTCGCAGTGGGTATCGGGATCCAACTATCACATTGAAGGTATGCAATCTCATTGCAAATTTCAACACTTGAAACTCCTGATAATGGTTTTTACCCCTAGCACCTATGACCTTGGCTAAGGTCAACAAATCACAGGTACTAGTCAAGTTCTACCCGTCATTTCGTGATTAATTAGACCCACCCACATGACCCTTGGCTAAGGTCAACAAAGCCACATGACTGTCCTAACTAATCGCATCATATGCGGTGTAGGAAGACATCACTTAGCTACCGCACACTACGCCTCGGCTATGGTCGACAAACGTAGCACGAATACTAAGTACTCTACTTCCTAAATTGACGGAGGGTTGCGAATGGTTTTTGTGAAAACCTTTAACTCTTTGAACTTGATCTCGTTGCGGAATCAAATGGTTTTTAAATGGAATGTTTTTGAGGCTTTTCTAGTTTTGCTAAAGGGGTCACTCCCGGTGAAGGGATCGTCGGCCCTTTCCTCGTCGAATGAGGTGCGGGATATATCATATATATCACTGTGCAAAGCAAAAAACTATAGAAGCAATCAAAAGACAAACGGAGGGTTGTAGCATCTGCCAGTTATTGCTAAAGGAGTCACTCCCGGTGAAGGGATCTCGGTCCTTTCCTCATCGAATAAGTTGCAGGATGTTCTATAATGAACACCGCGATGCAAAGCAAGAACTGTAGCTACCTGTTTCATTTTGAAATTCGATTCCACAACATCAATTAGGTGTATTTTCTTTCATTAATCTTATTAATGAATATCCCATCATTTAAGTCTACCTAAACATCACAGATAAATATAACGTACGCTTATGCCATCCGCATTCGCCTCGATGTCCCGTCACGTCTTTCTATCGGACTAGACCGAACGAAGTAGCTTGTTCCGTGTCTGCACCATTAGGTTAGGTAACTAACGCCAGAACGAGGCAGGGCTAGCGCGGGTGTAAAACATAAGCAACGTCTATATAATATATCATATATACTATATAAAGTATCCATCACACAACATATCACATGATCACATCACAGATATCGCAGCAGAAGAATCATATGAAATATTGGATATACTAGGACGTCCGTGTTTTCAATACGAGCCAGTATAAAACACGGATTCCACGGTCGTGATGAATAGCCAATCCCATACCCCTAGACCCCTACGAGAGCGGCAAGCAACCCTACCAATTCTGGGGTTAGGAGATCCGGACTCGACTCCTCGAGATGGTCTCCCACTGGACCCTAGAACCCGGTTACTTGTGCTCCCCTCCTTGGGTCTATCCTAATGCGGAAAAGTAAATAATATACAAATGGTGACAACATCCGCAACCTGGAAGTGCCCCAATAAAAGAATATTACATACAAGTTTATACATGAATGAAAATAAAAAACACTCACCTCACATAAAACCCCCCGGCTATTCAACCACGACGATCCAATATAACATATCCAGCAACACATAACAACACATGTCATCAACGTAAGTAAATATGCACATCCCAATTGTCGTTGACATATAGCAACGAAACCGGCAATGTCACATATTACACTTACGGTCACAGAAAATAAAGTGTAAAACTACAACGGTTGGAATCCGCAACCTTCATAGACATCGCATGCCTAATCAAATGAAATACTTAGACATCGCATGCCTAACAATTATAAACCCCGCATTTTAGTCTCAAAATCGAAAACACTTTTCAATATAAAGTCGGGTAATTCAACAAGATTCCCGACATTTTGATCGAATGCTCGTCGCAAACTTTAGTAGGCAGCCGCACCCCTGATACCGTCGACGAAGTGCACTAAGGCGGAACACCGCTACCGCGAGCACCCGAACAGATGCTTTCGGCGACGGGGTTCTCCTACAGTCACTTGGTCGGGGCTATGGAGTGTAGCAGTCTATTAAGTTTATCCGGCGAGTATCCGCGTACGCTACGTGATTGCGACGGACTTTTGATCTCATCAAAATTCCGCGGCAAACGATCAAGTGAGACTAAACTGCTATGTTTATAACATTCATTCAGTTATCTCATAACTATTTGTGAATTCCAAGTATTGTATCACATTCCGGACAAGATAGAAAATGTTAAACTTTCCGATCGAACAATCGAACACCCAAGTTTTCCCGATACAGCTCAACACATGAAATAAGTCTAAAAACATTCAGTTCGTGCCTCAGTACCAACGGTCCAGCCGTAGAAGGGTTAAGCCAACGCCTCACATGTGGCACGCCGTACTGCCCCAAACCCTAAGGTTCAAAGGGCAGTTCAAGACGGTCACATAATCAAGTTAAGGTTTGTTGTCTTCCAGAGGGTCCATCGCGTTACTTGCACTACTTAGAACGTCTTTAAACCACGGAAAAATCCAACACTTGGAAATTTTCCGGCAGGGAAAAAAGTGGGTATCTATATCCGGTCAAACTTTTTAACATATTCAAAATTACCCGGAAAAACATACTGACAAAATTAGACAATCCGATCGATACACCGAGGCCCTAATACAACCCAGAAATTTCAACTCTGTAATAAATATTAAAAATTCCAAGGAAAACCAGAACTAAAAACTAGGAATTACTGTGTAAACATGATGGTATGAAGAGATAAATTGGCCGCGGAACCGCCGCAATAGGCATGCTATTTCCGCGGTTCCGCCGCGCTTCTATCGACTTAGGTGCTCGAACTTCTCAGTAATTCTTAGAATCTCCTGCTGGTTTTTCTGCATATTTTTAATTCTCAAAAAACCACGATTTCAGAAAATGTACAGAGAGCAAATTAGGGCTTGGGTTTCGGTTCGATCGGACTTCTAATTCCGTCTACGCATCGCCTAAGGCTCTAGCTAGTCTCTGATACCACTGTAGGGTTCCTAGGCACACTAATGAAGTCTCCCAAGGCATCCAACATGGCCAATTCAAAATTTTCCTTGTGCCGAGAAACCCTAATACGGATCGTTAACTAGATATATAGGCGATGCAAGCAAGTAAAAGAATTTACAGCTAAAGGAAAGAAGCTACAAACTTTGTAGATCCGGTCCTCCACCTCCTAGGCTCCGTGATGACGTCCCTCTACTGTCCAAATTGAATCCATGACTCTAGCATCGGCTTCATCGGAGAAAAGGGCGGACTTGGTCGTCGGTCCGATGCCGAAGATGATCTACGTCGAGGCATCACAAGATCAAGCTCCAACTTCACCAAGCCTTGAAAACTTGTGAAGGAAACACCCTATACTACTTGGCAAGAGGAGAGGATGAAGAAATAGGAGGTGGGTTCACTTTAGAATTGGATTTCTCACTCATTTGCTCAAGTTGCCATTGATGGAGCAAGGTTTCTTCATGTTGATCATGAAGAAGAAGAAGAAAAAGAATTATCATCTATATTCTTAAATTAGAAAATCATATGAATACTTATCATATAGCAACCATAGTTAGGTGTAGAGAATAAACCATGGTTAGGGTTAATGGTTAGGTTTAGGAAAAGAACAAGAATGGTCAAGCTTTCAACACTTCATGAAGTTTCCACAAAACTACAAAATAAGCCACCATCCTCTTTATCTTTTTCTAAATGAAATAAATAAAATAAATAAATAGATAAATGAATAAGTAAATGAAATGAAACCCTAACCACTAACTAACCATGGTTTAATTCTTTACACAAACCCAAGCTAGAATGTATCATCAAACATGATACAATCATGTGCACAAAAGTATATCACATATACAACTTGCACATCAAGTGAGAAAATCCTTTTAAAGTGAACCAATACTAGTTAATGCAAAGTATTATATCAAATATATAATTATGCATTAAATCATTGAATCAATACTTGATTTAACGATCCGGTCATATCGTATATAACCGACTAGCCTCCTATGTATCGGCTTATCGAATCAATCCTTGATTCGATAACTAGGTTATATCGCATATACCAATCGATACATTCATCGCGAGAATAGAATACGGTATCACATACACGAATTATTCTCGGTCCCGCAGATATCTCATATGCGCTCCTATTTCATTTCGCTTGAGCCAGGAAACCTCTGTGTAGGACTCTAAAGACTCGTCAATACGCCGGCAGCAGATGATGATCATATCAAACACCCACAAGCCGCAAGCGGTCTGCTAAACGTAACGGCCACACGGGTATTGAGCGATCAGAAGATCGACGAGCAAGCCCGATCACACTCCTGTGAATCCAACCAGTAACACTTACCGTACAGTCCGGTTTGTTCGTCTGATATGTCGCATATCTCGCCTAGGGGTGGTAAACATCAGACCCCAATAGCTTGACAAGTCATGCCGACGTAGGGTCCATAACATTCGTGAAACTACTGACAACTCTTACCAGTATATCACTGCAATCCTGGCCAGGGATTTCCTGTTATGGCCAGTCGAGCATAGCGCAACATCAACCCCCAATACCGGGAGAAACGAATCCCCTCCTATCGCTCATTGCCTCCATGTGAATCGGGACTGTACCCAAAAACCACCTGTTTGCATGACTCAGTAGAGCCGTGGTAGGGTGGAAATCAAAGCACAGTTGGAGACACACAAGACTCTATGACGATCTCGGGTCAACAAACTAAGCTGCACCAGTGTCACCAGAGAACTGCCATCTGACGTAAGGTATAATACCATCTGGGAGTTCTCGGCGAGTCCGTTCAGTGTACCCAGTCTCCACTGAGCACCCGCATACCATCTCTGATGTCAAACACCAATGGATATGGGATCACCCATCACATGGGTCGAGAAGATATACGCTAGTCTACACTGGAATATCGATGCCCCGTCTCGATATTCCCACGACTAGGAACATTGAAGGATATACTCATGGACTACCCAGGCCCCACTAGTTTGATCTGAATCATAGTCCTGGAAGTCGAGTACACATCCTAAGGGCTTTATCAACATGTAATCAGAGAGACAGAAAGTATACATGTTAAGCTAAAGAGCAACCAGATAGCGTACTATCATGTCGAGCAAGAAAGTCCTACCTATATATGTCCCAGCATCCACTACAATATACATCCAATGTACAGTAATGGCCTCTAGGGCATACATATAACTAACATAAACATCATCATGTATCCATCCCAAGAGTTCAGTAACTCTTTCTCTGTTTCCAGTAAACGTAGAATTTGTCATTTTACCTTTGCGACAAGATTGGCAAGTATCATAAGATGAAAATTCGAATAGATTCTCATAATCATCCTTATATAACTTAGCCGGGCGTGTCGTATTGCTATGACCGAGTCTACAATGCCACAAGAAGCATTCGTTTCTGAACTATTCTTCTTGTGTGTGTTCTATATACTTTGAACTGTGGTTTAATTTAGAACGTATTATGCCATTACATAACATGCCTAATCCAATCAACTCTTGATTAGGTAAAGTGTTAACAACATTTTATTAGTTATTTGTATGCCCTAGAGGCCATTATTTTACAAATGATGTATATTATAGTGGATACTTGGACATATATAGAGAGAACTTTCTTGATCGACATGATAATATGCTATCTGGTTCCTCTTTATCTTAACATGTATACTTATCTCTTGATACTGTCTTATGGTTACATGTTGGTAAAGCCCTTAGGATGTATACTTGACTACCAGGATTATAATGCAGCTTATATTAGTGGGGCCATGGTAGTCTATAAGTTCTTCCTTTAATGTTCCTAGTCTTGTGTGTATCGAGACAGGGTATCGATATACCAGAGTAGACTAGCGTATAGGCTTCTCGACCCATGAGATGGGCGATGGATGATCCCATATTCATTGGTGTTTGACATCAGAGATGGAATACGGGTGCTCAGTGGAGACTGGGTGCACTGGACGGACTCACCGAGAACTCCTAGATGGTATTATACCTGACGTCAGATAGCAGTTCATTGGTGACACTGGTATAGGTTAGTATTTAGACCCGATATCGTCATAGATTCTTGTGTGATTCTCACTGTGCTCTGATTTCCACCTTACCACGTTCAGGAGGATGTGCAAAACGGTGGATTTTGGGTACAGTCCCGAGTCGCATGGAAGCAATGAGTGATAAGAGGGGATTTCGTCTCTCCCGGTATTGGGGGTAGATGTCATGATGTGCTCGATTGGCTATAACTGGAAGTCCATGGCCAGGGATGATTCAGATATTTACTGGTAAGTGTTACCTGTAGTTTCTCGACCAGTTATGAGCCTCTTATCGGCATGACTTATCGAGTTATTAGGGTCTGAGGTTTCGCACCCCTAGACATGATATGCGACATGTTAGACGAAGACCCCGGACTGTACTATAGTGTTACTGACAAGCTTTACAGGAGCTAGAGCGGGCATGCTTGTTGATCTTCTGATCGCTCAATACCCGGGTAGCCGTTACGTCGAGCTAGTACCGCTGATGGCTTATGGGTGTTTGATATGATCATCACCTACTGCTGACGTATTGATGAGTCTTTAGAGTCCTACATAGAGGTTTTACTGGCTCAAGCAAAACGAAGTAGGAGCACATATGTGATATGTGCGGGACCAAGAATAATATGAATATGTGATACCGTATTCTACTCTCGCGATATTTGTATCAGTCGGTTATATGTGATATAGCCGGGTTATCGAATCAAGTGTTGATTCGATAAGGTGGAACATATGATATTAGTCAGTTATATATGATATAATCGGATTATTAAATCAAGTGTTGATTTGATAATTTAGTATATAATTGTATATTTTATATACTTGTTTACATTAACTAATATTAGCTCACTTAAGCATTTATTTTTCTCACATGTGCACACTTAATATATATGTGATATATATTAATTGTGTTATTTTTTTGTCATGGTTATTGATACACACTACATGGGTGTATGAGACTTACACCATACTAGTTATAATGTGGGGTTTAATTATTTAAAGTAAATCCAAATTAGTGGATAAATGGTCACTGGCATGAAGCTTATAGAAGCTTGTGGATGAGTTGACTTGGTCCACTAATTTTGTTTTACTTAAGATATTTATTAACCTAACTATTATAATTTAGCCATGGTTATGTCTCTATATGAGTTATCTATATGATAAAAACTCGCCCATTGTTGACTCTCTCACCTTCTTAGTTCATTCTTATTTCTTTGCTTCATCTTTTTCAACCTTGAGAAAAAGCTCACTAGCTTTTTGCAAAGTGAGAAAATATTGTGAGAAAAATAAAACTAAAGTGAGCCCACTTCCTACTTGATCATCCCCTACTAGATTAGCACTTTAGTATAGGGTGTTAGCTTCACTAATCTCTCATCAGTAAAGTAGAAGCTTGAGTTAGTGTCTTCTCGACGTAGATCATCTTCGACCTCGAAGAATTCAAGCAAGATCATTCATTTCACCATGAGAAGCCATGCAAGAGTCCGAGAGTTCCATGATCGCAGTGAAGGGACCACTACAAGGAGCCATTGAAGCGAAGGACAGGTCTACAAAAGTTGTATTCCGTTAACACTTAGAAGTAAAGATGTTTACTTTCTAGTTTTACTCCTAAAACTCTAGTTAGATCCTTGGTTAAGGTTGTTTGGCACACTAAATTTTTAAATAGAGCACGTTTGATGCCAGGTGAAATCTTGTGGTCGTGCCTAAGAACCCTACAGTGGTATCAGAGCCTTGCTACAGCCTTGGGTGTTGTCTAGGCGAAGTTAGACGTTCGAATAAACTTCGAAAACCCGAAATAGCCCACATTCTGGAAATTTTTTAAAATGTTGGAATTTTTCACATTAAAAATCCTTCGAAAATCGTGCAAGTAAAACTATGGACCCTCTAGAAGAATGACACCCTAACTCGACAACATGTCCGCAGAACCGTGGCCAAACCATGGGCTTGGCGGCTGTTCCGCGGCGCCAAGTGTGAGGCTTGGGTCGATACTTCTACGGTTGGTCCGTAGCTACTGGGGCATGCTTCTGGGTATTTTTTATATTATTCAAGTTTTGAGTTTTACTGGGGAAATTTTGGGAATTCGTTGATTCGATCGAAAGGTTTAACATTGTCTAGCTATCTGCAATGCGATACAATATGTGGAATTCATATAGTTAGGCATGAAATCCAAAGTATGTGATATTTTTGGTCCAATATCTCTAAGGTTATTATGGATTCCAAATGTTGTAGTTTGATACTTTTTTTTCTGCGACCGTAAGTGTGATATGTGGTGTATCGCCGGTTTCGTTGCTATATGTCAACGACAATTGGGATACGCATATTTACATATGTTGATGACTTATGATGTTATGTGTTGCTGTGATATATTATATTGGATCGTCGCGTGTTGAATAGCCAGGGGTTTTATGTGAGATGAGAGTTTTTCATTTTCATTCATGTAAAATTCGATGTATGTAATATTCTTTTATTGGGGCACTTCCGGGTTGAGGATGATGTCACCATTGTTGTATATTATTTACTTTTCCGCATTAGGACAGACCCAAGGAGGGGAGCACAAGTAACCGAGTTCTAGTGTCCAGTGGGAGACCAACTCGAGGAGTCGAGTTCGGGTCTCCTAACTCTAGAATTGGTAGGGTTGCTTGCCGCTCTCGTGGGGGTCTAGAGTTGTGGGTTTGGCTATTCATCGTGAGCGTGGAATAAGTGTTTTATAATAAGTTCAAAATAAAACACGGACCTCCTAGTATATCCAATATTTCATATGTTTCTTCTGCTGCTTTGTGATATGATCACTGTGGATTCTGAGACGAATGGATATACATTATGTATGAGATATGTAGTATACGTTGCTTATGTTTTGCACCCGCGCTACTCCCCTCCCGGTATGTCGTTAGTTAAGTAACCTAACGGTGCATAACGGGACACTGTGACGAATGCGGATGGAATAAACGTACGTTGTATTTTTGTTTGTTCTGTGATGCTTAGGAAGCATAAATGATGGGACTTCATTAATGAGATTAATGAAAAGGAAGAAAGCTAAAAGATGTTGTGGAATTAAATTTTCAAAAGGGCTACAATATTTGCTTTGCATAGTGATATATGTGATATATCTTGCACCTTAATCGATAAGGAAAGAGCTGAGATCCTTTCACCGGGAGTGACCTCTTTAGCAATAACTGGAAGATGTTACAACACACGGTTTGTCTTTTGATTGCTTTTAGAGTATTTGCTTTGCATAGTGATATATGTGATATATCCTGCACCTTATTCGATAAGAAAAGAGCCGAGATCCCTTGACCGGGAGTGTTCTCTTTAGCAAAACTAGGAAAAGCCTAAAAAACACTCCTTTTCAAAATCACTTGAATCCGCAACGATATCAAGTTCATTACGCAAAAGGTTTTTAGAAAAACCTGTCGTAGCCCTCCGTCATTTCAAATAAGTAGTATCTAGTATTCGTGCTACATTTGTTGGCTTTCGTCAAGGTGTAGTGTGCGGTAGCTACTTACTGAATATCTGCTGCATATGATGCAATTGGATTAGAGTAGTCGTACGACTTTGTTGGATTTCGTCAAGGGTCATGCGGGTGGGTTTAATTCAATCATGAAATGTACGGGTTGAACTTGACTAGTGCACTATGGTTTGTTGGCTTTCGTCAAGGTCATAGCACACTAATGGAAAAATATATCGGGAGTTTCAAGTGTTTAAACTTGCAATGAGATTTCATACCTGCTATGAGATAGTTGGATCCCGATCCCGCTGCGAGCAAGAGTTGCTCCTGGGAGAGTTTTACACAAGACAATTAGCCAATCAAGTAGGTGTCTAGAAAGGTGTCAACGGGGTTACGCCCATGGGAAAACAAGGTTTATTTTAATTAGGTCCGTGCGAAAGCACGGGGAACCTCCTTCAAAGTACCAGCACTGGCCTGGCAGAAAGATTGGCGAAGTTGTAGGGTGTAATTAATTCCAGCTAGTCTTTCTTTTTAGGGTTTGAAGGAAGATTTGATAAAAACAGTGGGGGCCATCCTGATTAGATAAAATAATAACCAATCATATCTTGCAAGAGCATACGCTAAAGTGTTTTCTTCTCTCTCTCTCCACGTAGCGACCATGTCACATCTTAATCAAGATAATAATATGGATGTATTGACCGAACCCGCTTGTTATACTGTGCTGGGGAACGTTGGTTCCGTTTTTTCTTATAAGAGTTATAAGACTGAACAGGATTTAGGGGAATGCCGGGATTCATATGCTACCCGATTGAAGAAAGTACATGTTGATGCATTTTCTTCGGGTGTGTTCGTTATGGAGAACTGTTGCTCCCTTTGCTCTACGTCCTGGGTATTCGATACCAGGTCAGGATCCCATATATGTAATCTGTTACATAGGCTAAGGAAAGAGAGAGAACCGGGAGAAGGTGATAAAGACATAAGGCTTAGAAACGGTGCAATTGTTGTAGCTAAATCTGTCGGGGAATATCACCTTGTATTACCAAGGGGAATACAATGATTCTGAACGAATGCTATTACATGCCGAACCTGATATGCAACATTATATCAGTTTCTTTATTAAGTAAAGAGGGATATAATTTTGTATTACAGGATAATGTTATGAACATTTTCCTGAGCCAAAAGTTGGTTGGATCAGGCACGTTGTGCAATGGCATTTATGTTCTAAATCAATCAATAGTTCTGAGCATAACAAGCACACATAAGAGGAAGGGTTCAGAAATGAACGAATCCTTCTTGTGGTATTGTAGACTAGGTCATATCAATGCGACACGACTAGCTAAGTTGCATAAGGTTGGATAATTGAATCCGTTCGAATTTTCATCTTATGACACTTGTCAGTCATGTCTCAAAGGCAAGATGACCAAAACTCCTTTTACAGGACAAGGAGAAAGAGTTAGTGAACTCTTGGGACTGATACATAGTGATGTATGCGGTCCCATGTCTACACATGCCAGGGATGGTTCCTCGTACTTCATTACATTCACTGAGGATCTCTAAAGATACGGACATGTGTTCCTGATGAAACACAAGTCTGATGCTTTTGAGAAATTTAGAGAATATAAACAAGAAGTCGAGAACCAAACGGGAAAAAGTATTAAAGTCCTTCGATCCGATCGAGGAGGTGAATACTTGAGTAATGAATTCCTGGACTTCCTAAAATAGAATGGGATTCTCTCTCAGCTAACTCCTCCATATACACCATAGCATGACGGTGTATCGGAACGGAGGAACCGCACCCTATTAGATATAATGCGCTCTATGATGAGCACAGCTGAGTTACCTATTTTCTTCTGGAGGTATGTGCTGGAGACAGCCATACATCTATTGAATATGGTCCCTACCAAATCAGTGCCTACCACACCATATGAGATATGGAAGGGGAAGAGACAACGTCTTAATTATGTTAATATATGGTGGTGTCCGGCCTTTGCAAACGGTAAAATCCAGAAAAACTCGAGGCACGGTCTGTTCTGTGCAAATTTGTAGGATATCCCAAAAATTCACAAGGGTATATCTTCTACCACACCGGGGAACAAATGGTGTTTGTTTCTCGGCATGCCACCTTTTTAGAAAAGGAATTTCTTACAAAAGAGATTAGTGGCCATGAGGTAGAACTGGAAAAGGTTCCAGCTGCAAGAGCTGTAACAGAAGATTTAGTGGAACCGGAGGATCGATAGTGCCCAACAAACCCCAGTCGCTCCGCCGATCTAGTAGGGTTCCTCATCCACCAGAGAGATACTACGGTTTTCTCATTGATGGTGGAAGCGAGAATTGCATCATGGAGGATGATGACTCAACTAGCTACGAGCTGGCCATCACGAGTAGGGACTCAGTAAAGTGGCTTGATGCAATGCGGTCCGAGATGGAATCCATGTACACAAACAAAGTATGGACTTTGGAAGATGGTCCTGAAAGGGTAAAACCTATTGGGAGCAAGTGGATCTTCAAGAAAAAACTTGGTGTAGATGGGAAAATGAAGACTTTCAAAGCTAGACTTGTTTTAAAGGGTTTTCGTCAACGACCAGGTGTAGATTATGACGAAAACTTTTCTCCAGTGGCTATGCTTAATTCCATCCGGTTCATGCCTGCTATCGCTTCATACCATGAATATGAAATCTGGCAAATGTATGTTAAGACCGCCTTTCTGAATGGTGATTTGGAAGAGTGTGTGTACAGGACTCAGCCAGAGGGCTTCATAGACAGTGGGAGCAGCGGAAAGGTGTGCAAGCTGCTTAAATCCATCTACGGGTTAAAGCAAGCATCGCGGAGTTGGAACATCTGTTTTGATGTCGTTATCAAAGAGATTGATTTCGTCCGAAACACAGATGAACCTTGTATATACAAAAAGGTGGCAGAGAGTAAGGTTGTCTTTCTCGTATTGTACGTGGATGACATACTCTTGATAGGAAATGACATTCCTATGTTACAATCGGTCAAGCTCTTCTTATCACATAGATTCTCAATAAAAGATCTAGATGATGCCTCCTACATCCTGGCGATTAAGATCTATAGAGATAAGTCTAAACGGATACTGGGATTGTCCCAATCCAGGTACATTGACACCATACTATAGCGGTTTAGTATGGAAGAATCCAAGCGTGGGTTTTTACCCACGATCTCAATACTCACACTCTCCAAAGAGATATCTCCCAAGACGGATTTGGAGAGAGCTCCCATGCAAGAGATACCCTATGCTTCGGCAGTATGCTCTATCACGTACGTGATGCTATATACCAGACCTGATGTAGCATACTCACTAAGTGTAGTGAGTAGGTATCAAGAAGATCCTGGAGAGCGTCACAGGACAGCTGTGAAGAGCATTCTTAAGTAATTGAGAAAGACTAAAGAGATGCTCTTTGTGTATGGTAACGAAGAACTCCAAGTGGAGTCCTTTACGATTCGAGCATCCAGAGTGATAAGGACGACTCTATGTCGCACTCGGGATTTTTCTTTACTCTCAATGGAAAAGCGGTATGCTGGAAGAGTTCCAAGTAGGAAACCGCGGCAGACTCGATGATGGAGGCTTTGTTAGTGTATATGCCCTAGGGGCCATTATTGTATCATACTAGCTTGTATATTACTTAATGGAAGTTTGGGATATTCACAGTTATATTAACAGTCTTGCTAAACATGATAGTACGCTACTTGGTTTATGTCTATCTTAATATGTGAATATGTTAGCATATTGCGAATACATATTTGTAGAGCCCTTAGAATCTTGCTTGACTGCCAGCGTTGTGATTGCAGCCACACTAGTGGGGGCTGGGTAGTCTACAAGCACATCATTTTTCAGGTCCCTAGTCGCAGGATTATCAAGTCAGGGTATCGATACTCCGGAGTAGACTAGTGTGTATGCTTCTGATCCCAGCAGGGGAAATGGTCTGTCCCACAGCCATTAGTACGTTGTACTGGAGATAGTATACAGGTGCTCGTTGGGTTACAGGTACAACGGACAGGACTCGCAGGGAACTGTTGGTTGGTATTATACGCGTCGTCGGTTAACAGTTCCCAGGTGACATGAGTACAACATAGTCCGCAGACTTGACACTGCTGCTTCGTCTCGACTATGTTCCCACTGTTCTTAGATTGCAACCCTACCACGGCTCAAAGGAGTCGTGCAAACAGGTAGCAGTTGGGTGCAATCCCGAAGTACTTGGAGGCAGTGGCGGTTAGATAGGATTCGTCTCTCCCGATATTGGGAGTTGATATCGAGCTGTGTTTAGAAGAACCATTACGCAAAGTCCCTTGCCAGGGAAAACGAGATTTACTGGTAGTATTTCCAGTAGCTTCTCAAGGTGTAATGGGCTTCACTTCGACACGACTTATACCGCTTTTAGGGGACGGACGCTTGCCGTCGCCCTAGGCCTAATATGCGATATTCTTAGACGAACAGACCGGACTGTACGGAGATTGACACATCAGGCTCAGTAGGAGTTCGGATGGGTTTCCTCATCGGTCTTCTTATCGACATCTACCTGGGGACCGTTACATATGTTAGTTATATGTATGCCCTAGAGGCCATTACTGTACATTGGATGTATATTGTAGTGGATGCTGGGATATATATAGGTAGGACTTTCTTGCTCGACATGATAGTACGCTATCTGGTTGCTCTTTATCTTAACATGTATACTTTCTGTCTCTCTGATTACATGTTGATAAAGCCCTTAGGATGTGTACTCGACTTCCAGGACTATGATGCAGATTATACTAGTGGGGCCTGGGTAGTCAATGAGTACATCCTTCATTGTTCCTAGTCGTGGGAATATCGAGACGGGGCATCGATATTCCAGAGTAGACTAGCGTATATCTTCTCGACCCATGTGATGGGCGATGGATGATCCCATATCCATTGGTGTTTGACATCAGAGATGGTATACGGGTGCTCAGTGGAGACTGGGTACACTGAACGGACTCGCCGAGAACTCCCAGATGGTATTATATCTCACGTCAGATGGCAGTTCTCTGGTGACACTGGTACAGCTTAGTCTGTTGACCCGAGATCGTCATAGAGTCTTGTGTGTCTCCCACTGTGCTTTGATTTCCACCCTACCACGGCTCTACTGAGTCGTGCAAACAGGTGATTTTTGGGTACAGTCCCGATTCACATGGAGGCAATGAGCGATAGGAGGGGATTCGTCTCTCCCGGTATTGGGGGTTGATGTTGCGCTATGCTCGACTGGCCATAACAGTAAATCCCTGGCCAGGGTTGCAGTGACCTACTGGTAAGTGTTATCAGTAGTTTCACACATGTCATGGACTTCACGTCGGCATGACTTATCGAGCTACTGGGTTCTGACGTTTACCACCCCTAGGCGAGATATGCGACATATCAGACGAACAGACCGGACTGTACGGTAAGTGTTACTGATTGGATTCACAGGAGTGTGAGCGGGCTTGCTCGTCGTTCTTCTGATCGCTCAATACCCGGGTGGCCGTTACGTTTAGCAGACCGCTTGCGGCTTGTGAGTGTTTGATATGATCATCATCTGCTGCCGGCGTATTGACGAGTCTTTAGAGTCCTACACAGAGGTTTCCTGGCCCAAGCGAAACGAAATAGGAGCGCATATGAGATATGTGCGGGACCGAGAATAATGCGTGTATGTGATACCGTATTTCATTCTCGCGATGAATGTGTCGAATGGTTGTAAGCGATATAACCAAGTTATCGAATCAAGGATTGATTCGATAAGCCGATACATTGGATACTAGCCGGTTATATGCGACATGACCGGATCATTGAATCAAGTGTTGATTTAATGATTTAATGTATAATTATATATTTGATATATTACTTTGCATTAACTAGTATTTGTTCACTTTAAAAGGATTTTCTCACTTGATGTACACAAGTTGTATATGTGATATACTTTTGTGCACTTGTTTGTATCATGTTTGATGATACATGCTCACTTGGGTTTATGTAAAGAATTGAACCATGGTTAAGTTAATGATTAGGGTTTTGGTTTATTTAATTACTTATCTATTTATTTATAATTCTTATTTTAGAAAAGATAAAGAGAAAAGAATGGTTGCTAGTTTTGTTTTTCTTTGAAGCTTCTTGAAGCTTTGAACAAGTCCACCATTCTTGTCTCTTCCTTAACCCTAACCATTCAAGTTAACCATAGTCTATTCTCTACACCTAACTAAGGTTGCCAAATGATAATTATTCATTTGTTTTTTATTTTTAAATATACTTATCATAATATTCCTTCTTCTTCTTCTTCATCATCAACATGAAGAAAGCTTGCTCCATCAATGGCAACTTGAGCTAATGAGTGAGAAATCCAATTCTAAAGTGAACCCACCTTGTATTTCTTCATCCTCTACCTCTTGCCAAGTAGTATAGGGTATTTCCTTCACAAGTTTTCAAGGCTTGGTGAAGTTGGAGCTTGATCTTGTGATGCCTCGACGTAGATCATCTTCGGCATCGAACTGACGACCAAGCCCGCCCATTTCTCCGATGAAGCCGATGCTAGAGTCATGGATTTGATTTGGAAAGTGGAGGGACCTCATCACGGAGCCTAGGACGTGGAGGACCGGATCTACAAAGGTTGTAGCTTCTTTCCTTTAGTTAAAAGTCGTTAACTTGCATCGCATAGCCTATATATCTAGTTAACGATCCGTATTAGGATTTCTCGGCACTTGTAAAATTTAAATTGGCCATGTTTGATCACTTGCAAGACTTCATTAGTGTGCCTAGGAACCCTACAGTGGTATCAGAGCCTAGCTAGAGCCTTAGGAGATGCGTAGACGGAGTTAGAAATCCGATCGTACCGAAACCCTAACCCTAATATTGCTCTCTGTACATTTTTGAAATTCGTGGATTTTTGTAAATTAAAAATATGCAAAAAAATCAGCAGGTATTTCTAAGAATTACTGTGAAGTTCGAGCACCTAAGTCGATAGAAGAGCGGCGGAACCACGGCAATAGCATGCCTATTGCAGCGGTTCCGCGGCAAAAGAGTGCATTCAATCAATTATGTTTTCACAGTAACTCCTAGTTTTTAGTGCTGGTTTTCCTGGGAATTTTTAATTTGAATTCAAGAGTTGATTTTTCTGGGTTGTTTTAGGGACTCGGTGTTTCGATCGGATTATCTAATTTTGTCTGTGTGTTTTTCCGGATAATTTTGGAATATGTTAAAAAGTTCGACCGGATATAAATACCCATTTTTTCCCCTGCCGGGAAATTTCCAATTGTTGGACTTTTCCGTAGTTTAACGACGTTCTAAGTAGTGCAAGTAACGCGATGGACCCTCTAGAAGAAAACAAACCTTAACTCGATTATGTGACCGTCTTAAACTGCCCTTTGAACCTTAGGGTTTGGGGCAGTACGGCGTGCCATATGTGAGGCGTTGGCTTGACCCTTCTATGGCTGGACCGTTGGTACTGAGGCACGAACTGAATGTTTTTAGACTTATTTCATGTGTTGAGCTGTATCGGGAAAACTTGGGTGTTCGATTGTTCGATCGAAAAGTTTAGCATTTTCTATTTATCCGGAATGTGATACAACATTTGGAATTCACAAGTAGTTATGAGATAACTGAATGAATGTTATAAACATAGCAGTTTAGTCTCACTTGATCGGTTGCCATGGGATTTTGATTTGATCAAAAGTCCGTCGCAATCACGTAGTGTACGCGGATACTCGCCGGGTAAACATAATAGACAGCCTCACCCCATAGCCCCGACTAAGTGACTGTAGGAGAACCCCATCGCCGAAAGCATCCGTCCGGGTGCTCGCGGCAGCGGAGTTCCGCCTTGGTGCACTTGGTCGACGGCGTCGGGGGTGCAGCCGCCTACTAAAGTTTGCGACGAGCATTCGATCAAAATGTCGGGAATCCTGTTGAATTGCCCGACTTGGTATTGAAAAGTGTTTTCGATAATGAGACTAAAATGCGGGGTTTATAATTGTTAGGCATGTAATGTCTAAGTAATTCATTTGATTAGGCATGCGATGTCTAAAGTAATTGCGGATTCCAACTGTTGTAGTTTTACACTTTCTTTTCTGTGACCGTAAGTGTAATATGTGATATCGCCGGTTTCGTTGCTATATGTCAACGACAATTGGGATGCGCATATTTACTTACGTTGATGGCATGTGTTGTTATGTGTTGCTGGATATGTTATATTGGATCGTCGTGTTCGAATAGCCGGGGGTTTTTTATGTGAGATGAGTGTTTTCCATTTTCATTCATGTAAAAATTTGTATGTAAAATTCTTTTATTGGGACACTTCCAGGTTGCGGATGTTGTCACCTTTTGTATATTATTTATTTTCCGCATTAGGATAGACCCAAGGAGCGGAGCACAAGTAGCCGGGTTCTAGGGTCCAGTGGGAGACCATCTCGAGGAGTCGAGTCCGGGTCTCCTAACCCTAGAATTGGTAGGGTTGCTTGCCGCTCTCGTAGGGGTCTAGGGGTGTGGGATTGGCTATTCATCACGACCGTCGAATCCGTGTTTTATACTGGCTTGTATTGAAAACACGGACGTCCTAGTATATCCAATATTTCATATGATATTTTCTGCTGCGTTATCTGTGATGTGATCATGTGATTTGTTCTGTGATAGATATAATATATAGTATATATGATATATTATATAGACGTTGCTTATGTTTTACACCCGCGCTAGCCCTGCCCCGCTCTGGCGTTAGTTACCTAACCTAACGGTGCATACGGGACATCGAGGTGAATGCGGATGGCATAAGCGTACGTTATATTTATCTGTGATGATTAGGTGGACTTAAATGATGGGATATTCATTAATGAGATTAATGAAAGAAAATAAACCTAATTGATGTTGTGGAATTAAATTTCAAAATAAAAACAGGTAGCTACAGTTCTTGCTTTGCATCGCGGTGTTCATTATAGAACATCCTGCACCTTATTCGATGAGGAAAGGACCGAGATCCCTTCACCGGGAGTGACTCCTTTAGCAATAACTGGCAGATGCTACAACCCTCGGTTTGTCTTTGATCGCTTCTATAGTTTCCGCTTTGCACAGTGATATATATGATATATCCCGCACCTCATTCGACGAGGAAAGGGCCGACGATCCCTTCACCGGGAGTGACCCCTTTAGCAAAACTAGAAAAGCTTCAAAAACATTCCATTTAAAAACCGTTTGATTCCGCAACAAGATCAAGTTCAAAGCGTTAAAGGTTTTCATAAAAACCATTCGCAACCCTCCGTATTTTTAGGAAGTAGAGTACTTAGTATTCGTGCTGTGTTTGTTGACCATAGTCAAGGCACAGTGTACGGTAGCTAAGTGATGTCTTCCTACACCGCATATGATGCGATTAGTTAGGACAGTCGCGTGACTTTGTTGACCTTAGTTAAGGGTCATGTGGGTGGGTCTAATTAATCACGAAATGACGGGTAGAACTTGACTAGTACATATGATTTGTTGACCATAGTTAAGGTCATAGGTGCTAGGGGTGAAAATCTTTATCGGGAGTTTCAAGTGTTGAAACTTGCAATGAGATTGCATACCTTCTATGTGATAGTTGGATCCCGATACCCACTGCGTGTAATTGTTACTCCTGGGAGAGTTTTGCACTTTGCAATTAGCCGATCAAGTAGGTGTCTAGAAAGGTGTCAACAGGGTTACGCCTCTGGGAAAACGAGGTTTACTGTAATTAGGTCCGTGCGAAAGCACGGGGAACCTCCCTCAAAGTACCGACACTGGCCTGGCTGAAAGATTGGCGAAGTTGTAGAGTGTAATTAATCACGGCTAGTCTTTCCTTTTAAAGTTTGAAGGAAGATTTGATAAAAAACAGTGGGAGCCATCCTGATTAGATAAAATATATAACCAATCTGATCTTGCAAGAGCGCACGCAGAGTGTTTTCTTCTCTCTCTCTCTTGGTAGCGACCATATCACGCCTTAATCAAGATAATAAAATGGATGTATTGACCGAACCCGCTTGTTATACTGAGCTGGAGAACGTTGGTCCCGCTCCAACTTATAATTGTTATAAGACAGAGCAGGAAATAGGGGAATACCAGAATTCCTATGCCGCCCAAACAAAGAAAGTGCATATGATGCATCTCCTTCGGGTGTGTTCATTACAAAGAACTGTTTCTCAGTATCCTCTGCATCCTGGGTATATGATACCGGATCAGGATCCCAGATATGTAATCTGTTACATAAGGCTACAAAAAGGTAGAAAAACTGAGAACGGGTGATAAGTTTCATGAGGCAGAAAACGGGGCAAGTGTGCAGCCAAGTCTGTTGGTCACTGTCACCCTGTATTACCAATACATTGATTCTGAACAAATGCTATTAGATACCGAACCTAATATACAAAATCATATCCATCTCTTTATTTATTGAAGAAATGATAAAATTTTGTATTGTTGGATAATGTTTTGAACATTTCCTATATCAAAAGTTGATCGGTTCAGGCACGTTATCTAAAAGCATTAATGTTCTAAATCAAACTACAGTTCCTAGTATACAGAACACACACAAGAGGAAGAGTTCAGAAATGAACGAATCCTTCTTGAGGCATTGTAGACTAGGTCATATCACTGCGACCCGACTGGATGAAGTTACATTTTAGATGAATATTTAAATCAGTTTGAATTTTCATCTTGTGAAACTTGTCAGTCATGTCACAAAGATAAGATGACCATAGCTCTGTTTATTGGAAACAGATAAAGAGTTAGTAAACTCTTGGGACTGATACATTATGATGTATGTAAGGTCTCCTGTCTACACATGCCAGGACTGGTTCTTTATACTTCATTACATTCTCTGATAATCTCTTAAGATTCAGACATATGTTCCTGCTGAAACATAGGTCCGAACCTTTTGAGATTTTCACAGAATATAAGCTAGAAGTAGAGAACCAATACAGGTATAAGTATTATGTCCTATGATGAGATCAAGGAGGAGAATACTTGTGCATGGCATTCCTGGACTATTCTAAAGGAGAATAAGATTCTCTCTCAGTGTTACTCCTCTGAACACACCACAGCATAACGGTGTATCAGGGCAGAGCAATTGCACCGTATTAGATATGGTGTTCTCTATGATGAGTACTACTGAGTTTCCTATTTCCTTTTGGGTGTTATGCGCTTGAGAAGATGCATACCTATTGAATTAGGTTCGAATCAGATCACTGCCTACCATTCTATATGAGATATGGTATGGAAAGAGCCCATACCTTAAGTTAGTTAAGATTTGGGATTGTCCGGCCTATGTCAAAAAGCAAAATCCGGACAAGATCGAGGCAAGGTCAGTTCTGTAGAACTGGAAAGGTTCCAGCCATACAAAACTGCTAATGATTTGACAGAACCAAAGGTTCAATAATCCCCGACGAACCTTAGCCTCTCCGCCGATCTGGTAGTGTTCCTCATCCGCCTGAGAGATACCTTCAGTTTCTCAATGATAGTGGGAGCAAGGATTGCATCATGAGATGATGACCCAACTAGATTCGAGCAGGCCATCAAGAATAGGGACTCTGTAAGAATGGCTGGATGCTTAGCGATCTGAGATGGAATCCATATACACCAACAAAGTATGGACTTTGGTTGCTATATCTGAAGGGTTAAATCCCCATCAGGAGAAAGTATATCTTGAGAAGATTACTTGGTGTAGATGGAAAAGTTGAGACTTTCAAAGCTAGACTTGTTAAAGGTTTTAGTCATCAACCAGGTATGGATAATGATGAAACCTTTTCTAGGGACTATGCTTAAGTCCATCTAGATCCTACTTGCCATTGCTACATACCATGACTGCGAAATCTGGTGGTTGGGTGTCATGACTGCTTTTCTAAATACTGATTTAGAATAGAAAGTCTATAAGTACACAGCCAGAGGGCTTCGTAAACAGTGGGAGCAGCGGAAACATGTGCAGGATGCTTTACATAATGAAGCAGGCATCGCGGAGTTGGAACGTCTGTTTTGATGTGATAGTCAAAGTGTTTGACTTCATCAAAATGGTAGACGAACCTTGTATATACAAAAAGGGTAGTAGAGAGTAAGGTGGTCATCCTCGTATTGTACGTAGACAACATACTCTTGATAGGAAAAGAGTTTCCTATACTGCGATCGGTCGATCTCCTCTTATCACAAGGATTCTCCAAATAGGATAAAGGTGATACCTTCTTGATCCTGGGGAGAATCGCTGGAAAAGTTCCAGAGTGATAAGGACGACTGAATGTCAGTCGCAGTCATTGTCTTTACCCTCGGTAAAGGGACGGTATGTTGGAAAGGTTCCAAGCTAGATACCGTGGCAAACTAGACGATAGAGGCTGGTAACATCGCTATTAAAGATACTACCAAAGAGGCAGTTTGGGTGTATATTGGTTCATAAGATGAACTAGGTTCCTACCATTGTATAACAATGGAACTATGGCTTTGGCCAAGGAACCCTGGTCCCATCAGTGACCCAGACATATTCTGAGGCAGCATCACCTGATCATGGAGATAGTTGATCTCCAGGGTGATCGAGGTTAGGAGAGTAGACTCAATGGACAACACGGCGGATCCACTCACGAAGGCATTTTCCCAAAGAGAGACTTTTAGGGGATGGTTGAGTATTAGATACTACAACCACTGCTACAGATGGCCCTAGAGCAAGTGGGAGATTGTTAGTTATATGTATGCCCTAGAGGCCATTACTGTACATTGGATGTATATTGTAGTGGATGCTGGGACATATATAGGTAGGACTTTCTTGCTCGACATGATAGTACGCTATCTGGTTGCTATTTATCTTAACATGTATACTTTCTGTCTCTCTGATTACATGTTGATAAAGCCCTTAGGATGTGTACTCGACTTCCAGGACTATGATGCAGATCATACTAGTGGGGCCTGGGTAGTCAATGAGTACATACTTCATTGTTCCTAGTCGTGGGAATATTGAGACGGGGCATCGATATTCTAGAGTAGACTAGCGTATATCTTCTCGACCCATGTGATGGGCGATGGATGATCCCATATCCATTAGTGTTTGACATCAGAGATGGTATACGGGTGCTCCGTGGAGACTGGGTACACTGAACGGACTCGCCGAGAACTCCCAGATGGTATTATACCTCACGTCAGATGGCAGTTCTCTGGTGACACTCGTACAGCTTAGTCTGTTGACCCGAGATCGTCATAGAGTCTTATGTGTCTCCCACTGTGCTTTGATTTCCACCCTACCACGGCTCTACTAAGTCGTGCAAATAGGTGGTTTTTGGGTACAGTCCCGATTCACATGGAGGCAATGAGCGATAGGAGGGGATTCGTCTCTCCCGGTATTGGGGGTTGATGTTGCGCTATGCTCGACTGGCCATAACAGGAAATCCCTTGCCAGGGTTGCAGTGACCTACTGTTAAGTGTTAACAGTAGTTTCACACATGTCATGGACTTCACGTCGGCATGACTTATCGAGCTACTGGGGTCTGACGTTTACCACCCCTAGGCGAGATATGCGACATATCAGACGAACAGACCAGACTGTACGGTAAGTGTTACTGATTGGATTCACAGGAGTGTGAGCGGGCTTGCTCGTCGTTCTTCTGATCGCTCAATACCCGGGTGGCCGTTACTGTAGGGTTCCTAGGCACTCTAGTGAAGTCTCACAAGTGATCAAACATGCACAAATCAAATTTTACGGGTGCCTACAAACCCGACTACGGATCTTTTACTAGATATTTAGGCGAAAACATAAACTAGTTAACATTTTAACTAAGGGAACGGATATACAACCTTTGTAGATCCGGTCCACCACCTCCACGGCTCCGCAATGAAGTCCCCTCGCTGTCCAAATCATGTCTTGGGCTCTAGCGTCGGCATCATCGAAGAATGGGCGGGCTTGATCGTCGGTTCGATGCCGAAGATGATCTACGTCGAGGCATCGCTAGAACAAGCTCCAACTTCACCAAGTCGGAAAAACTTGTGAAGGAAACACCCTATACTACTTGGCAAGAGGTAGAGGATGAAGAAATAGGAAGTGGGTAAACTTTAGTTTTGGATTTCTCACTAGACTTCATGACTTGCCATTGGAGTAGCAAGCTTTCTTCAATGAAGAAGAAGATGAAGAAAGAAGAAGCTGATATGATAAGTTAATTAAAAATGAGATAATTAAATCAATACTTATCATGACTTCAACTATAGTTAAGTGTAGAGAATTAACTTGGGTTAGTTAAATGGTTAGGGTTAAGTATAAGACAAGAATGAAGACTAAGTCAAAGCTTCAAGAATCTTCAACTAAAAACAAAATAAGCAACCATTCATTTATCTTTTTCATTTTCCAAAATGGATATAAATAAATAAGATAAATGAATAAGTAATCAAAACCCTAATCATTAACTTAAACCATGGTTTGATTCTTTACACTTAACCAAGTAAGCATGTATCATCAAACATGATACAAACATGTGCACAAAACTATATCGCATATACAATGTGCACAATTCAAGTGAGAAAATCCTTTTAAAGTGAACCAATACTAGTTAATGCAAAGTAATATATCAAATATATAATTATACATTAAATCATTAAATCAACACTTGATTCAATGATCCGGTCATGTCGCATATAACCGGCCAGTATCCTATGTATCGGCTTATCGAATCAATCCTTGATTCGATAACTAGGTTATATCGCATATAACCAATCGATACATAGATCGTGAGAATGGAATACGGTATCACATACACGCATTATTCTCGGTCCCGCACATATCTCATATGCGCTCCTATTTCGTTTCGCTTGAGCCAGGAAACCTCTGTGTAGGACTCTAAAGACTCGTCAATACGCCGGCAGCAGATGATGATCATATCAAACACCCACAAGCCGCAAGCGGTCTGCCAAACGTAACGGCCACCCGGGTATTGAGCGATCAGAAGATCGACGAGCAAGCCCGCTCACACTCCTGCGAATCCAACCTGTAACACTTACCGTACGGTCCGGTCTGTTCGTCTGATATGTCGCATATCTCGCCTAGGGGTGGTAAACGTCAGACCCCAATAGCTTGATAAGTCATGCCGACGTAGGGTCCATAACATTCGTGAAACTACTGATAACACTTACCAGTATATCACTGCAACCCTGGCCAGGGATTTCCTGTTATGGCCAGTCGAGCATAGCACAACATCAACCCCCAATACCGGGAGAGACGAATCCCCTCCTATCGCTCATCGCCTCCATGTGAATCGGGACTGTACCCAAAAACCACCTGTTTGCACAACTCAGTAGAGCCGTGGTAGGGTGGAAATCAAAGCACAGTGGGAGACACACAAGACTCTATGACGATCTCGGGTCAACAGACTAAGCTGTACCAGTGTCACCAGAGAACTGCCATCTGACGTGAGGTATAATACCATCTGGGAGTTCTCGGCGAGTCTGTTCAGTGTACCCAGTCTCCACTGAGCACCCTCATACCATCTTCGATGTCAAACACCAATGGATATGGGATCATCCATCGCCCATCGCATGGGTCGAGAAGATATGCGCTAGTCTACTCTGGAATATCGATGCCCCGTCTCGATATTCCCTCGACTAGGAACATTTCAAGGATGTACTCTTGGACTACCCAGGCCCCACTAGTATGATCTACATCATAGTCCTGGAAGTCGAGTACACATCCTATGGGCTTTATCAACATGTAATCAGAGAGACAGAAAGTATACATGTTAAGATAAAGAGCAACCAGATAGCGTACTATCATGTCGAGCAAGAAAGTCCTACCTATATATGTCCCAGCATCCACTACAATATACATCCAATGTACAGTAATGGCCTCTAGGGCATACATATAACTAACAATCTCCCACTTGCACTAGGGCCATCTGTAGAAGTGGTTGCAGTATCACATACTCAACCATCCCCTAAAAGTCTCTCTTTGGGAAAAGGGCCTTCGTGAGTGGATCCGCCGTGTTGTCCTCTGAGTCTACTCTTCTTACCTCGATCACCCTGGAGATCAACTATCTCCATGATCAGGTGATGCTGTCTTAGATTATGTCTGGGTCACTGATGGGACCAGGGTTCCAGGGCCAAAGCCACACTTCCATTGTCATACAATGGCAGGAACCTAGTTCATCCTATGAACCAATATACACCCAAACTGCCTCTTTGGTAGTATCATTAATAGCGATGTTACCAGCCTTTATCGTCTAGTTTGTCACGGTATCTAGCTTGGAAATCTTCCAACATACCGTCCCTCTATTGAGGGTAAAGACAATGCCCGTGACTGACATTCAGTCGTCTTTATCACCCTGGAACACTTCCAGTGATTCTCCTCAGGATCGATTGATACCATCTCACTACATCTAGTGAGAATCCTAACATCCAATTACATCTATCTCATAGATGAAAACTCAGGATTTAGGAGGTATCACTTTGATCCTATTTGGGGAATCCTAGTGATAATAGGAGATTGACCGATCGTAGTATAGGAATCTCTTTTCCTATCAAGAGTATGTTGTCTACGTACAATACGAAGATGACCACCTTACTCTCTACTACCCTTTTGTATATACAAGGTTCGTCTACCATTTTGATGAACTCAAACACTTTGACTATCACATCAAAACAGACGTTCCAACTCCGCGATACCTGCTTCATCATGTAAAGCAACTTGCACACGTTTCCGCTGCTCCCACTGTTTACGAAGACCTCTGGCTGTGTTCTTATAGACGTTCTCTTCTAAATCAGTATTTAGAAAAGCAGTCATGGCACCCAACCGCCAGATATTGTAGTCATGGTATGTAGCCGTGGTAAGTAGGATCTGGATAGACTTAAGCATAGCTACTGGAAAAAGGTTTCATCATTATCCACGCCTGGTCGATGACGAAAACCTTTAACAAGTCTAGCTTTGAAAGTCTCAACTTTTCCATCTATACCAAGTAATCTTCTCAAGATATACTTGCTCCTGATGGGGATTTAACCCTTCAGATATAGCAGCTAAAGTCCATACTTTGCTGGTGTACATGGATTCCATCTCAGATCGCTAAGCATCCAGCCATTCTTACAGAGTCCCTACTCTCGATGGCCTGCTCGAAACTAGTTGGGTCACCATCTCATGATGCAATCCTTGCTCCCACTGTCATCGAGAAACCGAGGTATCTCTCAGGCGGATGAGGAACCCTACTAGATCGGCGGAGAGGCTGAGGTTCGTCGGAAACTATTGAATCCTTTGGTTCTACCAAATCATTAGCAGTTTTGTACAGCTGGAACCTTTCCAGTTCTACAGAACTGATCTTGCCTCGATCTTGTCCGGATTTTGCTTTTGACATAGGCCGGACAATCCCAAATCTTAACTTACTTAAGAGATAGGTTCTTCCCATACCATATCTTATATGGAGTGGTAGGCAGTGATTTGATTCAAACCTAATTCAATAGGTATGCAGCTTCTCAAGTGCATAACTCCCAAAAGGAAAAAGGTAACTCAGTAGTACTCATCATAAAGCACACCATATCATATAGGGTGCGATTGCTCCGCCCCGATATACCATCGTGCTATGGTGTATTCGGAGGAATAATGCTGAGAGAGAATCTCATTCTCCTTTAGAATAGTCCAGGAATTCCATGCTCAAGTATTCTCCTCCTTGATCACATCAAAGGATATAATACTTATACCCGTATTTTGGTTCTCTACTTCTAACTTATATTCTGTGAATATCTCAAAAGGTTCGGACTAGTGTTTTCAACAAGAACATATGTCTGAATCTGAAGAGATCATCAAAGAACGTAATGAAGTATAAAGAACCAGTCCTGGCATGTGTAGACAGGGGACCTTACATACATCAACATGTATCATACCAAGAGTTCACTAACTCTTTCTCTGTTTCCAGTAAACAGAGCTGGTGTCATTATATCTTTGTGACATGACTGGCAAGTTTCACAAGATGTAAATTCAAACTGATTTAAATATGCATCTAAATGTAACTTCAGCTAGTCGGGTCACACTGATATGACCTAGTCTACAATACCTCAAGAAGAATTCGTTCATTTCTGAACTCTTCCTCTTGTGTGTGTTCTGTATACAAGGAACTGTAGTTTGATTTAGAACGTCAATGCTTTTAGATAACGTGCCTGAACCGATCAACTTTTGATATAGGAAATGTTCAAAACATTATCCAACAATACAAAATTATATCATTTCTTTACTAATAAGGAGACTGATATGATTTTGTATATCAGGTTCGGTATCTAATAGCATTTGTTCAGAATCAATGTATTTGTAATACAGGGTGACAGTGACCGACAGACTTGGCTGCAACACTTGCCCCGGTTTCTGTCTCATGAAACTTATACCCGTTCTCAGTTTTTCTACCTTTTTGTAGCCCTATGTAACAACTTACATATCTGGGATCCTGATCCGGTATCATATACCCAGGATGCAGAGGATAATGAGAAACAGTTCTTTGTAATGAATACACCCGAAGGAGATGCATCATATGCACTTTCTTCGTTTGGGCGGCATAGGAATTCTGGTATTCCCCAATTTCCTGCTCTGTCTTATAACAATTATAAGTTGGAGCGGGACCAACGTTCCCCAGCTCAGTATAAAAAGCGGGTTCGGTCAATACATCCGTATTATTATCTTGATTAAGGCGTGATATGGTCGCTACCAGGAGAGAGAGAGAAGAAAACACTCTGCGTGCGCTCTTGCAAGATCAGATTGGTTATATATTTTATCTAATCAGGATGGCTCCCACTGTTTTTATCAAATCTTCCTTCAAACCCTAAAAGGAAAGACTAGCCGGGATTAATTACACTCTACAAGTTCGCCAATCTTTCAGCCAGGCCAGTGTCGGTACTTTGAGGGAGGTTCCCCGTGCTTTCGCACGGACCTAATTACTGTAAACCTCGTTTTCCCAGAGGCGTAACCCCGTTGACACCTTTCTAGACACCTACTTGATCGGCTAATTGTAAAGTGCAAAACTCTCCCAGGAGTAATAATTACTCGCAGTGGGTATCGGGATCCAACTATCATATAGAAGGTATGCAATCTCATTGCAAATTTCAACACTTGAAACTCCCGATGAAGGTTTTTACCCCTAGCACCTATGACCTTAACTATGGTCAACAAATCATAAGTACTAGTCAAGTTCTACCCGTCATTTCGTGATTAATTAGACCCACCCACATGACCCTTAACTAAGGTCAACAAAGTCACGCGACTGTCCTAACTAATCGCATCATATGCGGTGTAGGAAGACATCACTTAGCTACCGTACACTGTACCTTGACTATGGTCAACAAACACAGCACGAATACTAAGTACTCTACTTCCTAAAATGACGGAGGGTTGCGTCTGGTTTTTGTGAAAACCTTTAACGCTTTGAACTTGATCTCGTTGCGGAATCAAATGGTTTTTAAATGGAATGTTTTCGAGGCTTTTCTAGTTTTGCTAAAGGGGTCACTCCCGGTGAAGGGATCGTCAGCCCTTTCCTCGTCGAATGAGGTGCGGGATATATCATATATATCACTGTGCAAAGCGGAAACTATAGAAGCGATCAAAGACAAACCGAGGGTTGTACCATCTGCCAGTTATTGCTAAAGGAGTCACTCCCGGTGAAGGGATCTCGGTCCTTTCCTCATCGAATAAGGTGCAGGATGTTCTACAAGGAACACCGCGATGCAAAGAAAGAACTGTAGCTACCTGTTTTATTATGAAATTCGATTCCACAACATCATTTAGGTTTATTTTCTTTCATTAATCTCATTAATGAATATCCCATCATTTAAATCCACCTAAACATCACAGATATATTTAACGTACGCTTATGCCATCCGCATTCGCCTCGATGTCCCGTCTGCACCGTTAGGTTAGGTAACTAACGCCAGAGCGAGGCAGGGCTAGCGCGGGTGTAAAACATAAGCAACGTCTATATAATATATCATATATATATTATAATATCTGTCACAGAGCACAGAACATCACATGATCACAGATAAAACACAGCAGAAGAAACATATGAAATATTGGATATACTAGGACGTCCGTGTTTTCAATACGAGCCAGTATAAAACACGGATTCCACGGTCGTGATGAATAGCCAATCCCACACCCCTAGACCCCTACGAGAGCGGCAAGCAACCCTACCAATTCTAGGGTTAGGAGACCCGGACTCGACTCCTCGAGTTGGTCTCCCACTGGACCCCAGAACCCGGTTACTTGTGCTCCCCTCCTTGGGTCTATCCTAGTGCAGAAAAGTAAATAATATACAACGGGTGACGACTTCCGCAACCTGGAAGTGCCCCAATAAAAGAATATTACATACAAGTTTTTACATGAATGAAAATGAAAAACACTCATCTCACATAAAAAACCCCGGCTATTCAAACACGACGATCCAATATAACATATCCAGCAACACATAACATCACATGTCATCAACGTAAGTAAATATGCGCATCCCAATTGTCGTTGACATATAGCAACGAAACCGGCGACATCACATATTACACTTACGGTCACAGAAAAGAAAGTGTAAAACTACAACAGTTGGAATCCGCAACCATCTCAGATATCGCATGCCTGACCAAATGAATTCCTTAGACATCGCATGCCTAACAATTATAAACCCCGCATTTTAGTCTCTTTATCGAAAACACTTTTCAATACCAAGTCGGGCAATTCAACAAGATTCCCGACATCCTGATCGAATACTCGTCGCAAACTTCAGTAGACGGCCGCACCCCCGATACCGTCGACGAAGTGCACCAAGGCGGAACACCGCTACCGCGAGCACCCGAACGGATGCTTTCGGCGACGGGGTTCTCCTACAGTCACTTGGTCGGGGCTATGGAGTGAGGCTGTCTATTAAGTTTACCCGGCGAGTATCCGTGTACGCTACGTGATTGCGACGGAGTTTTGATCACATCAAAATTCCGTGGCAACCGATCAAGTGAGACTAAAGTGCTATGTTTATAACATTCATTCAGTTATCTCATAACTTATTGTGAATTCCAATTATTGTATCACATTCCGGATAAACAGAAAATGTTAAACTTTCCGATCGAACATTCGAACACCCAAGTTTTCCCGATATAGATCAACACATGAAACAAGTCTAACAACATTCATTTCGTGCCTCAGTACCAACGGTCCAGCCGTAGAAGGGTCAAGCCAACGCCTCACATGTGGCACGCCGTACTGCCCCAAACCCGAAGGTTCAAAGGGCAGTTCAAGACGGTCACATAATCGAGTTAAGGTTTGTTGTCTTCTAGAGGGACCATCACGTTACTTGCACTACTTAGAACGTCGTTAAACTACAGAAATATCCAACACTTGGAAATTTCCCGACAGGGGAAAAATTGGGTATTTATATCCGGTCGAACTTTTTAACATATTCTAAAATTTATCCGGAAAGTCACATAGACAAAATTTGAAACCCCGATCGAATCTTTGATTCCCAATACAACCCAAAAATGCTCAACTGTTGAATTCAGATTAAAAATTCCCAGGAAAACTAGCACTGAAAAATAGGAGTTACTGTGCAAAATTCAATGGCAGATAAGACAAAAGTGCGGCGGAAGGGCCGCATTAGCACGCTAATGCCGCGGTTCCGCCGCACTTTAGAAAGATCATTAGTTAATTTTTGCATCGTAATTCTTAGATTTACCTGCTTGTTTTTCTGCATATTTTTAATTTGCAAAAATCCACATTTTACAAAAATGTCCAGAGAGCATTTTAAAGTCGGGGTTTTGGGTCGATCGGACTTCTAACTTCGTCTACGCATCGCCTAAGGCTCTAGCCTGGCTCTGATACCACTGTAGGGTTCCTAGGCACTCTAGTGAAGTCTCACAAGTGATCAAACATGCACAAATCAAATTTTACGGGTGCCTACAAACCCGACTACGGATCTTTTACTAGATATTTAGGCGAAAACATAAACTAGTTAACATTTTAACTAAGGGAACGGATATACAACCTTTGTAGATCCGGTCCACCACCTCCACGGCTCCGCAATGAAGTCCCCTCGCTGTCCAAATCATGTCTTGGGCTCTAGCGTCGGCATCATCGAAGAATGGGCGGGCTTGATCGTCGGTTCGATGCCGAAGATGATCTACGTCGAGGCATCGCTAGGACAAGCTCCAACTTCACCAAGTCGGAAAAACTTGTGAAGGAAACACCCTATACTACTTGGCAAGAGGTAGAGGATGAAGAAATAGGAAGTGGGTAAACTTTAGTTTTGGATTTCTCACTAGACTTCATGACTTGCCATTGGAGTAGCAAGCTTTCTTCAATGAAGAAGAAGATGAAGAAAGAAGAAGATGATATGATAAGTTAATTAAAAATGAGATAATTAAATCAATACTTATCATGACTTCAACTATAGTTAAGTGTAGAGAATTAACTTGGGTTAGTTAAATGGTTAGGGTTAAGTATAAGACAAGAATGAAGACTAAGTCAAAGCTTCAAGAATCTTCAACTAAAAACAAAATAAGCAACCATTCATTTATCTTTTTCATTTTCCAAAATGGATATAAATAAATAAGATAAATGAATAAGTAATCAAAACCCTAATCATTAACTTAAACCATGGTTTGATTCTTTACACTTAACCAAGTAAGCATGTATCATCAAACATGATACAAACATGTGCACAAAACTATATCGCATATACAATGTGCACAATTCAAGTGAGAAAATCCTTTTAAAGTGAACCAATACTAGTTAATGCAAAGTAATATATCAAATATATAATTATACATTAAATCATTAAATCAACACTTGATTCAATGATCCGGTCATGTCGCATATAACCGGCCAGTATCCTATGTATCGGCTTATCGAATCAATCCTTGATTCGATAACTAGGTTATATCGCATATAACCAATCGATACATAGATTGCGAGAATGGAATACGGTATCACATACACGCATTATTCTCGGTCCCGCACATATCTCATATGCGCTCCTATTTCGTTTCGCTTGAGCCAGGAAACCTCTGTGTAGGACTCTAAAGACTCGTCAATACGCCGGCAGCAGATGATGATCATATCAAACACCCACAAGCCGCAAGCGGTCTGCCAAACGTAACGGCCACCCGGGTATTGAGCGATCAGAAGATCGACGAGCAATCCCGCTCACACTCCTGCGAATCCAACCAGTAACACTTACCGTACGGTCCGGTCTGTTCGTCTGATATGTCGCATATCTCGCCTAGGGGTGGTAAACGTCAGACCCCAATAGCTTGATAAGTCATGCCGACGTAGGGTCCATAACATTCGTGAAACTACTGATAACACTTACCAGTATATCACTGCAACCCTGGCCAGGGATTTCCTGTTATGGCCAGTCGAGCATAGCACAACATCAACCCCCAATACCGGGAGAGACGAATCCCCTCCTATCGCTCATCGCCTCCATGTGAATCGGGACTGTACCCAAAAACCACCTGTTTGCACAACTCAGTAGAGCCGTGGTAGGGTGGAAATCAAAGCACAGTGGGAGACACACAAGACTCTATGACGATCTCGGGTCAACAGACTAAGCTGTACCAGTGTCACCAGAGAACTGCCATCTGACGTGAGGTATAATACCATCTGGGAGTTCTCGGCGAGTCCGTTCAGTGTACCCAGTCTCCACTGAGCACCCGCATACCATCTTCGATGTCAAACACCAATGGATATGGGATCATCCATCGCCCATCGCATGGGTCGAGAAGATATGCGCTAGTCTACTCTGGAATATCGATGCCCCGTCTCGATATTCCCTCGACTAGTAACATTTCAAGGATGTACTCTTGGACTACCCAGGCCCCACTAGTATGATCTACATCATAGTCCTGGAAGTCGAGTACACATCCTATGGGCTTTATCAACATGTAATCAGAGAGACAGAAAGTATACATGTTAAGATAAAGAGCAACCAGATAGCGTACTATCATGTCGAGCAAGAAAGTCCTACCTATATATGTCCCAGCATCCACTACAATATACATCCAATGTACAGTAATGGCCTCTAGGGCATACATATAACTAACAGTTACGTTTAGCAGACCACTTGCGGCTTGTGGGTGTTTGATATGATCATCATCTGCTGCCGGCGTATTGACGAGTCTTTAGAGTCCTACACAGAGGTTTCCTGGCCCAAGCGAAACGAAATAGGAGCGCATATGAGATATGTGCGGGACCAAGAATAATGCGTGTATGTGATACCGTATTTCATTCTCGCGATGAATGTGTCGAATGGTTGTATGCGATATAACCTTGTTATCGAATCAAGGATTGATTCGATAAGCCGATACATTGGATACTAGCCGGTTATATGCGACATGACCGGATCATTGAATCAAATGTTGATTTAATGATTTAATGTATAATTATATATTTGATATATTACTTTGCATTAACTAGTATTTGTTCACTTTAAAAGGATTTTCTCACTTGATGTACACAAGTTGTATATGTGATATACTTTTGTGCACTTGTTTGTATCATGTTTGATGATACATGCTCACTTGGGTTTATGTAAAGAATTGAACCATGGTTAAGTTAATGATTAGGGTTTTGGTTTATTTAATTACTTATCTATTTATTTATAATTCTTATTTTAGAAAAGATAAAGAGAAAAGAATGGTTGCTAGTTTTGTTTTTCTTTGAAGCTTCTTGAAGCTTTGAACAAGTCCACCATTCTTGTCTCTTCCTTAACCCTAACCATTCAAGTTAACCATAGTCTATTCTCTACACCTAACTAAGGTTGCCAAATGATAAGTATTCGTTTGTCTTTTCTTTTTAAATATACTTATCATAATATTCCTTCTTCTTCTTCTTCATCATCAACATGAAGAAAGCTTGCTCCATCAATGGCAACTTGAGCTAATGAGTGAGAAATCCAATTCTAAAGTGAACCCACCTCCTATTTCTTCATCCTCTACCTCTTGCCAAGTAGTATAGGGTGTTTCCTTCACAAGTTTTCAAGGCTTGGTGAAGTTGGAGCTTGATCTTGTGATGCCTCGAAGTAGATCATCTTCGGCATCGAACCGACGACCAAGCCCGCCCATTTCTCCGATGAAGCCGATGCTAGAGTCATGGATTTGATTTGGAAAGCGGAGGGACCTCATCACGGAGCCTAGGACGTGGAGGACCGGATCTACAAAGGTTGTAGCTTCTTTCCTTTAGTTAAAAGTCGTTAACTTGCATCGCATAGCCTATATATCTAGTTAATGATCCGTATTAGGGTTTCTCGGCACTTGTAAAATTTAAATTGGCCGTGTTTGATCACTTGCAAGACTTCATTAGTGTGCCTAGGAACCCTACAACATACAGCTAGTGCCGCTTGTGGTCTGTAGTTAAACCCACTGCCAGCGTAGTGTCGAGTCTTTAGAGTCCCACACAGAGAGTTTCCCTGCTTCTGGAGAAACGATATAGAGGTCGTATGGTTTTACGACAGGGTTCGGACACATACGTGTTTTTACGCACGTACGATGTTCGAACAGTTTATACTAGCAGGCTTTGCTTTAAGCCAGATTCTAGTATTGGATTAATGGATTTATACAGTCTTAGTATTTCCTTGTTTTCATTGAAGGGAGGGGCATTCTCGTAATTAGTCGAGAAGCTTCTAGAAGATTGATGAGTTGGAGGCTTAGGTGGAATTTGCATTAAATGGATTAGTGACTCATGGTGTGATTCATCCAATGAGTTAATGAAGCATTTATTGCTTAATGACTCATGAGATGATTCACCCAAAGAGAGTTAATGAAACATGGTTGATTTTATTATTATGTTATTCATTTAATAATTATCATGCTTCATATATTTTCACAAATGAGTTATAATTCATTATCATTCTAACTAACACCTTCTCTCTCCTCAAGCTTTCTCTCTTTAAAGAACTAACCCTAACCTCTCATGTGTTGAGATCCAAGGGTTAGTAAGACTAATAGATCCATAATTCTCTTCTATATCCTCTAGGTTACCTTAATTAGCACTCATAGTCACCTAGTTACCTCAAGTGAGAGGTTAAAGCTTGTAGAAGTAGCTCTCGGGTGGATCTTCTATCACATCGAGGAGGCCGATGAGGAGGTGCTCAGCAAGAACTAGAAGGACTTGATTCATTAGGTATAATCATCTATCATAGTAGCTAATCACTTCTATATAGTTGTTAGTTAGGGTTTAGCAAAGATCTGTAAAGTTAGTCGATGTTAGCTTAAACAAAATGATTGTTTTACCTATTCCGCCTCCCGGCCTGGCTGAACGGTTAAGCAAGTATTATACGGTGAGAATAATCCTAACTAGTTCTTCCTTTTTGGTTTGATGAGGGATTCAAGAAACAGGTGGAGCCATCCAGTTTAGATAAACTAAAAATCACTCTAAACTTATAAGAGCATCATGCTAAAATGTTCCCTCTCTCTCATTGCAGCGACCCAGAACATGACAGGCCTTAAGTTACTATTAGATAAAAATAATTGACTGGGCCAAATTATAAAGATTAGTTCCGGAATGTTAAGATGGCCATTACTTATGACAAATTAAGGCATGTCCTTACTACTAAGGCACCTGCTGTCCATGGTCCAGAATCTAGTGTCGCGGATAAGGAAATCCGTAAGACCTGGGAGATTGACTGCGTGAAGGCCAAATGCATCGTGCTTGCCTCTATGAATAATGAACATCAGAGGAGGCATGAGAATATGGATCTTGAATCCATATTTCTCCACACCAAGGATTTGTATGGAGAGCAATCACGTATAGCAAGATACGAGACCTCGAAGAACTTGTTTCAGTCGAGGCTGGCCGTCGGATCATCTGTAGGAAAATATGTCCTTAAGATGATAGGCTATATAGAAGAGCTCGCAGACCTTGGGACGACTTTAGAGAACGAGCTATATACAGACTTAGTTCTTCAGTCCCTTCCTTCCACCTACGCCCAGTTTATTCTGAATTACAACATTCAAGGAAAAGAAGTTGAACTTCCAGAACTCCTTAACATGTTGAGGAGTGCAGAGGGCACATTGAAGAAGGCAAGGGAAACACCCACTATGTTTGTTCGCGGTGCTTCCTCTTCCGGGTCCAAGGCAAAGGCCAAAGGAAGGAAGAAGAAGGCCGCTACCAAACCAAGAGGTGGTGTTGGTAAGGTGGGAGTAAAAGGATAGGCAAAGGTTGCGGTGCCAGTAGTGGCAAAGAACGAGTGCTTCCACTGTCGTAGGGAAGGCCATTAGAAGCAAGATTGCAAAGCTTGGATTTCTAAGAACCAGGACCCGAAGCAAGCTGTGGCTTCGACTTCAGGTGTGTTTGTAATTGAAAATTGTCTGTCAATCAACTCTACTTCCTGGGTATTGGATACCGGATCAGTATCTCATATATGCAATTCATTGCAGGCACTGAGAAACTGTAGTGTGCTGAAGGTTGGTGATATAACCCTCCAGGTTGCTAACGGAGATAGCGTGGGTGCTGTGTCCGTAGGGGATTATCACCTTGGATTGACGAGTGGACATATTTTGGTTTTGCGCAACTGTTTTTGTGTACCTAGTTTAACATGTAATATCATATCAGTATCATTGTTATCAAAAGAAGGTTATGATTTCACGTTTGTAAGCGATGTTGTTAACATCCACCTTAATCATGGTTTGATTAGGTCCGGTACACTAGATAACGGTATATATGTGTTAAATCAATTACAGATTTTCAATGTCCAGAACACACTAAAAAGAAAGTCTCCAAATATAAATCAGGCTTTCTTATGGCATTATAGACTAGGTCACATCAATCTGACAAAGTAAACTAAGTTACGTAGAGAAGGATATTTGGATCCGTTCGAATATCAATCTTATGCCACTTGTCAATCATGTCTCAAAGGAAAGATAACAAAGACTCCATTCACTGGACATGGAGTAAGAGCGAGCGAGCTCTTAGGAGTCATACACAGCGATATATGTGGTCCAATGTCTATACATGCAAGAGGTGGCTTTTAATATTTCATTACTTTTACTGATGATTACTCTAGGTATGGATTCATTTTCTTAATAAAACATAAATCCGAGGCCTTAGAGAAACTCCAAGAATATAAGAATGAAGAAGAAAACTAAACCGGCAAATGTATCAAGACACTGAGATCTGATCGAGGTGGTGAATACTTAAGTGCCAAGTTCCAGGGTTACCTAAAAGAGAAAGGAATTCTCTCTCAACTTACTCCTCCATACACTCCACAGCATAACGGTGTATCGGAAAGACGGAACCGAACCCTATTGGATATGGTACGTTCCATGATGAGTAATGCTGAGTTACCGCGATCTTTCTGAGGTTATGCGCTAGAATCAGCTGCATATCATTTGAACAGGGCTCCAACCAAGACTGTGCCAACCACACTATATCAGATGTGGAGTGGAAGAAACCCTATCTTCAGTATCTGAAGATATCGTGATGTCCAGCTTTTGTTAAAAAGCAGCATGCGAACAAACTCGAGGCATGATCAATGCAGTATAAGTTTGTGGGATATCCAAAGAACTCCAAGGGGTATTTTTTCTTTTACGCAAAGGAAAAAAAGGTATTTGTTTCTCGTAATGCCCATTTTCTAGAACATCAGATTTTAGAAAAGGAAACAAGTGGGAGCGAAATAGAACTAGAAGAAATTCCAGAACCACAAACTACTACTGAAAGTTTGGTAGAACCAGAAGTTCAAGAAGAACAGGACATTCCCGCACCCCTCCGCAGGAGTAGTAGGCCGCCTCATCCGCCTGAGAGATACTACGGTTTTCGCATAGACGGGGATAGAGAACATTGCGTCGTTGATAATGATGAACCTACTAGATTCCAGCAGGCCATCCAGAGTGGCGACTCGGTAAGATGGCTGGATGCAACGCGGACCGAGATGGAGTCCATGTACAGCAACAAAGTATGGACTTTGGACTTTGCTCCAGATGGGGAAAAACCCATAGGATGCAAGTGGATCTTCAAGAAAAAGATTCGTGTAGATGAACAGGTGGATACCAATAAGACTAGATTTGTTGCAAATGGTTTTCGTCAAAGACAAGGTTTGGACTATGACGAAACTTTTTCTCCAGTGGCTATGCTCAAATCCATTTGGATCCTTCATGCCATTGCCGCCTTCCATGATTATAAGATCTGGCAGATGGACGTAAAGACGTCTTTTCTAAATGGTAATTTAGAAGAGTGCGTCTATATGGATCAGCTAGAAGGCTTCAATCAGAGTGGGAGCAGCGGGAAAGTGTGCAAGTTGCTTAAGTCCATTTATGGACTAAATCAGGCATCGCGGAGTTGGAACATCTGTTTTGATGAAACGGTCAAAAAATATGACTTTATCAAAAATCCGGATGAACCATGTATATATAGTAAAATTGTAGCACGAACTATCGTATTCCTCGTCTTGTATGTGGATGACATTCTCTTGATAGGAAATGACATTCCTATGCTACAATCTGTCAAAGGATTCTTGTCACACAGGTTCTCCATGAAAGACCTGGGTGATGCCTCTTACATACAGGGGGTCCAGATCTATCGTGATAGATCTAAAAGGATGTTGGGACTTTCGCAGTACAGGTATATCAACACTATACTGAAAAGATTCAGTATGGAAGATTCTAAGCGCGGTAGTTTACCAGCTTGTCACGGAATCACCCTATCCAAAGAGATGTCTCCCAAGACTGATTTGGAAAGGGAACGCATATTAGTTATACCCTATGCTTCTGCGGTAAGCTCTATAATGTATGCGATGTTGTGTACCAGACCAGATGTAGCTTACGCACTGAGCGTGGTAAGCAGGTATCAGTAAGACCCACGGGTGAAGCACTGGATAGAAGTAAAGAACATTATTAAGTACCTGAGAAGGACTAAGGATATGTTCTTGGTTTACTGCAGAAAAGACATCAAGATCGAGGCTTTTGCTGACTCCAGCTTCCAGAGTGACAAGGATGACTCTAAGTCCATGTCAGGTTATGTCTTTACCCTCAATGGAAGGGCGGTATGCTGGAAGAGTTCCAAGCAGGACACCGTTGCTGACTTGACGATGGAAGCGGAGTATATCGCTGCATGCGATGCCGCAAAAGAAGCAGTCTGGATGAAGTTCCTCACAGAACTTCAGATGGTTCCATCCATTGTTGATCCAATACTCTGTGTTGTGACAACAACGGTGCTATAGCTTTAGCAAAGGAACCCAGGTCCTATCAGAAGTCCAGACACATCTTAAGGCGGTATCACCTGATCAGGGAGATCATAGATCGCCGGAGGAATGAGGTCCGGAGTGTTGCTATAGAGGAGAACACTGCAAATCCATTCAGAAAGACCTTACCCCAGACTCGGTTTGAGAGGCTATTCGAGATGATAGGTCTTCGATACGCCAGTACATGGCCCTAGTGCAAGTGGGAGATTGTTAGTGTATATGCCCTAGCGGCCATTATTGTATCATACTAGCTTGTATATTACTTAATGGAAACTTGGGATATTCACAGTTATATTAACAGTCTTGCTAAACATGGTAGTACGCTACTTGATTTATGTCTATCTTAATATGTGAATATGTTCGTATATCGTGAATACATATTGATAGAGCCCTTAGGATCTTGCTTGACTACCAACGTTGTGATGGCAGTCACACTAGTAGGGGCTGGGTAGTCTACAAGCACATCCTTTTTCAGGTCCCTAGTCGTAGGATTATCGAGACAGGGCATCGATACTTCGGAGTAGACTAGTGTGTACGCTTCTCATCCCAGCAGAGAAAATGGTCTGTCCCACAGCCATTAGCACGTTTTACTGGAGATAGTATATAGGTGCACGTTGGGTTACGGGTACACCGGACAGGACTCCTAGTGAGCTGTTGGTAGGTATTACACCCGTCATCAGTTAACATTTCCCAGATGACATGAGTACAGGATAGTCCGCAGACTTGACACTGCTGCTTCGTCTTGAGTGTGTTCCCACTGTTCTTAGATTGCTACCCCACCACGGCTCAAAGGAGTTATGCAAACAGGTAGCAGTTGGGTGCAGTCCCGAAGCACTTGGAGGCAATGGCGGTTAGATAGGATTCGTCTCTCCCGGTATTGGGAGTTGATATCGCGCTGTGTTTAGGAGAGCCATTACGCATGTCCCTGGCCAGGGCAAACGAGATTTACTGGTAGTATTTCCAGTAGCTTCTCAAGGTGTAATGGGCTTCACGCCGACACGACTTATACCGCTTTTAGAGTACTGACGCTTGCCACCCACCTAGGCCTGATAGGCGATAGTCTTAGACGAATAGACCGGACTGTACGGAGATTGTCACATCAGGCTCAGTAGGAGTTCGGATGGGTTTCTTCATCGGCCTTCTTATCGACATCCACCGGGGGACCGTTACGTACAGCTAGTGCCGCTTGTGGTCTGTGGTTAAACCCACTGCTGGCGTACTGTCGAGTCTTTAGAGTCCCACACAGAGAGTTTACCTGCTTCAGGCGAAACGATATAGAGGTCGTATGGTTTTACGACAGGGTTCAGACACATACGTGTTTTTACACACGTACGATGTTCGGACAGTTTATACTAGCAGGCTTTGGTTTAAGCCAGATTCTAGTATTGGATTAATGGATTTATAGAGTGTTAGTATTTCTGTGTTTTCACGGATGGGAGGGGCATTCTCGTAATTAGTCGAGAAGCTTATAGAAGATTGATGAGTTGGAGGCTTAGCTGGAATTTGCATTAAATAGATTAGTGACTCATGGTGTGATTCATCCAAATGAGTTAATGAAGCATTTATTACATAATGACTCATGAGATGATTCACCCAAATAGAGTTAATGAAGTATGGTTGATATTATTATTATGTTATTCATTTAATAATTATCATGCTTCATATATATTCACAAATGAGTTATAATTCATTATCATTCTCACTCACACCTTCTCTCTCTTCAAGCTCTCTCTCTTCAAAGAACTAACCCTAACCTGTCATGTATTGAGATCCAAGGGTTAGCAAGACTAATAGATCCCTAATCCTCTTCTATATCCTCTAGGTTACCTTCCTTAGCACTCATAGTCACCTAGTTACCTCAAGTGAGAGGTTAAGGCTTAGAGAAGTAGCTCTCGGGTGGATCTTCTATCACATCTGGGAGGCCGACGAGGAGGTGATCAACAAGAACAAGAAGGACTTGATTCATTAGGTATAATTATATATCATAGTAGCTAAACACTTCAATATAGTTGTTAGTTAGGGTTTAGCAAAGATCTATAAAGTTAGTCGATGTTAATTTAAACAAAATGATTGTTTTACCTATTCCGCCTCCCCGCATCATGTGGGGTGTCTAACGTCGACTTACAGGATGAATACATCGCTGCCAACGATGCTTCCAAAGAGGCTGTCTGGATGAAGAAGTTCATAACTGAACTTGGAGTGGTTCCATCCATTGAGTATCCGATACCTTTGTATTGTGATAACAATGGAGCAGTGGATTTGGACAAGAAACCCAGGTCCCATCAGCGATCCAGACATATTCTGAGGCGGTATCACCTGATCAGGGAGATAGTTGATCACCGGGTGATCGAGGTCTGGAGTGTTGACACGAAAAATAACACAGTGGATCCACTCACGAAGGCCATTCTCCAAATACAGTTCGAGAGACTCCTCGGGATGTTAGGTATGTGATACTACAGCAGCTGGCCCAAGTGCAAGTAGGAGATTGTTAGTTGTATGTATGCCTTAGAGGCCATTATTGGACATATGATGTATATTATAGTGGATGCTTGGACATATATAGAGGGGACTTTCTTGCTCGACTTGATAGTATGCTATCTAGTTGCTCTTTATCTTAATATGTATACTTATCTCTTGATACTATGTTATGGTTACATGTTGGTAAAGCCCTTAGGATGTCTACTTGACTAGCAGGATTATGATGCAGATCATACTAATGGGACTATGGTAGTCCATAAGTTCATTTTTAATGTTCCTAGTCGTGGGTGTATCGAGACCGGGCATCGATATACCATAGTAGACTAGCGTATTGTAAGTGCACGGCGGCGCCCCGGCCGTCAATCCGACGGCCAAATGCGGAAGCGGTGAAAAACTTAAATTTTTGGGAACTTAGCAAACCGGCACCACCGCGCACTATAACCCGGATCGAACCATTAACTAGTCCTAGCTAACTATAAGATGAGAAAGAGATATACCGACGATCCAAGTCCTCCGGTCTTCTCGTCATCGTCCCGATCTCCTGCGGAATGTCCCGTCTCCTCCTCGTCGCCGGAAGTGCACCACATCGCCTACTTCTTTTACGGGCTCCCACCTCAATGCCGAGGCAACTCGAGCACGAAGCCGGCTACTCGACGTGCCCAAGGTTCGCTGTAGAATATAATGTGGATTACATGTCTCATTTGGGATTATGGAGTTGCCTTTTGTGGAGGAATTGAAGTGAACTTTTGGAGAGGGAGTTGTAGGGATTTTCAAAAGCTCAAGATACAAAAAACCCTCCTCATGAAATGAAATCCCCCCTCTAAAAATGAATGGCCGCCCCCCCCATTTTTGGTGTGATTGGAGAGAGAGAGAGAGAATGGCTTGATCAATAATGCAAAGAAAATGATGGCTTGGAAAGTCCAACACTCAACAACCATCTCCTCTCCCATCATCACAACCAAAGTCAAGAAATCATGAAAACAAAGTCAAGAAGTCAAGGTAAGGTGCAACCATGATGAAGTCAAAAAGTCAAGTGATCATGACACAAGAATATGCAAAGACCCCCTCCACAAATGCCTATTTGCAACAATGCAAATAAGCCCTCCTCCACCAAACTTCGGCCAATGAACGATACAAAGGAAATTGGCCGAAACGGAAAGCGAACTGGCAACTCCAGAAAACTGGTCCCGTAATAAATTACAGGAAAACCCCGATACTGTGCATACACACCCGCATCTGTATTTCGACCGAAATACAAAAGCAATGAGACAAAATCTACACTTTACTATACTAGGATCCGGCTTATACCAAAGCCGGCTAGTAATATCCGTTCGATCCTGATCCGTGAAATACCACACGTATCTGATCGAACCCTGCCATATAACCATACGGCCTATAGTACAAACTGTCCGATCCTGATTCGTGCAATACCGCACGTATCTGATCGGACCCTGCCATATCTCCATACGGCCTCTACAACCTTTCGCCCGAAAGCTGAGTAACTGAAATGTGGGGGACTCTAAAGACTCATCAACACCTTGGTTATGGATTTAACCACTAGCACGTTATGTAAGTGCACGGCGGCGCCCCGGCCGTCGATCCGACGGCCAAAAGCGGAAGCGGTGATAAACTTAAATTTTGCGGACTTAGCAAACCGGCACCACCGCGCACTAAACACCCGGATCGTAACCATTAACAAGTCTAAGCAAACTATAAGAAGGGTTAGAGATATACCGACGATCCAAGTCCTCCGGTCTTCTCGTCATGGTCCCGATCTCCTGCGGAAAAACCCCGTCTCCTCCTCGTCGCCGGAAGTGCACCACATCGCCTACTTTGTTTACGGGCTCCCACCTCAATGCCGAGGCAACTCGGGCACGAAGCCGGCTACTCGACGTGCCCAAGATTTGCTGTAGAATGTGTAGTGAGCTATTGTCTCTATTGGGGTTGAAGGAGTTGCCATATGGTGGAGGAAAAGATACAAGCTTTTGGAGAGGAGCTAGGAATTTTGGAGAGTCTTCTTGTGTGATTTTTGGAGCATGAAGAGAACCAAAAATTGCCACACCAAAATCAATTACCCACCACCTTAAAGAATGGCCGGCCCTTGTAGGAAAAAGGAGAGAGGGAAAAGTCAAGGGGGAGGTAACCATATGAATCATGCAAGAGAGAGAGAGAGGAATGGTTATCATGAAAAACAATGATACCAAAACAAAACCCATACTCCACCACCAACCACCAACCTCATCATCAACAACCATGATGAGCCAAAAGTCATGCCATCATGACAAGAAGAAGTCAAGGTCAATGAAAAGATGTCATGATAAAACAATATGCAAAGACCCCCTCCACAAACACTTATTTGCAACTATGCAAATAAGCCCTCCTCCACCAAACTTCGGCCAATGAACGATACAAAGGAAATCGGCCGAAACGAAAAGCAAACTGGCAACTCCAGAAAACTGGTCCCGTAATAAATTACAGGAAAAACCCCGATACTGTGCATACACACCCGCATTTGTATTCCGACCGAAATACAAATGCAATGAGACAAAATCTACACTGTACTATACTAGGATCCGGCTTAAACCAAAGCCGGCTAGTAATATCCGTTCGATCCTGATCCGTGCAATACCGCACGTATCTGAACGAACCCTGCCATATAACCATACGGCCTATAGTACAAACTGTCCGATCCTGATCCGTGCAATACCGCACGTATCTGATCGGACCTTGCCATATCTCCATACGGCCTCTACAACCTTTCGCCCGAAAGCTGAGTAACTAAATGTGGGGGACTCTAAAGACTCATCAACACCTTGGTTGTGGATTTAACCACTAGCACGTCAGAGGTATAAGCCAATACGTAACGGGCTACCAGGTACTGACTAAAAGGGATGTCTGTGAGCGAACTCAGCCTGACAACCCTACTGAGCCTGTCAGTGACAATATCCGTACAGTCCGGTCCGTTCGTCTATGAGTATCGCATGGCGGGCCTAGGGGGTTGGTAAAAGTCAGACCCCCAAAAGCGGTACAAGTCGTGTCGGAGTGTAGCCCAGAACACCCTGAGATACTACTGGAATACCTACCAGTAAATCTCCTTGCCTTGGCCAAGGACTTTGTGTAATGGCTCTCCTAGACACAGCACGACCTCACCCCCAATACCGGGAGAGACGAACCCCTGAAGATACGCTCACTGCCTCCATGTGGCTCGGGACTGTACCCAACTAAAACCTGTTTGCACGACTCCTTTGAGCCGTGGTAAGGTAGTAATCAAAGTACAGTGGGAACTCACACGAGACAAATGACGATCCCCAGGTCGATGAACTAACCTGCACACATGTCACCAGGGAACTGCCATCTGACGTCTTGTATATGACCAACTAGCATGTTCCCGGCGAGTCCTGTCCGGTGTACTCATAACCCAATGAGCACCTGTATACATCTTAGGTGATCCAACTGACACCAGTGGCTTGTGAGACCGGCCACCGCCCCTCGTCGGGGTCTCGACTGTATACACTAGTCTACTAATGGAGTATCGATGCCCAGTCTCGAAACTCCCACGACTAGGGACCTTTTAAGGATAAGCTTATAGACCCCAGCTCCCACTTATATGATCGCCCTCATACTGCTGGTGGTCAAGCAAGAATCCTAGGGGCTCTATCAACGTGTAATAGCGACGTGTCAGGTCACCTAAAGCAGTACACGATGATAAAGGTAAACCAGATAGCATACTATCATCTCGAGTAAGACTGTCCTACCGGGATAGGTCCTCCCTCAATCATTACAATCACGTACCTGTGACCTAATAATTGACTCTGAGGGCACTATCTCCAACACGTTAGAGGTATAAGCCAATACATAACGGGCTACCAGGTATTGACCAAAAGGGACGTCTGTGAGCGAACTCAGCCTGACACCCTACTGAGCCTGTCAGTGACAATATCCGTACAGTCCGGTCCGTTCGTCTATGAGCATCGCATGGCGGGCCTAGGGGGTTGGTAAAAGTCAGACCCCCAAAAGCGGTACAAGTCGTGTCGGAGTGTAGCCCAGAACACCCTGAGATACTACTGGAATACCTACCAGTAAATCTCCTTGCCTCGGCCGAGGGCTTCGTGTAATGGCTCTCCTAGACACAGCACGACCTCACCCCCAATACCGGGAGAGACGAACCCCTGAAGATACGCTCACTGCCTCCATGTGGCTCGGGACTGTACCCAACTAAAACCTGTTTGCACGACTCCTTTGAGCCGTGGTAGGGTAGTAATCAAAGTACAGTGGGAACTCACACGAGACAAATGACGATCCCCAGGTCGATGAACTAACCTGCACACATGTCACCAGGGAACTGCCATCTGACGTCTGGTATATGACCAACTAGCATGTTCCCGGCGAGTCCTGTCCGGTGTACTCATAACCCAATGAGCACCTGTATACATCTTAGGTGATCCAACTGACACCAGTGGCTTGTGAGACCGGCCACCGCCCCTCGTCGGGGTCTCGACTGTATACACTAGTCTACTAATGGAGTATCGATGCCCAGTCTCGAAACTCCCATGACTAGGGACCTTTTAAGGATAAGCTTATAGACCCCAGCTCCCACTTATATGATCGCCCTCATACTGCTGGTGGTCAAGCAAGAATCCTAGGGGCTCTATCAACGTGTAATAGCGACGTGTCAGGTCACCTAAAGCAGTACACGATGATAAAGGTAAACCAGATAGCATACTATCATCTCGAGTAAGACTGTCCTACCGGGATAGGTCCTCCCTCAATCATTACAATCATGTACCTGTGACCTAATAATTGACTCTGAGGGCACTATCTCCAACACGTTAGAGATATAAGCCAATACATAACGGGCTACCAGGTATTGACCAAAAGGGACGTCTGTGAGCGAACTCAGCCTGACACCCTACTGAGCCTGTCAGTGACAATATCCGTACAGTCCGGTCCGTTCGTCTATGAGCATCGCATGGCGGGCCTAGGGGGTTGGTAAAAGTCAGACCCCCAAAAGCGGTACAAGTCGTGTCGGAGTGTAGCCCAGAACACCCTGAGATACTACTGGAATACCTACCAGTAAATCTCCTTGCCTCGGCCGAGGGCTTCGTGTAATGGCTCTCCTAGACACGGCACGACCTCACCCCCAATACCGGGAGAGACGAACCCCTGAAGATACGCTCACTGCCTCCATGTGGCTCGGGACTGTACCCAACTAAAACCTGTTTGCACGACTCCTTTGAGCCGTGGTAGGGTAGTAATCAAAGTACAGTGGGAACTCACACGAGACAAATGACGATCCCCAGGTCGTTGAACTAACCTGCACACATGTCACCAGGGAACTGCCATCTGACGTCTGGTATATGACCAACTAGCATGTTCCCGGCGAGTCCTGTCCGGTGTACTCATAACCCAATGAGCACCTGTATACATCTTAGGTGATCCAACTGACACCAGTGGCTTGTGAGACCGGTCACCGCCCCTCGTCGGGGTCTCGACTGTATACACTAGTCTACTCTGGAGTATCGATGCCCTGTCTCGAAACTCCCACGACTAGGGACCTTTTAAGGATGTGCTTATAGACTACCAGCTCCCACTTATATGATCGCCCTCATACTGCTGGTGGTCAAGCAAGAATCCTAGGGGCTCTATCAACGTGTAATAGCGACGTGTCAGGTCACTTAAAACAGTACACGATGATAAAGGTAAACCAGATAGCATACTATCATCTCGAGTAAGACTGTCCTACCGGGATAGGTCCTCCATCAATCATTGCAATCACGTACCTGTGACCTAATAATTGACTCTGAGGGCACTATCTCCAACAATCTCCCACTTGCACTCAAGGCTAATTATTGCGATGTCGCATACTCACAGCCCGTGTGATACCGAACACCCAACTCCTCTACTAGTCAGTCTCACAAAGCTCGTTTGCGAAACTTTTGCGTTCGAGGAATAGCCTCAGTGAGTGGATCCGCTTTGTTATTTCTTTCTATGTCTCTCTATATCTCAAGTTCGCGGAGAAACCCATCTCCCGAAAAGAGCAATACCTGTCTTAGAATGTGTCTGGATGTCTGATGGGACATAGCTCATAAATGAACTCCAAATCTAAACTTCTTAGACTGTATCGTCAACTGAACTTAATCAGTATCCTGCGCCATGCCACCCTCAGTATTGCCTTGGACCACCTGTCCAAAATACTGCCCCTCGTCAGAAGGAAAAATATAGCTCTGACAACTTCCTTGTCGTCCATGTCACCTTGGAAGCCTGGAATGATAACTGTTTCCCGAATGAGGCTGTCGTTATCATATCCCTAGAACATCCACTTATGTTCTAAAACTGCTTCTGACCGTTTCTCCAGGATTGGATTAATGTCAGCTTATTGCATCTAGTGCAAGAACAATGTCTGGTGTGGTACTTGACATCTCATGATTGACTCAATTGCCTGAGCAAGTGATCTGCCAATCATGCACATCCCTCTCCCCTTTAGTCTGTAAGACACCTTTGGAGAGGGTGACTCCATCTTCTGCAGGTATACTACCGTGCCAGAAGTCGTCCATTCTAAATACTCTTAGAATGCTGTCTAAGTACCCTGATTGGGAAACCACCCAAATCTAGATCTAAAACCATAGATCTAGTAACCAGTATGTCTGATATAAGTCTAAGTCCTATGTGGAGAAACCACTGTGTGACGACCAAAGTACAACCGATTGTAGTATAGGAGTTTCCTTTCCTACTCTGTGTATGTCATCCAAATACCAGGATATCACACCTTACTACCTTCTCAACAGATCCATCCCCTATTCTGATGAAGTCAAACCTATGACTGTCACGTCAGAAATAGATGATCTATCTCCGCTACATCTGCTTTAGTCTATAAATAGACATAAGCTTCCTGTCCACCAATGCTTCCGCTGCTCCCACTGACTACGACAACCCTCTGGCAGAGTCATATAGACGTCTACTTCTAAAACTAGCTTAGAACGACGCTATACTCATCCTCCCGCCAGGTCTCGCAGCCTGGAACAACAGCAATGGTAATTGTGGGTAAACAAGAACTTCCCTGTCACCGTCCTTGAGGCTACCGTAGTACCTCTCGGGTGCCTGAAGTTACCCACCTTATCTGCGGAGTGGCCAATGGAATGTCAATCCAGATTGAATCTTTAGGTTCCTTATTAAATCTTCAGTAATCGTTTGTGGTTCAGGAATCACTTCCAGTTCTACCATACTCCCACTACTGTTTTCTGAAAAAATCCATTTTTAATAAAACTGTGGCGAGTCTAGAACAATATCGCTATTGTTCATCCAGATGGTAGAAAGTCAACCCTCGTCATAGCCTGGGTCAACCCACAAACTGCCATTACAGAAACGTGCCTTGAGTTATCCAGAGTCTGGTTTTAATCATAAGCTGGACAACTCCCCGTACCTTAACAATGTTAAGATACGAACTGTTCTATATCCTATATAGGACCAGAGGCACTGATTTAATTGAACTAGATTCAAATCATGCAACTGTCTCCAGTGCATATCAACTAAATGGAAGGAGGCCGATCAGCGTTACTCAACTTAGGAATGCTTCCAATTATGAGTAAGCTGAAAAAGAAGCAAGTTCTCTTAATCACTACTATCAACTGAATACCATATACAAGTATCTACATCTTCGATCGCTTTGAAGAATCCCGATACTTGCTACACCTGGTTCTCTACTCTATTCAAATACCTATAACTTCTCAAAATCAGACCCTGTGTTTCCGCGAAACACCTGTCTAAAAACTAGAGAAGTCATAAGTAAACCGAATATAGTACGAGGACCAACCCCTCTGTCCTGATGGACCCTGGACAACATACAATACTCTGTATAAGTCCCTTGAGTCTGATAACTCATTCACTGTGTGTCGTTGGTTGGAAACTGTACTTATGGTTAAGAAGAATTACACCGATGTTTAATGCTCCTTACCTAACCATCCACTGATATAGGTAAATGTCGTAGACATAATTTCAGAAAGGTGTATCTCACTCTATGAAAATAGACGTACAGATATATCAATTTGAAATTGGTGCATAAATGCGGATATTCAAAACCAAATATTTGCCGTCCGGCAAACAACCCAGGTGATTTCCTCAAATATCACCGATTACAACGAATCCCGATATAATGAGGATAATCAACCAATTCCCAATAACTTACTCCCACTCATCATCTGTAAAACCATACAGATGTGAGAATCGTACCTGGTAAATACATACCCTGGAGTAAGTATCTAATCGGGAAATCAGTTTTCCTTTAACAGTACACAGTGAGACTGAAACATTGAAATGTTTCGATAGGGTATCCTGGTATTCCTAGTAATGCCTATTCCAGATTCACGACTGTAACCGTATAATTCTTTGCCACCTCTCCAAATCCCTTCATATGTCTTTAGTCTTTACCTTCTGCACACCCCTTTAGGCCAAATGGTTTTCTTCCTTCCCTACCGTTCGGAAGAAGACTATCCAATAAGCATAATGGGTGTACTGTCCCAATCCTAGGAACACTCGCAATGAGAGAGGGTGAAGATAAAAGACAACCGAATAAACCTTATTCCTATTTCTCCTGAACCAGAATCCATCCCCGAACTGGAACAAGTTCCTTTCGAGTTCGTATATAACCATACGATGGAATATCCAAATAAACTGTGGATCTTCGTAGTGATACGGAGTGTCCTGGAGAAATACAAAGGTGATTTGGGAGTGGTAATGAAATACCTGGTTTGGTCGTGAATATCTGTTGCAATTTACTTTGCCCTCTTACTAATCCCTTTATTTTGTCTTAACTTAATACCTTCTGTACACCATCGTTAGGCTAATTGGTTTTCTTCATTACCTACCGGTCGGCACCAGCCTAAGGTTTGGAAGAAGACTATACAATTTGCGTAATAGGTGTACTATCTCCTAAACCAAGGAGCACTCGCAACCTGAGAGAAGGTAAAAGGAAAAGACAACTGAATAGTCCTATCCGTTTTCTCCAGAACCTGAAACCATCCTCGAATAAATTCTTTCGAGTTCGTATCTAACCATACGATGGTTTTGTCCAATGGAAGTGGACGTTCGTAGTAACACGGGGTGTCCTGGAGAAAAGGGTAAAAGTAGGAGTGGCAATGAGGTTCGCAACTCTGACAATCCAAAAGCCGGTGTCAAGAAGGTTCGGTCAACTTGGTCACTGAGTCATAGTCTTAGGGTCGGGTCAATGGTCGCTGCCAAAGAGAGAGAGAAAAGAAACACTCAGCGTGCACTCTAACCTAGATCAGAATGGTTACCAATTTATCTAATCTGGAAACCTCCCACTGTACCTCAAATTCTCCTCCAAACCTGAAAGAAGAATTAGTCGGGATCAGCCGAGGAGTATACCAACTCATCAGTGGGAATCGGGATCCAACTCTCATCGCATGACAACGTGACGGAATCCGCTCACGTCATCACACTCCAGAAGGTATGCGCATATCTGGCAAGTTTCAGTTCTTTTGAAACTCCCGGTGTGATTTCTGCCCCATGCTCTTATGACCTTGACGAAGGCCAACAAATCATAAGTCACATGTCAAGTTCTACCCGTCATTCTCCAGGTTGATTTGAACCCACCCGCACAAGCCCTTGACGAAGGCCAACAAGGCTATACGACTGTCCCAAACCAACGCATCTATCTATGCTGCAGAAAGGCAACAAGCAGCTACCATACACTATGCCTTGACGAAGGCCAACAAACATAGCATGAATACTACGTGCTACCCGTCTGAAACGACGGAGGGCTACGAATGGTTTCTGGCGAAAACCTTTAACGTAATGAACTTGATATCGTTGAAGGAACGGATAGCTTTTTGAAAATATAGTGACGACAACTTCCGCTAAAGAGGTCACTCCCGGTGAAGGGATCTCGGCTCTTTCCCCGTAGAATGGGGTGCAGGATATTCCAACTGAATACCACGGTGCAAAGCAAAAGTAATCGGCTATAGTGAAGTTAATGCCCTGACGCAAACTTTTTGTCCAAGGGGTCACTCCCGGTGAAGGGATCTCGGCCCTTGCCTCGTCGACTGAGGAGCAGGATATTCTAAATGAATACCGCGATGCAAAACAAAAGTGAACGTCCTTGCAATAACAGCCTTTTGAAAAGTGTTCCAACAACATCAGATTAGGTTTGTTTTTAACTTGCATTGATCCGAATCAACGCAGTCCCATCAATTGATCACACCACAAAGAACGAAAATATACTGATGTACGTATATGCCATCCGCATTCGCCACTGGGTCCCGTCATTACCCGTTAGGTTAGCTAACTAACGACAGAGCGGGGACTGGACTAGCGCGGATGCAAAACATATACAACATCTACTAATATATATACCAATATATTATATTTCGCTCAAGGCGTGAATAAAAGCAACATCACAGAAATGTACAGCATCACAGAAACAATACAGATATCTGGGATCCCCGGGTTTCACAGAGCCACTGCTGAAACCCGACGTTCCCCTGGTCGTGTGGATAGCCTGTGCAATGTAATCCTAGACCCCTACGGGCGCGGCAAGTCACCCGCCAAAACCTGAAGCGAGGCAGCCCCCTTCAGCACCGTGAATGGACCACCCAGCACTTCACGGAATCCGGTAACTTGGGCACCCCTCCTGGGTCAACCTGTACCCCCTACGAGTGCGGCGAATAGCCCGCCAATCCTAGAGCGAAGCCCCCTCCGTCCCAATGCCATGAGATGCGGGCTTGTTTCCCTCTAGAACCCGGCTATCCGTGCACCCCTCCGCGGGGTAAGCCTAGTACAGAAAGTAAAATATACATACAACGGGTACATCGACCGCAACCTGGCCGTGCCCCAAAATAATAATACAAACAGGCAGTGACGGCAGTCCACATGTCGGACGCTCGCCCCGCAATAACAAATGTACATAATACAATCACAACTGTACTAGCATTGCATCCAGGCTATCCCCCACGACCGATCCGCAACATCACAGCAAAAACAGAACATCAACGTGAAAGTCACGTTCGCAAATCCGTCTAACCGGGCTATAGCAGTTAGAATGGATTTACCGATCAAGTGACATTCACGGTCGCAGATATAATGTAAATACTGTGAAAAAATGTGTTTAAAATATCCGACCGATCAAATTTTTAACAAGTGGGCCCCAAGTGTTACTGCAGCACATCAAGAATTTCTGGGCCCAATATTAATATTCCAAAAACCCTGTTTCCAGCCCAGAAGCCCACTGGAAAATTTCGACCAACTGAAGATTCCAAACTGCGGCGGAACCGCGGCCCTGAGTGGGATTTGGCCGCGGTTCCGCGCTCCACTTAAAAGATCACTTTGTCGAATTTTTCCAGAGAGCTTAGAAGTACCTGTATAGTACTTTTATACAACCTGAAAAAAATTTCGAGACTGAAAAATTTCAACAGAAACTGATGCTGAAGGAAATGCGGGTTTTGGGATTTTTGATCGATCCGAAATGCAAAACACATTAAACCAAGCTAGACTAAGTTAATGGCGAGGCTCTGATACCACTGTAAGTGCACGGCGGCGCCCCGGCCGTCAATCCGACGGCCAAATGCGGAAGCGGTGAAAAACTTAAATTTTTGCGAACTTAGCAAACCGGCACCACCGCGCACTATAACCCGGATCGAACCATTAACTAGTCCTAGCTAACTATTAGATGAGAAAGAGATATACCGACGATCCAAGTCCTCCGGTCTTCTCGTCATCGTCCCGATCTCCTGCGGAATGTCCCGTCTCCTCCTCGTCGCCGGAAGTACACCACATCGCCTACTTCTTTTACGGGCTCCCACCTCAATGCCGAGGCAACTCGGGCACGAAGCCGGCTACTCGACGTGCCCAAGGTTCGCTGTAGAATATAATGTGGATTACATGTCTCATTTGGGATTATGGAGTTGTCTTTTGTGGAGAAATTGAAGTGAACTTTTGGAGAGGGAGTTGTAGGGATTTTCAAAAGCTCAAGATACAAAAAACCCTCCTCATGAAATGAAATCCCCCCTCTAAAAATGAATGGCCGCCCCCCCCCCATTTTTGGTGTGATTGGAGAGAGAGAGAGAATGGCTTGATCAATAATGCAAAGAAAATGATGGCTTGGAAAGTCCAACACTCAACAACCATCTCCTCTCCCATCATCACAACCAAAGTCAAGAAATCATGAAAACAAAGTCAAGAAGTCAAGGTAAGGTGCAACCATGATGAAGTCAAAAAGTCAAGTGATCATGACACAAGAATATGCAAAGACCCCCTCCACAAATGCCTATTTGCAACAATGCAAATAAACCCTCCTCCACCAAACTTCGGCCAATGAACGATACAAAGGAAGTTGGCCGAAACGGAAAGCAAACTGGCAACTCCAGAAAACTGGTCCCGTAATAAATTACAGGAAAACCCCGATACAGTGCATACACACCCGCATCTGTATTTCGACCGAAATACAATAGCAATGAGACAAAATCTACACTGTACTATACTAGGATCCGGCTTATACCAAAGCCGGCTAGTAATATCCGTTCGATCCTGATCCATGCAATACCGCACGTATCTGATCGAACCCTGCCATATAACCATACGGCCTATAGTACAAACTGTCCGATCCTGATTCGTGCAATACCGCACGTATCTGATCGGACCCTGCCATATCTCCATACGGCCTCTACAACCTTTCGCCCGAAAGCTGAGTAACTGAAATGTGGGGGACTCTAAAGACTCATCAACACCTTGGTTGTGGATTTAACCACTAGCACGTTAGAGGTATAAGCCAATACATAACGGGCTACCAGGTATTGACCAAAAGGGACGTCTGTGAGCGAACTCAGCCTGACACCCTACTGAGCCTGTCAGTGACAATATCCGTACAGTCCGGTCCGTTCGTCTATGAGCATCTCATGGCGGGCCTAGGGGGTTGGTAAAAGTCAGACCCCCAAAAGCGGTACAAGTCGTGTCGGAGTGTAGCCCAGAACACCCTGAGATACTACTGGAATACCTACCAGTAAATCTCCTTGCCTCGGCCGAGGGCTTCGTGTAATGGCTCTCCTAGACACAGCACGACCTCACCCCCAATACCGGGAGAGACGAACCCCTGAAGATACGCTCACTGCCTCCATGTGGCTCGGGACTGTACCCAACTAAAACCTGTTTGCACGACTCCTTTGAGCCGTGGTAGGGTAGTAATCAAAGTACAGTGGGAACTCACACGAGACAAATGACGATCCCCAGGTCGATGAACTAACCTGCACACATGTCACCAGGGAACTGCCATCTGACGTCTGGTATATGACCAACTAGCATGTTCCCGGCGAGTCCTGTCCGGTGTACTCATAACCCAATGAGCACCTGTATACATCTTAGGTGATCCAACTGACACCAGTGGCTTGTGAGACCGGCCACTGCCCCTCGTCGGGGTCTCGACTGTATACACTAGTCTACTCTGGAGTATCGATGCCCTGTCTCGAAACTCCCACGACTAGGGACCTTTTAAGGATGTGCTTATAGACTACCAGCTCCCACTTATATGATCGCCCTCATACTGCTGGTGGTCAAGCAAGAATCCTAGGGGCTCTATCAACGTGTAATAGCGACGTGTCAGGTCACTTAAAACAGTACACGATGATAAAGGTAAACCAGATATCATACTATCATCTCGAGTAAGACTGTCCTACCGGGATAGGTCCTCCATCAATCATTGCAATCACGTACCTGTGACCTAATAATTGACTCTGAGGGCACTATCTCCAACACGTATAGCTTCTCGACCAATGAGATGGGCGATGGATGATCCCATATCCATTGGTGTTTGACATCAGAGATGGTATACGGTTGCTCAGTGGAGACTGGGTACACTGGATGGACTCGCCGAGAACTCCTAGATGGTATTATACCTGACGTCAGATAGCAGTTCTTTGGTTATACTGGTACGGGTTAGTCTGTAGACCCGAGATCGTCATTGAGTCTTGTGTGATTCCTACTGTGCTTTGCTTTCCACCTTACCACGTCCAAGAAGACGTCCAAAACGGTGGATTTTAGGTATAGTCCCGAGTCACATGGAAGCAATGAGCGATAGGAGGGGATTTCGTCTCTCCCAGTATTAGGGTATATGTCGTGCTGTGATCGATTGGCTATAACTGGAAGTCCCTGGCCAGGGATGATTCAGAGATTTACTGGTAAGTGTTACCTGTAGTTTCTCGTCCCGTTATGAGCCTCGTATTGGCATGACTTATCGAGTTATTAGGGTCTGACGTTTACCACCCCTATACTTGATATGCGACATCTTAGACGAAGAGACCGAACTGTACGGTAGTGTTACTGACAGGCTTTACAGGAGCTAGAGCGAGCTTTCTTGTTGATCTTCTGATCGCTCAATACCCGGGTATCCGTTATGTCCAGCTAGTACCGCTGACGTCTTGTAGGTGTTTGATGTGATCATCACCTACTGCTGGCGTATTGACGAGTCTTTAGAGTTCTACATAGAGGTTTACTGGCTCAGGAAAAAACGAAGTAGGAGCACATATGTGATATGTGCGGGGCCGAGAATAATACAAGTATGTGACACCGTATTCTATTCTCGCGATATTTGTATCAGTCGGTTATATGTGATATAGCCGGGTTATCGAATCAAGTGTTGATTCGATAAGATGGTACATATGATATTTAGGGGTTTTATGTGATATAACAGGGTTATTAAATCACGTGTTGATTTGATAATTTTGTATATAATTGTATATTTGATATACTAGTTTACATTAACTAACATTAGCTCACTTAAGCATTTATTTTTCTCACATGTGCACACTTAATATATATATGATATATACTAATTGTGTTATTTTTGTGTCATGGTTATTGATACACACTATATGGGTGTATGAGACTTACACCATACTAGTTATAATGTGGTGTTTAATTATTTAAAAGTAAATCCAAATTAGTGGATAAATGGTCACATGCAAGAAACTTGTAGAATCTTATGGATGCATTGACTTGGTCCACTAATTTTTTTTTACTTAAGATATTTATTAACCTAACCATTATAAATTATCCATGATTATGTCTCTACATGAGTTAGCTATATGATAAAACTCACCTATGCTTGACTCTCTCACCTCATTAGTTCATTCTTATTTCTTTGCTTCATCTTCTTCAACCTTGAGAAAAAGCTCACTAGCTTTTTGCAAAGTGAGAAAATATTGTGAGAAAAATAAAAATAAAGTGTGCCCACTTCCAACTTCATCATCCTCTACTAGATTAGCACTCTAGTATAGGGTGTTAGCTTCACTAATCTCTTATTAGTGAAGTAGACGCTTGAGTTAGTGTCTCCTCGACGTAAATCATCGTCGGCCTCGAAGACTTCAAGCAAGATCGTTCCTTTCACCTTGAGAAGCCATGCAAGAGTCCGGGAGTTCCATGATCGCAGCGAAGGGACCACTACATGGAGCCATTGAAGCGAAGGACCGGTCTACAAAAGTTGTATTCCGTTAACACTTAGAAGAAAAGATGTTTACTTTATAGTTTTGCTCCTAAAAGTCTAGTTAGATCCATGGTTAGGCTTGTTTGGCACACTATATTTTTAAATATAGCATGTTTGATGCCTTGTGAAACCTTGTTGTTGTGCCTAAGAACCCTACACATTTATCCAGCAATACAAAATCATATCCTTCTTCAACTAAATAAAGAAACCGATGTAATGTTGTATATCAGGTTCGGTATGTAATAACATTCGTTTAGAATCAATGTATTAATACAAGGTAATATTTGCCAACCGGTTTGGCTACAACACTTGAACCATTCTCTAACACTTTAAAGACATATCACCTATTCCCAGTTCTCTACTTTTCAGTAACCCATGTAACATATTCCATATGCGGGATCCTGATCCGGTATTACATACCCAGGACGTAGAGTATACTAAAAAACAGTTCTCAGTAATGAAAACATCCGAAGAATATGCATCAACATGTACTTTCTTCGATTGGGTGGCATGGGAATCCGAATATTTCACTATTTCCTACTCGGACTTATAACAATGATAAGATAGAGCGGAACCAACATTCCCCAGCTCAGTATAATAAGAAGGTTCGGTCAATGCATCCATATTATTATCTTGATTAAAACGTGACATGGTCACTACCAGGAGAGAGAGAGAGAAGAAAATGCGTTCGCTCTTTCAAGATTAGATTGGTTAATTATTTTATCTAATCAGGATGGCTCCCACTGTTTTTATCAAATCTTCCTTCAAACCCGGAAGGGTAAGACTAGCCGGGATTAATTACACCCTACAAGTTCGCCAATTTTTCGGCCAGGCCAGTGTCGGTATTTTCAGGGAGGTTCCCCGTTATTTTGCACAGACCTAATTAAAATAAACCTCGTTTTCCCAGGGACGTAACCCCGTTAACACATTTCTAGACACCTACTTCATCGGCTAATTGTAATGTGTAAAACTCTCCCAGGAGTAAATCTTACTCGTGTTAGTTATATGTATGCCCTAGAGGACATTACTGAACATACGATGTATATTGTAGTGGATGCTTGGACATATATATGGAGGACTTTCTTGCTCGACATGATAGTATGCTATCTGGTTGCTCTTTATCTTAACATGTACGCTGATTGTCTCTATATTACATGTTCATAAAGCTCTTAGGATGAGTACTTGACTACCAGGATTATGATGCAGATCATACTAGTGGGGACAGTGTAGCCGCTAAATACATCCTTTAAATGTTCCTAGTCGTTGGTGTATCAAGATAGGGCATCGATATACCAGAGTAGACTAGCGTATAGCTTCTTGACCCATGTAGATGGGCGAGGATGATCCCATATCCACTGGTGTTTGACATCAGAGACAGTATACGGGTGCTTAGTGGAGACTGAGTACACTGAATGGACTCGCCGAGAACTCCCGGATGGTATTATACCTAACGTCAGATGGAAGTTCTCTGGTGACACTGGTACATGTTAGTCTGTAGACCTGAGATCGTCATAGAGTCTTCTGTGATTCCCACCGTGCTTTGATTTCCATTTTACCACATTCAAGAGAACGTGCAAAACGATGGCTTTTGGGTACAGTCCCGAATCACATGGAGGCAATGAGCGATAGGAGGGGTTTCATGTCTCCCGATATTGGGAGTTGATGTTGCGCTATGCTCGTTTGGCTAAAACAGGAAGTCCCTGGCCAGGGATGCTTTAGAGATATAATGGTAAGTGTTATCAGTATTTTCTCGACCCGTTATGAGCCTCATATCGACACGACTTACCGAGTTACTGGGGTCTGACTTTTACTACACTAGACGAGATATACAACATATCAGACGAAGAGACCGGACTGTACGGTAGTGTTACTGATTGGATTCGCAGGAGTACGAGCATGCTTGCTTATTGATCATCTGATCGCTCAATACCCGGGTAGCCGTTACATTTAGCAGACCGGTTGCGGCTTGTGCATGTTTGATATGATCATCACCTACTGCCGGCGTATTGACGAGTCTTTAGAGTCCTACACAGGGGTTTCCTCACACAAGAGAAATGGAGTAGGAGCACATATGTGATATTTGGAGGACCGAGATTGATAGGATATGAGATACCATATTCTGTTCTCACGATTTGTGACATTGGTCGGTTATATGAGATATATCCGGGTTATCGGATCAAGTGTTGATTCGATAAGTTGTTACAAATGATATTAGTCGGTTATATATGATATAGCCGGATTTTTGAATCAATTGTTGATTTAAAAATTTAATGTATATTATATATTTGATATATTAATTTACATTAACTAGTATTAGCTCACTGATGATTTATTTTCTCACTTTGTTTGTGCACATTCAATATATGTGATATATGCAAGTGTACATTATTTTGTGTCATGCTTGATGATACATGGACATTGGTGTGTGTATGACTTACACCATGGTAGGGATTATCTAGGGCTTTATTTATCTAAAGTTTTTGAACCTCATGATTTTATTCATTCATCATGAGAGTTATCTTCTTCTTCTTCCTCAAAGCTTTCTAGCTTCAATGGAGATGTGAAAAAATGAGTGAGAAAATCAAATCTAAAGTAAGCCCACTTTCTTCTTCATCATCCTCTACTACTTGCCATTTAGTATATGGTGTTTGCTTGACTAATTCCATAATTAGTGAAGAGATAGCTTGGGTTAGTGTCTCCTCGACGTAGATCATCTTCGGCCTCGAAGTCTTCGAAGCAAGCATGTTCGTTTCTTCCATGGAGCCTCTCTAGAGTCCGGAGTTCATGATCCCAGCGAAGGGACGACTATATAGAGCTAATGAAGTGAAGGACCAGTCTACAAATGTTGTATTCCTTGTTCACTTTTAGTTGCAAAGTGTTTTCATTTCATTTCCATCGTATTTCTAGTTAAAGATTCTTAGTTAGGTTTAGCTAGAACGATAAATTTTTGAATTTAGCATGGACGATGCCTCCCGAAACCTTGCTGCCGTCCTAGGTAACCCTGTAGTGGTATCAGAGCCATGCTAGAAATTTATACGTTTTTTTTAGAATTACGAAACTTAAATACTCCGAAACTTGAAACACGAAATTGATGTTCTGTCGATTTTAAATAATTGTCAAAATTTTTTTTAAATAAGTACAGAGTGATGTATGAGATATATCACGAACACAGTCAAAATTTAAGGCGGTTCTGCTCGGATTTGGCCGAGATCATGCATGTAAGGGCCGTCCACTTTGTCATTGAATTTCCTGAAATATTTTGTGTGTTCCAGAGACTTGGTTTTGATGTTTCAGGTGTTGTTTGATTTTGCTAATTTTGCATGTGATGTAATCTTAAACTATAAGCAATTGGGAGTTTTACGTATTCGTATTTTTAACATTGTTTCGTGCTATTCGCTTGTTGTCTAGACGAAGTTAAAATGTTCGATCGAATGTCAAAAACCCATTTTTCTAAGTTTAACGTATTCGGAAAAACATGCAAGTGATTCTATGAAGCCTCTAGAAGAATGAAACCGTAACTCGACTTTTTTTGATCGCGGAACCGCTGTCATACCCTAGGGTTTGCCATAGATCTGTTGCGACACGAGTAAAGCTTGGGTTTGCCCTTCTACAGCTGGTGCATAGGTACTGTGGCATATTCTGGGTATTATTAAAACTGTGCTCAAGTGTTTAGCTGTCGGGAAATTATGGGACTTTGATGAATCGATCGAAAAGTTTAACGTCGTCCGGATATCATGTGATGGGATACAATGTTTAGAATCCACAAATCTAGTTATGAGATAACTAATTTGAATGTTATAAATCTAGCAATTTAGTCTCATTTGATCGGTTGCCACGGGATTTTGATGTGATCAAAATCCATCGCAATCACGTAGACCTTATTATATAGCCACGCCCCATAGCCCCGACCAAGTGACTGTAGGAGAACCACGTCGCCAAAAGCATCCGTTCGGGTACTCGCGGCAGCGGTGTTCCACCTTAGAGCACTTCGTCGACGGCATCGGGGGGTGCGGACGTCTACTAAAGTTTCTGACGAGCATTCGATCAGGATGTCGGGAATCATGTTGAATTGCCCGACTTGATATTAAAAGATATTTCGAATATCGAGACTTTATATTTGTTAAGCATCCGATGTCTAATGAATTCATTTGGTTAGGCATGTGATGTCTAAGGTGATTGCGGATTCCAACTGTTGTAGTTTTTCACTTTCTTTTCTGTGACCGTAAGTGTAATATGTAGTGTATCGCCGGTTTCAGGGATATATGTCAACGACAATTGGGATACGCATATGTACGTACGTTGATGACATGTGATGTTATGTGTTGCTGTGATATTTTTATTGGATCGTCGTGATTGAATAGCCAGGGGTTTTCATGAGATGAGAGTTTTTATTTTCATTCATGTAAAATTCATTGTATGTAATATTCTTTTATTGCGGCACTTTTGGATTGAGGATGATGTCACAATTTTATATTATTTACTTTTTCGCATTAGGATGACCAAAGGCGGGGAGTACAAGTAACCGGGTTCTAGGGTCCAGTTGGAGACCATCTTGAGGAGTCGAGACCGGGTCTCCTAACTCTTGAATTGGTAGGGTTGCTTGCCGCTCTCGTAGGGGTCTAGGGGTGTGGGATTGGCTATTCATCACGACCGTGGAATCCGTGTTTTATTCTTGGTTAAAATAAAACCCGGAAATCCTAGTATATCCAATATTTCATATGTTGTTTTCTGCTACGATATCTGTGATGTGATCATTTGATATATTGACGAGATGAATACAGGATATAGTATATGTGATATATTATATAGACGTTTCATATGTTTTACACCCGCGCTAGCCCTGCCCCATGCTACCTAACCCAACGGTTCACGAAGGGACATCGAGGCGAATGCGGATAGCATAAGCGTACGTTTTATTTATCTCTGATTTTTAGGTAACTTAAATGATGAGAATTCATTAATGAGATTAATGAAATAAAAGAAACCTAAAGATGTTGTAGAAACTTGTCTCGAAAACAGGTAGCTCTAGTTCTTGCTTTGCATAGCAGTATTCCTTGTAGAATATCCAGCACCTTATTCGATAAGGAAAGAGCCGAGATCCCTTCACCGGGAGTGATCTTTTTAGTAAAACTAGCAAATGCTACAAATTCGGTTTGTCTTTTGATTGCTTTTAAAGTTTTTGCTTTGCATAGTGGTATTTGTGAAATTTCCGGCACCTTATTCGATAAGAAAAGAGCCGAGATCCCTTCACCGGGAGTGACCTCTTTAGCAAAACTAGTAAAAGCCTCAAAAGCACTCCTTTTCAAAATCACTCGATTCTACAATGATATCAAGTTCATTATGCAAAAGGTTTTCTTAAAAACCTGTCGTAGCCCTCCGTCATTTCAGATAAGTACTTCATAGTATTCGTGCTACGTTTGTTGGCCTCCGTCAAGGCGTAGTGTGCGGTAGCAATTTATGCTTATCTGTTTAAGCACATGATGCTATTGAGTTAGTGTAGTAATGTGACTTTGTTGGCCTCCGTCAAAGGTCGTGCGGGTGGGTTTAATTCAATTATGAAATGTACGGGTTGAACTTGACTAGTGGACTATGGTTTGTTGGCTACCGTCAAGGTCATAGCACGCTAGGGTAAAACATTATCATGAATTTCAAGTGTTGAAATTTGCAATGAGATTGCATACGTTTTATGAGATAGTTGGATCCCGATACCCACTACGAGTAAGAGTTACTCCTGGGAGAGTTTTACACATTACAATTAGCCGATCAAGCAGGTGTCTAGAAAGGTGTCAACGTGGTTATGCCTCTGGGAAAACAAGGTTTATTTTAATTAGGTCCGTGCGAAAGCACGGGGAACCACCCTCAAAATACCGACACTGGACTGGTTGAAAGATTGGTAAACTTGTATAGTGTAATTAATCACGGCTAGTCTTTCCTTTTAGGGTTTAATGGAAGATTTGACTAAAACAGTGAGAGCCATCCTGATTAGATAAAATAATAACCAATCTAATCTTGCTAGAGCAAACGCTGAGTGTTTTTTTCTCTCTCTCTCCGGGTAGCGACCATGTCACGCCTTAATCAAGATAATAATATGGATGTATTGAACGAACCAGCTTGTTATTGCAGGGTTAGCATAGCACCTTAGCAAGGTTTAGGAAGGCATCACACATGCCATATTGAAAAATTTGGGGTGCTAAACAAACCCTAACCAAGATCTTAACTAGAGAATTAGGATTAACATACATGTAAACAACTTTACAAGAGAGGGATTACAACATTTGTAGTCCGTTCCTTCGCTTCATAATCTCCGTGTAACGCTTCGAAAACCGTTTATGCAGTTTTTCGGTAATCGGCTAAATTAGCAGTCTTTTCCGCAAAAAGTCAAAATAGGTATTTTTCATTATAGACCTAATTATACAAAATTTAGATAAGATATTACTATAAATTCGTCACAAAAATGTCACATAAAATTTTCTAGTTAATTAAAAAAATTTCCTTAATTAACTATTTTTAATATTATTTTAAGCTTTTGAAATTACATTTAATTAGTGATAAATAAAAATTTAATTGGGTAAATTACAAACTTAGGAAACATTATAAACTAAAATTTAGTGTTAATAAAATTTTATCAAGACATTTCAAGATTTTTGTTCTATCGTTTAAAAATTTAATCAAAAATGGTTTAAAATGGGGTTTTTGTGTAAAAATTGATGTGATAGTCATTAATTGAGCTTGGGAAAGGATTTTTGTGTAGAATTTTCCACACCATTCTCACACACACAGCCTCCTCTACCTCCAGGCCGAGCTCACTGCTGGAAATCCCATTTTCCCCTCTCTTTCTTGCTTCAAAATTGCCTCAAAAATCAACAAAAATCGACAAAAATACACAATTTTCTTCACTAATTCTAACCTAAATCCCATTCCAATTCTTCCCAAACCCTAATTTGTTTAAAAAGTTGAGAAAAGAGGTGTCTTGGAGGCTAGTGCAAACTAGGAATCATCACTTGTGAGGTATAATCCTAATCTAGTGTTTAATTGTGGTTTAAATTGCCTAAATTTAGTAGTTTTAGTGTGTAATTTGGTTTTGAATTCTTGTTTAGGAAATTCTAGTAAAGGTTTGGTGTTGTAATTAGGGTTTGTAGCATGGTTGATGGGTTTAAGTTAGGGTTTTGGCTATCTAGTTGGTTAGAATGGTTGTTTGTGCGATGTAGCGATCGCTACACCGCTAAATCGCGATAATTGCATCGATATTTCTATGCTAATGCTCACTAGATTTTCATGAATATTAGGAGGTGATATAATTACGATATATGGACTATATTTATAGCATCTTATACGACTTTTAGGGTGTGTGAATGCGGATTTTGATTTAGTCGGGTTTTAGTTTTGACGGTTGCCCCGAAACGGTGATTTTTGTTAAGGATTTAGCGATTTTCGTGTGTTTCCCGCGCACCGAGCGCACGTTGTGCCTAACCTGTGAGCGTCGATCTTTTCATATTGTGAGTTGCGTCATTTCAGGAATCTATAATCTTATATTGTGTGTTATGCAATTCTAGGATCGGTCGCGGAAATATCGGACGTGGCGCGCAATGGCAAGGCGGTGGTTGGATCGAATTAGCGAGGCATTCAGGTGAGTAGATGTATTCATCTATGGGGGAAATCGTCTAGATGGCGCGAGGCACCCCCTAGTTAGGATTACTTTATTTCTTGCAACATATGCATTGTTAGTTAGCTAACCCCCTCCCCTCATTCACATTTCATACATTTATAACTACTCGTCTGTAAGATTTGCATAGGATGTCCATATACACATGTGCGATATCACTTCGTAGAACATGAACACCATTACCATTGGCTCCTATTGCACGCACACTATTCATGTGACACACACGCCTTTGGTAATTGCTATGCCACAAGCACCATAGAACCTGATTAGCTTAGTATCACAACTTGCATCATACATGATATATGAAATCGCATAGCATGTATATACCACGCATCATCATCATACTTACATAGATTTCTAGCCACAAATCACATCGCATACCTTGATATCATAGACATTATCATATACAACATGTTGGGTATTGTGATTTTCTTGAGGATTTCAGTATTGCTGCGATTTCTGGATTTTAGGGAAAACCGCAAGAATTTAACAAAAAGCTTATATTTATCATTTTTAAAACAAATTTGCGGTTTTCTCGTGATGTATGTGTCGTCCACCATGAGTTTTTATGTTTTGTGTTGGATTTGGAGACCCGATTTGAGGAGTGGATGAACCGTCTCGGGTACATGGTGGGCCCGGTATGGTACCCCGGGGCAAGAAGATCGAGTTGTAGACGATGAGCCTGGCAGAGGAGGACTACCTACCGGCGATGTTTGGCGCGGCGGATATCCGGAGGATACCGACCGTTATCGTGAGATTTGATGATATGGGCCGATCCGGACTGACGAATCCCGATATATTGAGACATTGATCCAGTGAGACATTCAGACGGATGTGTTTTCATATTTGGTGTCGATGCTTGACACGGGTTTTAGATGATTTCTTGATGGTATTTAGCTATTATACAGATATTCTTTTTCTAAAGTTAATAATGCAGAACTCATAGCAATTAAAACACTTAAAGATTTAGTATCGACATTGCATACATGTGCATGCATACTAGAGGTATTACATCACATCTGGACATACCTGCTGTGACGCATTTGCGTGCATTCTTACGATAGCCTTACTATATGTATATTCTACTCACGAGCTGGCAACTCACCCCCGTTGTGCCACGGTGTCTTGCAGGTTGAACTCATCAGCCTTGTAGCGGCGGCTTATCTTATTAGTGACTTCTTTTGCTCAGACTCGCGACATTGCTCGTAGGTGGGTTGCGAGAGCACTTTTATCTCTTTTTTGTACTATTTTTGTATCTAGTATTTTCCATCTACCACTCCTTATGTGTATATGCGACCTAGTGATGAGACTGAGAGATTTGTGTATATGTGGTTTCTTTTGGTCGAGCTTACTTGAGCCGACGTTGTGTTTTCTTGTATTTTGCATTTCTTTGTGCTCTTTTCTTGATATTACATATATATATTGCGTGTGATTGTGATCCGCCATGGGCGAAGAGCTAGCTCCCGCTTGGGGATGGCATTTTGTGATTACAGGTTATATATTTTTTTGTACCCATTTTGGTGGATAGTATTTACAGAGGAGACTCTGCCGAAATTTTCGGAAATTTTTTATGTTTTTTTTAAAAGGGGTTCAATGCAACTAAATTTATTTCAAGTCGTTTTCATGAAAGGTTTCCTTCTCTCTCTTTGGTTTTGGTTTAGATTTTCGGGGCTTTGGCTGACTTAGTTTACGTTACGCCTTTAGACGTCGCGTAATCTATGTGCCAGTCACGATCCGTACTTTCGGGTCGTAACAAAGTTGGCATCAGAGCATAGGTTTTACCTTTCTGAGTGTAGGACGACCTTGGTAGATGGAGTAGGTGACTTAAGCAGAGTGGCGTAGCGTGGTATGATCCGCGGCATACTTACGATACGGTACTTCGCCTAAGTGACCTTAGGACATAATTGCTTGTATTTCCTTTCTTGATTCCTTGCATTCCTTGATTCAATTGCAATGTTCTTATCGGTCCTGTTTCTTATTCCAGCTTCTATGCCGCCAAAGACTACGAGAGCTCATCGGGCTGCCTCTAGGGATGAGATTCGAGCGGGCTCTTCTGAGGCGAGGATCGAGCGGGATGATACGCCTACCCCTCAGGGTCATATTGATCCGCCTTATCCAGACCGTATTGCCAGATTAGAGGACGGCATGCAGGAGTTGCGACAGATGATGGGATCTTTAGTGGAGTCCAGTGGGGCACAGAGGTCCGAGGACGTTCCATCCACCGCACAGACCACGATTGTACCTGCTGCACAGATGGTTGCTCCTGCTACTACGGAGACTATCCCTGTTTCACTACAGGAGATCATAAGATTGAGACCTCCAGCTTTTACTGGTACGGATGCCACAGAGGACCCACAGGCATTTCTTGATAGGATTGTTCAAATTTGCCGTTCGTTAAGGTGCTCTGATGATAGATTGGTGGAGTTCGCTGGTTTTCGTCTGGAGGGTCTTTCCCCGACATGGTACGATTCAGTAGAGAGAGGCCGAGCTGCAGGTCTACCTTCTATGACCTGCGATGAGTTTACAGCAGCGTTTCTTGCCCGTTTTCTTTCGGAGAGTGTCCGAGATGCTCGAGCCCGTAGTTTTGAGTCTCTGCGCAAGACTCCTGGGATGACGGTGTCGTAGTATGATATACAGTTTACCCAGTTGTCTCGATATGCTCCGTACCTAGTAGACACGGAAGAGAAGAGAATAAAGAGGTTTGTGCGAAGGCTTGATACACAGCTATTCCTTGCCATCGGCACCCAGCACTTTGATACATACGCGGCCACGATGGACGCAGCCTTACTTTTGGAGGAGCGTATTTCTGAGACTCCAGTCGTTTCTAGGCCGAAGAGGATCCGTACTGATACGCCAGCTCAGCGGCAGATGGTTAAACACCGCGATAGATTATTTCCGGGAGATGGTGGCGGCAGAGGATTGAGATGAGGTCAGTTATTTGGTCCATATCCACAGACACAATAGTCGTCGCCAGGATGTTTTCGGTGCGGGAGTCAGTACCACCGTGTCAGAGACTGTGCCATGGGGCGCCGGGGCGCGGCGACAGTTCCGTATATGACCTTACCACCATCACCACCTCCTCAGAGAGCTCTACTTCCTACTTCTGAGGATGCTCCACGCCAGCCAGATGTTCCTAGAGGTCGTGGGCGTGGCGGTCCGGTTCAGAGAGGACGAGGCGACAGAGGCAGAGGCAGAGGCCGAGGTAGAGGCAGGAGACAGCCAGCTACTAGTGGTGGACAGGCTCGAGTGTTCGTGTTGACTCCTCAGGATGCACAGGCATCCAATGTCGTCATGACAGGTACTCTGCCAGTATGTTCTTTTGATGCACGGGTATTATTTGATCCAGGCTCCACACATTCCTATGTATCCACGTACTTTGCACCGAGGTTGGGCCGAGAGTCTTCTCCGTTAGATCAGCCGCTTGTCGTTATTACACCGGTAGGCGAGTCGTTTGTTGCCCGTTTCGTGTACCGATCATGTTCCGTTCGTATCGGGGAGATAGATTCTTCAGTTGATTTGATTCTCCTCGATATGCTAGACTTTGACGTTCTTCTTGGTATGGACTGGCCAGCCACCTATTATGCATCCGTGGATTGCCGTGAGAAAGCAGTCAGATTCAGTTTTCCTGGTGAGCCGGTTCTTGTTATTCAGGGAGATCGTAGCTCTACCCTTCCCAGCTTGATTTCTTCTCTTCGCGCCGGTCAGCTCTTAAGGAAAGGGTGTCAGGGATTCTTAGCCTATGTTTGTGATACTAGCTCCACAGAGGTTCCATTGGACCAGGTCCCTGTTGTGAGAGAGTTCCCTGATGTATTTCCCGACGAGCTGCCTGGTCTGCCACCAGAGCGCGAGATTGAGTTCTGCATCGACCTGATCCCCGGCATGGGGCCTATCTCTATACCGCCTTATCGGATGGCCCCGACGGAGCTGAGAGAGCTGAAGGATCGTTACAGGACTTGTTGGACAAAGGGCTTATCCAACCGAGTGTGTCACCTTGGGGTGCTCCCGTCCTGTTTGTTAAGAAGAAGGACGGAAGTATGCGCTTATGCATTGATTATCGTCAGCTGAACCGGGTTACTGTGCAGAACAGATATCCCCTACCCCGCATTGATGACTTATTCGATCAGCTCCAGGGTGCAGGGTTTTTCTCGAAGGTTGATTTACGGTCAGGTTATCACTAGTTGCGGGTTCCGAATGAGGATATTCCGAAGACCGCTTTCCGTACTCGATATGGTCATTATGAGTTCTTGGTGATGTCGTTCAGGCTCACCAATGCCCCGGCAGTATTTATGGACTTGATGAACCGTGTATTCAGGCCGTATCTCGATCAGTTCATCATTGTGTTCACTGACGACATCTTGGTTTATTCTCGGAGCCGGGAGGAGCATGAGCAGCACTTGCGTATGACCTTGCAGACATTGAGGGAGCATCAGCTGTTCGTCAAATTTTCCAAGTGCACATTCTGGTTAGACAGTGTCGACTTCTTGGATCATGTGGCGACGAGAGATGGTATTTGTGTGGACCCGAAAAAGATCGAGGCAGTTCAGCGTTGGCCTAGACCGGTATCAGTTACAGAGGTTCGCAGCTTTCTGGGTCTGGCTGGCTATTATCGACGTTTTGTCCAGGATTTCTACCGTATTGCTGCACCGCTGACCTTGTTGACCCGGAAGGGGGTCTCTTTTGATTGGACCGAGGCATGTGAGGATAGTTTCCAGCAGTTGAAGACTCGTCTGACTACTGCACCGGTGTTAGCTTTGCCTTCAGGATTAGGCGGGTTCGTGGTATATTGTGATGCTTCTCGAGTGGGGCTGGGCTGTGTATTGATGCAGCACGATAGAGTTATCGCGTATGCTTCTTGGCAGCTGAGGGAACACGAAAAGAACTACCCCACTCATGATTTAGAGATGGCTGCAGTGGTATTTGCACTTAAGATCTGGAGACAATACCTGTACGGTGAGTCATGCCAGATATTCACTGACCACAAGAGTTTGAAGTATATCTTTCAGCAACGAGATCTGAATTTGAGACAGCGCCATTGGATGGAGTTGGTGAAAGATTATGACTGCGAGATTCTATACCATCCGGGCATGGCGAATGTGGTGGCAGATGCTTTGAGTAGGAGGCCCGGAGGTAGCTTATCTTGTTTGAGCGCAGTACATATGCAGTCTACGGTGGATTGGCAGGTTTTATGTGACAGCAGAGTGCAGTTCGAGTTTACTCCTATAGAGGGACAGCTGGCCCATTTCAGAGCACGCCCACAGTTACTTGACCGTATCCGCGAGGCACAGTGCTGCGATGCCCGTATTTTAGAGATTATTGAGCAGATTCGGCAGGGCAGAGTTTCTGAGTTCGTGATTGATGATCAGGGGATACTTCGATTTGGGACTCGACTGTGCGTATCAGATTCTGAGGGACTGAGCGCGATATCCTCGAGGAGGCACATAGATCAGTATACAGTGTGCATCCAGGTTCCACCAAGATATACCATGATTTGAGAGAGGTTTACTGGTGGGACGGGATGAAGAAGGATGTTACAGACTTTGTGTCGAGATGCCTGACTTGTCAGCAAGTCAATGCCGAGCACCAGAGGCCAGCCGGCCAGTTACAACCTTTGCCTATCCCTGAGTGGAAGTGGGAACAGGTCTCCATGGACTTTATTGTGGGTCAACCCAGGACCAGTCGAGGGTATGACTCTATTTGGGTGATTGTGGATCGACTGACGAAAGCGGCTCTCTTCCTGCCATTAAAGACCACTTTTAGATTTGCTCAGTATGCCCATGTTTATATCGATGAGATCATGCGACTGCATGGCGTCCCGACTTGTATTGTGTCCGACCGGGGCACCCAGTTTACCTGCCGATTGTGGCAGAAACTTCAGGAAGATTTGGGCACCCGATTGAGTTTTAGCACAGCCTTTCATCCGCAGACTGACGGTTAGTCGGAGCATACTATTCAGACTGTTGAGGACATACTCAGAGCTTGTGTTTTAGATTTCGGTGGTAGCTGGGATCGATATTTTCCCTTGATCGAGTTCTCTTACAATAATAGCTTCCAGGAGACGATTCAGATGGCATCTTTCGAGACTTTATATGGGAGGAGATGTCGATCGCCTGTATGTTGGACAGATCTCAGGGAGAGCAGTATTTTGGGGCCGCAGATCGTACAGGAGATGACCGAGAAGATACAGCTGATTCGGGACAGTATGAAAGCAGCACAGAGTTGGCAGAAATCTTATGCTGACAGGCGCCGTCGCCGACTCGAGTTCGCCGTTGGCGATCATGTTTTCCTAAAGGTCTCTCCGATGAAGGGTGTGATGAGATTTGGGTGGAAAGGGAAGCTTAGTCCTAGATATGTTGGTCCCTTCGAGATCCTATAGCGTGTTGGTCCAGTCGCTTATCGGTTAGCTCTTCCGCCCAGCTTCCCCGATGTTCACTCCGTGTTCCATGTTTCGATGCTCCGCAAGTACCTTCATGATCCTTCCCATACGATTCAGCACCAGACGATCCAGCTAGAGCATGATCTTTCATTCACCGAGCAGCCGGTTGTCATTTTGGATCGGCAGGTGAAGAAATTGAGGTCGAAGGTTATACCGTCCGTCAAAGTCCTTTGGCGTGGCCCGAACAGCGAGGAGGTCACCTGGGAGACCGAGGTCGAGATGACGAAGAGATATCCCCATCTTTTGAAGGTACGCATAGTTAGATTCTAAATTCGGGGACCGAATTTCTTTAAGGGGGGAAGATTGTAACGCTTCGAAAATCGTTTAGGCAGTTTTTCGGTAATCGGCTAAATTAGCAGTCTTTTCAGCAAAAAGTCAAAATAGGTATTTTTCATTATAGACCTAATTATACAAAATTTAGATAAGATATTACTATAAACTCGTCACAAAAATGTCACTTAAAATTTTCTAGTTAATTAAAAAAATTTCCTTAATTAATTATTTTTAATATTATTTTAAGCTTTTGAAAATACATTTAATTAGTGATAAATAAAAATTTAATTGGATAAATTACACACTTAGAAAACATTATAAACTAAAAGTTAGTCTTAATAAAATTTTATCAAGACTTTTCAAGATTTTTGTTCTATGGTTTAAAAATTTAATCAAAAATGGTTTAAAATGGGGTTTTTGTGTAAAAATTGATGTGATAGTCATTAATTGAGCTTGGGAAAGGCTTTTTTGTAGAATTTTCCACACCATTCTCACACAAACACCATATTCTACCTCCAGGCTGAGCTCACTACTGGAAACCCCATTTTCCCCTCTCTTTCTTGCTTCAAAATTGCTTCAAAAATCAACAAAAATCCACAAAAGTACACAATTTTCTTCACTAATTCTAACCTAAATCCCATTCCACTTCTTCCCAAACCCTAATTTGTTTAAAAAGATTAGAAAAGAGGTGTCTTGGAGTCTAGTGCAAACTAGGAATCATCACTTGTGAGGTATAATCCTAATCTAATGTTTAATTGTGGTTTAAATTGGCTAGATTTAGTAGTTTTAGTGTGTAATTTGGTTATGAATTCTTGTTTAGGAAATTCTAGTAAAGGTTTGGTGTTGTAATTAGGGTTTGTAGCATGGCTGATGGGTTTAAGTTAGGGTTTTGTCTATCTAGTTGGTTAGAATGGTTGTTTGTGCGATGTAGCGATCGCTACACCGCTAAATCGCGATAATTGCATCGATATTTCTATGCTAATACTTACTAGATTTTCATGAATATTAGGAGGTGATATAATTACGATATATGGACTATATTTATAGCATCTCATACGACTTTTAGGGTGTGCGAATGCGGATTTTGATTTAGTCGGGTTTTAGTTTTGACGGTTGCCCCGAAACGACGTTTTTGTTAAGGATTTAGCAATTTTCGTGTGTTTCCCGTGCACCGAGCGCACGTTGTGCCTAACTTGTGAGCGTCGATCTTTTCATATTGTGAGTTGCGTCAATTCAGGAATCTATAATTTTATATTGTGTGTTATTCAATTCTAGGATCGGTCGCGGAAATATAGGACGCGGCACGCAAAGGCAAGGCGGTGGTTGGATCGGATTAGCGAGACATTCAGGTGAGTAGATGTATTCATCTATGGGGGAAATCGTCTGGATGATGCGAGGCGCCCCCTAGTTAGGATTTCTTTATTTCTTGCAACATATGCATTGTTAGTTAGCTAAGCCCCCCTCATTCACATTTCATACATTTATAGCTACTCGTCTGCAATATTTGCATAGGATATCCATATACACATGTGCGATATCACTTCGTAGGACACGAACACCATTACCATTGGCTCCTGTTGCACGCGCACTATTCATGTGACACACACGCCTTTGGTAATTGCCATGCCACGAGCACCATAGAACCTGTTTAGCTTAGTATCACCACTTGCATCATACATGATATATGAAATCGCATAGCATGTATATACCTCGCATCATCATCATACATACAAAGATTTCTAGACACAAATCACATGGCATACCTTGATATTATAGGCATTATCATATACAACATGTTGGGTACTATGATTTTCTTGAGGATTTCAGTATTGCTGCGATTTCTGGATTTTAGGGAAAACCGCAAGAATTTAACAAAAGCTTATATTTATCATTTTAAAAACAAAGTTGCGATTTTCTCGTGATGTATGTGTTGTCCACCATGAGTTTTCATGTTTTATGTTGGATTTCGAGACCCGATTCGAGGAGTGGCTGAACCGTCTCGGGTACATGGTGGGCCCGGTATGGTACCCCAGGGCAAGAAGATCGAGTTGTAGACGATGAGCCTGGCAGGGAAGACTACCTACCGGTGATGTCTGGCACGGTGGATATCCGATGGATACCGACCGTTGTCGTGCGATTTGATGATATGGGCCAATCCGGACTGATGGAGCCCGATGTATTGAGACATTGATACTGTGAGACATTGAGACAGATGTGTTTTCATATTTGGTGTCGATGCTTGACACGGGTTTCAGATGATTTCTTGATGGTATTTAGCTATTATACAGATATTCTTTTTCTAAAGTTAATAATGCAGAACTCATAGCAATTAAAACACTTAAAGATTTAGTATTGACATTGCATACATGTGCATGCATACTAGAGGTATTACATCACATCTGGACATACATGCTGTGACGCACTTGCGTGCATTCTTACGATAGCCTTACTAGATGTTATATTCTACTCACGAGCTGGCAACTCACCCCCGTTGTGCCACAGTGTCTTGCAGGTTGAACTCATCAGCCTTGTAGCGGCGGCTTATCTTATTAGTGACTTCTTTTGCTTAGACTCGCGGCATTGCTCGTAGGTGATTGCGAGAGCACTTTTATCTCTTTTTTTGTTCTATTTTTTTATCTAGTATTCTCCATCTACCACTCCTTATGTGTATATGCGACCTAGTGATGAGACTGAGAGATTTGTGTATATGTGGTTTCTTTTGGTCGAGCACACTTGAGCCGACGTTTTGTTTTCTTGTATTTGCATTTCTTTATGCTCTTTTCTTGATATTACATATATATATTGCGTGTGATTGTGATCCGCCTTGGGCGAAGAGCTAGCTCCCGCTTGGGAATTCCATTTTGTGATTACAGGTTATTTATTTTGTTGTACCCATTTTGGGGGATATTATTTACAGAGGAGACTCTGCCGAAATTTTCGGAGATTTTTGATGTTTTTTTTAAAAAAGGGGTTCAATGCAACTAAATTGATTTCAAGTAGTTTTCATGAAAGGTTTTCTTAACTATCTTCGGTTTTTGTTTAGATTTTCTGGGCTCTGGCTGACTTAGTTTACGTTACGCCTTTAGAAGTCTCGTAATCTAAGTGCCAGTCACGTTCCGTACTTTCTGGTCACGACACTCCGAGTTGTAGTCCCTTTGCCACGATCCATGAACTCCCGGACTCTATAGAGGCTCCACAAGTCGAATGATCCATACTTGCTTGAAGTCTTCCTTTTTGCAGATAATCTACCTTGAAGAATCTCAAGATCAAGCTCTCACTTCTCTATTCAAGTATTAATGAAGTGATTACCCTGATCTAAGTGGCTAGAATAGATGAAGATGATGAAGTAGGAATTTTGCACTCTTTTGTTTTCATTTTCTCACTTTAAATCATCACTTCACAAAAGCCCAGAAAGCTTTTTTTTCAAGGAGGAAGAAGAAGAAGAAAGCTTTTGTGATGAATAATAATCATTGTTATGGTTACAAATGACAACCATGAGTTAATAATATCAAGGCTTTAACTCATGTAGAGAATGAACTAGAGTTAAGGGTTTGGGTTGGGTTGAATAATATCTACACAAAATATCAAAGGAAAATGACAAAAGGAAAGCATCATGAAGCTTCATGAAAAAGCAAACCCAAAAGCCAACCCAAAAGCTAACCAAAATCCAAACCCTAACTTTATTTAAACTTTACAACCATGTTGCATTTGTAACCCTAACTTGTTACAATATTATATATCACATATACAATATATTTTGTAACAAAAGAAATTAATACAATTAACATATATCGCATATATATTAATGTATTATCCAGTGAGAAAATGAATCAATAAAGTGAGCTTATATTAGTTAACGTAATGTAATATATCACATATATAATTATACATTAAATTATCGAATCAACTCTTGATCCGACAATCCGGCTATATTGCATATAACCGACTAATCTAACATGTACCAATTCATCGAATCAATACTTGATCCGATGACCCGGCCATATCAAATATACCCGGCCGATATCTCATATCGCGAGAATAGAATATGGTATCTCATATCGTATTATTCTCGGCCCCGCATATATCACAAATGTGCTCCTACTCCGTTTTGCCTGAGCCAGGAAACCTTAGTAAAGGACTCTAAAGAATCGTCAATACGCCTGTAGTAGGTGATGATCATATCAAACACCCATAAGCTGCAAGCGGTCAGCTAAACGTAACAGCCACCCGTGTATTGAGCAATCATAAGATCAACAAGCAAGCCTGTACACTCTCCTGCAAATTCAATCAGTAACACTCTCGTACAGTCCGATCTCTTCGTCTGATATGTTGCATATCTAGTCTAGGGGTGGTAAATGTCAGACCCCAGTAACCGATAAGTCGTGTCGATTTAAGGCTCATAACATGTCAAGAAACTACTAATAACTCTTACCAGTAAATCTCTATATCAGCCCTGGCCAGGGACTTCCAGTTATAGCCAATCGAACACGACACAACATCAATTCCATATACCGAGAGAGACGAAACCCCTCCTATCGCTCATTGCCTCCATGTGATTCAGGATTGAACCCATAAGCTATCGTTTTGCACTCCCTCTTTGACGTGGTAAGGTGGAAATCAAAGCACAGTTGGAATCACACAAAACTCTGTGATGGTCTCGGGTCTACAGACTACCCTGTACCTGTGTCACCGGAGAACTGCTATCTGATGATAGGTATAATACCATCCAGGAGTTCTCGGCGAGTCCATCCAGTGTACCCATTCTCCACTGAGCACCCGTACACCATCTTTGATGTCTAACACCAATGGATATGGGATCATCCATCGCCCATCATATGGGTCAAGATGTGTATACGCTTGTCTACTGTGGAGTATCGATGCCCTGTCTCGATACACCCTCGACTAGGAACAGTTATAGGATGTACTCGTTGACTACCCTGGCCCCACTAGTATGATCTCATCATAGTACTAGTAGTCGAGTACATATCCTAAGGGCTTTATCAATACGTGACCACAAAACAGTATTTGTTAGCATGTTAAGATAAAGTGAAACCAGATTGCATACTATCATATATAGCAAGTAAGTCCTCTCTATATATATCCAAGCATCCATTATAATATACATCACATGTAGAACAATGGCCTCTAGGGCATATACATAACTAACAATCTCTCACTTGCACTAAGGCCAGCTGTTGTAGTATCTCATACCCAACATCCTGAAGAGTTTCTCAAATTGTATCTGATGAATGGCCTTTGTAAGTGGATCCGCAGTGTTGTCCTTCGTATCAACTCTCCTGACCTCTATCTCCCGGCGATCAACTATCTCCCGGATCAGGTGATACCACATTAGAATATGTCTAGACTTTTGATGGGATCTGGGTTCCTTGGCCAAAGCCACAGCTCCATTGTTATCGCAATACAGAGTTATTGGATACTCAATGGATGGAACCACACTAAGTTCAGTGATGAACTTCTTTATTCAGACAGCCTCTTTGGCAGCATCGTTGGCAGCGATGTGTTTAGCCTCCATCGTCGAGTCTGCCATGATTTCCTGTTTGGAACTCTTCCAACAAATCGCCCCTCCATTAAGGGTAAAGAAAAATCCCGAGTGCGACTTAGAGTCGTCCTTATCACTCTGGAAACTCGAATCGGTAAAGGACTCCACCTGGAGTTCTCCGTTACCATACACCAGGAGCATCACTTTAGTACTTGAGAATGTTCTTCACAATTGTCCAATGATTCTCTCCAGGATCTGCTTGATACCTACTCACAACACTTAGTGAGTATGCTACATCGGGTCTGGTACATAGCATCGCGTACATGATAGAGCCTACTGCCAAACTATAGGGTATCCATTGCATGCGAGCTCTTTCCAAATCAGTCTTGGGAGACATCTATTTGGACAGAGTGAGTACAGAGATCATGGGTAAATTCCCATGCTTGGATTCTTCCATACTAAACCTCTTTAGTATGGTGTCAATGTACCTGGATTGGGACAATCCTAGTATCCATCTAGATCTATCTCTATAGATCTTAATCCCCAAAATGCTGGAGGCATCACCTAGATCTTTCATTGAGAATCTATGTGATAAGAAGAGCTTGGCCGAGTGCAGCATAGGAATATCATTTCCTATCAACAGTATGTCATCTACGTATAATACGAGGAAGACAACTTTACTCTCTGCCACTTTCTTGTATATATAAGGTTCATCTAAGTTTTTGATGGAGTCAAACTCTTTGACTACCACATCAAAACAGATGTTCCTACTCCGTGATGCCTTCTTTAACCCATAGATGGATTTAAGCAGCTTGCACACCTTTCCGCTACTCCCACTGTCTACGAAGCCCTCTGGCTGAGTCATGTACACGCACTCTTCCAAATCACCATTCAGAAAGGCGGTCTTAACATCCATTTGCCAGATTTCATAGTCAAGGTATGCAGCAATGGCAAGTAAGATCCAGATGTACTTAAGCATAGCCACTGGAGAAAAGGTTTCATCATAATCCACACCAGGTCGTTGACGAAAACCCTTTACAACAAGTCTAGTTTTGAAAGTCTCAACTTTTCCATCTACACCAAGTTTCTTCTTAAAGATCCATTTGCTCTAATGGGTTTTACCCCTTCAGGAGAAATTTCCAAAGTCCATACTTTCTTGGTGTACATGGATTCCATCTCAGATCGCATTGCATCCAGCCATTTCACAGAGTCACCACTCATGATGGCCTGCTCGAAACTTGTTGGGTCATAATCTTCCATGATGCAATCCTCGCTCCCAACATCGATGAGAAAACCGTAGTTTCTCTCAGGTGGATGAGGAACTCTACTAGATCGGCGAAGAGGCAGGCGTTCATCGGGAACTACTGAATCCACTGGTTCCACCAACTCTTCTGTTGCAGTTTGTGTAGCTGGAATTTCTTCCGGTTCTACCTCATTGCCACTAATTTCTTTCGTAAGAAAACCCTTTTCTAAAAAAGTGGCATGATGAGAAATAAACACTTTTTGTTCCTCGGGGTGGTAGAAGATATACCTTGGTGAGTTTTTGCGATATCCTACAAACTTGCACAAGACAAACCTTGCCTCGAGTTTGTCCGGATTATGCCTTTTGACTTAGGCCGGACAACCCCATATCTTAACATACTTAAGAGTGTTAGTGTATATGCCCTAGGGGCCATTATTGTATCATACTAGCTTGTATATTACTTAATGGATGCTTGGGATATTCACAGTTATATATATAACAGTCTTGCTAAAACATGGTAGTATGCTACTTGGTTTTATCTATTTTAATATGTGAGTATACGTATTGATATAGCCCTTAGGATCTTGCTTGACTACCAGCGTTGTGATGGCAGTCACACTAGTGGGGGCTGGGTAGTCTACAAGCACATCCTTTTCCAGGTCCCTAGTCGTTGGATTATTGAGACAGGGCATCGATACTCCGGAGTAGACTAGTGTGTATGCTTCTCATCCCAGTTGGGTAGATGGTCTGTCCTACAGCCATCAGTACGTCGTACTGGAGATAGTATGCAGGTGCTCGTCGGGTTATGGGTAAACCGGACAGGACTCGTAGGGAACTGATGGTTAGTATTATACCCGTCGTCAGTTAACAGTTCCCATATGACATGAGTACAGCATAGTCCGCAAACTTGACACTGCTACTTCGCCTCGAGTGTGTCCTACTATTCTTAGATTGCTACCCTACCATGGGGTCACTTCCGGTGAAGGAATCTCGGCCCTTGCCTCGTCGACTGAGGTGCTGCATATTCATAACCGAATATCACAGTGCAAAACAAAAAAGAACGTCCTTGCAATAACAGCTTTTTTGAAAAATGTTCCAACAACATCAGATTAGGTTTGTTTAGCTTGCATTGATCCGAATCAATGCAGTCCCATCAATTAATCACACCACAAAAGAACGAAAATATGATGTACGTATATTCCATCCGCATTCGCCACTGGGTCCCGTAATTACCCGTTGGGTTACTTAACTAACGACAGAGCTGGGACTGGTCTAGCGCGGGTGTAAAACATATACAACATCTACTAGTATATATATATCAATATATAATATTCTCTCAAGGCGTGATTAAAAGCAACATCACAGAAATGTAATAACCATCACAGAACAATACAGATATCTGGGATCCCCGGGTTTCATAGAGCCGCTACTGAAACCCGACGTTCCCCTAGTCTTGTGGATAGCCTGTGCAATGAAATCCTAGACCCCTGCGGTCGCGGCATTTTACCCGCCAAAACCTGAAGCGAGGCAGCCCCCTTCAACATCGTGAATGGACCACCCAGCACTTCACGGAATCTGGTAACTTGAGCACCCCTCTTTGGGTCAACCTGTACCCCCTACGAGTGCGGCGAATAGCCCGCCAATTCTAGAGTGAACCCCCTCCGTCTCAAAGCCATGAGATGAGGGCCTGTTTCCCTCTAGAACTCGGCTTTCCGTGCACCCCACCGCGGGGTAATCCTATTACAGAAAGTAAAATATATACAACGGGTACATCGACCTCAGCCCGGTCGTGCCCCAAAACAATAATATACAAACAAGCAGTGACGGCAGTCAACATGTCGGACCCTCGCCCCGCAATATCAAATGTACAAATTCAACCAAACTGTACTACAATTGCATCCAGGCTATCCACCACGACAAATCCGCAACATCACAGCACAAAGAACATTAATGTGAATGTCACGTTCGCAAATCCGTCTAAAAGGACTATAGCAATTAGACATGATTTACCGATCAAATGACATTCACGGTCACAGATATAATGTAAATACTGTGAACTAACATGTTTCAAATTTTCGATCGACAAAATTTCCCGAGGTGGGCCCCAAGCACAATACCCAGTACTCAAATAAATCTGGGCCCAAAATAAAATTACAAGAAACCCCTTTTCTAAGTCAGAGACCAACTGAAGAAATTTGGTGCAGTGTTGCTACAGTACGGCCGTGGAACCGTGGCCAAAACGTGGTTACAGCCGCGGTTCCACTGCGCTACAGTGCAATCAATGTACAAAATTTTCACAGAACTCTTAAAAAACCCTGCCTGTTTTTCTACAGCACACCAAATAATTTTTTGACCACAGGAAAAATTCGACAGAAACTGATGACTTGGAAATGCAGTTTTTGAAAATTTCGTTCGATCGAAGTTCTAAACACGTTAGAGCAAGCTAGTAAAGGTTAATGGCGTGGCTTTGATACCATGTAATACTGCGGTAGCGCCCCGGCCGTCTTCCCGAGGCCAAAATGCGGAAACGAAAATTTTTCTAAACTAGAAACCGGCGCTATCGTATGGTTAAAACTCGAATCAAACCATTAACCTACAACTAGCTATCTAGAGAGAGGGTTGGAAAGCTATACCGTTCGATCCGTGTCCTTCGGTCTTTGGCCACCATTCCAAGCTCCTCGCGGAAACTCCGGTCTCGATCTCCTCGTCGGAAAGGGCACCACATCTACGAGTGTTTTTACGGGCTCCAGCTTCATCCGAAGCAACTCGGGCACGAAGTGTGCTAGCCGACGTGTCCAAGGTGTTGTAGAGAATGTTTATGATCACTTTGTCTCTTGCATCAATTGTTTGGATGGACGTTAGAGATGATGCCATTGATGGAAGTTTTGAGCTAGAGGAAGAAGAAGAAGAAGGAGCCTTTTTCTTTTCTTTTGCTATTATCAAATGAGAGTGAGAGAGTGTGAGAAAAAATACAAGACCAAACCTCTCATATGGCAACCCCCCCTCTCTCTTCTCATCATATCAACACAAATCAAACAATAAATGTGACATTGTTGGAGTTAGTGCCCTCAGAGTCAATTATTGGATCACACGCACGTGATTGCAAGGATTGATGGAGGACCTATCCCGATAGGACAGTCTAACTCAAGATGATAGTATGCTATCTGGTTTATCTTTATCATCGTGTACTGCTTTAGGTGACCTAACTGGTCACTATTACGCGTTGATAGAGCCCCTAGGATTCTTGCTTGACTACCAGCAGTATGAGGGCGATCATATACGTGGGAGCTGGGGTCTATAAGCAGATCCTTAAAAAGTCCCTAGTCATGGGAGTTTCGAGACAGGGTATCGATTCTCCTGAGTAGACTAGTGTATACAGTCGAGACCCCGACGAGGGGCGGTGGCCGGTCTCACAAGCCACTGGGGTCAGTTGGTTCACCTAAGATGTATACAGGTGCTCATTGGGTTATGAGTACAACGGACAGGACTCGCCGGGAACCTGCTAGTTGGTCTTATACCTGACGTCAGATAGCAGTTCCCCGGTGACATGTGTACAGGTTAGTTCATCGACCTGAGATCGTCATTTTTCTCGTGTGAGTTCCCACTGTACTTTGATTACTACCCTACCACGCTCAAAGGAGACGTGCAAACAGGTTTTAGTTGGGTACAGTCCCGAGCCACATGGAGGCAGTGAGTGGATCTTCAGGGGTTCGTCTCTCCCGGTATTGGGGGTGAGGTCACGCTGTGTCTTGGAGAGCCATTACACGATGTCCTTGGCCAAGGTAGGAGATTTACTGGTAGGTATTCCAGTAGTATCTCAGGGTGTTCTGGGCTACACCCCGACACGACTTGTACCGCTTTTGGGGGTCTGACTTTTACCAACCCTCTAAGCCCGCCATACGATGCTCATAAACGAACGGACCGGACTGTACGGATATTGTCACTGACAGGCTCAGTAGGGTCTCAGGATGAGTTCGCTCACCGACGTCCCTTTTGGTCAATACCTGGTATCCCGTTACGTATAGGTTAACACCTCTGACGTGCTAGTGGTTAAATCCACAAACAAAGTATTGACGAGTCTTTAGAGTCCCCCACAGACCAGTTTCTTAAGTTTCGGGCGAAACGATGTAGAGGTCGTATAGAGATATGGCAGGGTTCGATCAGATACGAGCGGTATTGCACGGATTATGATCGGACAGAAAATACTAGCGGGCTTTGGTTTAAGTCGGATCCTAGTATAGTACAGTGTAGATTTTGTCTCATTGCATTTGTATTCAGTCGGAATACAAATGCAGGTATGTATATACAGTCGCGGGGTTTTCCTGTAATTTATTACGGGATCAGTTTTTTGGAGTTGCCAGTTTGCTTTCCGTTTCGGCCAATTTTCATTGTATCTTTCATTGGCTGAAGATTGGTGGAGGAGGGCTTATTTGCATTTGTGCAAAAAAGCATTTTGGAGGGTGATCTTTGCATATTGTTGCTTCATGATGGTTGCGCCATCATTTGACTTCTTGACCTCATCATTGCTTGACTTTTGTGATGGTGATGGGTTTTGATAAGGTTGGTGGAGTGTTGGTTTTGATTGGTGATGATTTCTTCTCATCATCTCTTTTCTCTCTCTTGCATTATGAGGGCTCACTCATGTTTTATCCATATACTCTCCTTCTCATTCTCTCATGAGCCATGGCCGGCCAAGTGAGTAGGGGACTGTCCAAAAATTGTAGTGGGGATTTTTGGTTCTCTTGTGCTTGCAAAAATCCCTAATTTCATCTCCAAAAAGTTTATTTCATTTCCTCCACCCAAAAGGCAACTTCCTACAACCCCATGAGACATAAGTTCTACAGTTAACCTACAGTATCCTTGGGCACGTCGACTCGCCAACTTCGTGCCCGAGTTGCCTCGGTCCAGAGGTGGGAGCCCGTAAAATAAGCCGGCGATGTGGTGCCCTTCCGGCGAGGAGGCGAAGACCGGAGATTCCGCGGGGAGATCGGGACGACGACGAGAAGGCTGAAGGACACGGATCGCTCGGTATATATCTCTACCCCTTCTCTAGTTAGCTAGGATTAGATTAATGGCACGATCCAGGATTCTTGTGTGCGGTGGTGCCGGTTCAAAAGTTAAAGTAAATCATCGTTTCCGCATTTTGGTATCGGATTGACGGCCGGGGCGCCGCCGTGCACTTACACCGGTATCAGAGCCATGCCATTAACCTAGTCTAGCTTGCTCTAGTATGTTTAGAACTCGATCGAACAAAAATCTCAAAAACCGTATTTTCTAATGCATCAGGTTTCTGTCGATTTTGTTTTGGCTCGAAAATTTTTTCAGTACATTGCAGAAACACGTGCAGGGAATTATAAGCATTCTGGTAAAATTTGGTCGCATGAACGCATTATTTCACCGCGGAACCGCGGCCAAACCCATGTTTGGGCCGCGGTTCCGCCGCCACCTTTACTGTTCAGTGCATCAAATTTTTACAGAGGGTCTCTGTGTTGAAAATAGCGGTTTTGATATATTCTATTTGGGCCCAGATTTTCTTTGAGTGCTACAGTAGTGCTTGGGGCCCACTTGGGAAAATTTGATCGATAGAAAATTTTAAACATGTTAGTTCACAGTATTTACATTATATCTGTGACCGTTAATGTCATTTGATCGGTAAATCCTGTCTAACTGCTATAGCCCTTTTAGACGGATTTGCGAACGTGACATTCACGTTGATGTTCTGTGTTGTGCTGTGATGTTGCGGATTGGTCGTGGGGGATAGCTTGGATGCAATGTTAGTACAGTTTGGTTATTTATGTACATTTGATATTGCAGGGCGAGCGTCTGACATGTGGACTGCCGTCACTGCCTGTTTGTATATTATTCTTTTGGGGCACGACCGGGGTGAGGTCGATGTACCCGTTTTATGTATATTTTACTTTCTGTACTAGGATTACCCCGTGGAGGGGTGCACGGATAGCCGGGTTTTAGAGGGCAACGGGCCCGCATCTCATGGCATTGAGACGGAGGGGGCTTCACTCTAGAACTGGCGGGCTATTTGCCGCACTCGTAGGCGGTATAGGTTGACCCAGGAGAGGTGTCCAAGTTACCGGATTCCGTGAAGTGCTGGGTGGTCCATTCATGTTGCTGAAGGGGGCTGCCTCGCTTCAGGTTTTGGCGGGTAACTTGCCGCGCCCGTAGGGGTCTAGGATTTTCATTGCACAGGCTATCCACACGACCAGGGGAACGTCGGGTTTCAGTAGCGGCACTGTGAAACCCGGGGATCCCAGATATCTGTATTGTTCTGTGATGCTTATTACATTTCTGTGATGTTGCATTTTATCACGCCTTGAGCGAATATTATATATTGATATATATACTAGTAGATGTTGTATATGTTTTGCATCCGCGCTAATCCAGTCCCCGCTCTGTCGTTAGTTAACTAACCTAACGGGTAATGACGGGACCCAATGGCGAATGCGGATGGCATATACGTACGTCATTATTTTCGTTCTTTATTGGTGTGATCAATTGATGGGACTGCATTGATTCGGATCAATGCAAGTTAAACAAACCTATTCTGATGTTGTTGGAACTTTTTTCAAAAAGCTGTTATTGTAAGGACGTTCTCTTTTGTTTTGCACAGTGGTATGCAGTTGGAATATCCTGCTCCTCAGTCGACGAGGCAAGGGCCGAGATCCCTTCACCGAGAGTGACCTCTTTGACAAAAGTGTGTGTCAGGGCAATAACTTCACTATAATCGTTCACTTTTGCTTTGCATCGTGGTATTCAGTTGGAATATCCTGCACCTCATTCTAAGGGGAAAGAGCCGAGATCCCTTCACCGGGAGTGACCTCTTTAGCAAAGGTTTTCGTCACTATATTTTTAAAAAAGCTACCCGGTTCCTTCAACGATATCAAGTTCATTACGTTAAAGGTTTTCGCCAGAAACCATTCGTAGCCCTCCATTATTTCAGTTAAATATTCGGTAGTATTCAAGCTATGTATTTTGACCTCACGCCAAGGGATAGTGATTGGTAGCTGCCGGATATTTATCTGTTGCATAGATAGATGCGTTGGTTTGGGCCAGTCGTACTACTATTTTGGCCTACGTCAAGGGTTTGTATGGGTGGGTTCAAATTAACCTGGATAATGATGGGTAGAACTTGACATGTGACTTATGACATTTTGACCTCACGCCAAGGTCATAAGAGCATGGGGAAAAAATCACATCGGGAGTTTCTAAAGAAACTGAAACTTGCCAGATATGCGCATACCTTCTGGAGTGTGATAACGTGAGCGGATTCCGTCATGTTATCATGCTGTGATAGTTGGATCCCGATTCCCACTGATGGGTTGGTTTACTCCTCGGGTGATCCCGACTAATTCTTCTTTCAGGTTTGGAGGAGAATTTGACGTTATAGTGGGAGTTTTCCTGATTAGATAAAGTGATAACCATTCTGATCTGGGTTAGAGTGCACGCTGAGTGTTTCTTTTCTCTCTCTCTTTGGCAGCGACCTTTGACCCGACCTTAGATTATGACTGTAGGATTCCTAGGCACACTAATGAGGTCTCACAAGGCATCAACCATGCCAAATTCAAATTTTTCCGGTGCCGAGAAACCCTAATGCGATCGTTAACTAGAGTTTAGGCGAAAACAAATGCGAATAAACAACTTTACTCTAAAGTGAATGGAAAATACATCCTTTGTAGATCCGGTCCTCCACTTCCTTAGCTCCATGATGATGTCCCTCCGCTGCGATCAACGGATCCCGGACTCTATCAAAGGTTTCGTCGAAGAAATGATCGGGCTAGGTCGTCGACTTCGATACCGAAGATGATCTACGTCGAGACAACTCAAGATCAAGCTCCAACTTCACCAAGTCATGAAACTTGTGAAGAAAACACCCTATACTATATGGCAAGTGGTAGAGGATGAAGAAATAGGAAGTGGGTTCACTTTGGATTTGGATTTCTCACTTGATTTCAACACTTGATATTTTTCAAGCAAAGCTTTTCTTTTTCTCTCTTGAAGAAGAAGAAGAAAAAGAATGAAAAAGAATAAATGAATTAAAACAAAATCAAGTGATGGTTATCATTTTTTAACCATGGGTGAGTGTAGAGAATAAACTAGGGTTAAGTTGAATGGTTAGGTTAAAGGAAAGAAACAAAATGGTTACTTCTTCAAAGCTTCATGAAGCTTCAACAAAAGACAAAGCAAGCCACCATTTCATTTTCCTTTGCGAAAATGAATAAAGAGAATAAATAAATAAGTAAATAAAAACCCTAACCATTAACATAACCATGGCTTAATCATACACACCCAAGTTTACATGTATCATCAAACATGATACAAACTAGTGCGCAAAACAATATCATATATACAATGTGCACATCAAGTGAGAAAATCCATCTTAAGTGAACAAATACTAGTTAATGCATAGTAATATATCAAATATATAATTATACATTAAATCATTAAATCAACACTTGAATTAACGATCCGGTCATATCGCATATGACCGACTAATATCCAATATATCGACTAATCGAATCAATCTTTGATTCGATAACTAGGTTATATCGCATATAACCAATCGATACATTCATCGCGAGAATAGAATACGGTATCACATACACGCATTAGTCTCGGTCCCGCACATATCTCATATGCGCTCCTATTTCATTTCACTTGAGCCAGGAAACCTCTGCGTAGGACTCTAAAGACTCGTCAATACGCCGGCAGCAGGTGCTGATCATATCAAACACCCACAAGCCGCAAGCGGTCTGCTAAACGTAACAGCCACCCGAGTATTGAGCGATCAGAAGATCAACGAGCAAGCCCGCTCACACTCCTGTGAATCCAACGAGCAACACTTACCGTACAGTCCGGTCTCGTCGTCTGATACGTCGCATATCTCGCATAGGGGTGGTAAACGTCAGACCCCAATAGCTCGATAAGTCGTGTCGATATGGGGTCTATAACAGTTCGAGAAACTACTAGTAACACTTACCAGTAAATCTCAGCAACCCTGGCTAGGGATTTCCGGTTATAGCCAATCGAACACAGCGCAACATCAACACCCTATACCGGGAGAGACGAATCCCCTCCTATCGCTCATTGCCTCCATGTGATTCGGGACTGTACCCAAAAACCACCGTTTTGCATGCCCTCTTAGACGTGGTAAGGTGGAAATCAAAGCACAGTGGGAATCACACAAGACTCTATGACGATCTCGGGTCAACAGAATACTCTGTACCAGTGTCACCAGAGAACTGCCATCTGACGTAAGGTATAATATTATCTGGGAGTTCTCGGCGAGTCCGTCCAGTGTACCCAGTCTCCACTGAGCACCCGTATATCATCTCTGATGTCAAACACCAAAGGATATGGGATCATCCATCGCCCATCTGTATGGGTCGTGAAGGTATACGCTAGTCTACACTGGTATATCGATGCCCTGTCTCAATTCACCCACGACTAGGGACCTTGAAGGATGTACTTATGGACTACCATGTCCCCACTAGTTTGATCCGCATCATAGTCGAGGCAGTCAAGTACACATCCTAAGGGTTTTACCAATATGTAACAGAGAGACAATCAGTATACACGTTAAGGTAAAGAGCAACCAGATAGCATACTATCATGTCGAGCAAGAAAGTCCTCCCTATATATGTCCAAGCATCCACTACAATATACATCCTATGTATAGTAATGGCCTCTAGGGCATACATATAACTAACAATCTCCCACTTGCATTAGGGCCATCTGATAGCAGTGGTTGTAGTATCTCATACTCAACCATCCCATAAAAGTCTCTCTCTGGGAAAGGCCTTCGTGAGTGGATCCGCCGTGTTGTCCTCTGAGTCTACTCTCCTAACCTCGATCCCATGGAGATCAACCATCTCCATGATCAGGTGACACTTGCCTTAGAATATGTCTGGATCACTGATGGGACAGACGTTCCTTGGCATAAGCCACAACTCCATTGTCACACAATGGGAGGAACTAAGTTCATCTCATGAACAAATATACATCCAGACTGCCTCTTTGGTAGTATCTTAAGTAGCGATGTATCCAGCCTTTATCTCTAGTATGCTACGGTATCTAGCTTGGAACTCTTCCAACATACCGTCCCTCCACTGAGGGTAAATACAATGCCTGTGACTGACATTCAGTCATCCTTATCACCCTGGAACACTTCCAGGGATTCTCCCCAAGATCAATTGATACCATCTCACTTCAACAAGTGAGAATCCTAACATCTATTTAGATCTATCTCATAGATCCAAAACCCAGGATTTAGTAGGTATCATTTTGATCCTATGTGGAGAATCATTGTGATAAGCGGAGATTGATCGAGCGTAGCATAGGAAACTCCTTCCCTATCAAGAGTATGTCATCCACGTACTCTATGAGGATCGCCACCATACTCCCTACTACCTTTTTGTATATACAAGGTTCATCTACCATTTTGATGAAGTCAAACTATTTGACTACTATATCAAAACAGATGTTCCTACTCCGCGATGCCTGCTTTATCCTATAAAGCATCTTGTACACGATTCCACTGCTCCCACTGTCTACGAAGCCCTCTTGCTGTGTACTTACAGACGCTCTCTTCAAAAAATCATTTAAAAAAAGCAGTCATGACACCCAACCGCCAGATATCGTAGTCATGGTATATAGCCGTGGCAAGTAGGATCCGGATGGACTTAAGCATAGCCACTGGAAAAGGTTTCATCATTATCCACGCCTGGTCGATCACGAAAACCTTTAACAAGTCTAGCTTTGAAAGTCTCAACTTTTCCATCTACACCAAGTAATCATCTCAAGATATACTTGCTCCTGATGGGGATTTAACTCTTCAGATAAAGCAACGAAAGTCCATACTTTGTTGTTGTTTAAGGCTTCCATCTCAGATCGCTAAGCATCCAGCCATTCTTACAGAGTCCCACTCCTGATGGCCAGCTCGAAACTAGTTGGGTCATCATCTCATGATGCAATTCTCGCTCCCACTGTCATCGAGAAACCGAAGTATCTCTCAGGTGGATGAGGAACCCTACTAGATCGGCGAAGAGGCTGAGGTTCGTTGGAATCAACTGAATCCTTTGGTTCTACCAAATCACCTGCTCTAGTTTGCATAGCTGGAACCTTTCCAGTTCTACATAACTGACCTTGCCTCGAGGTTGTCCGGATTTTGCTTTTAGACATAGGCCGGACAACCCCAAATCTTAACTAGCTTTAGACATGGGCTCTTCCTATACCATATCTCATATGGAGTGGTAGGCTGTGATCTGATTCGAACCCTATTCAATAGGTATGCAGTTTCTCAAGCGCATAACTCCCAAAAGGAAACAGGTAACTCTGTATTACTCATCATAGAGAGCACCAAATCTAATAGGGTGCAATTGCTCCGCCCCAATATACCATCGTGCTATGGTGTATACGGAGGAGTAATGCTGAGAGAGAATCTCATTCTCCTTTAGAATAGTCCAGGAATTCCGTGCTCAAGTATTCTCCTCCCTGATCGCATCAAAGGACATAGTACATATATCCTCATTTTAGTTCTCTACTTCTAACTTATATTCCGTGAATATCTCAAAAGGTTCGGACTTGTGTTTCAACAGGAACAGATGTCTGAATCGTGAGAGATCATCAGAGAATGTAATGAAGTACAAAGAACCGGTCTTGGCATGTGTAGACAGGGGACCTTTATACATCAACATGTATCATCCCAAGAGTTCGCTAACTCTTTCTCTGTTTCCAATAAACAGAGCGGGTGTCATTATATCTTTGTGACATGACTGGCAAGTTTCACAAGATGTAAATTCAAACTGATTTAAATATGCATCTACATGTAACTTCAGCTAGTCGAGTCGCATTGATATGACCTAGTCTACAATGCCTCAAGAAGGATTCGTTCATTTCTGAACTCTTCCTCTTGTGTGTGTTCTGTATACTAAAAACTGTAGTTTGATTTAGAACATCAATGCTTTTATATAACGTGCCTGAACCGATCAACTTTTGATATAGGAAATGTTCAAAACATTATCCAACAATACAAAATTTTATCATTTCTTTACTAATAAAGAGAGAGATATGATTTTGTATATCAGGTTCGGTATCTAATAACATTCGTTCAGAATCAATGTATTGGTAATACAGGGTGACAGTGACCAACAGACTTGGCTGCAACACTTGCCCCGTTTTCCGTCTCATGAAACTTATTACCCGTTCTCAGTTCTTTACCTATCTGTAGCCCATGTAACAAATTACATATGCGGGATCCTGATCCGGTATCTCATATCCAGGACGTAAAGAATACTGAGAAACAGTTCTGTATAATAAACACACCCGAAGATGATGCATCAGTATGCACTTTCTTCGTTTGGGCGGCATGGGAATTCTGGTAATCCCCAATTTCCTGCTCTGTCTTATAACAATTATAAGTTGGAGCGGGACCAACGTTCCCCAGCTCAGTATAACAAGCGGGTTCGGTCAATATTCCGTATTATTATCTTGATTAAGGCGTTATATGGTCTCTACCTAGAGAGAGAGAGAAAAAAACACTCAGCGTATGCTCTTGCAAGATCAGATTGGTTATTATTTTATCTAATCAGGATGGCTCCGACTGTTTTTTATCAAATCTTCCTTCAAACCTTAAAAGGAAAGACTAGCCGGGATTAATTACACACTATAAGTTCGCCAATCTTTCAGCCAGGCCAGTGTCGGTACTTTGAGGGAGGTCCCCCGTGCATTCACACGAACCTAATTAATGTAAACCTCGTTTTCCCAGAGGCGTAACCTCGTTAACACCTTTCTAGAAACCTACTTGATCGGCTAATTGTAATGTGTAAAACTCTCCCATGAGTAACTCTTACTCGCAGCGGGTATCGGGATCCAACTATCTCATAGAAGGTATGCAATCTCATTGCAAATTCAACACTTGAAATTCCCGATAATATTTTACCCCTAGCGTCCTATGACCTTGACGCAGGCCAACAAACCATAGTCCGCTAGTCAAGTTCAACCCGTCATTTCTGGATTGAATTAAACCCACCCGCACGACCCTTGACGCATGCCGACAAATTCGCACGACTACCCTAATCCAATCTGCATCATATGCATAAACAGATAAATACTAGTTAGCTACCGCATAGTACGCATTGACGCAGGCCAACAAACGTTGCACGAATACTAAGTAGGACTTATCTGAAATGACGGAGGGCTACGACAGGTTTTTCTGAAAACCTATTGCGTAATGAACTTGATATCGTTGTAGAATCAAATGATTTTAAAATGGAGTGTTTTTTAGGCTTTTCTAGTTTTGCTAAAGGGGTCACTCCCGGTGAAGGGATCGTCGGCCCTTTCCTAGTCGAATGAGGTGCGGGATATATCATATATATCACTGTGCAAAGAAAAAATTATAGAAGCAATCAAAAGACAAACCGAGCGTTATAGCATCTGCCAGTTATTGCTAAAGGGGTCACTCCCGGTGAAGGGATCGTCGGCCCTTTCCTCATCGAATAAGGTGCAGAATATATCATATATACCGCTGTGCAAAGCAAGAACTGTAGCTGCCTGTTTTATTTTTGAAATTCGATTCTACAACATCTTTAGGTTTCTTTTTCTTTCATTAATCATATTAATGAAGTCCCATCATTAAAGTACCTAAACATCACAGATAAATACAACGTACACTTATGCCATCCGCATTCGCCTCGATGTCCCCTCATGCACCGTTAGGTTAAGTAACTAACGGAAGAGCGGGGCAGGGCTAGCGCGGGTGTAAAACATAAGTAACGTCTATATAATATATCATATATACTATATACTGTAGTATCTATCACAGAACATCACATGATCACATCACAGATAACGCAGCAGAAAATATCATATGAAATATTGGATATACTAGGACGTCCGTGTTTTTAATACGAGCCAGTATAAAACACGGATTCCACGGTCGTGATGAATAGCCAATCCCACACCCCTAGACCCCTACGAGAGCGGCAAGCAACCCTACCAATTCTAGGATTAGGAGACCCGGACTCGACTCCTCGAGATGGCCTCCCACTGGACCCCAGAACCCGGTTACTTGTGCTCCCCTCCTTGGGTCTATCCTAATGTGGAAAAGTAAATAATATACATCAACGGTGACATCTTCCGCAACCTGGATGTGCCCCAATAAAAGAATATTACATAAAAGTATTTACATGAATGAAAATGGAAAACACTCATCTCACATAAAAACGGCCGGCTATTCAAACATGACGATCCAATAAAACATATCCAGCAACACATAACATCACATGTCATCAACGTAAATAAATATACGCATCCCAATTGTCGTTGACATATAGCAACGAAACCGGCGATATCACATATTACACTTACGGTCACAGAAAAGAAAGTGTAAAACTACAACAGTTGGAATCCTCAACCTCTTTAGACATCGCATGCCTAATCAGATGAATTCCTTAGACATCGCATGCCTAACAATTATAAACCCCGCATTTTAGTCTCATTATCGAAAACACTTTTCAATATCAAGTCGGGCAATTCAACAGGATTCCCGACATTCTGATCGAATGCTCTTCGCAAACTTTAGTAGGCGGCCGCACTCCCGACGCCGTCGACGAAGTGCACCGAGGCGGAACACCGCTGCCTCAAGTACCCAAACGGATGCTATCGGCGACGGGGTTCTCCTACAGTCACTTGGTTGGGCCTATGGAGTGAGGCTGTCTATTAAGTTTATCCGGCGAGTATCTGCGTACGCTACGTGATTGCGATGGACTTTTGATCACATCAAAATTCTGTGGCAACCGATCAAGTGAGACTAAAGTGCTATGTTTATAACATTCATTCAGTTATCTCATAACTGCTTGTGAATTCCAAAGGTTGTATCACATTCCGGATAAATAGAAAATGTTAAACATTCCGATCGAACAATCGAACACCCAAGTTTTTCCGAAACAGCTCATCACATGAAATAAGTTCAAAAACATTCACTTCATGCCTCAGTACCAACGTTCCAGCCGTAGAAGGGTCCAGCCAATGCCTCACATGTGGCACGCCTTACTGCCCCAAACCCTAAGGTTCAACGGGCAGTTCAAGATGGTCACATAATCGAGTTAAGGTTTGTTGTCTTCTAGAGAGACCATCGCGTTACTTGCACTAATCAGAACGTCATTAAACTACGGAAAAATCCAACAATTGGAAATTTCCCGGCAGGGAAAAAAGTGGGTATTTATATCCGGTCGAACTTTTTAACATATTCTAAAAATACCCAGAAAAAACACAAAGACAAATTTTGACAATCCGATCGAATCTACGAACTACCAATACAACCCAGAATACTCAACTCTTGAGTAAGATTTAAAAATTCCCAGAAAATACAGCACCCAAATATAGAAATTTCTGTGCCAAAACTAATGGGAGAAGCAACCGTACGGCCACGGAACCGCCGCATAAGGCAGGCTTATGCCGCGGTTCTGCGGCAGTTTAATTGAATCAGGAGCTCATTTTGCACAGTTTTTCTTAGAAAACCCTGCTGAATTTTCTCCATATTTTTAATCTGGAAAAAACCCAGTTTTGAAAAAATGTATAGAGAGGGGTATTCGGTTAGGGTTTCGAGTTCGAACGGACTTCTAGCTTCGTCTACTCATCGCCTAAGGCTCTAGCTAGGCTCTGATACCACTGTAGGATTCCTAGGAACACTAATGAGGTCTCACAAGGCATCAACCATGCCAAATTCAAATTTTTCCGGTGCCGAGAAACCCAAATGCGATCGTTAACTAGAGTTTAGGCGAAAACAAATGCGAATAAACAACTTTACTCTAAAGTGAACGGAAAATACAACCTTTGTAGATTCGGTCCTCCACTTCCTTAGCTCCATGATGATGTCCTTCCGCTGCGATCATCGGATCCCGGACTCTAGCGAAGTTTTCGTCGAAGAAATGATCGGGCTAGGTCGTCGACTTCGATGCCGAAGATGACCTACGTCGAGGGAACTCAAGATCAAGATCCAACTTCACCAAGTCATGAAACTTGTGAAGAAAACACCCTATACTACATGGCAAGTGGTAGTGGATGAAGAAATAGGAAGTGGGTTCATTTTGGATTTGGATTTCTCACTTGATTTAAACACTTGATATTTTTCAAGCAAAGCTTTTCTTTTTCTCTCTCTTGAAGAAGAAGAAAAAGAATGAAAAAGAATAAATGAATTAAAACAAAATCAAGTGATGGTTATCATTTTGTAACCATGGGTGAGTGTAGAGAATAAACTAGGGTTAAGTTGAATGGTTAGGTTAAAGGAAAGAAACAAAATGGTTACTTCTTCAAAGCTTCATGAAGCTTCAACAAAAGAAAAAGCAAGCCACCATTTCATTTTCCATTGCCAAAATGAATAAAGAGAATAAATAAATAAGTAAATCAAAACCCTAACCATTAACATAACCATGGTTTAATCATACACACCCAAGTTTACATGTATCATCAAACATGATACAAACTAGTGCACAAAACTATATCATATATACAATGTGCACATCAAGTGAGAAAATCCATCTTAAGTGAACAAATACTAGTTAATGCAAAGTAATATATCAAATATATAATTATACATTAAATCATTAAATCAACACTTGATTTAACGATCCGGTCATATCGCATATGATCGACTAATATCCAATGTATCGACTTATCGAATCAATCCTTGATTCGATAACTAGGTTATATCGCATACAACCAATCAATACATTCATCGCGAGAATAGAATACGGTATCACATACACGCATTATTCTCGGTCCCGCACATATCTCATATGCGCTCCTATTTCGTTTCGCTTGAGCCAGGAAACCTCTGTGCAGGACTCTAAAGACTCGTCAATACGCCGGCAGCAGGTGCTGATCATATCAAACACCCACAAGCCGCAAGCGGTCTGCTAAACGTAACGACCACCCGGGTATTGAGCGATCAGAAGATCAACGAGCAAGCCCGCTCACACTCCTGTGAATCCAACGAGCAACACTTACAGTACAGTCCGGTCTTGTCGTCTGATATGTCGCATATCTCGCCTAGGGGTGGTAAACGTCAGACCCCAATAGCTCGATAAGTCGTGTCGATATGAGGTCTATAACAGTTCGAGAAACTACTGGTAACACTTACCAGTAAATCTCAGCAACCCTGGCCAGGGATTTCCGGTTATAGCCAATCGAACACAGCGCAACATCAACTACCTATAGCGGGAGAGACGAATCCCCTCCTATCGCTCATTGCCTCCATGTGATTCGGGACTGTACCCAAAAACCACCGTTTTGCACGCCCTCTTGGACGTGGTAAGGTGGAAATCAAAGCACGGTGGGAATCACACAAGACTCTATGACGATATCGGGTCAACAGACTACTCTGTACTAGTGTCACCAGAGAACTGCCATCTGACGTAAGGTATAATACCATCTAGGAGTTCTCGGCGAGCCCGTCCAGTGTACCCAGTCTCCACTGAGTACCCGTATATCATCTCTGATGTCAAATACCAATGGATATGGGATCATCCATCGCCCATCTGTATGGGTCGAGAAGGTATACGCTAGTCTACACTGGTATATCGTTTCCCTGTCTCGATACACCCACGACTAGGGACCTTGAAGGATGTACTTATGGACTACCATGTCCCCACTAGTATGATCCGCATCATAGTCCTGGTAGTCAAGTACACATCCTAAGGGCTTTACCAACATGTAAAAGAGAGGCAATCAGTGTACACGTTAAGGTAAAGAGCAACCTGATAGCATACTATCATGTCGAGCAAGAAAGTCCTCCCTATATATGTCCAAGCATCCACTACAATATACATCCTATGTATAGTAATGGCCTCTAGGGCATACATATAACTAACAATGACTCAGTGACCAAGTTGACCGAACCTTCTTATAAGACTGGCTTTTGGATTGTCAGAGTTGCAAACCTCATTGCCACTCCTACTTTTACCCTTTTCTCCAGGACACCCCGTATCACTACGAACGTCCACTTCCATCGGAAAAAACCATCGTATGGTTATATACGAACACGATGGAATTTATTCGAGGATGGTTTCTGGTTCTGGAGAAAACGAATAGGACTATTCAGTTTCCTTTTACCTTCTCTCAGGTTGCGAGTACTCCTTGGTCTAGGAGATAGTACACCTATTACGCAAATTGGATAGTCTTCTTCCAAACCTTAGGCTGGTGCCGAACGGTGGGGAATGAAGAAAACCAATTAGCATAACGATGGTGTACAGAAGGTATTAAGAAAAGACATATCAAGGGATTAGTAAGAGGGAAAACTAAATTGCGACTGCTATTCACGAACAAACCAAGTATTTCTCGAGGACACTCCGTATCACTGCGAAGATCCACAGTTTATTGGATACTCCATCATATGGTTATATACGAACTTCAAAGGAACTTGTTCCAGTTCGGGGATGGATTCTGGTTCAGGAGAAACAGGAATAAGGTTTATTCGGTTTTTCTTTTATCATCACCTTCTCTCACATTACGAGTGCTCCTAGGATTAGGACAGTACAACCATTATGCTTATTGGATAGTCTTCTTCCAAACCATAGGCTGGTGCCAAACGGTAGGGAAGGAAGAAAACCATTTGGCCTAAAGGGGTGTACAAAAATTAATTACTAAAGACATATAAAGGGATTTGGAGAGATGGCAAAGAATTATACGGTTACAGTCGTGAATTTGATAATGGAAGAGGCATTACTAGGAATACCCGGATACCCCATCGAAACATTTCAATGTTTCAGTTTCACTGTGTACTGTTAAAAGAAAACTGATTTCCCAATTAGTCTTTACTCCAGGGTATGTATTTACCAGGCATGATTCTCACATCTGTATGGTTTTACAGATGATGAGTGGGAGTAAGTTATTGGGAATTAGGTGATCATCCTCATTATATCGGAATCCGTTGTAATTGGTGATATTTGAGGAAATCACCTGGGTTGTTTGCCGGACGGCAAATATTTGGTTTTGAATATCCGCTGTTATGCACCAATTTCAAATTGATACATCTGTACGTCTATTTTTATAGAGTGAGATATACCTTTTTGAAATTATGTCCATGACATTTACCTATATCAGTGGATGGTTAGGTAAGGAGTATTAAACAGCGGTGTAATTCTTCTTAACCATAGGTACAATTTTCAACCTACGACACACAGGGAATGAGTTATTAGACTCAAGGGATTTATACAGAGTATTGTAAGTTGTCCAGCGTCCATGAGGACAGAAGGGATGGTCCTCGTACTATATTCGGTTTACTTATGACTTCTCAATTTTTAGACAGGTGTTTCGTAGAAACACAGGGTCTGAGTTTTGAGAATTTATAGCTATATGAATAAAGTAGAGAACCAGATGTTGCATGTATCGGGATTCTTCAAGGTGATTGAAGATGTAGATACTTGTGTTTGGTATTCAGTTGATAGTAATGATTAAGAGAATTTGCTTCTCTTTCAGGTTACTCATAATTGGAAGCATTCCGAAGTTGAGTAACACTGATCGGCCTCTTTCCATTTAGTTTGCATGCACTGGAGAAAGCTGCATGATTTGAATCTGGTTCAATTAAATCAGTGCCTCTGGTTCTATATTGGATATAGAACAGTTCATATCTTAACGATGTTAAGGTACGGGGAGTTGTCCGGCTTATGCTTAAAACCAGACTCTGGATAACTCAAGGCACGTTTCTGTAATGGCTGTTTGTGGGTTGACCCAGGCTATGTCGAGGGTTGACTTTCTACCATCTGGAAGATCAATAGTGATATTGTTCTTGACTCGCCACAGTTTTAATAAAAATGGATTTTTTCAGAAAACAGTAGTGGGAGTATGGTAGAACTGGAAGTGATTCCAGAACCGCAGACGATTACTGAAGATTTGATAAGAACCTAAAGATTCGATCTGGTTTGACATTCCATTGGCCACTCCGCAGATATGGTGGGTAACCTCAGGCACCCGAGAGGTACTCTGGTAGCCTCAAGGACGGTGACAGGGAGGTTCTTGTTTACCCAGACTTGCCATTGCTGTTGTTCCAGGCTGTGAAACCCGGCAGGAGGATGAGTATAGCGTCGTTCTGAACTAGCTTTAGAAGTGTACGTCTATATGACTCTGCCAGAGGGTTGTCGTAGTAAGTGGATGCAGCGGAAGCATTGGTGGACAGGAGGCTTATGTCTATTTATAGTCTAAATCAGATATAGCGGAGATAGATCATCTATTTCTGATGTGACAGTCATAGGTTTGACTTCATCGGAATAGGGGATGGATCTGTTAAGAAGGTAGTAGGGTATGATGTCCTGGTATTTGTATGACATACACACAGTAGGAAGTGAGATTCCTATACTACGATCGGTTATACTTTGGTTGTCACATAGTGGTTTCTCCAGATAGGATATTGATCCAGTCCTGGAGAAACATTCGAATGCAGTTTTAGAACATAAGTTTATGTTCTAGGGAAATGATAACGGCAGCCTCCTTTGGGAGACAGTTATCATTCCAGGCTTCCAAGGTGACCTGGATGACAGAGTGACTGTCAGAGTTATGGTTTTCCCTCTGACGAGGGGCCGTATTATGGACAGGTGGTCCAGGTGGATACTGAGGGAAGGATGGCGCAGGATACTGATTAAGTTCAGTTGACGATACAGTCTAGAAGTATGGATTTAGAGTTCTTTTATGAACTAGGTCAGATCAGACATCCAGACATATTCTTAGACAGGTATTGCTCATTTCGGGAGATGGCTTTCTCCGCGAACTTGAGATATAGAGAGAGACATAGAAAGAAACATCACAGCTGATCCACTCACTGAAGCTATTCCTCGAACGCAATAGTTTCGCAAACGAGCTTTGTGAGACTGACTAGTAGTGGAGTTGGGTGTTCGGTATCACACGGGCTGTGAGTATGCGACATCGCAATAATTAGCCTTGAGTGCAAATGGGAGATTGTTGGAGTTAGTGCCCTCAGAGTCAATTATTGGATCACATGCACGTGATTGCAATGATTGATGGAGGACCTATCCCGATAGGACAGTCTTACTCAAGATGATAGTATGCTATCTGGTTTATCTTTATCTTCGTGTACTGCTTTAGGTGACCTTACAGGTCACTATTACGTGTTAATAGAGCCTATAGGATTCTTGCTTGACTGCCAGCAGTATGAGGACAATCATATACGTGGGAGCTGGGGTCTACAGGCACATCCTTAAAAGGTCCCTAGTCGTGGGAGTTTCAAGACAGGGCATCGATTCTACAGAGTAGACTAGTGTATACAGTCGAAACCCCGACGTGGGGCGGTGGCCGGTCTCACAAGCCACTGGTGTCAGTCGGTTCACCTAAGATGTATACAGGTGCTCATTGGGTTATGAGTACACCGGACAGGACTCGCCGGGAACCTGTTAGTTGGTCTTATACCTGACGTCAGATAGCAGTTCCCTGGTGACATGTGTACAGGTTAGTTCATCGACCTGAGATCGTCATTTGTCTCATGTGAGTTCCCACTGTACTTTGATTACTACCCTACCACGCTCAAAGGAGACGTGCAAACAGGTTTTAGTTGGGTACAGTCCCGAGCCATATGGAGGCAGTGAGCGGATCTTCAGGGGTTCGTCTCTCCCGGTATTGGGGGTGAGGTCGCGCTGTGTCTAGGAGAGCCATTACACGAAGTCCTTGGCCAAGGCAGAAGATTTACTGGTAGGTATTCCAGTAGTATCTCAGGGTGTTCTGGGCTACACTACGACACGACTTATACCGCTTTTGGGGGTCTGACTTTTACCAACCCCCTAGGCCCGTCATGCGATGCTCATAGACGAACGGACCGGACTGTACGGATATTGTCACTGACAGGCTCAGTAGGGTGTCAGGATGAGTTCGCTCATCGACGTCCCTTTTGGTCAATACCTGGTAGCCCGTTACGTATAGGCTAATACTTCTGACGTGCTAGTGGTTAAATCCACAACCAAAATATTCACGAGTCTTTAGAGTCCCCTACAGACCAGTTTCTCAAGTTTCGGGCGAAACCCTGTAGAGGCCGTATAGAGATATGGCAGGGTTCGATCAGATACGAGCGGTATTGCACGGATCATGATCGGACGGAAAATACTAGCGGGATTTGGTTTAAGCCGGATCCTAGTATAGTACAGTGTAGATTTTGTCTCATTGCATTTGTATTCGGTCGGAATACAAATGCAGGTATGTATATACAGTCGCGCGGTTTTCCTGTAATTTATTACGGGATCAGTTTTTTGGAGTTGCCAGTTTGCTTTCCGTTTCGGCCAATTTTCTTTGTATCTTTCATTGGCTGAAGATTGGTGGAGGAGGGCTTATTTGCATTTGTGCAAAAAAGCATTTTGGAGGGTGGTCTTTGCATATTGTTGCTTCATGATGGTTGCGCCATCATTTGACTTCTTGACCTCATCATTGGTTGACTTTTGTGATGGTGATGGGTTTTGATAAAGTTGGTGGAGTGTTGGTTTTCATTGGTGATGATTTCTTCTCATCATCTCTTTTCTCTCTCTTGAATTATGAGGGCTCACTCATGTTTGATCCATATACTCTCCCTCTCATTCTCTCATGAGCCATGGCCGGTCAAGTGAGTAGGGGGCTGTACAAAAATTGTAGTGGGGATTTTTGGATCTCTTGTGCTTGCAAAAATCCCCAATTTCACCTCTAAAAAGTTTATCTCATTTCCTCCACCCAAAAGGCAACTTCCTACAACCCCATGAGACATAAGTTCTACAGTTAACCTACAATATCCTTGGGCACGTCGACTCGCCAACTTCGTGCCCGAGTTACCTCGGTCCCGAGGTGGGAGCCCGTAAAAGAAGCCGGCGATGCGGTGCCCTTCCGGCGAGGAGGCGAAGACCGGAGATTCCGCAGGGAGATCGGGACGAAGACGAGAAGACCGATGGACACGGATCGCTCGATATATCTCTCTACCCTTCTCTAGTTAGCTAGGATTAGATTAATGGCCCGATTCGGTATTCTTGTGTGCGGTGGTGCCGGTTCAAAAGTTAATGTAAATCATCGTTTCCACATTTTGGCCTCGGATTGACAGCCGGGGCGCCGCCGTGCACTTACAGACATATGCATAATAAAAGAGACCATGAGTCACTAGGTTTGGATGTGTCACAATTAATGCACAAAATGATGAATGCTAGCTCACAATTTCCATTTACAAACATTAATCCAAATGTTTGCAACAATAAAAAGATACGGCAACATCTAAAGTAAACTCGTGACGGATCATAAGGATAACCCTCACCTATATATACATACCTGCATCCGCATTCCAACTCAATGCGAATGCGATGAGACTAAAGTAATCCAATAAATCTAATACTAGGATCCAGCTTAAACCAAAGCCTACTAGTATGATCCGTCCGATCATGATCCGTGCACTACTGCACGTATATGATCGAACCCTGCCATATATCATACGGCCTTTACAACGTTTCGCCCGAAACTTGAGAAACTGTCAGTCGAGGACTCTAAAGACTCATCAATACTTTGGCTGTGGATTTAACCACTAGCACGTCAGAGGTATTAGCCGTACGTAACGAGCTACCAGGTATTGACCAAAAGGGAGGTCGATGAGCGAACTCATCCTGACACCCTACTGAGCCTATCAGTGACAATATACGTACAGTCCAGTCCGTTCGTCTATGAGCATCGCATGGCTGGCATAGGGGTTGGTAAAAGTCAGACCCCCAAAAGCGGTACAAGTCGTGTCAAGTGTAGCCCAGAACACCCTGAGATACTACTGGAATACCTACCAGTAAATCTCCTGCTTTAGCCGAGGGCTTTGTGTAATGGCTCTCCTAGACACAGCGTAATCTCACCCCTAATACTGGGAGAGACGAAACCTCTGCCGATCCGCTCACTTGACTCCATGTGGCTCGGGACTGTACCCAACTAAAACCTGTTTGCACGACTCCTTTGAGCCGTGGTAGGGTAGTAATCAAAGCACAGTGGGAACTCACATGAGACAAATGACGATCTCAGGTCGATGAACTAATCTGTAGACATTTCACCAGGGAACTGCTATCTGACGTCAGGTATAATACCAACTAGCATATTCCCAGCGAGTCCTGTCCGGTGTACTCATAACCCAATGAGCACCTGTATACATTTTAGGTGAACCAACTGACACCAATGACTTGTGAGACCGGCCACCGCCCCTCGTCGGGGGTCTCAACTGTATACACTAGTCTACAAATGGAGTATCGATGCCCAGTCTCGAAACTCCCATGACTTGGGACAACTTTAAAGATGTGCTTATAGGCCCCAACTCCCACGTATATGATCGCCATCATACTGCTGGCAGTCAAGCAAGAATCCTAAGGGCTCTATCAACGTGTAATAGTGAACATGTCACCTAAAGCTGTACACGACTGATAAAGACAAACCATGGTAGCATACTATTCTCTATCAACATGTAATAATGAACTACAATATCACCTAAAGCATGTACACGATGATAAAGACAAACTAGATAGTATACAAACCTCTCGAGTAAGATTGCCCTACCAGTATAGGTCTTCCCTCAATCATTGCAATCACACGCCTGTGATCCAATAATTGACTCTTAGGGCACTATATCCAACACAAGTGGTATATACGCAATCATGAGTGTACAATATGTATATATGCCAATATGGATGTACAAGTGGTGTATACGGAAGCATGAGTGTACATTATGTATATGTGCCAATATGGATGTATAAGTGGTATATACGCAAGCATGAGTGTACAATATGTATATATGCCAAAATGGATGTACAAGTCGTGTATACGCAAGCATGAGTGTACAATATGTATATGTGCCAATATGCGACAGAATCATGTCTAATCATCAATGATGCAGTAATCAAAATGATGTATGGTTCGTAGCAATCCTATAGTGCTAGTGTCATGGCAATCACTAACGGTGTGAGTGTAACATACAAATAGTGCTCGTGCAGCTTGAACCGTTAGTGACAGTGCAGTGTTACATATTACTATTTTTATATGCAACAAAAGATGGGTACGCTACAAAAGTACATATGCACAAGAAATATATATATATAAATATATATACGCGACTACAATATCCTATCAAACCCTGACGCTTAACGCCATACGGGCGATTTCCCCGTAGATGTTAAATCTACTCACCGTGATCTCGTGCTACGTGTAGCCAACTACCTGCTTCCCTTTCCTTGCGGCGTCTGACGTACCCGCCCGCGAACCTTGAATTTACATAAGAGTACACATAAGCTAAAATCCTACAAAAACGCAATGTCAAAACTAAACGAGAACTCACGTCACGAACTAAATGCGTGTGTATCCGATATGCTAAAACGTGTGAATACGCGTCTGAAACTACCCCGACATGCTGTGATACACAGCAAACTCTAAACCCACTCGCAAAACGCACGTGTCGCGCAAGCTTAAAGTATTCAAAATAAGGTATTTTGTTCCAGATTTTGATACAGGCAGAATTTGGAAAAGTTGCATACACCAAAGATCTTAAATATGTAGCAGACTCCCACAAACCCAACCCCAACATCAGAATCCCCCATCTGGTCGCAAATTGCGGCCATAATGAATAAAACTGCGGCCATAAGGTGGGTAAGGGGTCACGTGTTCTGTGTGTGATCAAGATCTAAAGAGGATGCTCCAGTTAACTCAGATTTTTCCTGAAGCATACGGGTCAACAGCAGATCTTACAAAAGCTAAAAATCTACATTAAAACGTTAAATTACACTAATTTGAAACCCTATGGTATTTTAAGGAAATCTGGACTAAAACTTGGTTTAAATGGCCTTATAAACACTTAGTTAAGCTACATTAACCATAAAAGTCCTCAATTGGTCAAATCTCCACTTAAATCACAATTCTAGTACTAAAATCGAATTAAACACTAATTAAAGCTTAATAACCATATTCTTTAGCAAAGCAAAAGGTTGAGTTTAAAAATTATACCTCACTTCATCCTAGGTGCAAGAAGAAGGAGAACGGGTGTTCTACTGCTGCTGCTGCTACTGAGCTGCTGTTGTTGCTGCTGTTTTTGCTGCTGCTGCTGCCTTGCTACTGTTGTTGTTGCTTGCTGCTGCTGCTGTTGCTTCTGCTGCTGCTGTTGCTGCTATGTGTGTGTGTGAGAAAATGAGAGGGTAAGAAATGTTAGAATGAGTGAGAAAGAGAGTTTGAAGAAAAAGAAATGAGAGGTGAGGGTCAACCCTCTCTCTCTCCTCATTAATTATCATGCATGCTCAAGCCATCATGCTCTCTCTCACTCTCCAACCCAAGTGAACTCCCAAACAAAACTAATTATATTTAGAAAAACTAATACACTTAATTAAATCCTATTAACCTAATTAAATGGGTTTGTCCACCATGGTTATCTAAACATGGTTTTAACCCCAAACTTAACCCTAGTTAACATGTATATGAGTGTGCAGTCCAAATTAAATTCTAATAAAATATTGATAAATTCTGATAAAATATTTGAAAACCGTTTTGGAAAACTTTATACTAAAAACCATACAATGGCTTAAATAAATCCCTAATCGCATCCTAAAGTGTTACATGCGACCAGAACGAATATATTTGCGGCCATGGAGAGGAATTAGGGTCTAGGGTTTCAGTAGCGGGTCTTAGGTTGCCTGCACACTCCCCTCTGTTTGGTAAATAATTTGAGGTCACCCGGGTGTTACCTGATTTCATTATTCCCTCACAGAATCCACAATTCTCCGATATCGGGTTTTCTAAGTTCGTAATCCGGGTTTAAGTCTCAGGTTCAGTCAACTATATCATCACAATAGGGGTTGTATAGTCTCTATTAACCTCAATTACACATCACAACTCAAGAATTCCTCAAACCCTAACTAGAAATTTCTAAACCTCCCTAAACGAAACTAAAACGGTTCTATGTTAACATGGATGCAAAGCAAATGGGAAAACTACACTAAGGATGGAGAAATTACCTCCTTTGGCAACTTAAGAATTTTCTAGAGTTGCCCCTAGTGTCCAAAATCCTTGCTTTCTTGGTCCAAAGTGAAGCTTGTGAGCTTGTGTACATTCTTTGTGAAAGTGAGATGGACTTTTAATGGATTTTTTTAGGGATTTGTGAGGAGGTAAAGAGGAGAGGGAGAGAGGTTAGCAACAGCAGCCATGTGAGTGGGAGAGCAGAGAAAATGAGTGAATGAGTGAAGAGAGAATGGCTCAAGACAACGGTTTGACCCTCACCCTCTCTTTCTCTGTCTTGCCCATACTTCTATATTCTATTCTTTTCTTTTCTTTTCTTTTCTTTTCTTCTCATTTCATTTTTAAAACCAAACACATAAATCATAAATGAAACCATGGTTATAAATTGTAACACAAGTGTAAAATACGACACGGTGCATGTCATGTGCACAAAACAAGCTTAATGCGTGATTAGCGATATTTAATCGCGATTAGCATTAAAATAGCATATAATGAATCATGAAAACTTATAATTTGCATGAATCACATAGAACACCCTCTTTTTAGTAATTTCTATAATTTTCCAAGTTTTTCCCAATTTATCGATATTTAATTACACCGCAATATAAAAATATTCAATATATTTATTATTAAATTATAAAAATTCCTAAAAATAATATTTTATTTTTCTGAAATGTTACAATCTTCCCCCTTAAAGAAATTCAGTCCCCGAATTTAAATTTAAACCCCTCAAATACTAAAACATTTCAGTAAAAGTCCAAGTCGTCAGGGCTCCGAAATCATCAATACATAAAACGCATCATAGAGCAATGCATGCGCGTGAACAATGAGCAGATAACTCCAAATCAAAACTCCGTCAAGCATCCTGCAATCATCGAATTCAAGGTGAAGACACAAATGTCAAATTCAAAACAAAACCAATATGATATATATCAAAACTATAAATGTAAACATCAAATCTATACACGTAAACATCTGAAGGAAATGCATGCCAAACCTTCATTTTGCTGTGCGATGCGCATAACACTGCACAGTGGTGGACGTCTATTGTAAGAAAATAACCATATATGTATATATCTTTTGTTTAATATGCACGTCCCGCCGTTTTGAAAATAATATAGAAGGGTTTCCTTGTTTTTAAGCGTTTTGTTTCAACTCAGACATGTAGGTACCTACTGAGACTATAGCTACCTTTTTGGAAAGCCCTTCAATAGCTTTCAATGCATGCAAAGTATATTCAGGCACTGTCCTCTTACTAGTCCTGCTCAGTACGAAAACAAATAGTAAATACCATAAAAATGTACTGCTCCATATGAAATCAATCCCAAAATGTGCATAAGAATGCCACGTGCGTCTTGTGCGCACGGGAATCAAAATCCATGAATGTGTTATACACGTGCACAGAATAACATCTAAGTGCGATAGGTGTGCACGAAACACCTGTCAGAGGCAACGCTGTGCCTGAAATTAATATCAGGTGCACAAAGAATCCCGATTTAGTGCATCTGGTATGCACCAAAATCGCATCTCATAACATGTGCCCAACATGCACGAAAATCCAAATCAGGTGCATCCATCATGCACGAATAAAATATAACTCATATGCATCCAACATGCACGAAATCATGAAATCCAATATCAAGCGCCGTACATGCGCAAAATCCAATCCAAGCGCGCCAAATAGAGGCAAATATCCAAATCAAATGCACAGAGTGCACGAAATCAACATCAATATCATAATCGAAATCGACGGTTTACAATAAAACTCAATCCAAATCAGGTATACCGCGGTATATAATCTCACAAGCATGTGCACCAGCATGCACAAATCAAATCAAAACACTAAAGGTGCATGAAAACTATGCCGAAAGCATAGGTCAAATCACATGCATAACATAGGCATGAAATAAAAACAAACATATCGAATGACATCAAACCGAAGTCAGGTGCAACTGTGGTGCACAAAATACGTATCAATGCACTGCAAGCATATGTGAAGTATACCGAGTGCAAAAACCAAATCGTTTGCGTATCATATGCACAAATCAACCTAACCGTATGAAATCCATGAAATCATATACATGTGCAACCAAGGCACAAAAATGATATTAAGTGCAATAACTGTGCACAAATCATAAATCAACACAACGGTGTATAAGGCATATCTCAAGTGTAGTAACTATGCACAAAATATAAATATCCGGTAGGTGCAACCATGGTGCACGAAAATAAATATCATGAAACTCGGTTATCAAAACACAATCATGAGAATAGATCGCCCAAAAAACCGGAATCAAAATATGTTGGAAACAGTCCTGCTCAAGCACATCCTCTAAGAATCTCTGGCCAACTGTCTTGGTCGGTCATAACATGTCTCGTCGACGATGTCGAACTCTGGCCTACTGGGTGTGCGCAATATGAACGCTCCTGGGTCCAAGTATTTTCATATAGTATTCCAGAAAGGTTCTATCGAGCTCTCTCCCAAGTCTCATTTCTGCTTAACTGCCCGGAAGTTATCACCTTTTACAACATCTGTTTCTTGTTCAGGAACGGCTGCATACTCATCGCGACTCCTTCTGAAAGATATATCCATATACAATGCCCCTATATGCATATCACATCTCTGATGTCAGCGGAGGGGAACGTCATCTCGTCGAAATCTCCTACAAATCTCTTACTCCACTTTCCTCTAATGTCGATTGCTTCGGACTCGTCTCTTCGTGTCTGCATGGACTGCGCTCCAACGGCCATGCTCGTAAATGGAGTCTCCCAAGTAATATATCCCGTCACATGATATCCGAATGACGTCGAACCTTCCGATCGATTTGTCAAGGTTCCATATTCCCCCAAGAGCTCAATATCTTGGGTACAGTTTAATAGTATTCCAGTACATGCCACAGTACCTGTGGACCAACCGTTGAAGGGCAAACCCAAGCCTCACTAATGGCACCGCGGAACTGCTGCAAACCCTAAGGTTTTAAAATGTACTCATGGTCATTATGTCGTGTTATGGTTTCATTCTCTAGAGGGTCCATAGTATTACTTGCATTTGTCTCTGAATACTTTAAACTTGGAAAATGGGCTTCTGACATTCAATCGTCTCTATTGACTCTCAACGTACTTACGTGAAGTCATCTCTAGCTAGGATCAATCAATCTGATGACCTCGTATCGGGGTAGGCAACGAATCACATGTCCTAGTCATTCCTCCATAGTTGACTAGCGATACTTTATCATATCTATAAGTATAACTCGTGTGGCATTATCTCCAAACATCTGGGGCGATATCTCGTCATTCGCAGCAATCACTGGCTCATTCATCCGCACGCTGAATAGTGCCTCAATCACCAAGAATAATGGTGCATCAAAGGTCATCACATTCTGGCAGTCCTCTAGCTGTCGACCAATCCTCTGGTGCTGATCTGCAAGACCGAGAAATCTCGTAAAAGCGATCCATCAAACGCTCATGGCATGAAAACACAATAAAACGACGCATCTATGCAAATCGTATGTCCCTGGAATCACGCCCTGGTCTGTCCTCGTCCGTGACGGGCTCATGCTGACGCAACTCTAGCCGTAGCTATCTCTCTGCTCATGTAATCGTGGCAGCAAAACCATAAACCAATATTGATGAGGATAGATCATAGGAATGAGTATAATACAATGCAAGGAAATGTACATCCTAAGGCTCCCTAAGCGAAGTAGCGTATTGTAAGTATACCGCTGAACATACACACGGTACGTCACTCTCCTTAAGTCACCTAGTCCATCAACCAAGGTCAACCTACGTGACGAAAGTTCGGGTCTAATACCCCCCTCGACTAAGTCTATGTTCCGTAAGGTCAAGCCTAGATCCCGTATATATACAAACGCCCTAGTCTCCGCATAGTCAAACATAGACTCGAACCAAGGTTAACCTAGCGCTCTGATACCAATTTTGTCACGACACGAAATGGCACGTGACTGGCACTTGAATCATATGAAGTATATAGGACCCCATCTAATTCAAGTAAGCCAAGAAATCCCAGAAATCTAAACCTTTTTAAGAAAGGAGTGAAGACAACATGTTTTAAAATAAGTGGTTTTAAATAGTATAAGCCGAATATGCATTTTTAAAATCCCAAGTCTTTTATGAAAATTTCGGCAGAGTTTCCTTTGTAAATATTGGCCCCAAACGGGGTACAACATGAATAATATATGCACAATGATAAAAGGCATCCCCAAGCGGGAGCTTGCTCTTCGTCAATCGACGGTCACAACCACGCAAGCAATATAATATATAACGCCGAAGGGTGAGGATCAAAACTCAAAGGAAACTCAAAATCATCAAGAAAACTATAATAATACAACGCGCGACTCTAAGGTCGAAAGAATATACAACTGGTCTCTAAGTCAAATACATATACATGTCTGGTTGATGGAGTTTCTAGGTACAACTGAAATAAATAGAGTATAATGGTGGTCGCAATACAAGTGAACCCACCTACCAAGCAATCACCTGAAAAGGAAGCAGTGTGCCAGAAAGCCGCAATGAAACCTGTACGGCAAGAGCTGCAAGAAACTGTGGCACAACAAGGGTGAGTTGCCAACTCGTGAGTAGAAAACATCACAGAGCAGAAATCGTATGTATGACTCAATCCTAGGTCAAACGATCTGTAATATATACATATCCTCAATATGATAAATTCTGAAACATGAAAAGGTGGCAAGGGTAAACATCTATACTAAGTGTAATACCAAGTGCTCGTGTCAGTACCTCAGGTTGCAACATATCAAAAATATGAGGTATGATTAATGTAATCATCATGAAATCAATGTCAACTATATCATGAAGTCTAAGTATGTGGATATCATCTATCTATGTAATCAATGTCTGTATGCATATGGATCCCGTCCATGTGTCAACCAATGACATAGCAACAACATGCATGTAAAAGTCATAAAAGCATATGCATGAAAGTATGAGGATATAAATCAACGGGTGTCCCTCGCGACACATCAAAATCATGAAAACATCATGAAACCCGTGTCTATAATCGACATGTAAATCCTCATCTATCAGCTGCTATCACCACGACTGGCCCTGATAGGTACGTATCATACGCTATCTCGAATACCCGAGTGCCCAGCTTCGACCATCGCAATTCGACGTATCCATACGTACATAACTCTGGCCGATATCCCCACGATAACCGCCGAGTCTAAATACTGTCACCGGTAGGTAATAGTCCCTCTGCCAGGCTCATCGTCATCCACACGAAAACTCTCTCTCCCCCCGGGATACCATACCGGGTCCACCATGTATATGCAAACGGAATCATCCACCTCCTCGAATCGGGTTTCACATATCACACGTCTCAGAACCGTGAAAACGCATGGTGGACGCATTGAAATATCATATCAAGAAAAACTGGGTTTTTAAAACAGTACATGGTTTCCTTTGAAATAGCCACGGTTCTCAAATCCAGAAATCTCATGAAAACAACATATCTCAATACGTAAAATCATAAAGCATGATGTATGCGACATATGATAGAAATGTAAGCATATCCGTATATCATGCAAGATGGAACAGTGATATGAACATATCGAGGGAAACCGCTCTTTTAAATGAATCCAGTTTTTAAAATATATCATGTGGTTCCCAATCTCCAAAATCGAATGCAATGTCGTATAAAGGTGCATATGTGTATATACGCAAGTATGGACGTACAAATGTGTATGTATGCCAATATGGATGTACAAGTGGTATATACGCAATTATGAGTGTACAATATGCATGTGCGCCAATATGGTGTACAAGTGCGTATATACGCAAGTATGAGTGTACAATATGCATGTGCGCCAATATGGTGTACATGTGGGTATATACTTAAGTATGAGTGTACAATATGCATGTGCGCCAATTTGGTGTACAAGTGGGTATGTACGCTAGTATGTCATGCAAGGAGTCACATCCTGATGTCAGCAATCCTACTGTGTTGCGACATGGCAATTATCGATGATGAAGTGTGTGAGCCGGCAAGCAGGTGTACGTGGAACATACGCATCATCGATAATGGTGCTGGTGTCCTGACAACATGGGTTTAATATAACAATAAACACATTTTAACATGCAATGCGATGTGAATAGCAAGAATATGCGGAAATTGAATAATAAACTCAATAGTGAAGAATCTACATCAATATATATATATATGCCATACAGTTTTTCCATTTGAAATAACACGAATCGTGGTGTTTAGAAAAATAAGGGCTACGGAGTTTTTAAGAAAAGATTCGTCTTTTGAAAATATCCGTAGAATCCCTTGGCCTATCTTTAAAATATGCACGATTCGTTAGTTTTGAAATAAGTATGACTCGAGTCTAGTCTAATATCTATAAGTAAATTACAGGACTAATCGAAAGGTAAGGAAACCACCAAAATCTGAGTCGATACATATAAATATAATAGTCGGTGATCCCACCTCAATTGTATCACATACGATATAATATATAACATGACATTCTCGAGTCAAGAGTGCGGATCTATCATCAATATAAATCTCGTATGGTAAATCCATCGTACGACATCCCAATCTGGGTACGGGTCGAATATCATATATATCTCATCAATTATCCGGTATCCTTATCATCATATCTTATGAACTGGGGGTATTGATCTAGGTCTAGTACAAACTAATACCATCTGCATATATATATTCGTGTACGAAAACACACGCTTAAAGGCCCGCTAAAATCTCAAGTCGTATCTCATAATACGAATCGAAACATATCACCGATCTCATGGCATCATGCCCAATCTCGTCGACTCATCACCCAATACCATAACAATCCTCATCATCCACGTATAAGTATACGTATATATATATATATATATATATATATATATACATACAAAGTCCCATACCATACCAATGTGTGTGTGTGTGTGTATATACATATCCCCATAAACGCACAAGTAAAACAAAGTAAGCATGTATGTGCGTGCGTGTGGGTGTAATCCTTATCCTAAGGTCCACGACTAACTAACTAATGACGCTATCATCCAATTATACTAAAATAAACCAGTTCGCCCAAAGTCTATCTAGATAATCATAATCTCATATAATATATCCATATAATATGTACCATACACTACACTACGAACTGCGGGGGTGCTATACACCATCCACCCGACTTCCCCCGTGGATATGTATCCATCACCTTGCTCTTCGCTAGTCGCTGCCGACGTCGCCACGCGCTTTACCGGTCCTCTCAAAATCCTCGTGGGCTACCTACATATCATAACACATTGCAAATGCGTATTAAAATCAAGTCGGAAACAAAAACGGCACACGTTTCGCTCATAGGTCAAAACCTATAGTTTCGCATGCAAATCACAATCAGTAAACCAAGTCGTGGACATTCAAACGCCACATGACGGAAACACAATATCAAATACCAAGTCCAAGTCTATTAAAAGCCGTAAACAAAATCAGAATTCTTGAAAATTAGCTCCAGATTTAACCCTAGGCCAAACTAGCCAATTTTCCATACAGGAGGGGTCTAATTTACTGGAGATAAAGCCATAGAACCAATACGAACAATTTTGAACCAGGTATGGCCGCAAATTGCGGCCAGAACGAATATATTTTCGTCCATGGAGAGGAATTAGGGTCTAGGGTTTCACTTGGGGGTCCTAGGTTTCCTGCACACTCCCCTATATTTGCTAAATAATTTTTAGGTCTCCCGGGTCTTAGCAGATTTCATTATACCCTTACAGAATCCACAATTCTCCGATATCGGGTTTTCTAAGTTCGTAATCCGGGGTTTATGTGTCAGTTTCATTCCACTATATCATCACAACAGGGGTTGTATAGCCTCTACTAACCTCAATTACACATCACAACTCAAGAATTCCTCAAACTCTAAGTAGAAATTTCTAAACCTCAGTAAATGACACCAAAACGGTTCTAAGTTAACATGGATGCAAAGAAAATGGGAAAACAACACTAATGATGGATAAATTACCTCCTTGGGCAACTCAAGAATTTTCTTGAGTTGCCCCTAGTGTCCAAAATCCTTGCTTTCTTGGTCCAAAGTGAAGCTTGTGAGCTTGTGCACATTCTTTGTGAAAGTGAGATGGACTTTGAATGGATTTTTTTGAGGATTTTTGAGGAGGTAGAGAGGAGAGGGAGAGAGGGCAGCAGCAGCAGCCATGTGAGAGGTAGAGGAGAGAAAATGAGTGAACGAGTGAAGAGAGAATGGATCAAGACCAAGGTTTGACCCCTCACCCTCTCTTTCTCTCTCTTGTCCATACTTCTATATTCTATTATTTTCTTTTCTTTTCTTTTATTTTCTTCTCATTTCATTTTTAACACCAAACACATAAATCCCAAATGAAACCATGGTTATAAAATGTAACACAAGTGTAAAATACGACACGGTGTATGTCATGTGCACAAAACAAGCTTAATGCGCGATTAGCGATATTTAATCGCGATTAGAATTAAAATAGTGTATAATGAATCATAAAAACTTATAATGTGCATGAATCACATAGAACACCCTCTTTTTAGTAATTTCTATAATTTTCAAAAAATTTCCCAATTTATCGGTATTTAATTATACCGCAATATAAAAATATTCAATATATTTATTATTAAATTATAAAAATTCCCAAAAATAATATTTTATTTTTCTGAATGTTACAACACACCACATCACTCTGCTTAAGTCAACTACCCCATCATACCATGGGTCATCCTACACTAAGAAATGTAAAACTTAACGCTCTAATACCAACTTTGTCATGACCCGAATGTGTGGAACGTGACTGGCACTTAAATCACATATCGTCTAGAGGCGTAACGTAATCAAAGTAAACCAAAGCTCAGAAATCTAAACTGTTTGATGAAATGGAGTGAAGAAATACTTGTGTTAAAAAGTGATTTTAACAATATAATGTCACATTAAACATTTTAAAAGCATCAACTTTTCCCGAAAATTTTGGCAGAGTTTCTTTTGTGGAACTGGCCTCAAACGGGTACAGAACATGAATAAGTATAAGCAATAATAAAAAGGCACCCCTATGTGGGAGCTAGCTATTAGCCGAATGGCGGAACACAACCACATGCAAGATATATCAAAATAGTGTGAAATAAGCATATAAAAGCAAGAAATAAGAAAGCACCATGTCGGCTCGCATGAGCTCGACAGCAGAGAACAATATACAAATCCCACTGTCCAGTCTCTAGGTCACATATACACATGGTCGATGGAATGTACTCGATACAAAATAAATAACATGGTGGAAACAAAAGACTACCCTCCCAACAACCTACCTATGCATAAGTCCTCGAGTCGTACCAAAAGGAAGCCGAAGAAGAACAAGTATGCACGCCGCTACTATGCTGACGGGTCGGTCCTGCAAGACACTGTTGCACAACGAGGGTGAGTTGCTAACTCTTGAGTAGTAAGTAACATCTAATAAGGCTATCACAAGCATGCACGCAAATGCGTCACAACATGTGTATACCATAATGATGCTATGGACTAATATGAATGCAACATGAATGAATGATCAAGCACGAAATCTGGTTATATATCTGGTATGGGAAAAATCTGTAAGACTACGGTAGTGCCCCGGCCGCCTTTCCAAGGCCAAAATGGGGAAATGAAAATTTTTCTTAACTTGAAAACCGGCGCTATCGTATGCTTAAAACCCGGATCGAACCATTAACCTACTACTAGCTATCTAGAGAAGGGATAGAATGTTATACCGATCGATCTGTGTCCTTTGGTCTTTGTCCACCATCCCAAGTTTCTCGCGGCATCTCCGGTCTCGATCTCCTCGTTAGAAAGGGCACCACATCTACGAGTCTTTTTACGGGCTCCCGCTTCATCCGAAGCAACTCGGGCATGAAGTGTGCTAGCCGACGCGTCTAAGGTGTTGTAGAGAATGTTTATGATCACTATGTCTCTTGCATCCATTGCTTGGATGGTGGTTGATGGTATTGCCATTGATGGAGATAAAGAGCTAGAGGAGAAAGAGGAAGAAGAAGATGTTTCTCTCTCTTTTCTTTTGTTATGCTAGAATGATAATATGAGAGAGAGTGGAAATAATAATATGAGAGTTCACCTTTACATGGCAGCCCCTCTCTCTCTTGCTCTAATTTCATCACTCAAATTAATCCACTAATGTGACATTAGTGCTAAAAAAGAGACCCTGAGTCACCTAATATGTCTATGTCACATTAAATGCATGTCATGATGAATTCGAGCTCATTATTTCCAAATGCAAACATTAATCCAAATGTTTGCCACAACAAAAAAGATACGGCAAAATCTAAAGTAAACTCGTGACGAATCATAAGGATACCCCTCACCTGTATATACATACCTGCACCCGCATTCCGACTGAATGCGAATGCGATGAGACTAAAGTAATCCAACAAATCTAATACTAGGATCCGGCTTAAACCAAAGCCCTCTAGTATGATCCGTCCGATCATGATCCGTGCAATACCGCACGTATATGATCGAACCCTGCCATATATCATACGGCCTCTACAACATTTTGCCCGAAACTTAAGAAACTGTCTGTGGGGGACTCTAAAGACTCTTCAATACTTTGGCTGTGGATTTAACCACTAGCACGTCAGAGGTATTAGCCGTACGTAACGGGCTACCAAGTATTGACCAAAAGGGAGGTCGATGAGCGAACTCATCCTGACACCCTACTGAGCCTGTCAGTGACAATATCCGTACAGTCCGGTCCATTCGTCTATGAGCAGCGCATGGCGGGCCTAGGGGTTGGTAAAAGTCAGACCCCCAAAAGCGGTACAAGTCGTGTCGGGGTGTAGCCCAGAACACCCTGATATACTACTGGAATACCAACCAGTAAATCTCCTGCTTCGGCCGAGGGCTTTGTGTAATGGCTCTCCTAGATACAGTGCGATCTCACCCCCAATACCGGAAGAGACGAAACCCCTGCCGATCCGCTCACTTGACTCCTTGTGGCTCGGGACTGTACCCAACTAAAACCTGTTAGCATGACTCCTTTGAGCCGTGGTAGGGTATTACTCAAAGCACAGTGGGAACTCACACGAGACAAATGACGACCTCAGGTCGATGAACTAACCAGTACACATGTCACCAGGGAACTGCTATCTGACGTCAGGTATAATACCAACTAGCAGGTTCCCGGCGAGTCCTCTCCGATGTACTTATAATGCAATGAGCACCTGTTTACATCTTAGGTGAACCTACTGACACCAATGGCTTGTCAGACCGACCACCGCCCCTCGTCGGGGTCTCTACTGTATACACTAGTCTACTTCGGAGTATCGATGCCTTGTCTCGAAAACTCCCAAGACTAGGGACTTTTTAAGGATGTGCTTATAGACCCCAACTCCCACATATATGATTGCCATCATACTGCTGTCCGTCAAGCAAGAAACCTAAGGGCTCTATCAACGTGTAATAGTGACCTGTAAGGTCACCTAAAGATGTATATGATGATAAAGACAAACAAGATAGCATACTATTCTCCATCAACATGTCATAGTGAACTACAATATCACCTAAAGCACGTACATGATGATAGAGACAAACCAGATAGTTTACAATCATCTCGAGTAAGACTGTCCTACCTGTATAGGTCCTCCCTCAATCATTGCAATCATGTGCCTGCGATCCAATAATTGACTCTGAGGGCACTATATCCAACAATCTCCCACTTTCACTCAAGGCTAATTATTGCAATGTCGCATACTCACAGCCCGTGTGATACCAAACACCCAACTTCTCTACTAATCAGTCTCACAAAGCTCATTTGCGAAACTATTGCGTTCGAGAAATAGCCTCAGCTAGTGGATCCGCCCTGATGTTTCTTTCTATGTCTCTCTTTATCTCAAGTTCGCGGAGAAAGTCATCTCCCGAAATGAGCAATACCTGTCTTAGAATATATCTGGATATCTGATGGGACCTAGTTCATAAATGAACTCCAAATCCAAACTTCTTAGACTGTATCGTCAACTGAAACCAATCAGTATCCTGAGCCATGCCTCTCTCAGTATCCGCTTGGACCACCTTTCCAAAATACTTCCCCTCGTCAGAGTGAAAACTATAACTCTGACAGCCACTCTGTCATCCAGGTCACCTTGGAAGCCTGGAATGATAACTGTCTCCTAAAAGAGGCTGTTGTTATCATATCTCTAGAACATCCACTTATGTTCTATAACTGCTTCCGAATGTTTCTCCAGGATTGGATCAATATCAACTTATTGCATCTACTGCAAAAAAAATATCTGGTGTGGTACTTGACATCTCATGATTGACTCAATTGCCTAAGCAAGTGATCTGCCAATCATGCACATCCCTCTCTTCTTTAGTCTGTAAGACAGCTTTAGAGAGGGTGACTCCATCACCTGCAGATACACTACCATACCTGGAGTCGTCCATTCTAAATACCTTTAGAATGCTGTCTATGTACGCTGATTGGGAAACTACCCAAATCTAGATCTAAAACCATAGATCTAGTTACCAGAATATCTGATATAATATCCATGTCCTTTGTGCAGAAACCACTGTGTGACAACCAAAGTATAACCGATCGTAGTATAGGAATTTCATTTCCTAGTCTGTGTATGTCATCCAAATACCAGGACATCACACACTAATACCTTCTTAACAGATCCATCCCCTATTCTGATGAAGTCAAACCTATGACCGTCACATCAGAAATAGATGATCTATCTCTGCTATATCTGCTTTAGTCCATAAATGGACATAATCTACCTGTCCACTATGCTTCCGCTGCTCCCACTGACGACGACAACCCTCTGGCAGAGTCATATACACATACATTTCTAAAGCCAGTTCAGAACGATGCTATACGCATCCTCCTGCCGGGTCTCACAGTCTGGAACAACAGCAGTGTCAAGTCTGGGTAAACAAGAACCTCCCTGTCACCGTCTTTGAGCATACCGAAGTACCTCTCGAGTGCCTGAGGTTACCCACCATATCTGCGGAGTGGCCAATGGAATGTCAATCCAGATTGAATCTTTAGGTCCTTATCAAATTTTCAGTAATCGTTTGCGGTTCTGGAATTACTTCCAGTACTACCATACTCCCACTACTGTTTTTCTGAAAAAATCCATTTTACTAAAACTGTGGCGAGTCAAGAACAATATTACTATTGATCTTCCAGATGGTAGAAAATCAACCCTCGTCATAGCCCGGGTCAACCCACAAACAGCCATTACAGAAACATGCCTTGAGTTATCCAGAGTCTGGTTTTAAGCATAAGCCGGACAAATCCCCGTACCTCAACATCGTTAAGATATGAACTATTATATATCCAATATAAAAATAGAGGCACTGATTTAATTGTAACCAGATTCAAATCATGCAGCTGCCTCCAGTGCATGTCAACTAAATGGAGAGAGGCCGATCAGTATTACTCAACTTAGGAGTGCTTCCAATTATGTGTAACCTGAAAGAGAAGCAAGTTCTCTTAATCATTACTATTAACTGAATACCATACACAAGTATCTACATTTTTGATCATCTTGAAGAATACCGATACTTGCAACACTTGGTTCTCTACTTTATTCATATACCTATAACTTCTCAAATGTTAGACCTTGTATTTCTACGAAACACTAGTCTAAAACTAGAGAAGTCTAAAGTAAACAGAATATAGTATGAGGACCAACCCCTCTATCTTAATGGACACTGGACAACATACAATACTCTGTATAAGTCCCCTGAGTTGAATAACTCAAATCTTGTGCGTCGTAGGTTGAAAACTGTACTATGCTTATGAAGAATTACACCGCTGTTTAATGCTCCTTACCTAACCATCCACTGATATAGGTCAATGTCGTAGACATAATTTCAAAAAGTTATATCTCACTTTATAAAAATAAACTTACAGATATATCAATTTGAAATTGGTGCATTTTAACGGATATTCAAAACCAAATATTTGCCGTCCGGCAAACAACCCAGGTGATTTCATCAAATATCACCTATTACAACGAATCCCGATATAATGAGGATGATCACCCAATTCCCAATACCTTACTCCCACTCATCATCTGTAAAACCATGAAGATGTGAGAATTAAACCTGGTAAATACATACCCTGGAGCAAGTGTCTAATTGGGAAATCAGTTTTCTTTTAACAGTACACAGTGAAACTGAAACATTGAAATGTTTCGTAGGGGTATCCGGGTATTCCTAGTAATGCCTCTTATATTATGCAGATTCACAACTGTAACCGTATATTTCTTTGCCATCTCTCCAAATCCCTTCATTTGTTTTTAGTCATTACCTTTTGTAAACCCTCTTAGGCTAAATGGTTTTCTTCCTTCCCTACCTTTCGGCACCAGCCTATGGTTTTGAAGAAGACTATCCAATAAGCATAATGGGTGTACTGTCATAATCTTAGGAGGACTCGCAACCCGAGAGAAGGTAAAGATTAAAAACAACTGAATAAATCTTATTCCTATTTCTCCTAAACCAGAATTCATCCCCGAACTGGAACAAAATCCTTTCGTGTTCGTATATAACCATACGATGGAATATCTAAATGACTGTGGATCTTCGTAGTGATACGGAGTATTTTAGAGAAATACAAAGGTGAAGTAGGAGTGGCGATAAAATAGTTGGTATGGTCGTGAATAGCAGTCGCAATTTACTTTGCCCTCTTATTGATCCCTTTATTTGTCTTAACTTATTACCTTCTGTACACCATCGTTAGGCTAAATGGTTTTCTTCCTTCCCTACCTTTCGGCACCTGTCTATGGTTTGGAAGAAGACTATCCAATTAGCATAATAGGTGTACCGTCCTAATCCAAGGAGCACTCGCAACCTCAGAGAAGGTAAAAGGAAAAGACAACTGAAGAGACCTAATCGTTTTCTCCAGAACCAGAAACTATCCTCGAATCTCGAATAAGTTCCTTCGAGTTCGTATATAACCATACGATGGTTTTATCCAAAGGAAGTTGATGTTCGTAGTAATACGGGGTGTTCTGGAGAAAAGGGTAAAAGTAGGAGTGGCAAATGAGGTTTGCAACTCAGACAATCCAAAAGCCAGAGTTTTAAAAAGGTTCGGTTAAGTTGGTCACTGAGTCATATTCAAAGGTCAGGCCATGGTCGCTGCTAAAGAGATAGAGAAAAGAAACACTCAGCGTGCACTCTAACCTAGATCAGAATCGTTATCACTTTATCTAATCAGGAAAACTCCCACTGTCACCTCAAATTCTCCTCCAAACCTTAAAGAAGAATTAGTCGGGATCACCCGAGGAGTAAACCAACTCATCAGTGGGAATCGGGATCCAACTATCATCGCATGATAACATGATGGAATCCACTCACGTTATCACACTCCAGAAGGTATGCACATATCTGGCAAGTTTCAGTTTCTTTAGAAACTCCCGATGTGATTTTTACCCCAAGCGGCTTATGACCTAAACTAGGTCAACAAACCATAAACCGCTAGTCAAGTTCAACCCGTCATTATTCTGGACTGCATTAAACCCACCCGTACGTGCCCTTGACTAGGTCAACAAGGCCGCACGACTGTCCTAACCAATCCCATTTATGCAACAAACAAGCACCACTTAGCTACCGAACACTACGTCTTGATTAGGTCAACAAACGCAGCACGAATACTAAATAATACCCGTAAGAAATGACGGAGGGCTACGGCCGGTTTTTGGCGAAAAACCTTTGACGTAATGAACTTGATATCGTTGAAGGAACTGCATAACTTTTTATAAAAATATAGTGGCGAAAACCTTTGCTAAAGAGGTCACTCCCGGTGAAGGGATCTCGGTTGTTTCCCCGTAGAATGAGGTGCAGGATATTCTAACTGAATACCACGATGCAAAGCAAAAAGTAATCGGCTATAGTGAAGTTATTACCCTGATGCAAACTTCTGTCCAAGGGGTCACTCCCGGTGAAGGGATCTCGGCCCTTGCCTCGTCGACTGAGGTGCTGGATATTCATAACCGAATACCACTGTGCAAAACAAAAGAGAACGTCCTTGCTATAACATCTTTTTGAAAAATATTCCAACAACATCAAATAGGTTTGTTTCGTTTGCATTGATCCGAATCAATGCAGTCCCATCAATTAATCACACCATAAAAGAACGAAAATACGATGTACGTATATGCCATCCGCATTCTCCACTGGGTCCCGTCATCACTCGTTAGGTTACTTAACTAACGACAGAGCGGGGACTGTACTAGCGCGGGTGTAAAACATATACAACATCTACTAGTATATATATCAATATATAATATTTGCTCAGGGCATGATAAAATGCAACATCACAGAAAAATAATAAGCATCACAGAACAATACAGATAATCTGGGATCCCTGGGTTTCATAGAGCCGCTACTGAAAACCGACATTCCCCTGGTCATGTTGATAGCTCGTGCAATGAAATCCTAGACCCTTATGGGCGCGGCAAGTTACCCGCCAAAACCTGAAGCGAGGCAGCCCCCTTCAACAACGTGAATGGACCACCCAGCACTTCACGGAATCCGGTAACTTGAGCACCCCTCCTTGGGTCAACCTGTACCCCCTACGAGTGCGGCGAATAACCTGCCATTTCTAGAGTGAAGCCCCCTCCGTATTAAAGCCATGAGATGCGGTTCCATTGCCCTCTAGAACCCGGCTATCCGTGCACCCCACCGCGCGGTAATCCTAGTACAGAAAATAAAATACACATACAACGGGTACATCGACCTCAGCCCGGTCGTACCCCAAAAGAATAATATACAAACAGGCAGTGACGGCAGTCCACATGTCGGACACTCGTCCCGCAATATCAAATATACAAATACAACCAAACTGTACTAACATTGCATCCAGGCTATCCACCACGATAAATCCGCAACATCACAGCACAACACAGAACATCAACGTGAATGTCACGTTCGCAAATCCGTCTAAAAGGGCTATAGCAAGTAGACAGGATTTACTGATCGAATGACATTCACGGTCGCAGATATAATGTAAATACTATGAACTAGCATGTATAAAATTTTCGATCAACAAAATTTCCTGAAGTGGGCCCCAAGCACAATACCCAGTACTCAAATAAATCTGCGCCCAAAATAAAATTACCAGAAACCCCTTTTCCAAGTCAGAGACCTACTGAAGATATTTGGTGCACTGTGGCTACAGAACGGTCGTGGATCCGTGGCCAAAACGTGTGTAAGGCCGCGGATCCGCCGCGCTAAAGTGAAATCAGCCCACCAAATTTTCTCAGTTTTCTTAAAAAACCCTGACTGATTTTCTACAATACACCGAATAATTTTTTGCCAACAGAAAAATTTCGTCAGAAACTGATGACATAGAAACGCGGTTTTTTAAAATTTCGTCCGATCGAAATTCTGAACACGCTAAAGCAAGCTAGTAAAGGTTAATGGCGTGGCTCTGATACCATGTAAGACAACGGTAGCGCCCCGGCCGTCTTTCCGACGCCGAAATGCGGAAACGAAAATTTTTCTTAACTTGAAAACCGGCGCTATCGTATGCTTAAAACCCGGATCGAACCATTAACCAACTACTAGCTATCTAAAGAAGGGATAGAATGCTATAACGATCGATCCGTGTCCTTCGGTCTTTGGCCACCATCCTAAGCTCCTCGCGGCATCTCCGGACTCGATCTCCTCGTCAGAAAGGGCATCACATCTACGAGTCTTTTTAAGGGCTCCCGCTTCATCCGAAGCAACTCGGGCACGAAATGTGCTAGCCGACGCGTCCAAGGTGTTGTAAGGAATGTTTGTGATCACTTTGTCTCTTGCATCCATTGCTTGGATGGAGGTTGAGGGTATTGCCATTGATGGAGATAAAGAGCTAGAGGAGAAAGAGGAAGAAGAAGATGTTTCTCTCTCTTTTCTTTTGTTGTGCTGGAGTGATAATATGAGAGAGAGTGGAAATAATAATATGAGAGCTCACCTATACATGGTAGCCCCTCTCTCTCTTGCTCTCATTTCATCACTCAAATCAATCTACTAATGTGACATTAGTGCTAAAAAAGAGACCATGAGTCACCTAATATGTCTATATCACATTAAATGCATGTCATGATGAATTCTAGCTCATTATTTTCAAATGCAAACATTAATCCAAATGTTTTCCACAACAAAAAAGATACGGCAACATCTAAAGTAAACTTGTAACAAATCACAAGGATACCCCTCACCTGTATATACATACCTGCACCCGCATTCCGACTGAATGCGAATGCGATGAGACTAAAGTAATCTAGCAAATCTAATATTAGGATCCGGCTTAAACCAAAGCCCACTAGTATGATCCGTCCGATCATGATCTGTGCAATACCGCACGCATGTGATCGAACCCTGCCATATATCATACGGCTTCTACAACGTTTCGCCCAAAACTTGAGAAACTGTTTGCGGGAGACTCTAAAGACTCGTCAATACTTTGGCTGTGGATTTAACCACCAGCATGTCAGAGGTATTAGCCGTACGTAATGGGCAACCAAGTATTGACCAAAAGGGAGGTCGATGAGCGAACTCATCCTGACACCCTACTGAGCCTGTCAGTGACAATATCCGTACAGTCCGGTCCGTTTGTCTATGAGCATCGCATGGCGGGCCTAGGGGGTTGGTAAAAGTCAGACCCCTAAAAGCTGTACAAGTCGTGTCGGAGTGTATCCCAGAACACCATAAGATACTACTGGAATACCTACCAGTAAATCTCCAGCCTCGGCCAAGGGCTTTGTGTAATGGCTCTCCTAGACACAGCGCGATCTCACCCTAAATACCAGGAGAGACGAAACCCCTGCCGATCCGCTCACTTGCCTCCATGTGGCTTGGGACTGTACCCAACTAAAACCTGTTTGCACGACTCCTTTGAGCCATGTTAGGGTAGTAATCAAAGCAGAGTGGGAACTCACAGGAGACAAATGACGACCTCAGGTCGTTGAACTAACCTGTACACATGTCACCAGGGAACTGCTATCTGATGTCAGGTATAATACCAACTAGCTGGTTCCCGGCGAGTCCTGTCCGGTGTACCCATAACGCAATGAGCACCTGTATACGTCTTAGGTGAACCTACTGACACCAATGACTTGTGAGACCGGCCACCGCCCCTCGTCGGGGTCTCGACTGTATACACTAGTCTACTCCGGAGTATCGATGCCCAGTCTCAAAAACTCCCATGACTAGGGACCTTTTAAGGATGTTCTTATAGACCCCAGTTCCCACGTATATGATCGCCATCATACTGCTGGCCGTCAAGCAAGAATCCTAAGGGCTCTATCAACGTGTAATAGTGACCTGTAAGGTCACCTAAAGATGTATACGATGATAAAGACAAACCAGATAGCATACTATTCTCCATCAACGTGCAATATGTTAGTTATATGTTTGCCCTAGAGGCCATTACTATACATAGGATGTATATTGTATGGATACTTGGACATATATAGTGAGGACTTTCTTTCTCGACATGATAGTATGCTATCTGGTTGCCCTTTATCTTAACGTGTAAACTGATTGTCTCTCTGTTACATGTTGGTAAAGCCCTTAGGATGTGTACTTGACTACCTGGACTATGATGTGGATCATACTAGTGGGGACATAGTAGTCCATAAGTACATCCTTCAAGGTCCCTAGTCGTGGGTGTATCGAGACAGGGCATCGATATACCAAAGTAGACTAGCGTATACCTTCTCGACCCATACAAGATGGGCGATGGATGATCCCATATCCATTGGTGTTTGACATCAGAGATGATATACGGGTGCTCAGTAGAGACTGGGTACACTCGACGGACTCGCCGAGAACTCCCAGATGGTATTATACCTTACGTCAGATGGTAGTTCTCTGGTGACACTGGTAAAGAGTAGTCTGTTGACCCGAGATCGTCATAGAGTCTTGTGTGGTTCCCACTGTGCTTTGATTTCCACCTTACCACGTCCAAGAAGGCGTGCAAAATGGTGGTTTTTGGGTACAGTCCCGAATCATATGGAGGCAATGAGTGATAGGAGGGGATTCGTCTCTCTTGGTATAGGGAGTTGATGTTGCGCTGTGTTCGATTGGCTATAACCGGAAATCCCTGGCCAGGGTTGCTGAGATTTACTGGTAAGTGTTACCTGTAGTTTTTCGAACTGTTATAGACCTCATATCGACATGACTTATCAAGCTATTGGGGTCTGACGTTTACCACCCCTAGGCGAGATATGCGACATATTAGACGACGAGACCGGACTGTACGGTAAGTGTTACTGTTTGGATTCATAGTAGTGTGATCGGGCTTGCTCGTCGATATTCTGATCGCTCAATACCCGGGTGGCCGTTACGTTTAGCAGACCGCTTGCGGCATGTGGGTGTTTGATATGATCATCACCTGCTGCCGGCGTATTGACGAGTCTTTAGAGTCCTACACAGAGGTTTCCTGGCTCAAGCGAAACGAAATAGGAGCGCATATGAGATATGTGCGGGACCGAGAATAATGCGTGTATGTGATACCGTATTCTATTCTCGTGATGAACGTATCGAATGGTTGTATGCGATATAACCTAGTTATCGAATCGAGGATTGATTCGATAAGTCGATACATTGGATATTAGTCGGTCATATACGATATGACCGGATCGTTAAATCAAGTGTTGATTTAATGATTTAATGTATAATTATATATTTGATATATTACTTTACATTAACTAGTATTTGTTCACTTAAGATGGATTTTCTCACTTGATGTGCACATTGTATATGTGATATAGTTTTGTGCACTTGTTTGTATCATGTTTGATGATAAATGCAAACTTGGGTGTATGTATGAATTGAACCATGTTTAGTAAATGGTTAGGGATTCATATCATTTTCTTTATTTACTTATTCATTTATTTATTTATTCATTTTGGTAAGAAATAAAATGGTGACTTTATTTGGATTTCACTTGAAGCTTCATGAAGCTTTGAAAGTCAAACCATTTTGTTTCTTTCCTAAACCCTAACCCTTTAACTAAATCCAAGTTCATTGTCTACACTTAACCATGGTTGCTAATATGATAAGAATCACTTTATTTTCAATTATCTATTATTCTTATCATATTCTTTTTCTTCTTCCTCTTCTTCTTCAAGAAGAAAAAGCTTGCTTGCTTCAAGGGTGAAATGAGAAAAAGTGTGAGAAATCCAATTCTAAATTGAACCCACTTCCTATTTCTTCATCCTCTACCACTTGCCAAGTAGTATAGGGTGTTTTCTTCACAAGTTTCATGACTTGGTTAAGATTGGAGCTTGATCTTGAGTTGCCTCGACGTAGATCATTTTCGGCATCGAAGTCGACGACCTAGCCCGATCATTTCTTCGACGAAACCATCGCTAGAGTCCGGGGTCCGATGATCACAGCGGAGGGACATCATCACGGAGCTAAGGAAGTGGAGGACCGGATCTACAAAGGTTGTAGTTTCTTTCACTTAGCAGTAAAGTCGTTTACTTGCATGTTTCGCCTAATCTCTAGTTAATGATCTATATTAGGGTTTCTCGGCACCGGAAAAATTTGATATTGGCATGGTTGATGCCTTGTGAGATCTCATTAGTGTGCCGAGGAACCCTACAGTGGTATCAGAGCCTAGCTAGAGTATTAGGCGATGTGTTAACGAAGTTAAAACTCCGAACGAACCCGAACACGACATTTCAAACCCCTCTCTGTACATTTTTTAAAATCTGGGAATTTTCCAAATTAAAAATGCTTAAAAAATTCAGCAGGGTTTTCTAAGAATTAACATGAAAAACGAGCCCCTAAGTCTTCTATATGGCCGCGGAACCGCGGAAATTCCCCCACTTTGGCGGCGGTTCTGCGGCAGTATAATGAAATTAGCGACGGATTTTTTTCACAGTAATTCATAACTCTGTTGTTTCTATTTTCTGGGCATTTTTAACACTGACTCAAGAGTTGAGTATTTTGGGGTTTATTTTGTAGTCGTTGTTTCGATCGGAATTTTTAATTTCGTTGTGTTTTCCGGATAATTTTTTAATATGTTAAAAGGATCGACCGGATATAAATACCCACTTTTTTCCCTGCCGGGAAATTTCCAAGTGTTGGATTTTTCCGTGGTTTAAAGACGTTCTAAGTAGTGCAAGTAACTCGATGGACCCTCTAGAAGAAAACAAACCTTAACTCGATTATGTGACCGTCTTGAACTGCCCTTTGAACCTTAGGGTTTGGGGCAGTACGGCGTGCCACATGTGAGGAGTTGGCTTGACCCTTCTACGGCTGGACCGTTGGTACTGAGGCATGAAGTGAATGTTTTTTAAACTTGTTTCATGTGTTGAGCTGTTTCGGGAAAACTTGGGTGTTCGATTGTTCGATCGTTAAAATTGACATTTTCTATTTATCCGGAATGTGATACAATAACTAGAATTCACAAGTAGTTATGAGATAACTGAATGAATGTTATAAATCTAGCGGTTTAGTCTCACTTGATTGGTTGCCACGGAATTTTGATGTGATCAAAAGTCCGTCGCAATCACGTAGCGTACGCGGATACTCGCCGGGTAAACTTATTAGACAGCCTCACTCCATAGCCCCGACCAAGTGACTGTAGGAGAACCCCGTCGCCGAAAGCATCCGTTCGGGTGCTTGCGGCAGCGGTGTTCCGCCTTGGTGCACTTCGTCGGCGGCCTCGGGGGTGCAGCCGTCTACTGAAGTTTGCGACGAGCATTCGATCAAGATGTCGGGAATCTTGTTGAATTGCCCTACTTGATATTTAAAAGAGTTTTCGATAATGAGACTAAAATGCGGGGTTTATAATTGTTAGGCATGCGATGTCTAAAGAATTCATTTAATTAGGCATGTGATGTCTAAAGAGTTTGCGGATTCCAACTGTTGTAGTTTTACACTTTCTTTTCTGCGACCGTAAGTGTAATATGTGATATCGCCAGTTTCGTTGCTATATGTCAACGACAATTGGGATACGCATGTTTACTTACGTTGATGACATATGATGTTATGTGTTGCTTGATATGTTATATTGGATTGTCGTGTTTGAATAGCCGGGGTTTTTTATATGTGAGATGAGTGTTTTTCATTTTCATTCATGTAAAAACTTGTATGTAATATTCTTTTATTGGGGCACTTCCAGGTTGCGGAAGATGTCACCATTTGTATATTATTTACTTTTCCGCACTGGGATAGACCCGAGGAGGGGAGCACAAGTAACCGGGTTCTGGAGTCCAGTGGGAGACCAACTCGAGGAGTCGAGTCCGGGTCTCCTAACTCTAGAATTGGTAGGGTTGCTTGCCGCTCTCATAGGGGTCTAGGGGTGTGGGTTTGGCTATTCATCGCGACAGTGGAATCCGTGTTTTATACTGGCTCGTATTGAAAACACGGACGCCCTAGTATATCTAATGTTTCATATGATTCTTCTGCTGCGATATCTGTGATGTGATCATGTGATGTTCTGTGATAAATACTGTATATAGTATATATATGATATATTATATAGACGTTACTTATGTTTTATACCCGCACTAGCCTTGCCCCGCTCTGCCGTTAGTTACCTGACCTAACGCTGCACAAGGGGACATCCAGGCGAATGCGGATGGCATAAGTGTACGTCGTATTTATCTGTGATGTTTAGGTACTTAAATGATGGGACTTCATTAATATGATTAATGAAAGTAAAAGAATCCTAAAGATGTTGTAGAATCGAATTTCTAAAATAAAACAGGTAGCTACAGTTCTTGCTTTGCACAGCGGTATATATGATATATCCTACACCTTATTCGATAAGGAAAAGACCGAGATCTCTTCACCGGGAGTGACTCCTTTAGCAATAACTGGCAGATGCTACACACTCGTTTTGTCTTTTGATTACTTTTAAGAGTTTTTGCTTTGCACAGTGATATATATAATATATCCCGCACCTTATTCGATGAGGAAAGGGCCGACGATCCCTTCACCGGGAGTGACCCCTTTAGCAAAACTAGAAAAGCCTCGAAAACACTCCATTTCAAAATCATTTGATTCTACAACGATATCAAGTTAATTACGCAATAGGTTTTCAGAAAAACCTGTCGTAGCCCTCCGTCATTTCAGATAAGTACTAGTTAGTATTCGTGCTACATTTGTTGACTATGTTAAGGCGTAGTGTGCGGTAGCTAATTAGTACTTATCTGCATAAGTATATGATGCGATTGGATTAGGATAGTCGTGCGACTTTGTTGACTATGTTAAGGGTCGTGCGGGTGGGTTTAATTCAATCGGGAAATGACGGGTTGAACTTGACTAGCACTTATGATTTGTTGACTATGTTAAGGTCATATAGCTGCTAGGGGCAAAATTATCGGGAATTTCAAGTGTTGAAATTTGCAATGAGATTGCATACCTTCTATGAGATAGTTGGATCCCGATACCCACTGTGAGTAATAGTTACTCCTGGGAGAGTTTTACACATTACAATTAGCCGATCAAGTAGGTGTCTAGAAAGGTGTCAACGGGGTTACGCCTCTGGGAAAACGAGGTTTACTGTAATTAGGTTCGTGCGAAAGCACGGAGGACCTCCCTCAAAGTACGGACACTGGCCTGGCTGAAAGATTGGCGAACTTGTATTGTGTAATTAATCTCGGCTAGTCTTTCCTTTTAGGGTTTGAAGGAAGATTTGATAAAAAACAGTGCGAGCCATCCTGATTAGATAAAATAATAACCAATCTGATCTTGCAAGAGCATACGCTGAGTTTTTTTTCTCTCTCTCTCCAGGTAGCGACCATATCACGCCTTAATCAAGATAATAATACGGAATATTGACCGAACCCGCTTGTTATACTGAGCTTGGGAACGTTGGTCCTGCTCCAACTAATAATTGTTATAAGACAGAGCAAGAAATAGGGGAATACCAGAATTCCTATGCCGCCCAAACGAAGAAAGTGCATATGATGCATCTCCTTCGGGTGTGTTCATTATAAAGAACTGTTTCTCTGTATCCTCTACATCCTGGGTATTTGATACCGGATCAGGATCCCAGATATGTAATCTGTTACATTGGGCTACAGAAAGGTAGAGAACTGAGAACGGGTGATAAGTTTCATGAGACAGAAAACGCGGCAAGTGTTGCAGCCAAGTCTGTTAGTCACTGTCACCCTGTATTATCAGTACATTGATTGTGAAAAAATGCTATTAGATACCGAACCTGATATACAAAATCATATCAGTCTCTTTATTAGTAAAGAAATGATAACATTTTGTATTGTTGGACAATGTTTTGAACATTTCCTATATCAAAAGTTGATCGGTTCAGGCACGTTATCTAAAAGCATTGATGTTCTAAATCAAACTACAGTTCTTAGTATACGGAACACACACAAGAGAAAGAGTTCAGAAATGAACGAATCCTTCTTGAGGTATTGTAGACTAGGTCATATCAATGTGACCCGACTAGCTTAAGTTACATTTTAGGTGCATTTTTAAATCAGTTTGAATTTACATCTTATGAAACTTTCCAGTCTTGTCACAAAGATATAATGACCTCAGCTCTGTTTATTGGAAACAGAGAAAGAGTTAGTGAACTCTTGGGATGATACATGTTGATGTATGTAGGTCCCTTGTCTACACATGCCAAGACCGGTTCTTTGTATTTCATTACATTCTCTGATAATCTCTCAAGATTCAGACATATGTTCCTGTTGAAACACAAGTTCGAACCTTTTTGAGATATTCACAGAATATAAGTTAGAAGCCGAGAACCAAAACGGGTATAAGTATTATGTCCTTTGATGTGATCAAGGAGGAGAATACTTGAGCACGGTATTCTTGGACTATTCTAAAAGAGAATGAGATTCTCTCTCAGCATTACTCCTCCGTATACACCATAGCACGATAGTATATCGGGGTGGAGCAATTGCACCCTATTCGATATGGTGCACTCTATGATGAGTACTACTGAGTTACCTGTTTCCTTTTGGGAGTTATGCACTTGAGAAGCTGCATACCTATTGAATTGGGTTCGAATCAGATCACAGCCTACCACTCCATAAGAGATATGGTATAGGAAGAGCCCATGTCTTAAGCTAGTTAAGATTTGGGGTTGTCCGGCCTATGTCTAAAAGCAAAATCCGGACAAGCTCGAGGCAAGGTCAGTCATGTAGAACTGGAAAGGTTCCAGCTATACAAACTACAGCAGATGATTTGGTAGAACCAAGTGATTCAGTAGATACCAACGAACCTCAGCCTCTCCGCCGATATAGTACGGTTTCTCACCCACTTGAGAGATACTTCTGTTTCTCTATGACAGTGGGAGCGAGGATTGCATCATGAGATAATGACCCAACTAGTTTCGAGCAGGCCATCGAGAGTAGTGACTCTGTAAGAATGGCTGGATGCTTAGCGATCTGAGATGGAATCCATGTACACCAACAAAGTATGGAATTTTGTTGCTATATCTGAAGGGTTAAATCCCCATCAGGAGAAAGTATATCTTGAGAAGATTACTTGGTGTAGATGGAAAAGATGAGACTTTCAAAGCTAGACTTGTTAAAAGTTTTCGTCATCAACCAGGCATGGATAATGATGAAACCTTTTCTGGGGCCTATGCTTAAGTCCATCCAGATCCTACTTAACACGGCTACATACCATGACTACGATATCTGGTGGTTGGGTGTCATGACAGCTTTTCTAAATGATGTTTTAGAAGAGGGCGTCTATAAGTACACAGCCAGAGGGCTTCGTAAACAGTGGGAGCAGCGGAAACGTGTACAAGATGCTTTATAAGATAAAGCAGGCATCGCGGAGTTGGAACATCTGTTTTGATGTTTTAGTCAAAGAGTTTGACATCATCAAAATGGTAGATGAACCTTATATAAACGAAAGGGTAGTATGGAGTATGGTGGTGATCCTCGTAAAGTACATGGATGATATACTCTTGATAAGAAAGGAGTTTCCTATGCTACGCTCGGTCAATCTCCGCTTATCACAAAGATTCTCCATATAGGATGAAAATGATACCTCCTTAATCCTGAGTTTTGGATCTATGAGATAGATCTAATTGGATGCTAGGATTCTCACTAGTAGTAGTGAGATGGTATCAATCGATCCTGGGGAGAATCACTGGAAGGGTTCCAGGGTGATTAAGACGACTGAATGTCAGTCACAGGCATTGTCTTTACCTTCAGTAAAGGGACGGTATGTTGGAAGAGTTCCAAGCTAGATACCGTGGCATACTAGACGATAAAGGCTGGATACATCGCTACTTAAGATGCTACCAAAGAGGATGTCTGGGTTTATATTAGTTCATGAGATGAACTTAGTTCCTCCTATTGTGTGACAATGGAGTTGTGGCTTAAGCCAAGGAACGTCCGTCCCATCAGTGATCCAGACATATTCTGAGGCAGCATCACCTGATCATGGAGATAGTTGATTTCCAGGGTGATCAAGGTTAGGAGAGTAGACTCAGAGGACAACACGGCGGATCCACTCACAAAGGCCTTTTCCTAAAGAGAGACTTTTATGGGATGGTTGAGTATGAGATACTGCAACCACTGCTATCAGATGGCCCTAGTGCAAGTGGGAGATTGTTAGTTATATGTATGCCCTAGAGGCCATTACTATACATAGGATGTAAATTGTAGCGGATTCTTGGACATATATAGTGAAGACTTTCTTGCTCGACATGATAGTATGCAATCTGGTTGCCCTTTATCTTAACGTGTACACTGATTATCTCTCTGTTACATGTTGGTAAAGCCCTTAGGATGTGTACTTGACTACCTGGACTATGATGCGGATCATACTAGTGGGGACAAGGTAGTCCATAAGTACATCCTTCAAGGTCCCTAGTCGTGGGTGTATCGAGACAGGTCATCGATATACCAGAGTAGACTAGCGTATACCTTCTCGACCCATACAAGATGGGCGATGGATGATCCCATATCCATTGGTGTTTGACATCAGAGATGATATACGGGTGCTCAGTGGAGACTGGGTACACTGGACGGACTCGCCGAGAACTCCCAGATGGTATTATACCTACGTCAGATGGTAGTTCTCTGGTGACACTGGTACAGAGTAGTTTGTTGACCCGAGATCGTCATAGAGTCTTGTGTGGTTCCCACTGTGCTTTGATTTCCACCTTACCACGTTCAAGAGGGCGTGCAAAATGGTGGTTTTTGGGTACAGTCCCGAATCACATGGAGGCAATGAGCGATAGGAGGGGATTCGTCTCTCCCGGTATAGGGAGTTGATGTTGCGCTGTGTTCGATTGGCTATAACCGGAAATCCCTGGCCAGGGTTGCTGAGATTTACTGGAAAGTGTTACCTGTAGTTTCTTGAACTGTTATAGACCTCATATCGAGCTATTGGGGTCTGACGTTTACCACCCCTAGGCGAGATATGCGACATATCAGACGACGAGACCGGACTGTACAGTAAGTGTTACTGGTTGGATTCATAGGAGTGTGATCGGGCTTGCTCGTCGATCTTCTGATCGCTCAATACCCGGGTGTCCGTTACGTTTAGCAGACCGCTTGCTGCTTGTGGGTGTTTGATATGATCATCACCTGGTGCCGACGTATTGACGAGTCTTTAGAGTCCTACACAGAGGTTTCCTGGCTCAAGCGAAACGAAATTGGAGCGCATATGAGATATGTGCGGGACCGAGAATAATGCGTGTATGTGATACCGTATTCTATTCTCGTGATGAATGTATCAAATGGTTGTATGCGATATAACCTAGTTATCGAATCGAGGATTGATTCGATAAGTCGATACATTGGATATTAGTCGGTCATATACGATATGACCGGATCGTTAAATCAAGTGTTGATTTAATGATTTAATGTATAATTATATATTTGATATATTATTTTACATTAACTAGTATTTGTTCACTTAAGATGGATTTTCTTACTTGATGTGCACATTGTATATGTGATATTGTTTTGTGCACTTGTTTGTATCATGTTTGATGATACATGCAAACTTGGGTGTATGTTTGAATTGAACCATGTTTAGTAAATGGTTAGGGTTTCATATCATTTGCTTTATTTACTTATTCATTTATTTATTTATTCATTTTGGTAAGAAATAAAATAGTGACTTTATTTTGATTTCACTTGAAGCTTCATGAAGCTTTGAAAGTCAAACCATTTTGTTTCTTTCCTAAACCCTAACCCTTTAACTAAACCCTAGTTCATTCTCTACACTTAACCATGGTTGCTAATATGATAAGAATCACTTTATTTTCAATTATCTATTATTCTTATCATATTCTTTTTCTTCTTCCTCTTCTTCTTCAAGAAGAAAAAGCTTGCTAGCTTCAATGGTGAAATGAGAAAAAGTGTGAGAAATCCAATTCTAAAGTGAACCCACTTCCTATTTCTTCATCCTCTACCACTTGCCAAGTAGTATAGGGTGTTTTCTTCACAAGTTTCATGACTTGGTGAAGATTGGAGCTTGATCTTGAGTTTCCTCGACGTAGATCATTTTCGGCATCGAAGTCGACGACCTAGCCCGATCATTTCTTCGATGAAACCATCGCTAGAGTCCGGGGTCCGATGATCGCAGCGGAGTGACATCATCATGGAGCTAAGGAAGTGGAAGACCGGATCTACAAAGGTTGTAGTTTCTTTCACTTAGCAGTAAAGTCATTTACTTGCATGTTTCGCCTAATCTCTAGTTAACGATCTATATTAGGGTTTCTCGGCACCGGAAAAATTTGATATTGGCATGGTTGATGCCTTGTGAGACCTCATTAGTGTGCCTAGGAACCCTACATAATAGTGAACCACAATGTCACCTAAAGCATGTACACGATGATAGAGACAAACCAGATAGTATACAATCATCTCGAGTAAGACTATCCTACCTGTATAGGTCCTCCCTCAATCATTGCAAACACATGCCTGCGATCCAATTATTGACTCTGAGGGCACTATATCCAACAAAGTCAGTGTTCTTATCTTAATAAAACTTTTGTATCATAAAACTGGGGTATCATCAATTGTAATCGATAGAAAACCATGCCAATATCGACACCATATATATATATAAATATCAAATCTCGGTAGCCATCTCTCATATCGGCCCTAAAATCTGTCAAATCACACGACTCCGGTCGTTATCCTCCGGATGACCGCCGGGTCAATAATCACCGGTATGTAGTTCTCCACTTCCAGGCTTAACTTCTCGCTATAAGAACTTCTTCCCCCGGGGTACCATACCGGGTCCACCATGTGTTGGATTACGGCAGCGCCCCAACCATCAATCCGTAGCCAAATGCGGAACAAAAATTTATAAAACTTGGCGCTACCACAACCAATTACCCAAATCAACCCATAAGCCCAAGATAATAAAACATGCAAAGGAGTTAGAATGGTTATACCGAATAGATCCGTGTCCTTCGGTCATCTGTTAGTTGTATGTATGCCCTAGAGGCCAGTATTGTACAGATGATGTATATTATATTGGATGCTTGGACATATATAGAGATGACTTTCTTGCTCGATATGATAGTATGCTATCTGGTTACTCTTTATCTTAACATGTATACTAGTCTCTTTATACTGTCTTATAGTTACATGTTGGTAAAGCCCTTAGGATTTGTACTTGACTACCTGGACTATGATGCAGATCATACTAGTGGGGACACGGTAGTCCATAAATACATCCTTCAAGGTCCCTAGTCATGGGTATATCGAGACGGGGCATCGATATACCAGAGTAGACTAGCGTATACGCTTCTCGACCCATGTGATGGGCGATGGATGATCCCATATCCATTGGTGTTTGACATCAGAGATGGTGTACGGGTGCTCAGTGGAGACTGGGTACACTGGACGGACTCGCCGAGAACTCCCAAATGGTATTATACCTCACGTCAGATGGCAGTTCTCAGGTAACACTTGTACAGGTTAGTCTGTAGACCCGAGATCGTCATAGAGTCTTGTGTGATTCCCACTGTGCTTTGATCTCCACCTTACCACGTCCATGAGGGCGTGCAAAACGGTGGTCTTTGGGCACAGTCCCGAGTCACATGGAGGCAATGAGCGATAGGAGGGGTTTCGTCTCTCCCGGTATTGGGGGTTGATATTGCGCAGTGCTCGATTGGCCGTAGCAGGGAAGTCCCTGGCCAGGGCTGAACAGAGATTTGCTGGTAAGTATTACCAGTAGTTTCTCGACCCGTTATGAGCCTCACATCGGCACGACTTATCGGTTATTGGGGTCTGACGTATACCACCCCTAGACTTGATATGCGACGTATCAGACGAACAGACCAGACTGTACGGTAAGTGTTACTGGTCGGATTCGCAGGAGTGTGAGCGGGCTAGCTCGTCGATCTTCTGATCGCTCAATACCCGGGTGGCCGTTACGTTTAGCAGACCGCTTGCGGCTTGTGGGTGTTTGATATGATCATCATCTGCTACCGGCGTATTGACGAGTCTTTAGAGTCCTACACAGAGGTTTCCTGGCTCAAGCGAAACGAAATAGGAGCGCATATGAGATATGTGCAGGACCGAGAACAATACGTGTATGTGATACCGTATTCCGTTCTCGCGATATATGTATCGAATGGTTATATTCGATATAACCTAGTTATCGAATCGAAGATCGATTCGATAAGCCGATACATTGGATACTAGTCGGTCATGTGCGACATGACCGGATCATTGAATCAAGTGTTGATTTAATGTTTTAATGTATAATTATATATTTGATATATTACTTTGCATTAACTAGTATTGGTTCACTTTAAACGGATTTTTCTCACTTGGATTGCACATTGTATATGTGATATACTTTTGTGCACTTTTTGTATCATGTTTGATGATACTTGATCATTTAGTTAAGTGTATAGGATTAAACCATGATTAATATGATAATTAGGGTTTTGCATATCCATTTATTTGTTTATTTGTTTATTTATTTATTTGGAAATGATTATGATAAGAATGGTGGCTTTCTTTCTCTTTTAGTTGAAGCTTCATGAAGCTTTGACTTCTTAACCATTCTTGTCATCATGCTTAACCCTAACCCATCCATTAACCATGGTCTATTCTCTACACTTAACCCTAGTTGGAATTATGATAAGTATTCCTTTTTCTTTTCATTTTAGATATACTTATCATAATACTAGCTCATCTTCTTCTTCATCTTCAAGTTAGAAACCTTGAGGCCATTAATGGCAACTTGAGCTTGAGAGTGAGAAATCCAATTCTAAAGAGAACCCACCTCCTATTTCTTCACCCTCTACCTCTAGCCAAGTTGTAGAGTGTGTTTTCTTCACAAGTTTCATCACTTTGTGAAGTCGGAGCTTGAACTTGCGATGCCTCGACGTAGATCGTCTTTGACACGAAGTCGGCGACCTAGCTCACCCGATTCTCCGATGAAGCCGACGCTAGAGCCTGGGGTCCGACATGGACAGCGAGGAGACTTCGTTGCAGAGCCGTGGAGGTGGATATCCGGATCTACAAAGGTTGTAATTTCCATATCCAAGTAGTTAAGTGTTAACTAGTTTACTTTTCGCCTAAACATCTAGTCTAAGATCCGTAGTCTAAGGTTTCTCGGCACAATTTTTTTTTAAATTCGCATGTTCGATGGCTTGTGAGACCTCTCTAGAGTGCCTAGGAACCCTACAGTGGTATCAGAGCCTAGCTAGAGCCTTAGGCGAAGTCTAGACGGAGTTTGAAACCCGGACGAACCGAAAAACCAACCCCAAAATAGCTCTCTGGAAATTTTTCAAATTTGTGGTTTTTTGTCAATTAAAATTGCCTAAAAAAATCAGAAATAAAATCTAAGAATTACAGTGCAAATCGTTTCCTGTGAACAGTACAAACGGCGGCGGAACCGCGGCAGAAGCATGGCTTCTGCGGCGGTTCCGCGGCTCGTTGATGACGTCAGCCCCACTTCTTTGCACAGTAATACCTGATTTATTATTCTGAGTTTTCTGGGAATTTTAATTTGACTCCAGGTTTGAGTATTCTGGGGTTGTATTGGGAATCGTCGATTCGATCGGATTATCGAACTTTGTCTAAGTGCTTTCCGGATAATTTTTTGAATATGTTAAAAACTTCGACCGGATATAAAATACCCAACTTTTCCCCTGTCGTAAAATATCCAAGTGTTGGATTATTGTGTGGTTTAAGGACGTTCTGAGTAGTGCAAGTAACACGATGGTCCCTCTAGAAGACAACAAACCTTAACTCGATTATGTGACCGTTTTGAACTGCCCTTTGAACCTTCGGGTTTGGGGCAGTACGGCGTGCCACATGTGAGGCGTTGGCTTGACCCTTCTACGGCTGGACCGTTGGTACTGAGGCATGAAACGAATGTCATGGAACCTATTTCATGTGTTGGACGGTTTCGGGAAAACTTGGGTATTCGAATGTTCGATCGGAAATTTTAATATATTCTATTTATCCGGAATGGGATACAATAATTGGAATTCACAAACAGTTATGTGATAACTGAATGAATGATATAAATCTAGCGGTTTAGTTTCATTTGATATTGAAAAGAGTTTTCGATAATGAGACTAAAATGCGGGGTTTGTAACTGTTAAGCATGTGATGTCTAAAGAGGTTGCGGATTCCAACTGTTGTAGTTTTACACTTTCTTTTCTGTGACCGTAAGTGTAATATGTGAATCGCCGGTTTCGTTGCTATATGTCAACGACAATTGGGATGCGCATATTTACTTACGTTGATGACATGTGATGTTATGTGTTGCTGGATATGTTATATTGGATTGTCGTGTTTGAATAGCCGGGGTTTTTTATGTGAGATGAGTGTTTTTCATTTTCATTCATGTAAAAACTTGTATGTAATATTCTTTTATTTGGGGCACTTCCAGGTAGCGGAAGTTGTCACCTTTTGTATATTATTTACTTTTCCGCATTAGGATAGACCCAAGGAGGGGAGCACAAGTAACCGGGTTCTGGGGTCCAGTGGGAGACCAACTCGAGGAGTCGAGTCCGGGTCTCCTAACCCTAGAATTGGCAGGGTTGCTTGCCGCTCTCGTAGGGGTCTAGGGGTGTGGGATTGGCTATTCATCACGACCGTGGAATCCGTGTTTTATACTGGCTCGTATTGAAAACACGGACGTCCTAGTATATCCAATATTTCATATGTTTATTCTGCTGCGATATCTGTGATATGATTCTGTGATGGATATAGTATATAGTATATATGATATATTATATAGACGTTACTTATGTTTTACACCCGCGCTATCCCTGCCCTGCTCTGTCGTTAGTTACCTAACCTAACGGTGCACGAGGGGACATCGAGGCGAATGCGGATGGCCTAAGTGTACGTCATATCTATCTGTGATGTTTAGGTATTAAATGATGGGACTTCATTAATGTGATTAATGAAAGAAAAGAAACCAAATGATGTTGTAGAATCAAATTTTAAACAAAACAGGTAGCTACAGTTCTTGCTTTGCATAGCGGTATATATGATATACCCTGCACTTTATTCGATGAGGAAAGGACCGAGATCCCTTCACCGGGAGTGACTCCTTTAGCAATAACTGGCAGATGCTGCACACTCGGTTTGGCTTTGATTGCTTTTAAGAGTTTTTGCTTTGCACAGTGATATATATGATATATCCCGCACCTCATTCGACGAGGAAAGGGCCGACGATCCCTTCACCGGGAGTGACCCCTTTAGCAAAACTAGAAAAGCCTCAAAATCACTCCATTTTTAAAACTTCATTTGATTCTACAACGATATCAAGTTCATTACGCTCACGGTTTTATGAAAACCTGCGTAGCCCTCCGTCATTTCAGATAAGTACTAATTAGTATTCGTGCTACGGTAGTTTGGCATTCGTCAAGGCGTAGTGTACGGTAGCTAACTAGTATTTATCTGCTTATGCATATGATGCAGATTGGATTAGGGTATTCGTACGGCGTTGTTTGGCATTCGTCAAGGGTCGTGCGGGTGGGTTTAATTCAATCAAGAAATGTACGGGTTGAACTTGACTAGTGGACTATGGGTTGTTTGGCATTCATCAAGGTCATAGAACACTAGGGGTAAAATATTATCAGGAATTTCAAGTGTTGAAATTTGCAATGAGATTGCATACCTTCTATGAGATAGTTGGATCCCGATACCCACTGCGAGTAAGAGTTACTCCCGGGAGAGTTTTACACATTACAATTAGCCGATCAAGTAGGTGTCTAGAAAGGTGTTAACGAGGTTACGCCTCTGGGAAAACGAGGTTTACATTAATTAGGTTCGTGCGAAAGCACGGGGGACCTCCCTCAAAGTACCGACACTAGCCTGGCTGAAAGATTGGCGAACTTGTAGTGTGTAATTAATCCCGGCTAGTCTTTCCTTTTAGGATTTGAAGGAAGATTTGATAAAAAGCAGTGGGAGCCATCCTGATTAGATAAGATAATAACCAATCTGATCTTGCACGAGCATACGCTAAAGTGTTTTCTTCTCTCTCTCTCCAGGTAGCGACCATTTCATGACTTAATCAAGATAATAATATGGATGTATTGACCGAACCCGCATGTTATACTGTGCAGGGGAACGTTGAACCTATTCTATCTTATAAGTGTTATAAGAATGAACAGGAAACAGGAGAATATCTGGATTCTCAAGACGCCCAAAAGAACATGCATGTTGATGCATCTTCTAAAGGTGTGTTAGTTATTGAGAACTGTTTCTCAGTTCACCCTACGTCCTGGGTATTAGATACCGGATCAGGATCCCACATATGTAAACAGTTACATGGGCTACGAAAAGGTAGAGAACTGGGGAAAGGTGATCATTCCGTTCAAGTTGGGAACGGTGCAAGTGTTGCAGCCAAAGCAGTTGGCGAATATCACCTAATATTACCAAGTGGTGATACAATAATTCTGAATGAGTGCTATTATATACCGAACATGATGTGCAACATTATATCAGTTTCTTTATTGAGTAAAGAAGGATATAATTTTGTAGTAAAGGATAATGTTATGAACATATTCCTAGATCAAAAGTTGATTGCATCAGGCTCGCTACATAATGGCATATTCATTCTAAATCAAAATACAGTCCTCAATATACAAAATACACACAAGAGGAAAAATTCAGAAATGAACGAATCCTTCTTGTGGCATTGTAGACTTGGTCATATCAATGCGACACGACTGGCTAAGTTACATAAGGATGGTTATTTGAATCCGTTCGAATTATCATCTTATGATACTTGCCATTCATGTCTCAAAGGAAAAATGACCAAAGCTCCGTTTAGTGGACACGGAGAAAGAGTTACTGAACTCTTAGGACTGATACATAGTGATGTATGCGGTCCTATGTCTACACATGCCAGGGATGGTTCTTCCTACTTCATTACATTCACTGACGATCTCTCTAGATACGGGCATGTGTTCCTGTTGAAACACAAGTCTGAAGCTTTTGAGAAATTCAGAGAATATAAGCACGAAGTAGAGAACCAAACGGGCAAAAGTATTAAGATCCTTCGATCTGATCGAGAAGGAGAATACTTGAGCAATGAGTTCCAAGATTATCTAAAAGAGAATGGGATTCTCTCTCAGCTTACTCCACCTTATACACCACAGCACAACGGTGTATCGGAACGAAGGAATAGCACCCTATTAGATATGGTGCGTTCAATGATGAGCACAGCTGAGTTACCTATTTCCTTCCGGGGGTATGCGCTTGAGACAGCATACACCTATTGAATATGGTTCCTACCAAATCAGTGCCTACCACTCCATATGAGATATGGAGAGGGAAGAGACCATCTCTTAAGTATGTTAAGATATGGGGTTGTCCAGCCTATGTCAAAAGACAAAATCCGGACAAACTCGAGGCAAGATCTGTCTTATGTAAGTTTGTAGCATATCCCAAAAATTCACAAGGGTATATCTTCTACCACCCCGAGGAACAAAAGGTGTTTGTTTCTCGACATGCCACTTTCTTAGAAAAAGGTTTTCTTATGAAACAGATTAGTGGCATTGAGGTAGAACTGGAAGAAGTTCCAGCAACACAAACTGTAACAGAAGACTTGGTGGAACCAGAGGATTCAGTAGAACTCAACGAACCCCAGCCTCTCCGCCGATCTAGTAGGGTATCTCGTCCACCTGAGAGATACTACGGTTTTCTCATTGACGGTGGAAGAGAGGATTGCATCATGGAGGATGATGAGCCAACTAGCTTCGAGCAGGCCATCACGAGTAGGGACTCAGTGAAATGGCTGGATGCTATGCGGTCCGAGATGAAATCCATGTACACCAACAAAGTATGGACTTTGGACGTTCCTCCTGAAGGGGTAAAACCCATTGGGAGCAAGTGGATCTTTAAGAAGAAACTTGGTGTAGATGGGAAAGTGGAGACTTTCAAAGCTAGACTTGTAGCAAAGGGTTTTCGTCAAAGACCAGGTGTGGACTATGACGAGACCTTTTCTCCAGTGGCTATGCTTAAATCCATCCGGATCATGCTTGCCATCGCTGCATATCATGATTACGAAATCTGGCAAATGGATGTTAAGACCGCCTTTCTAAACGGTGATTTAGAAGAGTGCGTGTACATGACTCAGCCAGAGGGCTTCGTAGACAGTGGGAGCAGCGGGAAGGTGTGCAAGCTGCTTAAATCCATTTATGGATTAAAGCAAGCATCGTGGAGTTGGAACATCTGCTTTGACGTCGTTATGAAAGAGTTTGATTTCGTCAAAAACCCAGATGAACCTTGTATCTACAAGAAGGTGGCAGAGAGTAAGGTTGTCTTCCTCGTATTGTACGTGGACGACATACTCTTGATAGGAAATGATATTCCTATGCTGCAATCGGTCAAGCTCTTCTTATCACAAAGATTCTCAATGAAAGATCTTGGTGATGCCTCATGCATATTGGGAATTAGGATCTATAGAGATAGATCCAAACGGATTTTGGGATTGTCCCAATCCAGGTACATTGACACCATACTAAAGAGGTTTAGTATGGAAGAGTCCAAACGTGGGAACTTGCCCACGATCTCTGGAGTCACTCTCTCCAAAGAGATGTCTCCCAAGACTGATTTAGAGAGAGCTCGCATGCAAAGGATACCCTATGCTTCGGCAGTAGGCTCTATCATGTATGCGATGCTATGTACCAGACCCGATGTAGCATACTCACTAAGTATAGTGAGCAGGTATCAAGCTGATCCTGGAGAGAGTCACTGGACAGCTGTGAAGAGCATTCTCAAGTACTTACGAAGGACTAGAGAGATGTTCTTGGTGTATGGTAACGGAGAGTTCCAAGTGGAGTCCTTTACCGATTCGAGCTTCCAGAGTGATAAGGACGACTCTAAGTCGCAGTCGGGCTTTGTCTTTACCCTTTATGGAGGGGCGGTTAGCTGGAAGAGTTCCAAGCAGGAAACCGTGGCAGACTCGACGATGGAGGCTGAATACATCGCTGCCAACGATGCTGCCAAAGAGGCTGTCTGGATCAAGAAGTTCATTACTGAACTTGGAGTGGTTCCATCCATTGAGCGTCCAATACCATTGTATTGCGATAACAATGGAGCGGTGGCTTTGGCCAAGGAACCCAGGTCCCATCAGCGATCCAGGCATATTCTGAGGCGGTATCACCTGATCCAGGAGATAGTTGATCGCCGGGAGATCGAGGTCAGGAGGGTTGACACGAAGAATAACACAGCGGATCCACTCACGAAGGCCATTCCCCAGATACAATTTGAGAGACTCTTCGGGATGCTCGGTATGCGATACTACAGCAGCTGGCCCTAGTGCAAGTGGGAGATTGTTAGTTGTATGTATGCCCTAGAGGCCAGTATTGTACAGATGATGTATATTATATTGGATGCTTGGACATATATAGAGATGACTTTCTTGCTCGATATGATAGTATGCTATCTGGTTACTCTTTATCTTAACATGTACACTAGTCTCTTTATACTGTCTTATAGTTACATGTTGGTAAAGCCCTTAGGATTTGTACTTGACTACCTGGACTATGATGCAGATCATACTAGTGGGGACATGGTAGTCCATAAATACATCCTTCAAGGTCCCTAGTCATGGGTATATCGAGACGGGGCATCGATATACCAGAGTAGACTAGCGTATACGCTTCTCGACCCATGTGATGGGCGATGGATGATCCCATATCCATTGGTGTTTGACATCAGAGATGGTGTACGGGTGCTCAGTGGAGACTGGGTACACTGGACGGACTCGCCGAGAACTCCCAGATGGTATTATACCTCACGTCAGATGGCAGTTCTCAGGTGACACTTGTACAGGTTAGTCTGTCGACTCGAGATCGTCATAGAGTCTTGTGTGATTCCCACTGTGCTTTGATCTCCACCTTACCACGTCCATGAGGGCGTGCAAAACGGTGGTCTTTGGACACAGTCCCGAGTCACATGGAGGCAATGAGCGATAGGAGGGGTTTCGTCTATCCCGGTATTGGGGGTTGATGTTGCGCAGTGCTCGATTGGCCGTAGCAGGGAAGTCCCTGGCCAGGGCTGATCAGAGATTTGCTGGTAAGTGATACCAGTAGTTTCTCGACCCGTTATGAGCCTCACATCGGCACGACTTATCGGTTATTGGGGTCTGACGTATACCACCCCTAGACTTGATATGCGACGTATCAGACGAACAGACCGGACTGTACGGTAAGTGTTACTGGTCGGATTCGCAGGAGTGTGAGCGGGCTAGCTCGTCGATCTTCTGATCGCTCAATACCCGGGTGGCTGTTACGTTTAGCAGACCGCTTGCGGCTTGTGGGTGTTTGATATGATCATCATCTGCCACCGGCGTATTGACGAGTCTTTAAAGTCCTACACAAAGGTTTCCTGGCTCAAGCGAAACGAAATAGGAGCGCATATGAGATATGTGCAGGACCGAGAACAATGCGTGTATGTGATACCGTATTCCATTCTCGCGATATATGTATCGAATGGTTATATTCGATATAACCTAGTTATCGAATCGAAGATCGATTCGATAAGCCGATACATTGGATACTAGTCGGTCATGTGCGACATGACCGGATCATTGAATCAAGCGTTGATTTAATGATTTAATGTATAATTATATATTTGATATATTACTTTGCATTAACTAGTATTGGTTCACTTTAAACGGATTTTTCTCACTTGGATTGCACATTGTGTATGTGATATACTTTTGTGCACTTTTTGTATCATGTTTGATGATACTTGATCATTTAGTTAAGTGTATAGGATTAAACCATGATTAATATGATAATTAGGGTTTTGCATATCCATTTATTTATTTATTTGTTTATTTATTTATTTGGAAATGATTATGATAAGAATGGTGCCTTTCTTTGTCTTTTAGTTGAAGCTTCATGAAGCTTTGACTTCTTAACCATTCTTGTCATCATGCTTAACCCTAACCCATCCATTAACCATGGTCTATTCTCTACACTTAACCCTAGTTGGAATTATGATAAGTATTCCTTTTTCTTTTCATTTTAGATATACTTATCATAATACTAGCTCATCTTCTTCTTCATCTTCAAGTTAGAAACCTTGAGGCCATTAATGTCAACTTGAGCTTGAGAGTGAGAAATCCAATTCTAAAGAGAACCCACCTCCTATTTCTTCACCCTCTACCTCTAGCCAAGTTGTAAAGTATGTTTTCTTCACAAGTTTCATCACTTTGTGAAGTCGGAGCTTGAACTAGCGATGCCTCGACGTAGATCGTCTTTGACACGAAGTCGGCGACCTAGCTCACCCGATTCTCCGATGAAGCCGACGCTAGAGCTCGGGGTTCGACATGGACAGCGAGGAGACTTCGTTGCGGAGCCGTGGAGGTGGATATCCGGATCTACAAAGGTTGTAATTTCCATATCCAAGTAGTTAAGTGTTAACTAGTTTACTTTTCGCCTAAACATCTAGTCTAAAATCCGTAGTCTAGGGTTTCTCGGCACAATTTTTTTTTAAATTGGCATGTTCGATGCCTTGTGAGACCTCTCTAGAGTGCCTAGGAACCCTACATCATCAGCCATCATCCCAAACTCATAGGGGCTTCCTTGATCTAGCTTGATCTCCGGTCACCTTCCATCGAAGATTATCCACCCGAGAGTCTATGCAACGAGCTCCAACCTCATATCCGAGGCAACTAGGGTATAATTGTAAGTCGACGTTAGACACCTCACATGATGCGGGGATGCGAAATAGGTAAAACAATAATTTTGTTTAATTTAACATCGACAAACTTTACGGATCTTCGCTAAACCCTAACTAACCACTATCTAGAAGTGATTAACTACTATGATAGATGATTATACCTCAAGATTCTTGTCCTCCTTGTTCTTGTTGTTCATCTCCTTGCCGGCCTCCTTGAAGTGATAGAAGATCCACCCGAGAGTTCCTTCTCCAAGCTTTAACCTCTCACTTGAGGTAACTAGGTGGCTATGATTGCTAATCAAGGTAACCTAGAGGATATAGAGATGGATTAGGGATCTATTAGTCTTGCTAACCCTTGGGATCTCAACACATGAGAGGATTAGGGTTAGGTTTTTGAAGAGAGAGAGAAAGTGTTTGTAATAATGAAATGAAAATATAACTCATTATGTATATAATGAAGCATAATAATTATCAAGTAAATCATATAAATAATTACAACCATTCTTCATTTAATACAAATGAATGAATCTTCTTATGAGTCATTAAGCAATAAATGCTTCATTAACTCATTTGGATGAATCACTTCATGAGCCACAAATTCATTTAATGCAAATTACACCTAAGCTCTCCACCTCACTTTTCTTCTAGAAGCTTCTCGACTAATTACGAGAATGCCCCTTCCATCCGTAAAAATACGGAAATACTGAGACTGTATAAATCCAATAATACAATACTAGAATCTGGCATAAACTAAAGCCTGCTAGTATAATCTGTCCAAACATCGTACGTGGATAAATACACGTATGTGTCCGAACCCTGTCGTAAAACCATACGACCTCTATATCGTTTCGCCTGAAGCAGGGAAACACTTTGTGTGGGACTCTAAAGACTCGACACTACACTGGCAATAGGTTTAACCACAGGCCGCAAGCGGTACTAGCTGTACGTAACGGCCCCCAGGTAGATGTCGATAAGAAAGCCGATGAGGAAACCCATCCGAACTCCTACTGAGCCTGATGTGACAATCTTCATACAGTCCGGTCTGTTCGTCTAGGACTATCGCATATCGGGACTAGGGGAGGCAAGCGTCAATCCCCAAAAAGCGGTATAAGTCATGTCGGAGTGAAGCCCATTACACCTTGAGAAGCTACTGGAAATACTACCAGTAATTCTCGTTTGTCCTGGCCAGGGACAATGCGTAAAGGCTCTCCAAACACAGCGCGATATCAACTCCCAATACCGGGAGAGACGAATCCTATCTAACCGCCACTGCCACCACGTGCTTCGAGACTGCACCCAACTACTACCTGTTTGCACGACTCCTTTAAGCCGTCGTAGGGTAGCAATCTAAGTACAGTGGGAACACACTTGAGAAGAAGCGGCATTGTCAAGTCTGCGGACTATGTTGTACTTATGTCACCTGGGAACTGTTAACTAACGACAGGTATAATACCAACCAACAGTACCCTACGAGTCCTGTCCGGTGTACCCGTAACCCAACGAGCACCTGTATACTATATCCAGTACAACGTACTAATGGCTGTGGGACAGACCATTTTCCCTGCTGGGATGAGAAGCGTACACACTAGTCTACTCTGGAATATCGATGCCCTGTCTCGATAATCCTACGACTAGAGACCTGAAAAAGGATGTTCTTGTAGACTACCCAGCCCCCACTAATATGACTGCCATCACAACGCTGGTAGTCAAGCAAGATCCTATGGGCTCTATCAATATGTATTCGCGATATGTTAAAAGAAATATACACATATTAAGATAGATATAAACCAAGTAGCATACTACTATGTTTAGTGAGACTGTTAATATAACTGTGAAATCCCAACCTTCCATTAAGTAATATACAAAATAGTATGATACAATAATGGCCCCTAAGGCATATACACTAACAATCTCCAACTTTCACTAGGGCCATGTACTGGCATATCAAAGACCTATCATCTCGAATAGCCTCTCCAACTGTGTTTGAGGTAAGGCCTTTGTGAATGGATCTGCAGTGTTCTCCTCTGTAGCAACTCTCCGGACCTCGATCTCCCGGCGATCTGTGATCTCCCTGATCAGGTGATACCGCCTTAAGATATGTCTGGACTTCATATGGGACCTTTGCTCCTTCGCTAAAGCTCTAGTGCCATTGTCACAATACAGAGGTATTGGATCAACAATGGATGGAACCACCTGAAGTTCTGTGAGGAACTTTTTCATCCAGACTGCTTCTTTTGCGGCATCGCAAGAAGCTATATACTTCGCTTCCATCGTCGAGTCGGTAACGGTGTCCTACTTGGAACTCTTTCATCACACCGCCTCTCCATTGAGGGTAAAGACATAACCTGACATGGACTTGGAGTCATCATTGTCACTCTGGAAGCTGGAGTCTGCTAAAGCCTCGATCTTGAGGTCTTTTCCGTCGTAAACCAAGAACATTTCCTTAGTCCTTCTCAGGTACTCGAGCATGTTCTTTACTGCTATCCAGTGCTTCTCCCCTGGGTCTGACTGATACCGGCTTACCACGCTCAGTGCGTAAGTTACATCTGGTCTGGTACGCAACATCACATATATTATAGAGCCTACCGCAGAATCGTGCGGTATAATCGACATGCGATCCCTTTCCAAATCAGTCTTGGGTGACATCTCTTTGGAGAGGGTGATTCCGTGACAAGCCGTTAAATTACCGCACTTAGAATCTTCCATACTGAATCTTTTCAGTATAGTGTTGATATACCTGGACTGCAAAAGCCCCAACATCCTCTTAGATCTATCATGACAGATCCGGATCCCCAGAATGTAAGAGGCATCACCTAGATCTTTCATGGAGAACCTGTGTGACAAGAATCCTTTGACAGATTGTAGCATAGGAATGTCATTTCCTATCAAGAGAATGTCATCGACGTACAAGATGAGGAATACGACAGTTTGTGCTACAATTTTACTATATATATAGTTCATCTGGATTTTTGATAAAGTCATATTCTTTGACCGTTTCATCAAAACAGAACTTCCAACTCCGCGATGCCTGCTTTAGTCCATAAATGGACTTAAGTAACTTGCACACTTTCCCGCTGCTCCCACTCTGATTGAAACCTTCTGGCTGATCTATATAGACGCACTCATCTAAATTACCATTTAGAAAAGCCGTCTTTACGTCTATCTGCCAGATCTCAATCATGGAAGGCGGCAATAGCAAGAAGGATCCGAATGGATTTGAGCATAGCCACTGGAGAAAATGTTTCGTCCGAGTCCAACACAGGTATTTGACAAAAATCCTTCGCAACAAGTCTAGGCTTATAGGTTTTCACCTGTCCATCTATTTTTCTTGAAGATACACTTGCATCCTATTGGTTTTACCCCATCTGGAGCAAAGTCCAATGTCCATACTTTGTTGGTGTACATGGACTCCATCTCGGTCCGCATTGCATCTAGCCCTCTTACTGAGTCGCTGCTCTGGATGGCCTGCTGGAAGTTAGTAAGTTCATCATTATCAATGACTCAATCTTCTCTATCCCCGTCTATGAGAAAACCGTAGTATCTCTCAGGTGGATGAGATGGCCTACTCCTCCTGCGGAGGGGTGCGGGAATGTCCTGTTCTTCTTGAAGTTCTGGTTCTACCAAACTTTCAGTAGTAGTTTGTGGTTCTGGAATTTCTTCCAGTTTTATTGAGCTCCCACTTGTTTCCTTTTCTAAAAACCGCTGTTCTAGAAAATGGGCATTAGGAGAAACAAAAACCTTTTGTTCCTCTGCGTAATAGAAAAAATACCTCTTGGTGTTCTTTGGATATCCCAAAAACTTACACTGTACTGATCATGCCTCGAGTTTGTCCGCATGCTGCTTTTTAACAAAAGCTGGACATCCCCATATCTTCAAATACTGAAGATAGGGTTTCTTCCCACTCCACATCTGATATGGTGTGGTAGGCACAGTCTGTAAGTCCACGTTGCGACCCCCGGTTCTTACGGGGAGGCGGAAACGGTATAAAATCAAAATTTTAACGCAAGAGGCAACATGGACTAAGCTAGGTCGGGATCTTTACCTAAACTAAAACTAGCATACTAAGCTAAAGATATTTAGCTACTCGGATAGAGATGGTTATACCTAAACTTGAACTCCTTCTCTTCAAGCTCCGATGGTGGTCCGATGGCTCCTTGTCGTCGTCTCCGTACGCCGAAGATAGATCCACTTGAAAGCTCCAACCTTTAGCTCCTTCTTCGGTCTTTGAAGAAACTAGCTCACTTGGTTTGCCAAACCTAGTGAACTAGAATGAGTAGAGATGATTTAGAATGGGATTTTATCTATGGTTCTTGATTCTCAACTCATGAGACAAGAGAACCATAGATCAAGAGAGGGAGCAAGAGGTTGAGGGTGAGAGCAAGAGGAGAGCTCAAGAACAAGAGAGAGAATGAGCAAGAAAGAATGAGCAAGTATTTTGTCTCTCTCACCCTCTCATAATCCAAAGTGATCATAACTCATCATATCAAAAAAGTCTTATGTGATGGTTAGAAGCAACCATAACCTTATCATGTCATGCACTCATTTTACTCAAATGAGCAAGCAAGAAAAAGTCTTTGGCATGAAATGATAACCATGTTTATCATGATGGTCAACTAGTCAAGCCTAGTCAACCGGTCAACAAGTCAACAAAAGTCAACAAGTCACCAAAGTCAACAAGTCAACAAAAGTCAACAAGTCAACAACCATATCACCATAATACTTAATTAATATAATAGTTAATCACATATCATATTCTCATTAGGGTTGAGCATAAAGTCAAAAAGTCAACGGTCAACTGTCAACAACCCTAATGAGAATCCGCTGCCTCTGCCTCCCGGTCAACTGTGCATACACACCCGCATCCGCGTTCCGAGGAACACGAATGCAAACTGGATAAATCCAATCCCATAAGGTACACTAGGATCTGACTTAAACCAAAGCCCGCTAGTGTAAACTGTCCGGACACTGTACGTGCACAAGTGCACGGATGTGACCGAACCCTGTCGCAAAACCATGCGACCTGTCGCAATACCATGCGACCTCTACTCTTCTGCCTAAAGGCGAAAAGCTTTTTGTGTGGGACTCTAAAGACTCGACACTACGCTGGCAGTGGGTTTAACCACAGACCGCAAGCGGCACTAGCTGTGCGTAACGGTCCCCAGGTAATGCCGACAAGAAGACCGACGAGGCGAAACCCATCTGAACTCCTACTGAGCCTGAGTGTGACATTCTCCGTACAGTCCGGTCTGTTCGTCTGATACATCGCATGGCGGGCCTAGGGGGCGGTAAACGTCAGTCCCCCAATAGCGGTACAAGTCGTGCCGGAGCGAAGCCCAAAACACCCTGAGATAACACTGGAAACCTACCAGTATATCTCGTTTGCCCTGGCCAGGGACTACTCGTGTAATGGCTCTCCTAGACACAGCGCGATGTCAACCCCCAATACCGGGAGAGACGAATCCTGTCTAACCGTCACTGCCTCCAAGTGCTTCGGGACTGCACCCAACCACCACCTGTTTGCACGACTCCTTTGAGCCGTGGTAGGGTAGTGATCAAAGTACAGTGGGAACACACCCGAGGCGAAGTGACAGTGTCAAGTCAGCGGACTAAGCTGTACTCATGTCACCTGGGAACTGATAACTGACGATAGGTATAATACCAACTAGTCAGTTCCCGACGAGTCCTGTCCAGTGTACCCGTAACCTAACGAGCACCCACATACTATCTCAAGTACGACGTACTGACGGCTGTGGGACAGACCGTCTCCCACACTGGGATGAGAAGCGCATGCGCTGGTCTACTCCGGAGTATCGATGCCCTGTCTCGATAGTCCTGCGACCAGGGACCTGCATAAGGATGTGCTTATAGATTACCCAGCCCCACTAGTGTGACGGCCATCACATCGCTGGTAATCAAGCAGAGATCCTAAGGGCTCTACTAATGTGTATAGGCGATATACAAAAATAAACACATGTACACATTGAAGTAGAAACAAACCAAGTAGCATACTACTATTTTGAGCAAGATTGTATATACAAGGTGAATATCCCAAGCATCCATTAAGTAATATACAAACTAGTATGATACAGTAATGGCCTCTAGGGCATATACACTAACAATCTCCCACTTGCACTAAGGCCATGTACTGGCGTATCGAAGACCTATCATCTCGATCAGCCGCTCGAACTGAGTCTGGGGCAGGGCCTTGGTGAATGGATCAGCAGTGTTATCTTCTGAAGCGACTCTCCGAACCTCGATCTCCTGGCGATCTACGATCTCCCTGATCAGGTGATACCGCCTTAAGATGTGCCTGGATCTCTGATGGGACCTGGGTTCCTTCGCTAAAGCTATAGCCCCGTTGTTGTCGCAATACAGAGGTATTGGATCAACAATGGACGGAACCACCTGAAGTTCTTTCAAGAACTTCCTCATCCAGACAGCTTCTTTTGCGGCATCAGATGCAGCGATGTATTCCGCTTCCATTGTCGAGTCTGCAACGGTTTCCTGTTTGGAACTCTTCCAACACACCGCCCCTCCATTGAGGGTAAAGACAAAACCCGACATGGACTTGGAATCATCCTTGTCACTCTGGAAGCTGGAGTCAGCAAAGGCCTCGATCTGGAGGTCTTTTCCGCCATACACCAAGAACATCTCCTTAGTCCTTCTCAGGTACTTGAGAATGTTCTTTACCGCTATCCAGTGTTTCTCCCCTGGGTTAGACTGATACCGGCTTACCACACTCAGTGCATAAGCTACATCCGGTCTGGTACACAACATCGCATACATTATAGAGCCTACCGCAGAAGCGTAGGGTATAACAGACATGCGATCCCTCTCCAAATCAGTCTTGGGAGACATCTCTTTAGAGAGGGTGATCCCGTGACAAGCCGGTAGGTTACCGCGCTTGGAATCTTCCATACTGAACCTCTTCAGTATGGTGTCGATGTACCTGGACTGTGAAAGTCCTAATATCCTCTTGGATCTGTCACGGTAGATCCGGATACCCAGAATGTATGAGGCATCACCCAGGTCTTTCATGGAGAACCTGTGTGACAAGAACCCCTTGACAGATTGTAGCATAGGAATGTCATTTCCTATTAAGAGAATGTCATCCACGTATAAAACGAGGAATACTACAGTTCTCGCTACAAATCTACTATAGATGCATGGTTCATCTGGATTTTTGATAAAGCCAAATTCTTTGACCGTCTCATCAAAGCAGATGTTCCAACTCCGCGATGCCTGCTTTAGTCCATAGATGGACTTAAGCAACTTGCACACCTTTCCGCTGCTCCCACTCTGAATGAAACCCTCTGGCTGGTCTATATAGACACACTCCTCTAAATTTCCATTTAGAAAAGCTGTCTTTACGTCCATTTGCCAGATCTCATAATCGTGGAAGGCAGCAATGGCAAGAAGGATCCGAATGGATTTCAGCATGGCTACTGGAGAAAAGGTTTCGTCGTAGTCCAAGCCAGGTCTTTGACGAAAACCCTTTGCTACCAGCCTAGCTTTATAGGTCTCAACCTGTCCATCTACACCAATCTTCCTTTTGAAGATCCACTTGCATCCTACGGGTTTTACCCCGTCTGGAGCAATGTCCAACGTCCATACCTTGTTGGTGTACATGGACTCCATTTCGGTCCGCATTGCATCCAGCCATTTCACTGAGTCAACGCTCTGAACGGCCTGCTGGAAGCTAGTAGGCTCATCATAATCTATGATGCAATCCTCTCTATCCCCGTCTATGAGAAAACCGTAGTATCTCTCGGGCGGATGAGACTGCCTACTACTTCTGCGGAGCGGCGTAGGAATGTCCTGTTCTTCCGAACCTTTTGGTTCCACTAAACTTTCAGTAACAGTCCGTGGTTCTGGAATTTCTTCCAGTTCTACTGTGCTCCCACTTATCTGGTTTTCCAAAAACTCAGTTTCCAAGAAGTAGGCATGACGAGAAACAAGAACTTTTTGTTCCTCTTCACAGTAGAAGAAATATCCTTTTGAGTTCTTTGGATACCCCCACAAACTTGCACTGTACTGAGCGTGCCTCGAGCTTGTCCGCATGCTGCTTTTTGACAAAAGCCGGACATCCCCATGTCTTAATGTGCTTAAGATAGGGTCTCTTCCCACACCACATTTCATATGGTGTGGAAGGCACAGTCTTAGTCGGAACTCGGTTCAAAAGGTACGCTGCTGATTCTAGCGCATACCCCCAGAATGATCGCGGTAACTCAGCGTTACTCATCATGGACCGCACCATATCCAATAGGGTGCGGTTCCGTCTCTCCGATACACCGTTATGTTGCGGGGTGTATGGAGGAGTAAGCTGAGAGAGAATTCCGTTCTCTTTTAAATAGTCCAGGAACTCGGCACTTAAGTATTCTCCACCTCGATCCGATCTTAGAATCTTAATACTTTTGCCGGTCTGTTTCTCTACTTCATTCTTATACTCCTGGAATTTTCCAAAGGCCTCGGACTTATGTTTCATCAAGAAGACATAACCGTACCTTGAGAAGTCATCCGTAAAAGTAATGAAGTAAGAATGTCCGCTTCGGGCATGTGTAGACATTGGACCGCACACGTCACTGTGTACGAGTCCTAATAGCTCGCTCGCTCTTACTCCTTGTCCAGTAAACGGAGTCTTTGTCATCTTTCCTTTGAGACAAGATTGACAAGTGGCATACGATTGATATTCGAACGCATTCAAATATCCTTCTGTATGTAACTTAGTCAACCTTCTCTCGTTGATGTGACCCAATCTACAATGCCATAAGAAAGTCTGATTCATTTCCGGAGACTTTCTTTTGTGTGTATTCTGGACGTTGAAAATCTGTGGTTGGTTTAACACGTATATACCATTACTCAATGTACCTGACCCAATCAGAACTTGATTAAGGTGAATGTTTACAACATTACTTACAAACGCAAATTCATAACCTTCTTTAGAAACTAAAGATACAGAAATGATATTACAAGTTGCGTTGGGTACAAAAAAGCAATTACGCAAAACCAAAACATGTCCATCTGACATTCCCAGGTGATAGTCCCCCACGGCTTTAGCATCCATGCTAGCTCCGTTCGCAACTCTGAGGGTCATGTCACCTGCCTTCAAAACCCTACGGTTTCTCAACGCCTGCAAAGAATTACAGATATGAGATCCTGATCCGGTATCCAATACCCAGGAAGTAGAGTTTATTGAAAGACAGTTTTTAATAACATACACACCTGAAGCTGAAGCTGCAACCTGCTTCAATTCCTGTGTTCTGGCCTTCCAGGCCCTGCAATCATTCTTCCAGTGTCCTTTCTTATGACAATAGAAGCATTCTTCCTTATCCACAAGCTTCCCCGCTATCTTTGTTGCTTTACCTTTTCCCTTCGTATCCACTTTACTAACACCGCCCCTTGGTTTGGCGGGGGCCTTCTTCTTCTTTCCCTTGGCTTTCGCCTTGGACCTAGAAGAAGATGATCCTCCTACAAACAAAGTGGATGTTTCCCTACTTTTCTGTAGGGTGCCCTCTGCGCTCCTCAGCATGTTGAGGAGCTCTGATAGTTCAACCTCTTTTTCTTGTAGGTTGAAGTTCAGTATAAACTGGGCGTAAGTGGAAGGAAGGGACTGGAGAACTATATCCGTATATAGCTCACTCTCCAATGTGATCCCTAGGTCAGCGAGCTCCTCAATGTAGCCGATCATCTTTAGCACGTGCTCGGCTACTGATGATCCGACGGCCATTCTTGTCGAAAATAACTTTTTCGACGCTTCGTATCTTGCGATACGTGATTGCTCTCCATACAGTTCTTTTGTATGGAGCAATATGGACTCCATGTCCATATTCTCACGCCTCCTCTGATGTTCGTTGTCCATTGAGGCAAGCAGGAGGCATTTGGCCTTCGCGCTATCAATCTCCCAAGTCTTACGGATTTCCTTATCCGCGACGCTGGAAGTTGGACCAGGGACAGGGGGAGCTTTGGTGGTAAGAAGATACCCCAGCTTGTCATAAGTGATTGCTATCTTGACATTCCTGAGCCAATCTTTGTAGTTTGGCCCTGTCAGTTTGTTTTTATCTAGGAGTAACTTAAGTCCAGTCATGTTGATTGGTCGCTGCAATTAGGAGAGAGAAGAAGAAACACTCAGCATGATGCTCTTGCAAGTTTAGAGTGGTTTTTAGTTTGTCTAAACAGGATGGCTCCCACTGTTTCTCGAATCCCTCCTCAAACCATAAAGGAAGAATTAGTCAGGATCAATCCCACCGTACAATACTTGCTTAACCGTTCAGCCAGGCCGGTGTCGGTACTTCGAGGGAGGTTTTCCAACGCTTTCGCGAAGTTCCTTAATTAAAGAACCTCTTTTCCCTGGGGGCGTAGCCCCGCTAACACCTTTCTAGGCACCTACTAGGTTTATAGCATTGATCGTTAAGTGAGAAATTTCCCGAGGAGTAGCATATACTCACAGTAGGATCGGGATCCAAATATCATCGCGTGACGAAACTGAAGGAATCCTACCAGAATCATCACACTCCAAATGGTATGCAAATCTAGCAAGTTTCAGTACTTATGAAACTCCCGATGTGGATTTTTGCCCCATGCTCTTATGACCTTGACTTTGGCCAACAAATCATAAGTCACATGTCAAGTTCTGCCTGTCGTTCTCCAGGTTAATTTGAATCCATCCGCACCTACCCTTGACTTTGGCCAACAAGGCAGTACGACTGTTCCAAACCAACGCATCTATCTATGCTGCACATGAATACCCAATAGCTACCAATCACTATGCCTTGAGTTTGGCCAACAAACACAGCTTGAATACTATTGACTATTCATGTGAAACGACGGAGGGCTACGGATGGTTTTGGCAAAACCGTGAACGTAGTGAACTTGATTTGGTCGATGGAACGAGATAGCTTTTAAAAGGAGTGGCTCAAGCTCCGTATTTAAAAGTTGTTTTTGAAAAGAACCGAGTGGTTTTTTGAAAATGTTCCAACGCCTTTAACTTGGTTTATTATCTTGCATTAGTTCTTTTAATGCGTGATATTCTTGCATTAGTTCTTTTAATGCGTCCCATCATTTAATCCTACCATTGCAGAAAACAACCAAAATATGACGTACGCTTATGCCATTCGCATTCGCCACGGGGCCCCGTCATTACCCGTTAGGTTACTTAACTAACGACAGAGCGGGGGCTGGGCTAGCGCGTCTGTAAAACATAAGCAACGCCTAAATAATATCATATATAGATATACTGCAATGATAAACATTTCAGATCACAGATAAATACATTGGATATACTAGGAATCTGTAATTTGTACGAGCCTGTAACAAAAACAGATTACACGGTCGCGGTGAATAGCCAAAACCCTACCCAAGACCCCTACGGGTGCGGCAAACTACCCGCCAAGTACCCGAAGCGTAGCAACCTCCCTCATCTCCATGAGTAGGCCACTCGACACTTCGGCATACCCGGTAGTTTGTGCACCCCTCCATGGGTCTATCCTAGGAGCAAAAACAGTAAAAAGAAATTATACAATGACGGCTACAACCCCGACCCGGTTGTGCGGCCATACAAATAATTATTACATCAATTTACAAATTTACATGAATTGCAAGAAAAGAAAACTCTCGTCTCACAACCCCCGGCTATTCACCCGCGACAATCCAACATATTTATATACACATTCCAGCACATTACAGATCATGTATAACCCCGACCAATCGACTTATAGCGATTGGCCGACGTTCAATACATGCAAACATCACAGATATAACCATCATAGTCAAAGTGCAGTGAAGTTCGGAAAAAATACGGAATTATAGGACCCCAAAAGGAAATTTCTTTTCTGGAAAATCTGGGCATATATAATATATTCCAAAAATCCCAAAACCAACACAGACACACACTGCACGAAAAACGATGCACAGAAGACGACAAATCGCGGCGGTTCCGCGGCGGATACCTAGCTCGCGCGGCGGAAGGGCGGCGGTTTGGACGAATTACTGTATCGTTTTTCTTGGGTGTTCACACAAAACCCTGAGCCGAATTTACAAGTGTAAAGTTTTTCATTTTGAGCCAAAAAAATTTCAACAGAAACTCAGTTTTTGTAAAATTTTGGTTTTTGGATTTTTCCGGTTCCGAACTTCGTTACACTTCACTACCAAGCTAGTTTAAGTTTAGTTAGGCTCTGATACCACTGTAAGTCCACGTTGCGACCCCCGGTTCTTACGGGGAGGCGGAAACGGTATAAAATCAAAATTTTAACGCAAGAGGCAACATGGACTAAGCTAGGTCGGGATCTTTACCTAAACTAAAACTAGCATACTAAGCTAAAGATATTTAGCTACTCGGATAGAGATGGTTATACCTAAACTTGAACTCCTTCTCTTCAAGCTCCGATGGTGGTCCGATGGCTCCTTGTCGTCGTCTCCGTACGCCGAAGATAGATCCACTTGAAAGCTCCAACCTTTAGCTCCTTCTTCGGTCTTTGAAGAAACTAGCTCACTTGGTTTGCCAAACCTAGTGAACTAGAATGAGTAGAGATGATTTAGAATGGGATTTTATCTATGGTTCTTGATTCTCAACTCATGAGACAAGAGAACCATAGATCAAGAGAGGGAGCAAGAGGTTGAGGGTGAGAGCAAGAGGAGAGCTCAAGAACAAGAGAGAGAATGAGCAAGAAAGAATGAGCAAGTATTTTGTCTCTCTCACCCTCTCATAATCCAAAGTGATCATAACTCATCATATCAAAAAAGTCTTATGTGATGGTTAGAAGCAACCATAACCTTATCATGTCATGCACTCATTTTACTCAAATGAGCAAGCAAGAAAAAGTCTTTGGCATGAAATGATAACCATGGTTATCATGATGGTCAACTAGTCAAGCCTAGTCAACCGGTCAACAAGTCAACAAAAGTCAACAAGTCACCAAAGTCAACAAGTCAACAAAAGTCAACAAGTCAACAACCATATCACCATAATACTTAATTAATATAATAGTTAATCACATATCATATTCTCATTAGGGTTGAGCATAAAGTCAAAAAGTCAACGGTCAACTGTCAACAACCCTAATGAGAATCCGCTGCCTCTGCCTCCCTGTCAACTGTGCATACACACCCGCATCCGCGTTCCGAGGAACACGAATGCAAACTGGATAAATCCAATCCCATAAGGTACACTCGGATCTGACTTAAACCAAAGCCCGCTAGTGTAAACTGTCCGGACACTGTACGTGCACAAGTGCACGGATGTGACCGAACCCTGTCGCAAAACCATTCGACCTGTCGCAATACCATGCGACCTCTACTCTTTTGCCTAAAGGCGAAAAGCTTTCTGTGTGGGACTCTAAAGACTCGACACTACGCTGGCAGTGGGTTTAACCACAGACCGCAAGCGGCACTAGCTGTGCGTAACGGTCCCCAGGTAATGCCGACAAGAAGACCGACGAGGCGAAACCCATCTGAACTCCTACTGAGCCTGAGTGTGACATTCTCCGTACAGTCCGGTCTGTTCGTCTGATACATCGCATGGCGGGCCTAGGGGGCGGTAAACGTCAGTTCCCCAATAGCGGTACAAGTCGTGCCGGAGCGAAGCCCAAAACACCCTGAGATAACACTGGAAACCTACCAGTATATCTCGTTTGCCCTGGCCAGGGACTACTCGTGTAATGGCTCTCCTAGACACAGCGCAATGTCAACCCCCAATACCGGGAGAGACGAATCCTGTCTAACCGTCACTGCCTCCAAGTGCTTCGGGACTGCACCCAACCACCACCTGTTTGCACGACTCCTTTGAGCCGTGGTAGGGTAGTGATCAAAGTACAGTGGGAACACACCCGAGGCGAAGTGACAGTGTCAAGTCAGCGGACTTAGCTGTACTCATGTCACCTGGGAACTGATAACTGACGATAGGTATAATACCAACTAGTCAGTTCCCGACGAGTCCTGTCCAGTGTACCCGTAACCTAACGAGCACCCACATACTATCTCAAGTACGACGTACTGACGGCTGTGGGACAGACCGTCTCCCACACTGGGATGAGAAGCGCATGCGCTGGTCTACTCCGGAGTATCGATGCCCTGTCTCGATAGTCCTGCGACCAGGGACCTGCATAAGGATGTGCTTATAGATTACCCAGCCCCACTAGTGTGACGGCCATCACATCGCTGGTAATCAAGCAAAGATCCTAAGGGCTCTACTAATGTGTATAGGCGATATACAAAAATAAACACATGTACACATTGAAGTAGAAACAAACCAAGTAGCATACTACTATTTTGAGCAAGATTGTATATACAAGGTGAATATCCCAAGCATCCATTAAGTAATATACAAACTAGTATGATACAGTAATGGCTTCTAGGGCATATACACTAACACAGTCTTGGTAGGAGCCATGTTCAAAAGATATGCAGCTGATTCTAGTGCATAACCACAGAAAGATCGCGGTAACTCAGCATTACTCATCATGGAACGTAGCATATCCAATAGGGTTCGTTTCCGTCTTTCTGATACACTGTTATGCTGTGGAGTGTATGGAGGAGTAAGATGAGAGAGAATTCCATTCTCTTTTAGGTAACCCAGGAACTCGGCACTTAAGTATTCACCACCTCGATCAGATTTCAGTGTCTTGATACTTTTGCCGGTTTGGTTTTCTACTTCATTCTTATATTCTTGGAATTTCTCAAAGTCCTCGGATTTATGTTTTATTAAGAAAATGAATCCATACCTAGAGTAATCATCCGTAAAAGTAATGAAATATGAAAAGCTGGCTCTTGCATGTGTAGACATTGGACCACATACATCGCTGTGTATGAGTCCAAAGAGCTCGCTTGCTCTTACTCCATATCCAGTGAATGGAGTCTTTGTCAACTTTCCTTTGAGACATGATTGACAAGTGGCATAAGATTGATATTCGAACGGATCCAAATATTCTTCTCTATGTAACTTAGTTAACCTTGTCTCATTGATGTGGCCTAGTCTACAATGCCATAAAAAAGCCTGGATTATATCTGGAGACTTTCTTTTTATTTTGTTCTGGACATTGATAATCTGTAATTGGTTTAACATGTATATACCGTTATCTAGTGTACCGGACCCATTAAAACTATGAATAAGGTGGATGTTAACAACATCGCTTACAAACGTCAAATCATAACCTTCTTTTGATAACAACGAAACTGATATGATATTACACGTTAAACTGGGTACAGAAAAACAGTTGAGCAAAACCAAAATATGTCAACTCGTCAATCCAAGGTGATAATCCCCTACGGACACAGCACTCACGCTAGCTCCGTTAGCAACCTGGAGGGTCATATCACCAACCTTCACCACTCTACGGTTTCTCAGTGCCTGCAATGAATTGCATATATGAGATCCTGATCCGGTATCCAATACCCAACAAGTAGACTTGATTGACAGACAATTTTGAATTACAAACACACCTGAAGTCGAAGCCATAGCTTACTTCAGGTCCTGGTTCTTGGCAATCCAAGCTTTGCAATCTTTCTTCCAATGGCCTTTCCTATGACAGTGGAAGCACTCGTCCTTTGCCACTACTGGCACCGCAACCTTTTCCTTTCCCTTGACTCCTACCTTACTAACACCACCTCTCTGTTTGGTAGCGGCCTTCTTCTTCCTTCTTTTGGCCCTTGCCTTGGACCTGGAAGAGGAAGCACCACGAAAAAACATAGTGGGTGTTTCCCTTGCCTTCTGCAAGGTGCCCGCCGCATTCCTCAACATGTTAAGGAGTTCTGGAAGTTCAACTTCTTTACCCTGAATGTTGTAATTCAAGATAAACTGGGCGTAGGTGGAAGGAAGGAACTGGAGAATCAAGTCTGTATACAGCTCGTTCTCTAATGTTATCCCGATGTCTGCGAGCTCTTCAATATAGCCAATCATCTTAAGAACATGTTCCCCTACAGATGATCCGACGGCCATCCTCGACTGAAACAAGTTCTTCGAGGTCTCTTATCTAGCTATACGAGATTGCTCTCCATAAAAATCCTTGGTGTGGAGAAATATGGATTCTGGATCCATATTCTCGTGCCTCCTCTGATGTTCATTATTCATAGAGGCAAGCACGATGCACTTGGCCTTCACGCAATATAACTTCCAGGTCTTGTGGATTTCCTTATCCGCAACACTGGATTCAGGACCTGGGACGGTAGGGGCCTTTGTAGTAAGGACATACCCCAATTTGTCATAAGTAATTGCCATCTTGACATTCCGGAACCAGTCTTTATTGTTTGACCCTGTCAAAATATTTTTATCTAATAGTAACTTAAGGCCTATCATGTTCTGGGTCGTTGCAATTAGGGAGAGAGGGAACACTTTAGCATGATGCTCTTGCAAGTTTAGAGTGGTTTTTAGTTTATCTAAACAGGATGGCTCCTACTGTTTCTCGAATCCCTACTCAAACCAAAAAGCTAGAATTATTAAGGACTCTTCTCACCATAGAATACTTACTTAACCATTCAGCCAGGCCGGTGTCGGTACTTCGAGGGAGGTTTTATGACACTTTCGCGAAGTTCTTCAATTAAATAACCTCTTTTCTCTGGGGCCATAGCCCCGCTGACACCTTTCTCAACACCTACTTGGTTTATAGCATTGATCGTTAAGTGACGAATCTCCTGATGAGTAGCAGATACTCACAGTAGGATCGGGATCCAAATATCATCGTGTGATAAAGCTGAAGGAATCCTACCAAAATTATCACACTCTAAATGATATGCAACTCTTAGCAAATTTCAGTTTCTTTAGAAATTCCCGTTGTGGATTTCTGCCCCATGCTCTTATGACCTTGGCGTTGGTCAAAATGTCATAAGTCACATGTCAAGTTCTACCCATCATTATCTTGTTAATTTAAACCCATCCGTACATACCCCTGACTTTGTCCAAATGATAGTACGACTGTCCCAAACCATTCATCTATCTATGCAACAAATGAATACCCAGTAGCGACCAAACACTATGCCTTGCCGTTGGTCAAAATACATAGCTTGAATACCACTGAATACCCAAATGAAATGACGGAGGGCTACGAATGGCTTTGGCGAAACCGTGAACATAGTGAACTTGATATGATCGAAGGAACCTGATAGCTTTTAAAAGAAGTGGTTTAAGCTCCGCAATTAAAAAATATCTTCTGTTTTAAAATAACCGAGTGGTTTCATTTAAACTGTTCCAACGATTCAACTTTGGTTTATTTTCTTTGCATTAATATAATGCGTCCCATCAATTAACCTATCATTGTAGAAAACAATGAAAATACAACGTCCTCTTATGCCATCCGAATTCGCCACTGGGCCCCGTCATTCACCCGTTAGGTTACTTAACTAACGACAGAGCGGGGGCTAGGCTAGCGCGGTTGTAAAACATAAGTGATGCGTACTAGATATCATATATAGATATTGTATATTCGTCAGACACAATAATATGCATTCCAGATCACAGATGAACATATTGGATTTTCTACGAATCCGCATTCCTTTTGAGCCTGCAAAGAAAAACAGATTACACAGTCGCGATGAATAGCCAAAACCCTACCCTAGATCCCTACGGGTACGGAAAATTACCTGCCTAGTACCCGAAGTGAAGCGACCTCACTGAATGACGTGAGTAGGCCACTAAACAATTCAAAGTATCCGGTAGTTTGTGCACCCCACCTTGGGTCTCTCCTAGGAGCAGAAAATAGTATATGAAATAATATAACGGTGGCTACAAGCTCAACCCGGATGTGCCCCGCAAAAGAATATTACAACAAATTACAATTTACATTTGAATGAAAGAAACACTCGTCTCACATCCTCGGCTATCCATTCACGACAATCCAACAAGTTCATATTCACAAACCAGTAAAAACCATTACAGAAATGTGCAACCCCCTGCTAACCGACATACTAGCAGTTAGGGGAGGTTTACGAACACATTGAACATAACACAGATATAATCCAGTTAGCCAAACATCTTAGAATTTCGATCAAGCAATACTTATGAAACCACTCCAAACAATTCTCTGTGCACATAAAACCTGAGCAGAAACAAATTATCCCAGAAAACACAACATCAACACAGAAGAATAACTGAGCAAATTTGGGTTGACTCGGTGTCAACTCGGCCGCGGATCCACGGCGGATCGCTTGGATCGGCGGCGGTTCCGCGGTGTTATGGCCGATTCATTATCCCAAATTTCATCACAATTCTTTAAAAACCCTGCTTGTATTTTTAAGGGTCCCTGAAAAATTTTTAGACCCCGTTTTAGAAACGGCAAAAACATGGTGAAAACGTTGTATTTTTGGGTTCTTTTTGCTATCAAATTTCTAACAACTTTGCTAACATGTTAGTTATGGTTTAGCTAGGCTCTGATACCACTGTAAGTCGACGTTAGACACCCAACATGATGCTGGGAGGCGGAATAGGTAAAACAATCATTTTGTTTAAGTTAACATCGACTAACGTTACGGATCTTTGCTAAACCCTAACCAATAACTATCTATAAGTGATTAACTACTATGATAGATGATTATACCTCAAGATTCTAGTCCTCATTGTTCTTGTTGTTCACCTCCTCGTCGGCCTCCTCGATGTGATAGAAGATCCACTCGAGAGATCCTTCTCCAAGCTTTAACCTCTCACTTGAGGAAACTAGGTGGCTATGATTGCTAAGCAAGATAACCTAGAGGATATAGAGATGGATTAGGGATCTATTAGCCTTGCTAACCCTTGGGATCTTAACACATTAGAGGATTAGGGTTAGGTTTTTGAAGAGAGAGAGCTTGAGGAGAGAGAAAGTGTTTGTAATAATGAAAAGAAAATATAACTCATTATGTATATAATGAAGCATAATAATTATCAAATAAATCATATAGATAATTTCAACCATGCTTCATTTAATACAAATGAATGACTCATCTCATGAGTCATTAAGCAATAAATGCTTCATTCACTCATTTGGATGAATCACTTCATGAGTCACAAATTCATTTAACGCAAATTACACCTAAGCTCTCCACCTTACCTTTCTTCTAGAAGCTTCTCGACTAATTACGAGAATGCTCCTCCCATCCATAAAAACACGGAAACACTGAGACAGTATAAATCCAATAATCCAATACTAGAATCTGGCTTAAACTAAAGCCTGCTAGTATAATCTGTCCGAACATCGTACGTTCATAAATATATGTATGTGTCCGAACTCTGTCGTAAAACCATACAACCTCTAAATCTTTTCGCCTAAAGCAGGGAAACACTCTGTGTGGGACACTAAAAACTCGACACTATACTGGCAGTGGGTTTAACCACAGGCCGCAAGCGGTACTAGCTGTACGTAACGGTCCCCAGGTAGATGTCAATAAGAAGGTCGATAAGGAAACCCATCCGAACTGCTACTGAGCCTGCTGTGACAATCTCCGTACAGTTCGGTCTGTTGATTTAGGACTATCGCATATCGGGCCTAGGGGCGGCAAGCGTCAGTCCCTAAAAGTGGTATAAGTCGTGTCGGAGTGAAGCCCATTACACGTTGAGAAGCTACTGGAAATCCTACAAGTAAATCTCGTTTGCCCTGGCCAGGGACTTTGCGTAAAGGCTCTCCAAACACAGCGCGATATCAACTCCCAATACCGGGAGAGACGAATCCTATCTAACCGCCACTGCCTCCAAGTACTTCGGGACTGCACCCAATAGCTACCTGTTTGCATGACTCCTTTGAGCCGTGGTAGGGTAGCAATCAAAGAACAGTGGGAACACACTTGAGACGAAGCAGCAGTGTCAAGTCTGCGGACTATGCTGTACTCATGTCACCTGGGAACTGTTAACTGATGACGGGTATAATACCAACCAACAGTTCCCTGCGAGTCCTGTCCAGTGTACCCGTAACCCAACGAGCACCTGTATACGTTCTAATGGCTGTAGGACTGACCATTTCCCCTGCTGGGATGAGAAGCGTACACACTAGTCTACTCTAGAGTATCGATGCCCTGTCTCGATAATCCTACGACTAGGGACCTGAAAAAGGATGTGCTTGTAGACTACCCAACCTCCACAAGTGTGACTGCCATCACAACGCTTGTAGTCAAGCAAGATCCTATGGGCTCTATCAATATGTATTTGCGATATGTTAAAAGAAACATATACACATATTAAGATTGATATAAACCAAGTAGCATACTAGTTTGTTGAGCGAGACTGTTAATATAACTGTGAATATCCTAAGCTTCGATTAAGTAATATACAAACTAGTATGATACAATAATGGCCCCTAGGGCATATACATTAACAACCAAGATCGGTACTCTTGATACCATAGATGTACTAGAGAGTGATGAAGGATTAAATTGTCTCAAGACACCCAAGCATTCTCAACTCATGAGAAAGTTTGGGTGGATCTAGAGGAAGAAGAAGATGCCATGAGAATGAGGTGTTGAGTGCAACTCAAGAGAGAGAAAAAGAAATGAATAATGGCTTGTGTTTTGTTTGTTGTGTGAGTGTGATAAGAAATAATGGAGCCATCACATAAATGTCCATGTCTCCGAAATATCTTAGTCAACAAAAAATATCTCAAGTCAACATAATCTCACAACAAACAAAAACCTTAAGCATGTTAGAATAATAACCATGGGTCACTAATTTGCCATGCCACAAAAATGCAATAAGCACCTCATCCTACACCTCAAGAACCTTTTAATCCAAAAAGGTCTAAACCATGATGTGGTGTAATCTTGTAATAAATTACCAGAATACCTATCACGACCCGAAATATTAGCATGTGACCAGCACATAAATCACGCAACGTCTAAAAGTGTAACGTAATTCAAATAAGCTGAAACCCAGAAATCTAAACATTCTAAGAAAAATAATGGAGGTGAAGTTTTGAAATAAGGGTATAATGAAATCAAATTTTCTTAATGCATAGAATAGGAACATGAAAAATGCAAGTGGATTATGCAAGTTTTTGTAAAAAAAAAAAAAACATGTTTCGTCTTTTTAAAAATTTGGGCAGCACCTCTTTTGTATATTTTGATCCAAAACTACATATACAAGATAATGATAAAGGCATCCCCAAGCGGGAGCAAGCTCTTCGCCAAATGGCGGATCACAACCACGCAAGGCACTATATGTAAGTATACGACGCCCAACGGTGAAGTTCACCACAAAAGATAAAGAAATAAGCAAAACATCAAAACCACAGGTAGTGGAAAACCCCTCGCACTAAGTCTCGCAACCACAATCTCACTAAGTCTCATTAGTTACACAATTTACTAATTTTGATTGATGGAGTTGATTAGATACAATATGAAATATAAATACAAGAGTGGGTACGAAACTAATGTCCAACCTACCAATGCAAAACACCCAAATGAATCTATGTGTCAGCGATGCCTCTACTGATCCATGCGGTCAACCTGCAAAAACTGTGACACAACGGGGGTGAGTTGCCAACTCGTGAGTAAAAAAATATCAATAGATAGAAATCGAATAAACAACGAAACCTAGGTCAACTATATCATAACGGTAATACTATGATATCTAGGGTGACCGGGTCGTCATATGTGCCAATAATGAAATCAATACCTATATGTATGCGGATATATCCAACAATATAATTAAGGTATGTATGCATGTGGATCTCGTCCAACCATATAATCATTGTATGTATGGACGTAAATATCATAAAAGAGTGTGGATGAAAGCATCAGGATATAAATCAACGGTGTCCCACGCGACACACCAAAATTATGGAACCTGGGTGTCCAACATCGACACCTGAAAACATCATGAAACCCGTGTCCAACATCGACACGTAAATCCTCATATCCCGGGCTCCGTCAGTCCGAATAGGCCCACAGGCTCCGCCAGTCCGGATCGGCCCATATCATCTATCGACTCCGGTCGATATCCTCCGGATATCCGCCGAGCCAAAATACTATCACCGGTAGGTAGTATTCCCTCTGCAAGGCTCAACGTCTGTATACACAGCATCCCTTTCTTGCCCCAGGGTACCATACCGGGTCCACCATGTACCCGCAATCGGCCTCATCCAGCTCCTCGAATCGGGTTTCACATGTCATACGTCTCAGATTCGAAAAAACGGATGGTGGACGCACTGAAATATCATATCAGGAGAAACCGGGTTTTTTAAATCAACACATAATCTCTTTTAAAGTGTCCTCGATTCTCAAATCCAGAAATCTCATGAAAACAGTATATCTCAATGCGTAAAATCATAGAGCATGATGTATGCGACATATAATAGAAATGTAAGCATATCCCTCTATCATGCAACATGGAACAGTGATATGACATATTAAGGGAAAACCACTCTTTTAAATGATTCCAGTTTTTAAAATATAACACACGGTTCCCAATTTCGCAATAAAACCAGTTGTATATGCGCAAGTATAGAGGTACCAATATATATATGCGCCAATATGGGTATGCAATGTGTATATGCGCAAGTACGGATGTACCAATGTATATGTGCACCAATATGGATATACAAGGTCTATGTGCGCAAATATGGATGTATCAATGTATATGTGCACCAATATGGATATAGAAATGTGTATATGCGCAAGTATAGATGTATCAATATATATGTGCACCAATATGGATATACAGTATGTATGTGCGTAAATATGGATGTTTCAATGTGTACGTGCACCAATATGGATATACAATGTGTATGTGCGCAAATATGGACGTACAAGTGGTATATACGCAAGAATGTTATGCGAAGAGTCATATTATGATGCAGCAATCCTACTGTGTTGTGACATGGCAATTATCGATGATGATGAGTGTGAGCCTACAATCTGTGTACGTGTAACATATACATCATCGATAATGTTGCAGGTGTACTATCATAAGAATAAGTAATGCAATGCGAATAACATGAAGGCGGCATAAGGTAAATCATGTACAAATGCTGACGGGTATACGTATCTAACATGACCGAGTCGGTGAATCTATCAATCGGCAGCCAGCCTCACAACATCACGTACGATATAATCCATCGTACGGCTTCCTCTAGTCAAAGGTATGGATCAATCATCAAGTCAAACTCATCACATATGGAAAATCATCGTACAACGGCATTAAGCTATCAGGGATCCTATCGACCTATGCGACAATGAGGGGTACGGACCTAACATCTCGTACGAAATATCACACATAATTCATGACATTCTATATATATATCTATATACCTATGTCCCAAGTCACATTCATAACAATCTCATATCAGGGGACCGACAAGGTATCAATCATCTAAATCGACTCGCATCCGTATACCACATATCATCATATCACATGTCAAATCGTATTCTCTTTTCATCATAATTATATCTCACATAAAGTCAAGTTACATAAACATTCTAGCTTTACTAAGCATATATCTAACATACACACACGAACCATACAATCAGTTTTTAAAAGGTGCGAATCGTAGTTTTGAAACTAGGGATTATGGTGTTTTTAAGAAAAGGTATCATTTAAAAATTCGTACCATCCCTTACGGTACATGTTAAAAAGATTCATACGATTCTTTAGTTTGGAAATAGGTATGGTTCGGATGACACCTCTACGTCGGCTATCTAGTCCTATAGTACCAAAAACGGCAATATCGTCAAACGTCATCCTCAAATCCCATCATCATATATTAGCCGTATATTATCACTTCTAACTATCCTTTAGTTTCTAATATGGTTTCTATAGCTATCTTCTTACTCTATCTATTGTTTTCTATTAAAGGTTTCATTAACCATAATCTACATATAAATCGGTTTCCATCAAAGTGTGCGGCGGTGCTATACGCCATCCACCCGACTTTCCCCGTAGATATAGATTTACTCACCTTGGTCTTCGCTTGCCGAAGTCGATGAATCCATGCTCCGTCTCCTTGGAATCCACGTGAAGGAACCTATAATAACAACACAATCGCAATCGCTATTAAAATCGAATCCGGAAAACCGATACGACACACGGCGCGCTCATAGGTTAGAACCAATGGCCTACGCATGCAAAAACAATCAAACAACCCTTGTTGTCGATGTACAAACATCCAACAACCCAAAACAAATCAAAATAGTGAAACCAAATATTTCAAAGTACAGAAAACATAGCCAAAAACACCCCAATGTGCTCCCAGATTTTACCCTAGGCCAACTTGGTCAATTCTGCATATATGGAGGGTCTAATTTACTGAAGATAAAGCCTTGGAACCAACATGGATCAAATCCACCTTACTCTGGCCGCAAATTGCGGCCAGAATGATTAAATATGCGGCCATTGGGTGGAGTTGGGGTCTCGGGTCTCTGTGGTAGCTTCCTGGGTGCCTGCATGGGTCACCATGTTCGCTAAATCATTTTCTAGGTCCCCGAGTGATAGCAGATTCCAAAATACCCTCACAATTCACACATTTATCCGATGTCGGGTTTTCTAAATCCGTGTTTTGGGTTCCATCCTCTGTTCTAGGTCAGTAAAGCACCACTCAAGCCTTGTTAACAGCTACTAGGCATCACCCAATCCACACAACACTCAAACCCTTCACTAGAAGTTTTCTAACATCACTTACCAATACCCATTTAACTCTAAACTATTATGGGGTGTTATTAGACTTAAAATTAAACTAGATGGAAGAATTCATACCTCATTTGGGCAACCTAAGAAAAAACCTAGTTGTCCCAAGACTTCAAAATCAAACATTGATGGGTCCAAAGTATAGAGGGTGAAGAGGGGATCAATTTTAATGAAAGTGGTTTAGGGTTTTGATGAAGCTTTTTAGATGATCTCTAGAGGTGAAGGTGGAGGGAATCTTGAGGAAGGAGGAGATGCAAAGAAATAATGGGGAAGGAATTGTGGCTTCCACTCACTCTCTCTTCTCTTATTCTCACCCTCTCTCTCTCAATATTACCCTTTTACCCTTTCTTTTTTTTAACACTTTTCATTTTATTGAAAACCCAAATCACAAAATACCCAAAATAATACAAGAACGCAACATGTAATCAAAATATGACATGACAAGGTGCACTAGCCATGAAAGACTGTAGAAACGCGGATTTGGCTTAATGGCGATTAGCAGTGCACTAATCGGGTTTTTATCGAAACTGCATATAAAAAATTTTTAAAATGCCAAATCCTTTAAATATATTATTAAAGAATAAATCATTTTAATTTCCATTTTTTTCACAATTATTGATACATATTTATACCCTTTTTCGAAAACCCCAATTTCGCAAATCGGGCAGTTTTCTTGAAATATATTATTTTAATATTAAATTCCAAAAATAATATTTTATATTTTTTTGAAATCTTACAATCTTCCCCCCATAAAGAAATTCGGTCCTCGAATTTAAATTTAAACACCCAAAATCTAAAACATTTCAATAATCAGCTCAATTAACAGGGCTTCGAAATCGAGGAAGATGCAGAAACAACACAGAGCGTCAAGTGCGCATGAAAACGAGTACAAAACTCAAAATCGAACTCCGTTAAGCGTCACGCAAATCATCGGATTTGTACGCATATCCTCAGAGTTACAAAAGAGATACAGATCTCGAAATCCAATACTGAAATCCAATACTATAACATATACATAGTACGCATCCTTGAAAAAACTTGAAATTGGAATAAAATATATGAAAAATCCTTTATGAATCGCCGTGTGATGCGTAACTCATGGCATAAGTGACGGACGCTCATTTGTAAAATAGTAAATATAGTTTCATATATGTTTTGCTCAAATATACGTTCCGTCTTTTCTTGAAATATTCCAACAAGGTTTTCCTTTATAAACGTTCGTGTCGCTCACGGACACGTAGGAAATAGCGAGACTATAGCTCCTTTTTGAAAGCCACTTGGTAACTATTTAATGCATGCAAAGTACCCAGGTACTGTCCTCGGATCAGTGCTGTTCGGCTACTGCATAACATAGTGTCCATCCTCAAACAAGGTGCTCAAAAGCAAAATCAGCCTCAAAAGGCGTATCCAATAATCACGTGCGTCTGGTGCGCATGGAAATCAAATCCAAATACAGGTGCTACGATATACACAAAACCAAAACTAAGTGCAACGGGTGTGGACGAATGTATCTTTCCAGTGCAACGGTGTGCACGACAACAATATCAAGTGCATCTAGAGTGCATCCAGTGCAACTAACATGCACGAATGAAAATCCCAATTTAGTACATCCGGTGTGCACAAAACTACATCTCATATCATGCGCCCAACATGAGAGAAAATCCAAATCAAGTGCATCCATTATACACGAAAGAAATCTAAATTAAGAGCATCCAACATGCACGAGTAAAATCTCACTCAAGTGCATCCGATTCGCACAAAATCCAAAATCAAGCGCCTAATATGTGCAAAAATCTAACCTAAGAGCGTCGGGTCCGTAAAAGCATATATTGCAGTAGCATCCACGAAAACGAACGGCAAGTGCCAACGTGCACGAAAACACAAATCGGATAACACAAATGCTCAGAGACAAAAATCGGTGCAGCAATGTACGGAGTATAAATCTAGCACAACCAATGCACAAAATACCGATCTGGAGCAACCAATGCACAAAACATTAATCCAGTGCAACAAATGCATGAAACACAAATCCGGTACATCCCGGGCAAGAAATACAGTGCATAAATGCATAAATACAAATCTGGTGCATCAAGTGCACGAAATACAAATACGGTGTATAAAATATATATCAAGTGCGATAACTATGCACAAAATATAAATACCCAGTAGGTGCAACCATGGTGCATGAAAACAATATCATAAGTCTCAATCATCAAAACTCAAATCCAAGCGATATAAGCGTGATATTCGGATCACAAACGCAAATCGCAACAAATGACATCGAGGTACACCTCCTACAATGTCGAAAAAGTACTGGTGCGCCTAAAACTGGCAGAGCAAGAAAATCCGCTTGTCTCCTACTCACGGTCTGGCGTCCTCTGTCTCTGGGTCCTTATCTTCTCTGCGGATTTACCAATTTCGCAATTCATCGACTCATCGGCCCAGTCAGGGGTGCTAACAGGGACGATTCCGTTCTGGCACTTCTCTTGTTATCTCTCGGTCAATCATCACGACCACTCGTAAAATAGCACGTTACTGGCATTGGCCTCTGGTCCTCTGAATACACGTGACACAACTGATCCTAGGTGCAAATCTCATTGCAGCAGTGCCCTGGAAGGAATCCTTCTCAAGGTCTCTTCCGATCTCGCCTATGCCGAACTGTACGGAGGCTGGTACTCTTACATAATCCGTTCGTGTAATCTGGACATCTGCGTTCTCAGCATAACATCTCCTCGAGAACTGGCTGTATCTCAACGCCTCTGTATGCACATCAGATCTCTAATCTCGACGGGGAGTAAAAATAGCTCTTTAACATCTCGCATGAACCTCTGGCTCCACTCGTCTTTATCATCGTCCGCTTCGAGGTCACGTCTTGTTGTCTGCGTACTGCTACAGTTCTCGGCCACGGTCAATCCGAAATCTCTCATACGGACTCGAAATCGCGTACTCTGTATCATCATCACACTGTAGAAGATATCTGGCCGAACATGTCCTCGGGAACTCGTCCCAACCATTAGAGGAATACTCAATACTCGTCCGTTCTCGATCAACTCACAACGCATCTGGGTAAGGTCCTTCATCCAAAACTGGTCAGCTCGCTGATCTATTATCACATGGAATCTGGACGACGTCAAACTTTTCGATCGAGTCATCGAAGTCCCATAATTTCCCGAAAGCTCAACACCTGAGCGCAGTCTAAAAATATCTGGTACATACCACAGTACCTATGGACCAGCCGTAGAAAGGCAAACCCAAGCCTCACTGATGGTACCGCTAAACTGCTGCAAACCCTAATTTTCAACAGAGGTTCCATGGTCATCATGTCGAGTTAGGGTTTCATTATTCTAGAGGGTCCACAGAATTACCTGCATGTTCCTCCGAACACTTTAAACTTGGGAAAAATGAGTGCCTGACACTCGTTCGAACTTTTTAGCTTCGCCTATACAACAAGTGAATACCCTTCGTCCGCATGCTAAACAATGCCTCAATCCTACAGGAAAGGCGATACATCAACGGTCATTTCTGGATCGGTCTGCTCTAGGTCTGAGTAAGATTCTCCGCACTAAAGATATTCAACTCAACTGGGCCTGCGTCGGCGCATCAATCTGACGAATCATCTTTGTCTCTTAACTCGTGATAGACTAGCTATCGTCTATTGCATTTCTGCCTGGAAGCTCCAGCGATCTCAGCTCGTAAGCTCTTGAAGCGATATCCTATCAATCTCAGCAACAGGTGGGTCATCTGTCTGCACGGTAGGCGACATCAAAATCTCTGAGGTAGGTTGTACATCAACAGTCCTCTTGCAATTGGCAGCTCTAATAGTGGCCCGATCATCCGGTGCAAAACCAAACACTCGCCTCAACAGGAGGTCACAACACAACACTACATCGAGACGTTCCCATGTCACCAGAAAACACAATGGCCGGCCCTCGTACTAGACGAGCTCGCCCTGACCGCAACACTAGCAGCAGCTCAATCTGTGCTCAACAATGGTGACAGGAACCTCAATCGAGTATCGAAGAAAGAAAATCAACGACATGAAATAAAACGACAGATCCAAAATGGATACATGATCATAAGAAGGAACAATATCAATGAGAGTGTAATCATGGAAACGAATAGAATCAAGGATCTCAAATGGATGTATAATCATGGGTACGAAGAGAATCTTAAGTCTCAAAAATATGTACATCCTAAGGTTTCTTAAGTGGAGTATCGTATCATAAATATGCCACGAAACATACGTACGGTACGTCACTCTACTCAAGCTACCTACTCCATCAATCAGGGTCAGTCTATGTAACGAAAGTTTGGGTCTAATACCCCCAGTTCAAGTCTAAGTTCCATAAGGTCAAGCCTAGGTTCCGAAATTCATACCCGCCCTAGACTCAGCATAGTCAAATATAGACTTGAACCAAGGTTAAACCTAGCGCTCTGATACCAACTTTATCACGACCCGAAATACTAGCTCACGACCAGCACTTAAATCACGCAACGTCTAAAGGCGTAACGTAATTCAAGCAAACTGAAACCCAGAAATCTAAACCTTTTAAGAAAAATAAAGAAGGTGAAGTTTTGAAATAAGGGTATAATGAAATCAAGTTTTCTTAATGCATAGAATAGGAACACGAAAAATGCAAGTGGATTATGCAAGTTTTTTTTAAAAAAAAACATGTTTCATCTTTTTAAAAATTTGGGCAGCACCTCTTTTGTATATTTTGATCCAAAACAACATATACAAGATAATGTTAAAGGCATCCCCAACCAGGAGCTAGCTCTTCACCAAACGGCGGATCACAACCACGCAAGACAATATATGAAAGTATACGACGCCCAACGGCGAAGTTCACCACAAAAGATAAAGAAATAAGCATGACATCAAAACCACAGATAGCGGAAAACCCCACGCTCTAAGTCTCGCAACCACAATCTCACTAAGTCTCATTACTTACACAATTTACTAATTTTGATTGATGGAGTTGACTAGATACAATATGAAATATAAATACAAGGGTGGGTACGATACAAATGCCTCACCTACCAATGCAAAACACCCAAATGACGTTATGTGCCAGCGATGCCGTTACTGATCCATGCGGTCAACCTGCAAGAACTGTGGTACAACGGGGGTGAGTTTCCAACTCATGAGTAAAAAAATATCAACAGATAGAAATCGAATAAACAATGAATCCTAGGTCAGCTATATCATAAAGGTAATACTATGATATCTAGGGTGACCGGGTCGTCATATGTGCCAACAATGAAATCAATACCTATATGTATGCGGATATAACCCAACAATATAATCAAGGTATGTATGCATGTGGATCTCGTCCAACCATATAATCCATGTATGTATGCACGTAAATATCATAAAAGAGTGTGCATGAAAGCATGATGATATAAATCAACGGTGTCCCTCGCGACACATCAAAATCATGGAACTTGGGTGTCCAATATCGACAACCGAAAACATCATGAAACCCGTGTCCAGCATCGACACGTAAATCCTCATATCACGGGCTCCGTGAGTCCGGATCGCCCCATATCATCTCTCGACTCCGGTCGGTATACTCCGGATATCCGCCGAGCCCAAATACTATAACCGGTAGGTAGTAGTCCCTCTGCCTGGCTCACCGTCTGTATACACAGCAGTCCTTTCTTGCCCCGGGGTACCATACCGGGTCCACCATGTACCCACAATCGGCTTCATCCAGCTCCTCGAATCGGGTTTCACATGTCATACGTCTCAGAAGCGAGAAAACGCATGGTGGACGCACTGAAATATCATATCAAGAGAAACCGGGTATTTTGAAACAACACATAATCTCTTTTAAAGTGTCCACGGTTCTCAAATCCAGAAATCTCATGAAAACAACATATCTCAATGCGTAAAATCATAGAGCATGATGTATGCGACATATAATAGAAATGTAAGCCTATCCGTATATCATGCAATACGGAACAGCGATATGACATATTAAGGGAAAACCGCTCTTTTCAATAATTCCTGTTTTTAAAATATAACATGCGGTTCCCAATTTCCCAATAAAACCAGTTGTATATGCACAATTATAGAGGTACCAATGTATGTATGCGCCAATATAGGTATGCAATGTGTATATGCGCAAGTATGGATGTACCAATGTATATGTGCACCAATATGGATATACAATGTGTATGTGCGCAAATATGGATGTATCAATGTATATGTGCACTAATATGGATATACAATTGTGTATCTGCGCAAGTATGGATGTATCAATGTATATGTGCACCAATATGGATATACAATGTGTATGTGCGCAAATATGGATGTATCAACGTATATGTGCACCAATATTGATATACAATGTGTATATGCGCAAATATGGACGTACAAGTGGTATATACGCAAGCATGTTATGCGAAGAGTCATATCATGATGCAGCAATCCTACTGTGTAGTGACATGGCAATTATCGATGACGAAGTGTGTGAGCTTACTATCTGTGTACGTGTAACATACGCATCATCGATAATGGTGCAGGTGTACTATCACAGGTATAAGTAATGCAATACGAATAACATGAAGGCAGCATAAGGTAAATCATGTACAAATGCTGACGGATATATGTATCTAACATGGCCGAGTCGGTGAATCTATCAATCGGCATCCAGCCTCACAACATCACGTACGGTATAATCCATCGTACGGCATCCTCTAGTCAAAGGTATAGATCAATAATCAAGTCAAACTCATCACGTTCGGAAAATCATCGTACGGTGGCATTAATCTATCAGTGATCCTATCGTCCTATACGACAATGAGGGTTATGGACCTAACGTCTCGTACGACATATCACACATGATTCACGACATTCTATATATATCTATATACCTATGTCCCAAGTTACAATCATAACAATCTCATATCAGGGGACCGGCAAGGTATCGATCATCTCAATCGACTCGCATTCGTATAACACATATCATCATATCACATGTCAAATCGTATTCTCTTTTCATCATAACTATATCTCACATAAAGTCAAGTTACATAAACATTCTACCTTTACTAAGCATAAGTATCTAATCTAACATACACACCCGAACCATACAATCAGTTTTTAAAAGGTGCGAATCGTAGTTTTGAAAGTAGGGGTTACGATGTTTTTAAGAAAAGATATTATTTGAAAATCCGTAACATCCCTCACGGTACATGTTTAAAAGATGCATACGATTATTTAGTTTGGAAATAGGTATGGTTCGGATGACACCTCTACATCGACTATCTAGTCCTATGTACCGTAAACAGCAATATCGCCAAACGTCATCCTCAAATCCCATCATCACATATTAGCCGTATCATATCACTTATAACTATCCTTTAGTTCCTAATATGGTTTTTATAGCTATCTTTTTAGTCTATATATGGTTTTCTATTAAAGGTTTCATTAACCATAATCTACATATAAATCGGCTTCCATCAAAGTCTGCGGGGGTGCTATACTCCATCCACCCGACTTCCCCCGTAGATATAGATCTACTCACCTTGGTCTTCGCTTGCCGAAATCGATGACGCCACGCTCCATCGCCTAGGAATCCATGCGAAGGTACCTACAATAAAAACACAATCGCAATCGCCATTAAAATCAAATCTGGAAAACCGATACGGCACACGGCACGCTCATAAATTAGAACCTATGGCCTACGCGTGCAAAAACAATCAAAAAACCCTTGTTGTCGATGTACAAACATCCAACAACCAAAAACAAATCCAAATAGCAAAAACAAACATTTCAAAATACGGAAAAAATAGCCAAAAACACCCCAATGTGCTCCCAGATTTTACCGTAGGCCAAATTGGTCAATTCTGCATATATGGAGGGTCTAATTTACTAAAGATAAAGCCCTGTAACCAACATGGATCAAATCCACCCTACTTTTGCCGCAAATTGTGGACAAAATTATTAAATATCCGGCCATTGGGTGGAGTTGGGGTCTCGGGTCTCTGTGGTAGCTTCCTGGGAGCCTGCAGAGGTCACTGTGTTCGCTAAATAATTTTTCAGGTCCCCGAATGTTAGCAGATTCCAAAATACCTACACAATTCACACATTTATCCGATGTTGGGGTGTCTAAATCCTTTTTTTGGGTTCCATCCTCTGTTCCAGGTCAGTAAAACATCACTCAAGTCTTGTTAACAGCCACTAGGCATCACCAAATCCATACAACACTCAAACCCTTCACTAGAGGTTTTCTAACATCACTAATCAATACCCATTTAACTCTAAACTACTATGGGGTGTTATTAGACTTCAAATTAAACTAGATGGAAGAATTCATACCTCATTTGGGCAACCCAAGAAAAACCCTAGTTGTCCCAAGTCTTCGAAATCAAACATTGATGGGTCCAAAGTGTAGAGGGTGAAGAGGGGATCAATTTTAATTAAAGGGCTTTAGGGTTTTGATGAAGCCTTTTAGATGATCTCTAGGGGTGAAGGTGGAGGGAAGCTTGGGGAAGGAGAAGATGCAAAGAAATAATGGGGAAGGAATCGTGGCTGCCCCTCTCTATCTCTTCTCTTATTCTCACCCCCTCTCTCAATATTATCCTTTTACCCTTTCTCTTTTTAACCCTTTTCTTTTTATTTAAAACCCAAATCACAAAATACCCAAAATAACACAAGAACACAACATGTAATCAAAATATGACATGACATGGTGCACTAGCCACGAAAGACTTTAGAAACACGGATTTGGCTTAATCGCGATTAGCAGTGCACTAATCGGGTTTTTATCGAAACTGCATATAAATTTTTTTTTTAAATTCCAAATCCTTTAAATATATTATTAGATGAATAAATCATTTTAATATCTATTTATTTCACAATTATTGGTATATATTTACACCCTTTTTCGAAAACCCCAATTTCACAAATCGGGCAGTTTTCGGGAAATATATTATTTTACTATTAAATACGAAAAATAATATTTTATATTTTTCTGAAATGTTACAATTCCCCTGAACCGTATATACATACCCGCATCCGTATTCCGAAGAATACAAATTCAAAGAGACAAAAACAATCCAACAAATATAATACTTGGATCCGGCTTAAACCAAAGCCTACAAGTATTATCGGTCCGAACATCATCCGTGCACAAGTACAGGTATGTGATCGAACCATACCGTAAAACCATACGAGCACTACATCGTTTCGCCCGAAGCAGGGAAACCTTCTTTGTTGGACTCTAAAGACTCATCAATACGCTGACAGTGGGTTCAATCACAAACACGTCAGCGGCACTAGCTGTGCGTAACGGCTACCTAGGTATTTAGCGAAAGGGAGGCCGACGAGCAACTCTTCATGAAACCCCTACTGAGCCTGACAGTGATAATATCCGTATAGTCCGGTCTATTAGTCTATGAGTTTCGCATATCGAGTCTAGGGGGCGGATAATGTCAGACCCTCTAATAACACGACATTTAGTATCGGTATGAAGCCCATCACAACCTGAGAAACTACCGATCCTAGATCTGTAATTCTCGACTACCTTGTCCAAGTATTTCTGGTGATGGCCACCCGTGCACAACCGCGACATCAACCCCCAATATCGGGAGAGACGAATCCCCCGTTGATCCGCTCACTGCCTTTATGTAGCTCGGGACTGTACCCAACTAAAACCTGTTTTCACGACTCCTTTGAACCATTGTAGGGTAATAATCAAAGCACAGTGGGAACTCACACGAAACAAATGACGATCTCAGGTCGATAGACTAACCTGTACACATGTCACAAGGGAACTGCTATCTGAATAATAGGTATAATACCAACTAGCATATTCCCGGCGAGTCCGTCCGGTCTACTCATAACCCAATGAGCACTTGTATAATCTTAGGTGAACAAACTAACACCAATAGCTTGTAAGACAGGCAACCCTCTCTCGTCGGGGTCTCGATCAATATACACTAGTCTACTCTGTAGTATCGATGCCCAGCCTCGAAACTCCCACGACTAAGGAAATTTAAGGATGTTCCTATAGACTCCCTAGCTCCCACGTATATGATCTCCATAATACTGCTGGCAGTCAAGCAAGAATCGTATTGGCTCTATCAACATGTAATAGTAATCTGTAATGCCACATAATGCTGTAGATGATGATAAAGACAAACTACATAGCATACTATTATCTCGAGAAAGACTGTTCTACCGGTGCAGGTCCTTCTTCAATCATCGTAATCACCTGCCTGCGACTATGATAATTGCCTTGAGGGTACTATAGCCAACACCATGTACCCGCAGACGGCGTCTCTCTGCACGAATCGGGTATATGCACATACGTGGCTCAAGAAATGAGAAATCTCATGGTGGACGCCACACACACCATATCACGAGAATAACGCACTTTATATTTGAAATTTTTATAAGTTTATGAAAGTCCATTGCGGTTTTCCTCAAATCCAGAAATCTCATGAATATGGAAATCTCCAAGAAAATCATAATAAATGAATATGTGGGTAACTATGAATGTCCATGATATCAACATGATGCAATGCGATGTATGACTAGAATACTATATAGAAATGATGATTTAATGAAGCATATAACTAGAAAACTACATATCATACATGATGCAAATATACAGATACTGATTATTAAGCAAGTTCTAAGTGTATCGGGACATAGCAATTACCAATGGCGTGTGTGTTCACATAAATTAGTGCACGTGCGGCATAAACCATTAGTAATAGTGTATGTGTCCGAGGTTATAATATCAATGTGCGTGATGATGCAAATGCTACATGAAAATGACATACGCATATGAACACATGAATTATATCTAAGTCCTAACAATCGGGCACTTTACGCCATCCATGTGATTTCACCGTAGATGTGTACATCTACTCAACGGAACGCCTCGGCTAGCCGAATCCGATCACTGCCTTGCCTTTTCTTGCCATGTTCGACGTCTCCGCGACCGATCCTATAATCGCACAAATAAAACATATGAGGCTAGACATTTAAATAGGCGTGAACACAGAACGATACGAAGCAACCAATGCACATTAGCTAGACGTGCGTGCACATGGTGCACAAAACGCGTGCGACATCGCCACAAACCATAACTAGGGATTGCATTTGCATAGCAAACACCAAACCTAGAATCTAAACATTCGAATCACACAATGACATAATACTAACAATTGGGAAAAAGGTTTTTGGTCAAACACAACCGAAACATGACTAATACCGTTTTCTTTAAAAAATTGTTAGCAACATTATGGTATTTTAGTGCAAAACTTGGTGGGTTAGTAAGTCTAGTAGCCACTAATCACACTTAAATATCTTAATCAATCCATACAACACTAACTAAACAAAACCGTCACTTAAACAGTCTGAACATGCAATTAAGTTACATAAACACTTAATGAAGATAATTAAAAGCAATATTAGGAAAGTAACAACTAGATTAGATTTACAAAGCCATTAGATGTTAAACTACACTTAGCTACCCCAGTATGAGATAAAAACCTTAACTTAACCCAAACCCATCCCTTTAAAATTATAATCTTGCTTTAAAACTACCTTAACACCTAATTAAAATTAGATTAAGGCAAGGATTTGCAAAACAAACTAGGGTTTGATTTTATACATTAAAAAGATTTTGGAATGATCTAACTTGCTAGCCTTTGCCACCCAAAATGCGAACTTGCTTCAAGAACCAATCATAGTTTAGGAAAATGAATTATTGTGATGATTTTTGAAGAAATTATTTGTTTATTTATGGTGTTTTGAGTGAGGCAGAGAGGTATTTTGCAAGTGGAGATTGAGGTTGAAGAGGGGAGGGGCTGCTGGCCGAGGATGAGGGGGAGAAAGTGAGGATGGGAGGTAAGCTTACCTCCACATACACACACACCATGCTCATTTATTGCACCATGCTTCATTATTGTTTTCATTTTCTTTTATAAATAAAAAAGGAAATTCTAGAACATGCAATATACAAAAATATGTTAACCAAATTTTATTTGTGACATGGTTGCAAAAACCTGTAACAACTAATCCTAACTTGATTAATACTAGATTAGTATGTAAGTGCAAGTTTAAATTAATTTTCAATAATTAAATAAATAAGGAAAATAATTAATTAACTAGCAATTAAATAAGTAACTGATTTAAATACCCATACCTGAGCAATTACATTATTAAAATATTTATATTTAAGTCTATGAGAAAAATAATCATAAATAGGTTTTACGGAAAACACGAATTGTACTACTAATTATTATACAATTAAGCTAAACGATTTTTAAAGCATTACAACTCTCTTCACTTAGCTTTCTTGTGCTCCTCCACCTTCTTGAACCTCCTCTCTACAATCTCATCTTTTGAGAATCAAGAGAGGAGGTGAGATAGATACACACTTAGAACCATTCACTGTATCCTAGACACTTTAGATTAGCAATCTATAGTCTCTAGTTGCTCCACTAGATTCTTAGTATGGAGCTTGAGCCATGATCTACATCCCTCAGGTGGGTCATCTTCGATAGAGGAAGACAGGCGATCAAGCTTGATCCAGGAACCCTCTAGGAGCTAATGAAGATGGTAGAAGACCGAAGGACACGGTTCATTATATATACAACTTTTATTGTAGATAGAACCTTTTAGATTGGTAGTTTCATGTTTGGTTTCGATTCTAGGTAGTTGTTTCTGGCGCCATGTTCTTAAACACCAAAAATTTTCGTTCCGCAACGGCTGCGGTCGACAGCCAGGGCGCTAGGAGCCCCAACATGGTATCAGAGACACCTAAACAATAGAAACTACTGGTAGATGATGCATTAGTTTCAAAATCGAAAATTTCTGAATTCAAAACACATTCACTGTTCTGAATTTTTTTTGGTTTCTAAAATTTTTTTAACAACTGTAGAGACTTAGTCTAGACATGTATGTGACACACGATGAAAACGTGCCCATTCCATGCAAACTTGGTTGGCCAAATCCTTGAAATTCCCGATTCCACCTTTTTACTATTCACTTCTAGGCCTCGTTTACATCCAGTGTCTTGGGTTTTATTAATTGGTGTTTTTGGTCTTGTTTGATTTCCCCAGATTTCACTTAGTGTTGTCTTTTGCTTTGGGTAAACTTTGAAAGTTTCAAAAGATAAAATTTTGCATCGTTGACATCTGTGATGTGGTGTATGTGTTTTTCAAACGTCGTCTATTTGCAATATGTCGTTTAGACGGGGTTGCATATATTTTCTTATACTGCTGTGATATTGATATATGTGATGAGTATGTTCGGATTGTCGTATGGGACAGCCTCTAGTGCAATGGTAGTTGTACAGTTTAGATTCATTTGTATATTCATTATTTCGCGGCGAGCGTCCGACATGTGGATGACCGTTTTCGCCATTTTGTATATTCTTTTATTAGGGCGCGACCGGGTTGTGGTCGATGTCACCATTGTATATATGTTTTTCTTTTCTGTACTCGGATTACCCCGCGGTGGAGTGCATAAGTAGCCGGGTTCTAGAGGGTAACGGACCCGCATCTCATGGTGTTGAGACAGAAGGGGCCTTACTCTAGAATTGGCGGGTTGTTCACCGCACTGGTAGGGGGTATAGGATGACCCATGGTTGGGTGCTTAAGTTACCGGATTCCGTGAACTGATGGGTGGCCTATTCACTTTGTTGATTGGGGTTGCCTCACTTCTGGGATTGGGAACTTTCCGCACTCATAGGAGTCTTGGTTATACGTAGAACGAGCTATCCATACTACCGGGGAATGTCGAGTTTCATTTGCGGCTCAAATGAAACCCGGGGCTCCTAGATTATCCGTTGTTTAGTGTTGGATATCGCTTTTCTATGATGTTGCTTATATCATGCCTGGGACGAATGTTACATATATATACACTAGTAGATATTGTATATGTTTTGTATCCATGCTAGTCCAGCCCCCGCTCTGCTGCTAGTTAAGTAACCTAACGGTGCATGACGGGGCTCCGTGGTGAATGCGGATGGCATGTACGTACATTGTATTTTCGTTCTTTTCTTGTGTGATATGGATTAATTGATGGGACCGCGTTAATTTTGATTAATGCAACGAAAAACAAACCTAAATAATGTTGTTGGAACCAATTTTTGAAAAACTATTATTACAGACGTTTCATTTTTCTTTGCACAGCGGTATTCGGCTCTGAATATCCAACACCTCATTCAACGAGGCAAGAGTCAGTATCCCTTCATGGGGAGTGAACTCTTGGGCAAAAGTTTGCGTCATTATAATAACTTCACTATAGTCGATTCTTTTACTTTGCATCTTGGTATTCAGTTACGAATATCCTGCATCTCATTCGATGAGGAAAGCGCCGAGATCCCTTCACAGGGAGTGACCTCTTTAGCAAAAGTTTACATCACTATATATTTGTAAAACCACTCGAGTTCCTTCAACAATATAAAGTTCATTATGTTAAAGGTTTTTCGCCAAAAACCAGTCATAGACCTCTGTAATTTCTTACGAGTAATGCTTAGTATTCGTGCTGCGTTTGTTGACTCCGTCAAGGCGTAGTGTACGGTAGCTAAGTGGTGCTTATTTGTTGCGTACGATGCGATTGGTTAGGAAAGTCGTGCGGCCTTGTTGACTCCGTCAAGGGCTCGTGGGGGTAGGTTTAATGCAATTAAGATAATGAAGGGTTGTACTTGGCGAGGACTTTTTGATTTGTTGACTCCGTCAAGGTCACTAGGGTCCTAGGGGCAAAAATCATATCGAGAGTTTCAAATATACAGGAAACCTTCTAGGCATGCTCATACCTTCTTGAGTGTGGTGACTTAAGTGGCTTCCATCAAGTTATCATGCGATGATAGTTGGGTCCCGATTTCCACGGATGAGTACGTGTTACTCCTCGGGTGATTTTCAAATGAACCCGACTAATTCTCCCTTTAGTGTTTGAAGGAGAATTAGAGGAAATAGTATAAGGCATCCTGATTAGATAAAGTGTTTAACCAATCTAATCAAGCTTAGAGTGCAAGCTGAGTGTTTCTTTTCTCTCACTCTCTTTAGCAGCGACCATGGCCTCACTCTAAACTAAAACTCATGAAACAAGTTAACCAAACCTTCTTATAACACTTTGGCTTTTTGGATTTTCATTTAGTCGCATATATCCCTACCACTCCTACTTTCCCTTTGCATTACTCCAGAACACTCCCTATCACTACGAAGATCCATATTGCTTAGGTATGCCATCGTATAGTTACATACGAACTCGAAGAAAAATGTTTAAGTTCGAGGATGATTTCCGGTTCTGGAGAAATTGAATAGGATTATTCAGTTGTCTTTTCTCTTTACCTTCTCTCAGGTCGTGAGGGCTCATAGTGTTAGGAGAGTACACCTATTACGCTTATTGTATAGTCTTCTTCCAAACCATAGCCAGGTGCCGAAAGATAGGGAAGGAAGAAAATCAATTAGAATAAATGTGGTGTACAGAAGGTAATAAGTAAAGACATATAAAGGGATTAGAGTGAGGGCAAAGGAAATTACGACTGCTGTCATTCACGACGAAGACGCGTATATCCCTGCCACTCCAATTTCCCCTTTGCTTTTCTTTAGAACACTCTATATCACTACGAAGATCCATATTGCTTGGATGTGTCATCGTATAGATACATACGAACTCGAAGGAACTTGATTCAGTTCGAGGATTGTTTCCGGTTCGGGAGAAATTGAATAGGATTATTCGGTTGTCTTTTCTCTTTACCTTCTCTCAGGTTGCGAGGGATCCTCTTATTAGGAGAGTACACCTATTACGCTTATTGGATAGTCTTCTTCCAAACCTTAGGCTGGTGCCGAAGGGTAGGGAAGGAAGAAAAAAAATTAGCCTAAGTATGGTGTACAGAAGGTAATAAGTAAAGACATATAAAGGGATTGGAGTGAGGGAAAGGAATTATACGGTTACTGTCATGAATCTGGATAGTGGAAGAGACATTAATAGGAATACCCGGCCACCCCTTCGAAACATTTTCATGTTTCAGTTTTACTGTGCGGTGTTAATTGAAAACTGTTTTCCCAATTAGGTTCTGACTCCAGGATATGCATTTACCAGACTTGATTCTCACATCAGTATGGCGTTACAGATGCTGAAAGGGAGTAAGATATTGGGAATTGGGTGATTAGATCATATATGTATCAGAATTCTTTGTAATTGGTGCTATTTAAGGAAATCACCTGGTTTTTGCTTAACAGCAAATATTTGGTTTTGAATATCCGTTGTTATGCACCAATTCCAAACTGATATATCTGTACGTTTATTTTACAAAGTGAGATATAACTTTTTGAAATTATGTCTATGATATTTACCAATATCACTTGATGAGTAGGTAAGTTGCATTCAACAGCGGTGTAATTCTTCTTAACCATAGTACAGTTTTCAACCTACGACGCACAGAGTTTGAGTAATTAAACTCAGAGGACTTATACAAAGTATTATATGTTGTCCGATGTCCGTTAGGACAAAGGGGTTGGTACTGGTACTATATTCTATTTACTTATAACTTCTCTGGTTTTAATCAAGTATTTCGTTGAAATAAAAGATCCAAATTTTGAGAAGTTATAGGTATAAGAATAAAGTTGAGAACTATGTATTGGAAGTATCAGGATTCTTCGAGGTGATCGATGATGTATATATTTATTCTAGGTATTCTGTTGTAACTAATATATTTGAGAACTTGCTTCTCTCTCAGGTTACGCATCCGTGAGTACGCTCCTTGATGAGTAATGCAGCTTGGCCTTCTTCCATTTAGTTGATATGCACTGTAAATAGCTGCTTGATTTTGAATCTTGTTCCAATTAAATTGGTGCCTTTGTTTCTATATTGGATTTAGAATGGATTCATATCTTAACGATGTTAAGGTATATGGTGTAGTCCAGCTTATGCTTAAAACCAGAATCTGGATAAACTCAAGGCACATTTCAGTAATGGCAGTTTGTTGGTTTCCCCGGGTATTGGAGAGGGTTAACATTCTACTATTTGGAAAATCAATAGTTATATTGTTCTTGGCAATCCACCTGTTTTTGTAAAATGAATTCTTTTCAGGAAATATTGTTGGGAGTGTGGTGGAACTGGAAGTGATCCAGAACCACAAAGGGTTACTGAAAATTTAGTAGAACTAAAAGATTCAATTAGATTCGACAATCCATTAGCCCCTCCGTAGATTTAGTGGCTAACCTCATCCACCCGAGAGGTACTTTGGTCTCCTCAAGAACCGTGACAGGGAAGTTTTGATCAACCAATCTTGCCATTACTGATGTCCTAGACTTATGATCTGGCTGGTGGATGACTATAACATCGTTCGAAATCAGCTTTAGAAGTGCACGCGTATATGACTCTGCTAGAAGGTTGTTGTAGTCTGTGGGAGTAGCGAAAGTATGGTGGGCAAGTAGCTTATATTTATTTATAGACTAAAGCAAGTACATTGGAGATTGATGATCTAGTTTTGATGCGACAGTCATAGAGTTTGACTTTATCAGAATAACAGATGGATCTGGTAAGAAGGTATTAGGGAGTGATGTCTTGATATTTGGATGACATGCTTTTGATAGTAAGTGATCATCCTATACTACGATCGGTTAAACTGTGGTTCTCACAAGCCGTTTCTCCACATAGGCTCTGGATAAAATATCAGGGATTCTGGTAACTAGATCTATGGTTTTAGATATAGATTTTGGAAGTGTCCCAATTCGGGTACTTGACACTATTCTAAAGTGTTTTAGAATGGGCTACTCCTGGCATGGTGGTTTACCCACAGGTGATGGAGTCACCCTCTCTAAAGATATGTCTTCTAGACTAATGAGGAGAGGAATTTGCATGATTGGCATATCACTTGCTTAGGCAATTGAGTTAATCATGTAATGTCAAGTTCTAAACCAGATATTGCTTTTGCACTGGCTGCAATAAGCATATATTAATCCAATCCTGGAGAAACATTGGGAAGCAGTTATAAATATAAGAGGATAATCTTGGTATATGTTAACGGCAGCCTCCTTCAGGAGGCGGTTATCATTTCAGGCTTCCAAGGTGACCTGGATGATAAAGTGATTGTTAGAATTATAGTTTTTCCTTTTTGAGGTGTAGTATGTTGGACAGGTTGTCCAAGCAGATGCTGAGGAAGTCATGGTGCAGGATACTGATTAAATTTAGTGGAAGGTACGGTCTATGAAGTTTGTTGGATTTGGAGTTCATCTGAGAACTGGGTCCCATTAGATATCCAGAGAAAATCTATGATCGGTATCGCTCATTTCTGGAGATAGTCCTTCTCCGCGATGTTGAGATATAGAGAGATAAAGATAGAATATTATAGCGGGTCTACTTGCAGGGTTCCCTAGGGCAGCCACTGGGTTTCTGGAGGCATCAACCATGCCATTTTTTAAAAATTGGCACGCTAATGAATCCTAACATAGAATCTTAACTAGAGAATTAGACGAAACTAGAATTTAAACCTCTTTACGTCTAACTGAACAAGGAATACATCCTTTTGTAGACCGGTCCTTCACTTCAATAGCTCCGTGTAGTAGTCCCTTCGCTCAAAGTAGTAAACTCTCAGACTCTAGAAAGGCTCTACCAGATGAAAGGAACAAGCTTGCTAGAAGTCTTCGAGGCCGAAGATGATCTACGTCGAGGAGACACCAACTCAAGCTATCTCTTCACTAATGTGGAATTAGTGAAGTAAAGACCTTAAACTAAATGGCTAGTCTAGTAGAGGATGATGAAGTAGGATTTTTCTCACTTCCAGTGTACTCACCTCAGGTGAGCACCTGTATAATATCTTATATGACACAACACCAATGGTTTATGAGACTGGCCATCGCCCCTAGACAGGGTCTAGAAGCATATACACCAGTCTACCCCGGAATATCTGCTGGGTTCCCCAGGCGGCCGCTGGGTTACGGGGGCATCGACCATGCCGTTTTCAAAAAATTGGCGCGCTAAAAAACCCTAACGCTAGAATCTAAACTAGAGAATTAGACGAACAAGCATATAAACATCTTTAAATCTAAAGTGAACAGGGAATACAATCATTGTAGACCGGTCCTTCACTTCAATAGCTCTGTGTAGTAGTCCCTCCGATCCTAATGGTGATCTCCCGAACTCTAGTGAGGCTCCACAAGGTGAAATGAACAAGTTTGCATGAAGTCTTCGAGGCCGAAGATGATCTACATGGAGGAGACACTAATTTATGCTACCTCTTTACTAAGTGATGAACTAGTGAAGAAACAACACAATCAAAATGGCTAGTAGAGAAGAGGTTGATGAAGTAGGAATTTTGCTCACTTTAGAAATAATTTTCTCACTAATTTTCTTCACCTCCCAGAAAGCTAGAGAGCTTGAGAAAGGAGATGAAGAAGGCAACCATGGAAAGAAGCAAGTGAAGAATGAATCAAGTGGTGAGCATAGCAACCATGGGGTAGTTAATATCATATACCAAATTATGTAGAGACCAAACAATGGATAAACAATAATGGTTAGGTTAATAAATATCTTCAAGTAAAACAAAATTAGTGGACATGGTCAATGGTTCCACAAACTTCTAAAAGCTTCAACCATGTGACTTATTTCCAACTAAGTTGATTTGCTTTAAATAAAAAAAACCTTACATTATTATAAGCATGGTGTGAGTCTCATACACCCATGTAGCATATGGCATCAAACATGACACAAAAGATGTATATTAATATATATCACATATATACTAAGTATACACTGGTGAGAAAAAGAAATCTTATGTGAGCTAATATTAGTTAATGTAAGTTAATATATCAAATATATAATTATCCATTAAATTATTAAATCAACTCTTGATTTAATAATCTGGCTATATCACATACAACCGACTAATATAAATTGTATCAACTTATCGAATCAAGACTTGATTCGATAGACCGGCTATATCACATATAACCGATCGATATCATATATCGCGAGAATAGAATACTGTATCACATAATCGCATTAATATCGGTCTCGCCCATATCACATATGTGCTCCTACATCATTTCTCTAGATACAGGAAAACTTTTTGTCGGACTCTAAAGACTCGTAAATACGCCGGCAGTAGGTGGTGATCATATCAGTCACCCACAAGCTGCAAGCGGTCTGCTAAACATAACAGCTACCCGAGTAATGAGCAATCAGTAGATCAACAAGCAAGACAGCCCACACTCCTGCGAATCCAATCGGTAACACTACTGTACAGTCCGGCCTCTTCGTCTGATATGTCGCATATCACAGCCTGGGGGTGGTAAAACGTCAGACCCCAAGAGCCTGATAAGTCATGCTGATGTGAAGCCCATAACGGTTTGAGAAACAACTGATAACACTTACTATTCAAGCATAGTTGCAATTTTATATTGCAAAATTCCATGCTTGAAAGAGTGGGGGTCAAGTGTTGCCATTCATTCTAAACCCATTCTCAACACTTAGCTATTTTCTTGAGTTGCTCCCATGGTTGCTCTCTATCTTCTTCTTCTTCCTCAACTGCTATAGTTCAAGCTTCAACCCTCACATGTGATGTGAACCATGAAGCTTGAACACAAACTTGTGAGCTTTTAACATTCCCTACATCACCATCCTACTCTTGACTAGCGATCGAGTGTAGTGTGTTTACTGCACTAAAGAGTTCAGTGTTGAGGTAGCTTCATGTGGAGGGACTTCGCATGGATCATCTTCGGCACGAAGGTCATCGGAGGAAGCTCGTCCAAATCATCAAGTGGAGCCTAGTGGAGTCGCGGGACTACTACACGGAGTATGTGAAGTGAAGGACTCGATCGACGAGGGTGAAAGGTTCCTAGGCACTCTAGTGAGGTCTCTCAAGGCATCGAACATGCCAATTTAAAAAAATGGTGCCGAGAAACCCTAGACTACGGATCTTAGACTAGAATTTTAGGCGAAACACAAAACTAGTTAACTATTTAACTAGAAGTTAGATGCTACAACCTTTGTAGATCCGGATTTCCACTTCCTTAGCTCCACGTGGGTGTCCTCTCGCTGTCCATCATGAATCCCGAACCCAATCGTCGGCTTCATCGGAGAAACGGGCGAGCTAGGTCGTCGGCTTCGTGTCAAAGACGATCTACGTCGAGGTTGCACTAGTTCAAGCTCCGACTTCACCAAGTAGTGAAACTTGTGAAGAAAACACCTAAAACCACCTGGCAAGAGGTAGAGGATGAAGAAATAGGAGGTGGGTTCACATTAGATTTGGATTTCTCTCACTAGAACTCAAGTTGCCATTAAAGTAGCAAGCTTTTCTTTTGAAGAAGAAGATGAAGAAGATGATAGAATATGATAAAAAACTTAATCAAAATAGAAAAGAAAATGATATTTATCATATCCTAACCATGATCAAGTGTAGAGAATTGACCATGGTTAGTGGGAGTGGTTAGGTTTAAGTATGAAGACAAAATAGCATCATTAGTAAAAGCTTCATGAAGCTTCACCATTCTTCATGATAAATGAAACCATTTTATTTTCAAAAAACCAATTAATAAATAATGAATGGATTAAATAATAAGTGAATAAAACATAAACCCTAACCACTCTCATAACCATGGTTCAATTCTTTTACACAAAGTCAAGTCAACATGCATCATCAAACATGATACAATCATGTGCACAAAAGCATATCACATATACAATGTGCATCAAGTGAGAAAAATCCGTTTAAAGTGAACCAATACTAGTTAATGCAAAGTAATATATCAAATATATAATTATACATTAAATCATTAAATCAACACTTGATTCAATGATCCGGTCATGTCACACATGACCGGCTAGTATTCAATGTATCGACTTATCGAATCGATCTTCGATTCGATAACTAGGTTATATCATATACAACCAATCGAAACATTAATCACGAGAATCAAATACGGTATCACATACACGCATTATTCTCGGTCCCGCACATATCTCATATGCACTCCTATTTCGTTTCGCTTGAGCTAGGAAACCTCTGTGTAGGACTCTAAAGACTCGTCACTACGCCGGTAGCAGATGATGATCATATCAAGCACCCACAAGCCGCAAGCGGTCTGCTAAACGTAACGGCCACCCGGGTATTGAGCGATCAGAAGATCGACGAGCTAGCCCGCTCACACTCCTGCGAATCCGACCAGTAACACTTACCATACAGTCCGGTCTCTTCGTCTGATATGTCGCATATCAAGTCTAGGGGTGGTAAACGTCAGACCCCAATAACCCGATAAGTCGTGCCGATGTGAGGCTCATAACGGGTCGAGAAACTACTGGTAACACTTACCAGCAAATCTCTGATCAGCCCTGGCCTGGGACTTCCCTGCTACGGCCAATCGAGCTTTGCGCAACATCAACCCCCAATACCGGGAGAGAAGAAACCCCTCCTATCGCTCATTCCCTCCATGTGACTCGGGACTGTACCCAAAGACCACCGTTTTGCACGCCCTCATGGACGTGGTAAGGTGGAGATCAAAGCACAGTGGGAATCACACAAGACTCTATGACGATCTCGGGTCTACAGACTAACCTGTACAAGTGTCACCTGAGAACTGCCATCTGACGTGAGGTATAATACCATCTGGGAGTTCTCGGCGAGTCCGTCCAGTGTACTCAGTCTCCACTGAGCACCCGTATACCATCTCTGATGTCAAACACCAATGGATATGGGATCATCCATCGCCCATCACATGGGTCGAGAAGCGTATAGGCTAGTCTACACTGGTATATCGATGCCCCGTCTCGATACACCCACGACTAGGGACCTTGAAGGATGTACTTATGGACTACCATGTCAACACTAGTATGATCTGCATCATAGTCCAGGTAGTCAAGTACTTATCCTAAGGGCTTTACCAACATGTAACTATAAGACAGTATAAAGAGACTAGTGTACATGTTAAGATAAAGAGTAACCAGATAGCATACTATCATATCGAGCAAGAAAGTCATCTCTATATATGTCCAAGCATCCAATATAATATACATCATCTGTACAATACTGGCCTCTAGGGCATACATACAACTAACAATCTCCCACTTGCACTAGGGCCAGCTGCTGTAGTATCGCATACCGAGCATCCCGAAGAGTCTCTCAAACTGTATCTGGGGAATGGCCATCGTGAGTGGATCCGCCGTGTTGTCCTTCGTGTCAACTCTCCTGACCTCGATCTCCCGGCGATCTACTATCTCCCGGATCAGGTGATACCGCCTCAGAATATGCCTGGATCGCTGATGGGACCTGGGTTCCTTGGCCAAAGCCACCGCTCCATTGTTATCGCAATACAAAGGTATTGGATGCTCAATGGATGGAACCACTCCAAGTTCAGTAATGAACTTCTTGATCCAGACAGCCTCTTTGGCAGCATCGTTGGCAGCGATGTATTCAGCCTCCATTGTCGAGTCTGCCACGGCTTCCTGCTTGGAACTCTTCCAGCTAACCGCCCCTCCGTAAAGGGTAAAGACAAATCCCGACTGCGACTTAGAGTCGTCCTTATCACTCTGGAAGCTCGAATCGGTAAAGGACTCCACTTGGAGTTCTCCGTTACCATACACCAAGAACATATCTCTAGTCCTTCGCAAGTACTTGAGAATGCTCTTCACAGCTGTCCAGTGACTCTCTCCAGGATCAGCTTGATACCTGCTCACTACACTTAGTGAGTATGCTACATCGGGTCTGGTACATAGCATCGCATACATGATAGAGCCTACTGCCGAAGCATAGGGTATCCCTTGCATGCGAGCTCTCTCCAAATCAGTCTTGGGAGACATCTCTTTGGAGAGAGTGACTCCAGAGATCGTGGGCAAGTTCCCACGCTTGGACTCTTCCATACTAAACCTCTTTAGTATGGTGTCAATGTACCTGGATTGGGACAATCCCAGTATCCGTTTGGATCTATCTCTATAGATCCTGATTCCCAATATGCAGGAGGCATCACCAAGATCTTTCATCGAGAATCTTTGTGATAAGAAGAGCTTGACCGATTGCAGCATAGGAATATCATTTCCTATCAAGAGTATGTCGTCCACGTACAATACGAGGAAGACAACCTTACTCTCTGCCACCTTCTTGTAGATAAAAGGTTCATCTGGATTTTTGACTAAATCAAACTCTTTGATAACGACGTCAAAGCAGATGTTCCAACTCCGCGATGCTTGCTTTAATCCATAAATGGATTTAAGCAGCTTGCACACCTTCCCGCTGCTCCCACTGTCTACGAAGCCCTCTGGCTGAGTCATGTACACGCACTCTTCTAAATCACCATTTAGAAAGGCGGTCTTAACATCCATTTGCCAGATTTCGTAGTCATGAAAGGCAGCAATGGCAAGCATGATTCGGATGGATTTAAGCATAGCCACTGGAGAAAAGGTCTCGTCATAGTCCACACCTGGTCTTTGACGAAAACCCTTTGCTACAAGTCTAGCTTTGAAAGTCTCCACTTTCCCATCTACACCAAGTTTCTTCTTGAAGATCCACTTGCTCCCAATGGGTTTTACCCCTTCAGGAGCAACTTCCAAAGTCCATACTTTGTTGGTGTATATGGATTCCATCTCGAACCGCATAGCATCCAGCCATTTCACTGAGTCCCTACTCGTGATGGCCTGCTCGAAGCTAGTTGGGTCATCATCCTCCATGATGCAATCCTCGCTCCCACCATCCATGAGAAAACCGTAGTATCTCTCAGGTTGGCGAGGAACCCTACTAGATCGGCGGAGTGGCTGAGGTTCATTGGGAGCTACCGAATCCTCTGGTTCCACTAAATCTTCTGTTGTGTTTTGTTCAGCTGGAACCTCTTCCAGTTCTACCTCAGAGCCACTAATCTCTTTTGCAAGAAATTCCTTTTCTAAAAAGGTGGCATGTTGAGCAACAAATACTCTTTGTTCCTCACTGTGGTAGAAGATATACCCTCACGAATGTTTGGGATATCCAACAAACTTACACAAAACAGATCTTGCCTCGAGTTTGTCCGGTTTTTGTCTTTTGACATAGGCCGGGCAACCCCATATCTTTATAAAATTAAGATATGGTCTCTTCCCTTCCCATATCTCATATGGTGTGGTAGGCACAGATTTGGTGGGAACCCTGTTCAGTAGGTATGTTGCTGTTTCCAGTGCATATCCCTAGAAGGAAACAGGTAACTCAGCTACACTCATCATAGAGCGCACCATATCTAATAGGGTGCGGTTTCTCCGCTCCGATACACCGTTGTGCTGTGGTGTATATGGAGGAGTTAGCTGAGAGAGAATCCCATTCTCTTTTAGGAAGTCCAGGAATTCATTGCTCAAGTATTCACCTCCTCGATCTGATCGAAGGATTTTAATACTTTTTCCGGTTTGGTTCTCGACTTCTTGTTTATATTCTCTAAATTTCTCAAAAGCTTCTGATTTGTGTTTCATCAGGAACACATATCCGAATCTAGAGAGATCGTCAGTGAATGTAATGAAGTATGAAGAACCATCCCTGGCATGTGTAGACATGGGACCGCATACATCACTATGTATCAGTCCCAAGAGTTCGGTAACTCTTTCTCCGTGTCCCGTAAATGGATCTTTGGTCATCTTGCCTTTGAGACATGACTGGCAAGTGTCATAGGATGAAAATTCAAACGGATTCAAATATCCATCCTTATGCAACTTAGCCAGTCGTGTCGCATTGATGTGACCCAGTCTACAATGCCACAAGAAGGATTCGTTCATTTCAGAACTCTTCCTCTTGTGTGTGTTAGTTATGCTCAGAACTGTTGATTGATTTAGAACATAAATGCCATTGCACAACGTGCCTGATCCAACCAACTTTTGGTTACGGAAAATGTTCATAACATTGTCCTGTAATACAAAATTATATCCTTCTTTACTTAATAAAGAAACCGATATAATGTTGCATATCAGGTTCGGCATGTAATAACATTCGTTCAGAACCAATGTATTACCAGTTGGTAATACAAGGTGATATTCCCCGACAGTCTTAGCTGCAACAATTGCACCATTTCCAACTCTAATGTCTTTATCACCTTCTCCAAGTTCTCTACCTTTCCTAAGCCCATGTAACTGATTACATATATGGGATCCTGACCCGGTATCTAATACCCAGGACGTAGAGCAAATGGAGAAACAGTTCTCTGTAACGAACACACCCGAAGAAAATGCATCAACATGTACTTTCTTCATTCGGGTGGCATGGGAATCCTGGTATTCCCCTATATCCTGTTCATTCCTATAACTCTTATAGGAAAGAACGAAACCAACGTTCCCCAGCACAGTATAACATGCGGGTTCGGTCAATACATCTATATTATTATCTTCATTAGGGCATGAAATGGTCGCTACCTGGAGAGAGAGAGAAGAAAACACTTTAGCGTATGCTCGTACAAGATCAGATTGGTTATTATCTTATCTAATCAGGATGGCTCCCACTGCTTTTTATCAAATCTTCCTCCAAACCCTAAAAGGAAAGACTAGCCGGGATTAATTACACACTACAAGTTCGCCAATCTTTGAGCCAGGCCAGTGTCGGTACTTTGAGGGAGGTCCCCCGTGCTTTCGCACGAACCTAATTAATGTAAACCTCGTTTTCCCATAGGCGTAACCCCATTGACACCTTTCTAGACACCTACTTGATCAGCTAATTGCAATGTGTAAAACTCTCCCAGGAGTAACTCTTACTCGCAGTGGGTATCGGGATCCAACTATCTTATAGAAGGTATGCAATCTCATTGCAAATTTCAACACTTGAAATTCCCGATAATATTTTGCCCCAAGCATCCTATGACCTTGACGGAGGTCAACAAACCACAGGGTGCAAGTCAAGTTCAACCCGTCATTTCTTGATTGAATCAAACCCACCTGCACGACCCTTGACGGAGGTCAACAAGGTCGTACGACTACCCTAATCCAATCTGCATCATATGCATAAACAGATAAATGCTAGTTAGCTACCGCACACTACGCCTTGACGGAGGTCAACAAACGTAGCACGAATACTAAGTAGGATTTATCTGAAATGACGGAGGGCTACGTCAGGTTTTTCTGAAAACCTATTGCGTAATGAACTTGATATCGTTGTAGAATCAAATGAAGTTTTAAAATGGAGTGATTTTGTGGCTTTTCTAGTTTTGCTAAAGGGGTCACTCCCGGTGAAGGGATCGTCGGCCCTTTCCTCGTCGAATGCGGTGCGGGATATATCATATATATTACTGTGCAAAGCAAAAACTCTTAAAAGAAATCAAAACCAAACCGAGTGTGTAGCATCTGCCAGTTACTGCTAAAGGAGTCACTCCCGGTGAAGGGATCTCGGTCCTTTCCTCATTGAATAAGGTGCAGGGTATATCATATATACCGCTTTGCAAAGCAAGAACTGTAGCTACCTGTTTTATTTTAAAATTCGAATCCACAACATCTTAGGTTTCTTATCTTTCATTAATCACATTAATGAAGTCCCATCATTTAAATACCTAAACATCACAGATAGATATGACGTACACTTATGCCATCCGCATTCGCCTCGATGTCCCCTCGTGCACCGTTAGGTTAGGTAACTAACGACAGAGCAGGGCAGGGCTAGCGCGGGTGTAAAACATAAGTAACGTCTATATAATATATCATATATACTATATACTATATCCATCACAGAGTCATAACACAGATATCGCAGCAGAATTAACATATGAAATATTGGATATACTAGGACGTCCGTGTTTTCAATACGAGCCAGTATAAAACACGGATTCCACGGTCGTGATGAATAGCCAATCCCACACCCCTAGACCCCTACGAGAGCGGCAAGCAACCCTGCCAATTCTAGGGTTAGGAGACCCGGACTCGACTCCTCGAGTTGGTCTCCCACTAGACCCCAGAACCCGGTTACTTGTGCTCCCCTCCTTGGGTCTATCCTAATGCGGAAAAGTAAATAATATACAAAAGGTGACAACTTCCGCTACCTGGAAGTGCCCCAAATAAAAGAATATTACATGAATGAAAATGAAAAACACTCATCTCACATAAAAACCCCCGGCTATTCAAACACGACGATCCAATATAACATATCCAGCAACACATAACATCACATGCCATCAACGTAAGTAAGTATGCATACCCCAATTGTCGTTGACGTATAGCAACGAAACCGGCGATATGAACATACTACACTTACGGTCACAGAAAAGAAAGTGTAAAACTACAACAGTTGGAATCCGCAACCTCTTTAGACATCGCAAGCCTAACAGATATAAATCCCGCATTTTAGTCTCATTATCGAAAACTCTTTTCAATATCATATGGGACTAAATTGCTAGATTTATAACATTCATTCAGTTATCTCATAACTACTTGTGAATTCCAATTATTGTATCACATTCCAGATAAACAGAAAATGTTAAACTTTCCGATCGAACAGTCGAATACCCAAGTTTTCCCGATACAGCTCAACACATGAAATAAGTCTAACAACATTCAGTTCGTGCCTCAGTACCGACGGTCCAGCCGTAGAAGGGTCAAGCCAACGCCTCACATGTAGCACGCCGTACTGCCCCAAACCCGAAGGTTTAAAGGGTAGTTCAAGACGGTCACATAATCGAGTTAAGGTTTGTTGTCTTCTAGAGGGTCCATCGCGTTACTTGCACTACTTAGAACGTCGTTAAACTACGGAAAAATCCAACACTTGGAAATCTCCCGACAGGGGGAAAATTGGGAATTTATATCCGGTCGAACTTTTTAACATATTCTAAAAGTTATCCGGAAAAAACACAAAGACGAAATTTGATATCCCGATCGAAACACCGAATCCCCAAAGCATCCCCAAAAAATTCAACTCTTGAATAATTATTAAAAATTCCCATAAAACTCAGCACCAGAAAAGAAGAATTACTGTGCAATCAAAATTGAGCAAAGTGAACAGTCGGCGGCGGAACCGCGGCAGAAGCCATGCTTCTGCCGCGTTTCCGCGGCTGTTTGGAGGCCTCATGATCTCGTGTTTCACCAGATTTCTTAGATCTTCCTGCTGAATTTTTTAGGCATTTTTAATCTGGAAAAATCCACGTTTTCAGGAAAAGTCCAGAGAGCGTGTAAAAAATGCGGTTTCGGGTTCGATCGGACTTCAAATTCCGTCTAGACTTCGCCTAAGGCTCTAGCTAGGCTCTGATACCAGTGAAAGGTTCCTAGGCACTCTAGTGAGGTCTCTCAAGGCATCGAACATGCCAATTTAAAAAAAATGGTGCCGAGAAACCCTAGACTACGGATCTTAGACTAGAATTCTAGGCGAAACACAAAACTAGTTAACTATTTAACTAGAAGTTAGATGCTACAACCTTTGTAGATCCGGATTTCCACTTCCTTAGCTCCACGTGGGTGTCCTCTCGCTGTCCATCATGAATCCCGAACCCAATCGTCGGCTTCATCGGAGAAACGGGCGAGCTAGGTCGTCGGCTTCGTATCAAAGACGATCTACGTCGAGGTTGCACTAGTTCAAGCTCCGACTTCACCAAGTATTGAAACTTGTGAAGAAAACACCCAAAACCACTTGGCAAGAGGTAAAGGATGAAGAAATAGGAGGTGGGTTCACATTAGATTTGGATTTATCTCACTAGAACTCAAGTTGCCATTAAAGTAGCAAGCTTTTCTTTTGAAGAAGAAGATGAAGAAGATGATAGAATATGATAAAAAACATAATCAAAATAGAAAAGAAAATGATATTTATCATATCCTAACCATGGTCAAGTGTAGAGAATTGACCATGGTTAGTGGGAGTGGTTAGGTTTAAGTATGAAGACAAAATAGCATCATTAGTAAAAGCTTCATGAAGCTTCACCATTCTTCATGATAAATGAAACCATTTTATTTTCAAAAAACCAATTAATAAATAATGAATGGATTAAATAATAAGTGAATAAAAAATAAACCCTAACCACTCTCATAACCATGGTTCAATTCTTTTACACAAAGTCAAGTCAACATGCATCATCAAACATGATACAATCATGTGCACAAAAGCATATCACATATACAATGAGCATCAAGTGAGAAAAATCCGTTTAAAGTGAACCAATACTAGTTAATGCAAAGTAATATATCAAATATATAATTATACATTAAATCATTAAATCAACACTTGATTCAATGATCCGGTCATGTCACACATGACCGACTAGTATTCAATGTATCGACTTATCGAATCGATCTTCAATTCGATAACTAGGTTATATCATATACAACCAATCGAAACATTAATCGCGAGAATCAAATACGGTATCACATACACCCATTATTCTCGGTCCCGCACATATCTCATATGCACTCCTATTTCGTTTCGCTTGAGCTAGGAAACCTCTGTGTAGGACTCTAAAGACTCGTCAATACGCCGGTAGCAGATGATGATCATATCAAGCACCCACAAGCCGCAAGCGGTCTGCTAAACGTAACGGCCACCCGGGTATTGAGCGATCAGAAGATCGACGAGCTAGCCCGCTCATACTCCTGCGAATCCGACCAGTAACACTTACCATACAGTCCGGTCTCTTCGTCTGATATGTCGCATATCAAGTCTAGGGGTGGTAAACGTCAGACCCCAATAACCCGATAAGTCGTGCCGATGTGAGGCTCATAACGGGTCGAGAAACTACTGGTAACACTTACCAGCAAATCTCTGATCAGCCCTGGCCAGGGACTTCCCTGCTACGGCCAATCGAGCACTGCGCAACATTAACCCCCAATACCGGGAGAGACGAAACCCCTCCTATCGCTCATTTCCTCCATGTGACTCGGGACTGTACCCAAAGACCACCGTTTTGCACGCCCTCATGGACGTGGTAAGGTGGAGATCAAAGCACAGTGGGAATCACACAAGACTCTATGACGATCTCGGGTCTACAGACTAACCTGTACAAGTGTCACCTGAGAACTGCCATCTGACGTGAGGTATAATACCATCTGGGAGTTCTCGGCGAGTCCGTCCAGTGTACTCAGTCTCCACTGAGCACCCGTATACCATCTCTGATGTCAAACACCAATGGATACGGGATAATCCATCGCCCATCACATGGGTCGAGAAGCGTATACGCTTGTCTACACCGGTATATCGATGCCCCGTCTCGATACACCCACGACTAGGGACCTTGAAGGTTGTACTTATGGACTACCATATCCCCACTAGTATGATCTGCATCATAGTCCAGGTAGTCAAGTACATATCCTAAGGGCTTTACCAACATGTAACTATAAGACAGTATAAAGAGACTAGTGTACTTGTTAAGATAAAGAGTAACCAGATAGCATACTATCATATCGAGCAAGAAAGTCATCTCTATATATGTCCAAGCATCCAATATAATATACATCATCTGTACAATACTGGCCTCTAGGGCATACATACAACTAACAGAGGGTATAGCCATCTTTCACTTCTCATAGTTTTGTGATGATACCAAAACTAAACCCTAATATTCTAGCAATGATCTTGTTTAGTGTAGCTTAGCACTATTAAAAATTAAAATTGGGCAAGCTTGATGCCACAAGAACCTTATGGTGGTGCTAGGGTCGACTATTATGGTATCAGAGCCAAGATAGAATATTAGGGTAGACTATCATAGCTTGTAGCGTCGTTAGAAATCTGCCGTTTTTGTCGCCAAAAAGCTGCCAAAAAACAGTTTCCAAAATTATGTTTTGAGTTGTTTGCACACCCCGCGGGCTCATGGTTTGAATCGAGAAGCTGCGGGGTAGAGCGTGCGCACCCCGTGGAGGGACCTGAGGCCTGACCCACACCCCAAGACCACTATAAGGTGGCCTTGGGGGTGGGAGACCCGAGAGCACCCCAACAGCGTGCTCTCGGGTCTGCCTTCCCCTATGGGCTACTTCGAGGTAGCTCCCGGTGGTGGGTACCCCCCGGGGCCCCCCATTCGATAGTTAATTTTGGGATCTTTTCCACCACGAAGATTTGGGCGGGTTTCGAGTTCGTTTCGGCTCCCGGATTATCTTAAAACTATCGGTTTTGGAACTTTAGCTCACTGGATTTTTCATGTTTCGAAAAATTGGTTTAGTTTGCTAATTGCATGCGGAATTCTAATGTCGCGGTTACTTTACAAGCTTTGTGATTTGTGATACAATTATTAGAATCTGAATTAATTAGTTTTATGAAAACTAGTTAATATATTGTAAACCTAGCCATTTAGTCTCAATAGATCGATTGCCACAAAGTTTTGATTCAGATCAAAACTCCGGCGCAATTGCGTATTGTACGCGATCGCTAGGTCGGGAATCTTGTTGAATTATCCGACAACCAATTGAAAAGAGTTTCCAACTTAAGACTAAAATGCAAGTTTTATAAGTTAGGCGTGAAATCCGGAATATGAGATATTCCGGGTTTATGATGTCTAAGGATATTGCGGATTCTAATTATTGTAGTTTTCTGTTTTCTTTTCTGCGACCGTAACTGTAATATGTGGGGTATCCTAATCTCGTTGCTATATGTCAACAAGTTTTAGGGATACGCATATTTGCTTACGTTGATGATATGTGATATCATTTTTTGTTTTTGATATGATTTATTGGATCGTCATGAAAGAATACCCGAGGGGTTATATATAAGATGAGAGTTTTTATTTTCATTCGTGTAAAATCTTTATGTAATATTCTTTTATTCGGGCACTTCCTGGATGAGGATGATGTCACCATTGTTGTATATTATTTACTTTTCGGCATTAGGATAGACCCAAGGCGGGGAGCATAAGTAACCGGGTTCTAGAGTCCAGAGGGAAACCATCTCAAGGATTTGAGACCGGGTCTCCTAACTCTAGAATTGACAGGGTTACTTTCCGCACTCATAGGGGTCTAGGGATGTGGATTTGGCTATTCATCACGACCGTGGAATCCGTGTTTTACATTAATGGCTAAATTTAAAACCTAGACATCCTTGTATATCCTATATTTCATATGATACTTCTGCTGCTTGATTCTGTGATGTTGATCGTATAACCGCGCGGGACGAATGTAATATTATATATATGATATATAATAAATGTTGCTTATGTTTTTGTCACGACCCAAATTTGGGCACATGACCGACACTTAGACTACGTAACGTCAACAGGCGTAATGAAATTTAAGTAAGCCGAAAACCCAGTAATCTAAACCATCACTAGAAGGAAAAAATAGAGCACTTTAAAAACTCGATGCAAAACATTAAACTTAAGTTTGTTTTTCATAAAAATTTCGGCCGCACCTCTTTTGTAAAAACAAGCTCCGAAACGGGTACACACATAAGATAAAAGTAAAGCATCCCCAAACGAGAGCAAATCTCGCCCAACGGCTGAAACAACCACCACAACAGATATACGATACCGTAGCGAAGGAAAGATAATCCACATATATAAAAAAGGCCGGCCCACACGAGCCTGACAACCAGAGTCAGAAGAATATACAACATCGATCCTCATAACACGTCTCTAAGTCAATACATGAAGGTGGTAGATTGAAAGTACTAGATACAAGAAATATACAATGTACATCATCGGCTAACCGCAACCCGCCTAAAGCAAATGGCCTCACAGCCAACTGTAGCGGTATCCGCAAAAGTAGAGATAATAAGGCACCCTGCCGTGACCACCCTGATGATCAGACCTAAAAACCCCTACGGCACAACGGGGGGTGAGTTGCCAACTCGTGAAGAGTAAGTGACATCATACTATAATCGCAAGTATGCACTAACAGTGATAAACAATCATATGAACTCTGGTAGCATAAATATGGCAATATGAATATGCAACTATCATGTTTAAGGTACACCACCAGGGTACTACATCTACATAAATCAAATGCATATCAACTAAATCCTGAGTACGGGATAATTAATAATCTCATGCACAAATCATCAGCATGGAAAAACCCGGTGTAAATCAACAACACCCTAAATCCCAAAATCCTCAGATCGACACTCATTTCGGCCCTCAGATCCTGTAAATCTTATGGAACTTGAGTGTCAAATATCGACACCCGAAAACATCAAGAAAACTAGTGTCCAGCATCGACACATAAATACTCGTATCCATACGTTCCTCGAATCCTATGTGCCCAGTATCGACACTTGTGATCCACGTATCGGTTTTTTGATATCCATACGCTCCTCGAAACCAAGTGTCCAGCCTCAAAACTCGTGTTCCACATATCGGTTTTCTGATATCCATATATCTCTCGGAATATAAGTGCCCAACATCGATACTTGAAATCCCCAAATCGCAAGAAAAACATATCTCAAATGCGTAAATCCATGTAATAGAACATATGCGACATATAACAACAATATGAGCATATCAAGGGAAAAATCCGCTATTTAAATGCATCAAGTCATTAAATATATCACGCGGTTCCGAAGTATCCGAATCCAATATACATATATAACAGCGTCCCATACCACTGATATATATATATATCATATAGAGCTGAACATATAACTATAGCAAGGTATATGTGTGACCATATAGGTATAGCAAGGCATATGTGTAAGCATGTAGGTGTACAGGTATGCTATATTTCATATGCGCCATCGCACAAGAATAAATGCCTCTATGTCGTTAACAAATAGCAAGGTATATCATATGAATATTTGTGTTGTGCGTATCATGGCAATTACCGACAGTGTGTGTAGCATACAATTGGTGCTCGTGCGATATGGACTGTCAATAATAGTGCAGTGTACAATAGGTACAGGTTCAGGCACAACAAGTAACTATAAGAAATGATGTTCATGCACCATCTCTATATGTGAATATAAACAAGCGGCTAATATCATATCATATCTAGCCCTGACGCTTAACGCCATACGGGCGATTTCCCGTAAATGTTAAATCTACTAACCGACAATCGCGGGCTAGGTAAATCCAATCACCTGCTTCCCCTTCGTCGCAGCGTCCGAAGTCCCCGCCTGCGATCCTATTAAAACAAAACATAACCAGTGCAAATCTCAGATATGAATCAATATCACGTACACAATACGTTTGAGGAACGCACAAACTCCATTCCGACACATAAGTGTTCGTCTAACGGCTAACGTGTATGGTGACTCACGAAAACCAGCCCAAGTGCAACAGCTACACAAGGTCACGAACCGTGTCGGATAACGTAACATGCGTACTCAAAAAACTAGAATATCGCAAAGTGGTCCCAGATTTCGATACGCAAACAATTGGTAAAAGTTGCAAGTACACGAGACCACAAACAATCCCAGAGACCCCACGAAAAAGGCTCAACTCCCCAGCCTCCACTATGGCCGCAATTTGCGGCCAGAACCATTAAATTTGCGTCCCAAAATTGAAGGGGTGGTCTCAGGATTTTATGGTGGGTTCTATACCTCAACACATTGTCACTGTGATGGGAACTTTTCCAACAAACACCTGGTTCTACAGTAGATCACAGAGACACAGGGTTGACACTAAAAATACTATATTTTGCACAAAATGTTAGCTTTTGTGTTCCAATCCATAACAACAAGCAACACAACAATATAACTACTAAATATCAGTTTGAGGTCATTACCTAGCCACTCTTGCTCAAAAACCCTAGCTTTCCAAGCTCAAAGGCAACCAAGTGGCTAATTGAAGACATTTGAAGTGTTTTCCATAGATTTTTTTGAAGTTTAGCACGGTTTTTATGATGAGTGAGTGAGGGTTCAGTTTGGGGTTGATGGAAATGAACAATAATTGAGAGTGAGAGAGAATGGGAGAGTGAGAGAGATTAATTGGTGAGAGGTTGGTGTATGGTGAATCTTTTCCTTTACACTCACTCTCCTCCCCTCACCTCATTAATGCACTAATAATGCCTCATGACTCACTAGCCACCTCTCTTTATCCAAACAAGATATTTCTCATACACCAAAATATCTTGGGAAGGTTAAGGAAAAGTTAATTAGGATATGGATTACTTAAGGTGTCATGGTCACCTAACGAAATTAACACTAACTAACCCTCACATTAACGAGCACATGTGTGTGCATGTCATATAAAATAATAATAAAATAATAATTAATTGATATAAAATGTAAGGAACTCGATTTGGTAAACTTTTCCTTAAAACCCCGCATTAACGCTTAATTAAGACTAATCGCATTCCAAGGTATTACAATCTCCTCCCTTAATGAAAATTCGTCCCCGGATTAAAAATTCTTACAAGCCTACCTTCAAAGAGATGAGGGAAGTTCTTCCACATCTCGCTCTCGGCCTCCCAAGTGATCTCCTCACTAGTTGGGCTACGCTAAAGAAGCTTCACAGATTGGAAGACCTTTGATCGAAGTTTCTTCACATCCCGATCCAATATAACTGCCGGCTGCTCGGTGAATGAAAGAACGCGCTCATGCTGAACGGTCTGGTGCTGAATCATGTGAGAAGGGTCATGAAGGTATCTACGAAGGATCGACACATGGAACACCGGGTGAACATCTGGAAAACTGGGCGGGTGCGCCAAACGATAGGCAACTGTAACACCTTAGAATGCGATTATTGTTAATTAAGCGATAAGGCGGGTTTTCTGTAAAAAGTTTACCAATTTGGCTTCCTCACATTTTATAACAATTAATTAATATTTTATTATTAATTGTTTTAGGCTTGCACACACGTGTGTACATTAATATGAGCGTTTGTTTGTGCTAATTTTGTTAGTGACTATGACACTTAATCTAATCCTAATCCTTGTTTGAACCCTAACCCTAACCCTAGATATTTGTAGGAGATATTTCCTTTGGTCTTTTCGAATGAGGGGAGGTGGCAAGGTGAATCATGGAGAGCGTTAATGGTTGCATTAATGGAGGTGAGGGGGGGTAACATTAAGGGTTTAGCTTACCCTACACTCACCTCACTCTCTCATTATCATTTCACACTCTTATTCTTCCATCTTATTCTCATTTCTGTTCAGTTCCCTCAACCCTCAACTGAACACTTACCTTCACATCACAAAACCTTCACTAAAGTTCATAAAATCACACCCGAATCACTTCATAAACCTTGTTTTGCCTCTTGGATGCCTTGGAGCTTGGAAAGCTAGGATCTTTGAGCTTGTGGGAGTAGGTAAGGATCTCTTTCTATTAAGTAAGTCTTTTTTGTGTTGTGTAGCTTGTAAGTTTCAGTTTGGATAGCGTAAAGTTTCGTTTCGTGCAAATATCGTATTTTTAGTGTAGAATTGGATCTCGGATGATCTGCTATCAAAGCAGGTATTTGTTAGAAAAGTTCCATCACAGTGACCTTGTGTAGTGACCTAGAACCCACCATAAAAACCCAAACCCAATCCCTTTCATGTTAGCCACAGATTTATTGGTTCTGGCCATAATTTGCGACCATAGTGGGGGCTGGGGGTTGTATTTTGGTCTGGGGGTCTCGGGGTTTGTGTGTGGTCTTTTGGTATGTGCAACCTTTACAAATTATTTGTGTAGAAAAATCTGGGATCACTTTGCTAATTTCTAGTTTTTCGATTATGCGCGTTACGTTATCTGATACGGTTCGTGTCTTTGTGTATCTGTTGCTCATTGGTTAGTTTCGAAGTGTCGCTACACGCGTTAGCCACTAGAAGAACACTTGAGGGTATGTTCGGAGTTGATGCGTCGGTCAAACATAGTTTGTACGTGTTATTGGTCGATTGCTAATATGAACTTGTTATATTGTTGTTTTATGATTTTAGGGACGCAGGCGGGGACTTCGCACGCTACAAAGAAGGGAAAGCGAGTGGTTGTCTTTAATTAGCCCTAGGATCATCAGTGAGTAGATTTAATATCTACTAGGGAATCGCCAGCATGGCGTTATGCGTCAGGGCTAGATATGATATGATATTAGTCGCATGTTTATATTGCACATATAGAGATTGTGCATAAAACTTCATTGCATATTATTACTTATTGTACTTGGACTTGTACCCTTTGGACACTGCGCTACTATTGACGGCTCATATAGCACGAGCACTGATTGTATGTCACTCACACCGTCAATAATTGCCATGACACGCACAACACTTATACATACGTGAGATTGTATTGTTTAGGGACATTGAGATATTGGTTCATATTCCATTGTGCATATGACATATAGCATACCTGTATACCTATATGCTTACACATATACCTTGCCATGACTACATGCAAGCTACCCATATACCTATATGGTATTGTACCATTAGAGATAGGTATGCACACTTTTGAGACATATCTACATGTACATCTTGCATACATACTTACATGTACAGCTGTATACCTTAATGTAGCAACATATATACCTGGAGGGTATTACATCATTACTGATAGGTAGATGCACATATCTTAGTATACGGACATGGTTACGCATATCTGGCTATAGCTACATGTTCTCCTTTATATGATGTTGCGTTTGGTTTTGGAGAAATTAGGAACCGCATGATTTATTTTATAACTTGTTGCAGTTAAATAGCGGTTTTTCCTTTATATGCTCATATTACTGTTTCATGTTGCATATATTATATTTCATGGATTTCATATTGATATATGGATTTCATATGATATTTCTGGATGTTTTACTCTTGTGTATATATATATCAGTGGTATGGGACGCTTATATAAATATATGTATATATATATCAGTATATGGGACGCTGTTTTATATGTACACCTAATATATATATATATATATATATATCAGTTGTATGGGACGCTGTTATATATGTATACCTATAATATATATATCATCATAATGATCTGTGTAAGTATTCTTATTTTTTACTTGATATTTGGATGCATCCACTCTGAGATTTGTTATAAACCGATACGGGGATCGAGAGTGTCGATGTTGGGCACTTAAGATTTGAAGGACGTATTAACCGATACGGTGATCGAGAGTGTCGATGTTGGACACCGAAGATTCGATGTTGGGCACTTAAGATTCGAAGGACGTATAAACCGATACGGGGATCGAGAGTGTCGATGTTGGGCACTTAAGATTCGGAGGACGTATAAACCTATACAGGGATTGAGAGTGTCGATGCTGGGCAATTAAGATTCGAAGGACGTATAAACCGATACAGGGATCGAGAGTGTCGATATTTGGCACTTAAGATTCGATGGACGTATAAATCTGTTTTTGATCATAAGTGTCGATGTTGGGCACTTAGGATTCGCTGATTTGGATTATGAGTGTCGGTGTTTGACTCTTAGGATTCTCTGAGACATACATGATATATTTACCGATATGAGGGCCGATCTGTGGGCCGATATGAGGGCCGATATGAGGGCCGACTTGAGAGCCGATTTGAGGATATTTGGGATTTGGATTGTATTGATGGACACTGGTCCTGCCGCGATGAAGATTCCGTGAGGATGACATATTTTATCCTATATTCCGCATTTATTTATATGCATTGCTTCATGTATTAGTAGTACCTGATAGAGTACCTTTCATGACTGTTGCTTTTACATATGCCATATTATTGCTTCATGTAATAGTTGTACCTGCTAGAGTACCTTTCATGACTGTTTCATACAAATGGCCATTTATTGCTATTAGCTTGCATGTGATAGATTCACGCAGTACGTGCATACTTGCGATTACCTCCTGTCACGCTTTGAAATTCGTTTAGGTTAATTTCTCGTTAGTTAGCAATAATGCGTGTTTTTCATAAAATCTCGTAAACATTAAACTTCCACTTAAACTAGAATAAAACCAATTTTAATGGTGATATGATGTGTTTTTATATATAAACGGGTTTTATTAATTATAAATTAACTTGTGTTCGCTTAATTAGAAATTTTCCTTAATTACGTTTTCCTAAGCAAGGATTAGTGTAACTTGCATGCACACTTAAAACTTTTTGTAACACATGTTTCTTTTCCCACTTCATTCAAATTAGCATTTCCTTTCCTTTTTAGTCCATAACTAAATAAAACCATAAGGAAAAATAGAAATTTAGATAAAAGAGAGAGCATGGGGGGCATTTATTATAGCATGGTGAGCTTTGACTTTGGCATTTCTCTCTCTCACACTCTCTCTCTTCATCTTCAGCTGTGGCAATAGCAAACCCAGCAGCAACAATGCTCCCCCTTCACCTCTTCTTCTTCTCGCATCAATTTCAGACATCATTCTTCATTAAAAACACATTTACCCTCACACCAACTCTCTTTTAATCACTCCTTTGTAGATTTTTGAGGCAAATCTGAACTCTTGGGTCAAGACCAGCAAGTGTTGCCACTACTTGACCTATTGTGAGGTATTAGGCCCACTTTAATCACCTCTTTGCTAATCATGTAGTTATTTTAGCTTAATCTAGTGTTTTAGTGAGTTTTGTGCTAATTAGATTGTTTAAGTGAAGATTACGTTAAGTTAGGGTTATTAGGGCTTGTTTAGCTTAATCGAGTGTTATTAGTGTCTTTTTAACCTAGAAATTGTTTCAGGTTACACTAAAACACCTTAATGTATTGATTTAGTGTTAATTTAGCGTTTTATTTAAGATTAGAGCTCTTTTGTAATCTTCTTTCAACCCGGTGGTTTATTGCAAAAATTGCAATTACTGGAGCATGTACACAAGACCTAGACCACACAAACAAAGCACGAGACCCCAATTCCCCAGGTTGGCCGCAAATATATAGGTTGTGGCCGCAAATTGCGGCCAGATGTGGGAGCTGGGTGTCGGGGTTTGTTGAGTTGGTATCTACTACATATTTAAGGTCTCTGGTATATGCAACTTTTTCTAGTTCCATCTGTATCAAAATCTGGAACAAAATACCGTATTTTCAAAATTTTTGATGCTTGCGTGACACGTACGTTTTGTGAGTGGGTTGGGTGATTCCTGCGTGTCGCGATGTGTCGGGGTAGTTTCTGGCGTGTATTCACACGTCTTAGCGTATCGGATGCACACGTGTTTAGTTCGCGACGCGAGTTCTCGTTTAGTTTCGATATCGCGTTTTTGCAAGATTTTTGCTTATGTGTATTCTTTGTGTAAATTCTAGGTTCGCAGGCAGGTACGTCGGACGCCGCAAAGGAAGAGAAGCATGTAGTCGGCTACACCTAGCACGAGACCAGGGTGAGTAGATTTAACATCTTCGGCGAAATCACCCGTATGGCGTTAAGCGTCAAGGCATCATATGATATTGTAGTCGCGTATATATATTTACATGTATATTGCTTGTGCATTCGTGCTATTGTAGTGTACCTATCCTTGTTGCATATAGAAACAGTAGTTATGTAACACTGCACTGTCACTAACGGTTCAAGCTGCACGAGCACTATTTGTATGTTACACACACACTGTTAGTGATTTCCATGACACACGCACTATAAGATTGCTACGAACTATACATCATTTTGATTACCGCATCATTAATGATTTGACATGACTCTGTCGCATATTGCTGCGCACATCCATTGATACATCCATATTAGTGCACATATATATTGCTACACTCATAAATTGCGTATATATCCACTTGCACATCCATACCTATATAAATACATATGTCACATACATGGATGATAATCGCTTTGATTTCTAGAAAATGAGGACCGCATGAGATATTTTCAAAACTAGATCCATTTAAAAGAGCGGTTTTCCCTTTTTTTACTCTTAGTGTCTTACGCCACATTGCAAGGATTTGCGCATTGAGTTTTGGATTCGTGTGATTTCTGGATTTGAGAACCGTGGGGTTATTTTAATAAAATATGCACTGTTTTAAAAACTCAGTTTCTCTTGTTATGATATTTCAGTGCGTCCACCATGCGTCTTTCTCGGTTCTGAGACGTGTGACATGTGAAACCCGATTCGAGGAGGAGGAGGATCTGTTTGCGGGTACATGGTAGACCCGGTATGGTACCGCGGGGCGAGAGAGAGATTTCATGTGGATGACGATGATCCTGGCAGAGAGACTACTACCTACCGGTGATTGGTTGGACCTGGCGGTTATCCGGAGGATACTGACCAGAGTCGAGAGTTGGATACGGGACGACCCGTACTGCTGGGGCCAAGGGCCGATTCCGCAGACGGAGCCCGTGGGCCGATCTGGATTGACGAAGCCCGATATATGAGGATTCACGTGTCGATGCTGGACACGAGTATTTCATGTTGTTTTTGGGGGCCGATGTTGGGCACCCCGCTTCTATGAGATTTACAGGATTGAGGGCCGGATAGAGTGACAGCGCCTGAGTATTGGGTTTTTGGGGTGTTTTGGTAGACACCGGAGTTTTTCCACGTTGACATTCCGTGTTGATGATATTTTATCCCATACTCAGCATTCAATGTTATGCATTGCATCATGTAATTGTAATACCTGATAGAGTACTTTTGCATGATTATCGCATACCCAGCTCATCTTATAGATGTTATATGTTTGCACATGTTAGAGTATCGCAGTACGTGCATACTCGTGATGTCTTTTATATGTTATCTACTATTTACGAGTTGGCAACTCACCCCCGTTCTGCAACAGTGTTTGCAGGTCGACCCTCGGAGTAGTTGCGGCAGGGCTATCTCTTGTATCTTTTTGCTACGGATACCACTGTAGTTGGTGCATGAGCTGTTTTGTTGCTAGGTGGGTTTGTGGTATCCTGTTATTTTCCATTTCTACGCACTATTGTATCTAGTACTCTCCATCTACTATTTCGTGTATTGACTTAGAGACCAGTTGTGAGGACGATGATGTATATTATTTTGTACTCTGGTGTCGTGCTCGAGTGAGCCGACTTTATTTATGCAGTTTTATCTTTTATGATGTTTTTCACTTATATTGCTCATTTCTTCGCTACGGCGTCGTATATTATTGTGGTGGTTGTTTCCGCCATTGGGCGTGATGGCTCCCGTTTGGGGATGCCTTATTCTTATTGTATGTCATTTTCATTTATATCTTGTCTTGTACCCGATTTCGGGGCTAGTTTTTACAAAGGAGATGCTGCCGAAAGTTTTAAGGAAATAACTTAAACTTTAATGATTTTTTCTAAATTTCTCAAGGTTTTCTAAATGTTTTAAACAAATGTTTTCAACACTCAATACTTTTAATGGTTTGATTTCTGGGTTTCGTCTTACTAAGTCGCGTTACGCCTGTAGACGTTACGTGGTTAAGTGTCGGTCACGGGCCGAATTTCGGGTCGTGACAAAGTTGGTATCAGAGCCTAGGTTTTACCTTTCGGAGTGTAGGATGAACCTGGTATGATGGAGTAGGTAGCTTAAGCTGAGTGGGGTGGCGTGTGTATGTTCCGGGGCATACTCACGACACGGTACTCCGCCTATGTGACCTTAGGATTTATTGATTGAAATTCCTTCATGATTATATAAATTCTTGTGATTCGATTTCTGTATCCTTATCGAATCCTATTTTCTTTTCAGCCATTATGCCGCCAAAGACTACGAGGGCGCAGAGAGCGGCCGCGAGAGCCGAGATTAGAGTTGACTCGTCTGAGACGAGGACTGACTCGGGCAGTACACCTATTGTACCAGAGCAGACTGTTCCTCCTTCGACCGACCAGATCGCTATGCTAGGGGCCGGTATGCAGGAGATGCGCCAGATGATAGGGTCGTTAGTTGAGACACTTCGGGCGCAGCGACCACAGGTAGTTCCACCCGTTACGGGGACCGTGATGGAACCCATAGTTCAGGCAGTTGCCCCTGCAGCTACAGAGGTCATTACAGTATCGCTATTAGAGTTTATGAGGCTGAAGCCTCCGGTCTTCACAGGCACCGATGCAGCCGAGGACCCACAGTCATTTATTGATAGGATGGCCCGGATATGTCGTTCACTCAGATGTGCAGCTACGAGATGGGTGGAGTTCGCTGGCTTTCGCCTGGAAGGTCTTGCGCAGAAGTGGTGTGAGTCGGTAGAGAAGGGTAGAGCAGCAGGTCTTCCTCATATGACCTGGACTGAGTTCGTGACGGTGTTCCTTGCCCCTTCCTTCCACGGACTGTCAGAGATTCTAGAGCGCGTAGGTTCGAGTCCTTACATCAGACTACGGAGTACTATTCACCGAGCTATATGTTTACGCCCCATATTTAGTGGCTACTGAGGAGATGCGAGTCAAGAGATTTGCTCGAGGCTTGCTTACCCCGTTGTTTCTTAAGATCAGTGCACAGCATTGCGAGACCTATGCGGCAGCTGTAGATGCAGCTCTGTTAGTTAAGGAACGTCTTGCCGAGACTTCGGTAGTTCCGGAACCGAAAAGAGTTCGCACAGATATGTCTTCCCAGAGGTAGATGGGTAGGCGCCGAGGCAGACCCCCTCCAGGCCGTGATGATGACGGTGGTTCGAGATGGGGACGGTTATACAGCACTTATCCACAGGGCCGGCAGTCACCGTCCAGATGTTTCCAGTGCTGTAGTACTTATCATCAGGCTCGAGATTGTCCGGAGAGACATGAGGGCGAGAACGCCGTACCACATGTCATATTTCCATCTTCTCCACCCCAGAGTGCGTTGCCTCTTGTATCTACTGTTGCTCTATGTCAGACTCATGCACAGAGAGGTCGTGGTCGTGGAGGGTTTGCTCAGAGGGGACGAAGTAGTCGAGGCAGAGGACAGCCAGTTGCTAGTAGGCGACCGCCAGTCGCAAGTAAGGGATAGGTACGGGTTTTTGCTTTGACGCATCAGGACACGCAGGAGTCCAATGCAGTGGTCTCAGGTACCCTTTCAGTATGTTCTGTTGACGCACACGTGTTGTTTGATCTGGGATCCACGCACACTTACGTTTCCACACACTTCATGCCGAGTTTGGGTACGGAGTCTGGGTTGCTTGATCAGCCGCTTACTGTGACCACACCTGTGGATGAGTCGTTCGTTGCTAGACACGAGTTCCGATCATGTGTTGTCCGTATTGGCGAGAGAGAGTTGCCTGTCGTCTTGATCCTTCTTGAGATGTTGGACTTCGACGATCGTCTGGGCATAGATTGGCTAGCCATGTGCTATGCGTCTGTGGACTGCCGCGAGAAGACAGTTAGGTTTTTTTTCCCGACGAGTCGGCTTTTGTTGTGGATGGGGACCGTGGTGCCGCCCCTCATAGTTTGATTTCTTCTCTTCACGCTGGACATCTTTTGAGGAAGGGATGTCAGGGATTTCTTGTTAGTGTATATGCCCTAGAGGACATTACTGTATCATATTAGTAAGTATATTACTTGATGGTAGCTTGGGATATTCACCTTGTATTGACAATCTTGCTCAAAATAGTAGTATGCTACTTGGTTTGTTTCTGCTTTAATGTGTGCATGTGTTTCTTTTAGCATATCGCCTTTACACATTAGTGGAGACCTTAGGATCTTTGCCTGAATACCAGCCTTGTGATGGCAGTCACATTCGTGGGGGCTGAGTAATCTACAAGCACATCCTTATGGAGGTCCCTAGTCGTAGGACTATCGAGACAGGGCACCGATACTCCGGAGTAGACTAGCGTATGCGCTTCTCATCCCAGCTTGGGAGACGGCCTGTCCCACAGCCGTGAGTACATCGTACTGATTAATAGGATACGAGCGTGTTCATGTTTAAGTTTTAAATACCGCAATCAAGACGGTTTCGCACGTAGCTAGCCGGTTGAGTACGGGTCGTCCGCAGGGAGATGGGAATCTTTTTCTATGTGTTTTTCGACGAGTTAAGTCCGGTTGTTCAGATTTTGTTTGTAGTTATCTAAGTGTTGAGTTGATATTTAAAGAGAGCATGTTAGGGTTAGGATTAGGTTAGTTTGAGTTAGGAGTCTCCACATCTTTCGTTGCCCCTCTTAATGTCGTGTTACGGTAATCGGCAACAACGGGGATTAGCACGACTAGGAAGGACTTTGCGAGTATAAGCTAGGCTTTCCAACGCATAAGTCTTTCTTTTGGTGCTTGTCCGTCCGTTCTTGGCTCTTAGCCATAACCTCCGGTTAATCCAACCACAACCGGTCTCACTACGGAATCACCGCTATCATGTAGGATAGGGTGCCGTAAGGAGCGGATTGTGGTTGGATTAACGGGAGTCGATTTAAGCTGTTGGGCAAGGAAAGAGTGAGAGAGATTTCCTTCTCTCAAACTTCCCTTATCCTACCCTAACAAGAATGAACTACTCACACATCATAATACGGAAAAATAAAACAACACAAAAGAGGAAGATTGAAAGAAGGAGACTAGAAGAGTACGACTAACTATTTGCGACCTCACCTTGGCGAGGATCAAGCGTAAGTATCATTGTCGTATGAATGATAAAGAAAAAGAGAGAAGAAATAAACAACAAGGAAATAACAACAACTACTTAACGAATTAAAATTACAACAAGCATAAAGATAAGGAGACAAGCATGATAATAAAATGGTCTTCTTTATTCATCACTCTTCACTCAAAAGCTCACTTACAAGTTTAATGGAGAAGAGGTGAGAAGAGGAAGAAGAACATGTAACTAAAACCTAGCAAAAAGAAATACAAGAATTGGCACCCTTTTCCTTCACAAACTTCTGGGCTATTTATAGGCCAAAAACTGAAAACCTAGGGCAACCACCAGAACCCATATGAAAAGACAAAAACACCCCTGAAACACTTCTGTCTTTGGCGCCATAATGGCCGCGGATCCGCGGCCTGGACCCACCTTTGGCCGCGGATCCGCGGCCCATTAGAGGAATTGGGCTTCGTGCTTTTTTGTGGTGGCCTGATCTGCTGTGTGCTTCATTCTGGTTCATATATTTTCTGAAAATACTTCCATATTTCTTCCAGAATTTCTGTTGAGGGAAAGGTGGACTTTTTGTCAAGATTTTGTCATGATTGCCTCGAGCTCCGCGTAGATCTCTTGGATTTTGTGCTACCATTGAGCCTTGTGCATGAGAATGACATTGATTTGATCTTTTGTCTTCCTATTGATATCTGGCAACATACGGATGACGAGCATAGACCGTGTTTTTATCTGTGGTTGGCAGGAACCCGGATTTTTCCGTGTTTTCCATGAATTTCACCGTTTTAGAACCGAGAACCTGTATCCTGCAATTGACTAGCAAACACGGCTCAAGAGTATCTACGGGTATGCAAATGTGATAAAAATTGGGCGGTATGAAAATGCAAAAATCTGATATGAACAAATACCCCCAAACTTATTATTTGCTCGTCCCGAGCAAAGCCCATTTATTCACAAAAAATTTCCTAACCTCACTTTCGCAGGGAACGCGATTGCACTGAGCATGTGCAACAAGCTGTTAAACCTCTAGGTGTCCCTAGTAGGAGGAGTGTTGTCTCCTGAGGGTTTTCAGCGGATACTACCCACAAAATCCGGTCAAGTTGGTTTGTAAAAATGACTAAGTTTCAAACCCTAAAGTTTTGTTTTAAGAAAATAACAATTCTATAATCCTAAGTCCAGACGATCGAACCTTTATTTTTCACACCTCGCTTCTTATTTAACTACAGATTTTATATGTCTTTACGTGCAGTGCAAATAGTGTCGTGAAGTTCCAGAAGGATCGATTAAAGTCATCATGTCACACAATAAAGCCCAGATAACAATTTGAAAAGGATCACATGAGTTTTATAAAGAGTTAAGCATTTTTCAAGTTTCGTTTTTCAGTAAGGTTTCAACTTCAGAATTTCTATCTTCCTTAACAGGAAACTAAGTCGTATTTTTCACTCCACCTTTTAACTTGTTTTCATTTCATACACACCTCTGTGAACGTGCAATAGTCTTTATCATAGAATAAAACCTTCATATCTCCGTTAAAAATTTTTTAAAAGCCTATCTTTTATCAAGATTATTCTCACACAAAGAACCGTTAGGAATTTTAACTCGGAGAGAACACTTGCTTGACTTTGTTTTAAACTGGAATTTCTAGGCTTCTTAGCGAGCTTTGGGCCAATGCACCCAAACCAGTTGGTTTTAGGGCATTAGGTGTAGAAACACCCCAGCGGACTTAATTACTCAAGTTACCTAGGTCCAAAAACAAAAGACAGTTTGTCGTGAAAATCAGATGATTTAATACGAACGGAGATATAACCGGTAGCTCAAATATTTTTTTGGATAAAAGACGTGTTTGGTGGGTTTGGTGTGTAATCATTCCAATCAAGTTTTAGATGGGTTATTTTTCCGACTTAGCTCCAATTACGGCATCAATAACATTCCTTCATATTCGCTTTACTTCATAAACAATTCTTGACATTACTTATTTCAGAACAAACCTATTTGATCCTCAGAAAATCATTTATCTGTTTAAAAGTTTAAACATGAAAGACTTGTCATCTAATTCCCAAAATCTTACGACACGTGTAGTGTGATGTAAAGACGTATATCAGCTATAGTTAACTTCAAAGGAGAGTTATCTTTCAGGTTTTCAAAATCCAAACATAAGATCTAGTTATTCCTATTTTTTCAAACAAAAACCGTCGAATGTCGAATCAGAGTTCTTCCACAAGCTAAGTTGAAAAAAAAATTATATTTTTTTTTAGAAAATTTTCAAATTTTTATGGATTTTATGGATATTAATATGCAGATGCAAAATATACATATGAATGCGAAGGTAAGAAATGCGTACCGAGCGTACCCCCAAACTTAAACTGGACAGTGTCCTCACTGTCATTGCATGAAGAGATCATTTGAAGGGTCAAAATTGTCGGTTAGCGATACACAAATTTTTATTTGTTTTTGTTTTTAAAGAAAAGAAAAAGAATATGCACAAATATATACAAAATGGTTTGTACATACCCCCAAACTTATTTGGAACAGTGTCCACTGTTCTTGGCTGGATAACCGAAGTTTGGAGGTAGGCAGAGGAAGATCATTCAGGGTAAACTGGCTCCTGTAAGAACAGGAGCTCCTCTGTTGGTTTGGCGCTAAGGTACGGTTTGCATCGGTGTCCGTTCACTTTGAAGAGTGAACCGTCCTTTGGATTTTCCAAATCCACAACGCCGTGCGGATACACATTCCGCACAAAATACGGCCCTTTCCAGCGAGATCTGAGCTTTCCAGGATGGAAATGAAGTCGGGTGTCGTAAAGCAGTACCTGCTGACCAGGTACGAAGGTTTTGCGCAAAAGGTGTTTATCGTGAAACACCTTCGTTCGATTCTTAACGACAACCGCGTTGTCGTAAGCCTCATCCCTAAGCTCGCATAGTTCGTTCAGCTGCAGCTTCCGATGGCTGCCCGCGTCCTCAAGAGACAGATTCAGCTCCTTTATCGCCCAAAATGCGCGATGCTCGATTTCGACAGGAAGGTGGCAGGCTTTTCCGTACACAAGCCGATAGGGAGACATGCCAAGGTCGGTCTTATAAGCGGTTCTAAATGCCCAAAGGGCATCAGTGAGTTTCAGAGACCAATCCTTACGGTTCTTGGAAACCGTCTTCTCCAATATCTGCTTGATTTGCCGATTTGAAACTTCGGCCTGCCCACAGGTTTGAGGGTGGTAGGGCGTAGAGAGCTTATGATTTATGGAGTATTTCCGCATCAAGGCTTCGAAAGTTTTATTGCAGAAATGACTTCCATTGTCGCTAATGATCGCTCGGGGGTGCCCAAACCGTGAGAAAATGTTTTCTTTAAGGAACCTAACGACAACCTTGTTGTCGTTAGTCCGGCTGGGCACAGCCTCGACCCATTTAGAGACGTAATCAACAGCTAGAAGAATGTACAAGTTCCCAAAAGAGCTGGGAAACGGCCCCATGAAGTCTATCCCCCAAACATCGAAAATCTCCACAACCAAGATCGGTTGGAGCGGCATCTCGTTCCTCCGGGATATCCGGCCCATGTGTTGGCACCGGGAGCAAGTCTTGCAATAGTCGTGAGCGTCTTTGAAAAGTTGTGGCCAGTAGAAACCACATTGCAAGATCTTCTCAGCTGTCTTCCTGGGCCCAAAATGCCCGCCACACGCTTGATCGTGGCAAAATGACAGCACACTCTTGAATTCCTCATCAGGGACACACCGACGAATAATCTGGTCGGGACAGTACTTGAACAAGTAGGGTTCGTCCCAGTAAAAGTGTTTTACTTGGGATAAGAAGCGAAGTCTGTCCTGACTCGACCATTCGGTCGGTAGTAATCCCGTGGCCAAATAGTTCACAATATCTGCAAACCAGGGTTCGCAAGATACTGTCAAGAGTTGTTCATCCGGGAAAACGTCGTTGATTGGAATTGGAAGCGAAGGCGAAGAAGGAAGTCGTGAGAGATGGTCGGCAACCACGTTTTCACATCCTCGTTTGTCCTTAATGACAAGGTCAAACTCTTGAAGCAAGAGGATCCAACGGATTAACCGAGATTTTGCATCTTTCTTCGCAAAAAGATGGCGCAAAGCTGAATGGTCCGTGTAGACAATGACTGGAGAGCCGATGAGGTAGGGCCTGAACTTTTCTAGAGCAAATACAACAGCTAAGAATTCCTTCTCAGTCGTTGTATAATTGAGTTGGGCGTCGTTCAGGGTTCGGCTCGCGTAATAGATTACATGCGGCATCTTGTTGATGTGCTGTCCAAGGACAGCACCGATGGCAAAGTCGGATGCATCGTACATAATCTCGAATGGGTGCGTCCAGTCAGGTGAGGAGAGAACGGGAGCAGAAGTGAGTGAGCGTTTCAGTGACTCGAATGCAGTCACACAGCTCGAGTTGAAGTCGAATGGTGTATCCTTGGCCAGAAAAAGAGTCAAGGGCCTAGCAATCTTGCTAAAGTCCTTGATAAACCGTCTATAGAAACCGGCATGGCCAAGGAAGGCTCGGATATCTCTGACGCATCGGGGAGGAGGCAGATTGGAAATGACCTCAATCTTTGCTTTGTCAACCTCTATGCCATTTTGCGAGATGATATGTCCTAAGACAATACCTTCGCGCACCATGAAGTGGCATTTCTCCCAGTTCAAAGTGAGATTCTTGTCCTTACATCGGGTAAGGACAGCGTCAAGATGCAGCAAACACTCGTCAAAGGAGTCCCCGAAGATGGAGAAGTCATCCATGAAAATCTCCAGAAATTTTTCCACCATGTCAGAAAAAATTCCCATCATACACCGCTGGAAGGTAGCGGGCGCATTGCATAACCCAAAGGGCATGCGTCGATATGCAAACGTGCCGAAAGGACAAGTGAAAGTGGTCTTGTCCTGGTCTTTTTCGGCGATGGGAATTTGATTATAGCAGGAGTAGCCATCAAGAAAGCAGTAGTACTCGTGTCCGGCCAACCGTTCGAGCATCTGGTCAATGAAAGGTAGCGGAAAGTGGTCTTTCCGCGTTGCGGCGTTGAGTTTTCTGTAATCAATGCAAACTCGCCACCCAGTTTGGGTGCGAGTAGGGATTAACTCATTCGCCTCGTTGGTTATGACCGTGATGCCCGACTTCTTGGGGACAACGTGAATGGGGCTAACCCACTGGCTATCAGAGATAGGGTAAATGATACCACTATCTAGACATTTGACGATCTCCTTCTTCACAGCCTCCTTCATGACTGGATTAAGACGTCTTTGTGGATCCCGGGCTGGTTTGGCATCATCCATCAGATGAATGTGATGCTCAACGATCAGGGGACTAATCCCCTTGATGTCTGCCATGGACCAGCCAAAAGCTTGCCTGTTGCCGTGCAAGACCGCGAGAAGGGCTTTCTCTTGCTCGGGAGCTAGAGAAGACGAAATGATGACAGGGAGGGTCTCGTTCTCACCTAAATAAGCATACTTAAGGTGAGACGGCAACGGCTTGAGTTCGAGCGTTGGAGGTGAAATGATGGAAGGCAAGACTGGTGCAAAGGTCTCGAACTTAAATGACTCCAGCAAAGGTTCAAAGCGAGTGTAGGCAACCGAGTTGGATGGTTCAGGTAACTCATCCGGAAAGTCGAAAGATTCAAACTCGGGTTATGCGCGGCTAAGATCGTTCGAAAACGTGAAACACTCGTATTCGTTGTCGGGCGCAGAAGCAGCAGCAGGTTCGAAGAGAAACGCACTAGTGGCGTCAAGATTATCGTGTTCAAACAGAAACTCCTCGAATTCACACTCTTCTGGTGTGATCTCCTGGATCGAGCAAACATCCAGTATATGAGCATTAGGTTCGGCGGGCTGATTCCCCAACCTAAAAATGTTGAGTTCAATTGTCATATTTCCAAATGAGAGGTTCATTGAACCATTGCGACAATTGATCACAGCATTTGAGGTTGCGAGAAATGGGCGACCGAGTATCACCGGAATTTGATTCCGGGGGTTAGCTACAGGCTGTGTATCTAAGACAATGAAGTCGACGGGGAATATGAAGTCCCCGACTTTTATTAACACATCCTCTAGCTCACCCCTAGGATGGGTGATCGATCGGTCGGCCATCTGGAGAGTGCAGTGTGTGGGTTTCAGCTCTCCGACGCCTAATTGCTCGTATACTGAATACGGAAGCAAGTTAACACTGGCACCAAGATCTAATAGTACGCGGTTGATGTTCTTATCCCCAATAGTAATTGAAATCGTAGGACAGCCAGGGTCCTTCCGTTTTTGTGGTAAAGATTGGGTAAGGGCATCACTCACAGCACTAGCCAAGAAAACTTTCTTGGGTACCTGAGACTTCCTCTTTTTCGTACACAAGTCCTTTAAGATTTTTGCGTAAGATGGGACTTGTTGGACAGCATCTAAAAGAGGAATGTTAATGTTAACTTGCTTGAATAACTCCAAAATCTTCTCCATTTGTGGATTTTGTTTGTTTGACCTCAACCGGTTTGGAAATGGAACATTTTGAAAATTGGTTGAGTCTAATGCTGGAGGAGGAGATTTTGGAGTTGGAACGGATCCCAGAATAGGTGTTTTCATGGAGTGAGAAGTGGGTCCGTTCAGAGCAGAAGAAGAAGAGGGAGAGCCTTGTGAAGAACGGAGAATAGGCTCCGAAGAAGAAGAAAAAGAAGGAGAAGAAGAAGAAGCAGCGGCCGGGGCATCATCGTTGATCCGTTTGCCAATGTTGTTTGGCAGCATCCTCCCTGATCTCAGTGTGGTCACGGCACTCACATTATGGTTTTGTTGTTCAAGAGCAACATGTGCATTATGTGGGTGACCGGGATTTGGAAGTGGCTGGGACGGGAGCTTCCCCTTCTCTCGCTCGCTCAAGGCCGCGTTCAGTTGTGCAATCTGGGCCTCGATGGTCTTGATGCTTTGCCCGTGTGCGGTAGTGTGTTGCACTAAAGATTGAATCGAAGACTGGATGTTGGCGGTGGATTGGGTCGACTGTTTAACGAACGCCTCCAGACTTCGCTCGAGCGAGGAAACCTTATCGTTGTTGGACGGAACAAAGTTGTTGTTTGGTGGAAAAGAGTTGTTGGGTGCAAAGGTGTTCGTCTGGTTTTGGTAAGGTTGGGGTTGGAAGGGCTGCTGATACTGATGCTGAGTTTGTTGTGGCGCTTGTTGTTGCGGTGGAAGGGCCCTTTGGAAATTGTTTCCCTGGAATTGATTCTGATTCTGATTCCAGGCGAAATTGGGGTGGTTCCTCCAACCGGGATTGTAGGTGGAAGAGTATGGATCATTCCTCGGTCTTTGCTGGAAGGCAGCATTAACCTGATCCTGTCCTTGCGAGGGTGGATTGTAAGGACACTCTTCGGTCAAGTGGGAAGGATCGGAACAACAAGCGCAGATGGTACGAAGGGGGAGAACAGGTGTGGGGGCAGGAGCAGAAAATTTGCTCTCTATCGCTTCAAGCTTTCGTGTTATTGCAGCCATTTCAGCTTTCATCGCAATAGAGACATCGAGTTGGTGGATTCCTGTAACACCCGAGCCCAATGCGACTATTTTCTGTTATTGGTTGAGCATTAGATATTACTCATTTCATTTATCTTGCTTATTTGGGTCTTACTGTAAAATTTTATCTCGCTAAGTCATTCTGCATATAACAAATTTTAGCATCTAAAATAAAATTGAAAATATTCTTCTTGGCCTACTTGACACCCTTAGCCTCGTGGTAGCGTCCGTGCATTGTATTCTCGTCCCGTTCAGTGAAACGGGCGAGTTTGGATGGCTACGTGCACGTGCGTGTGTCCGTTTTGGGAGTATGCTTTTTAATCATAAAACATTTCATTTTAAAATTTGGAACCCGCCTAAAATCCTATTATTTGAATTTCGAATTTTTTGACCCAACCCGGGCGCAATTTGGAAATGTTTCATTTGGCGCCAAAATCCTAAATTTTAATATTATTAAAACCATCGCATATATTTTTCTAACTAACCTGATATCTTACTGTACATTACCTATCTTTTAAATCTTTAAGTTAACCATATAATATTTTACAATCTTTTATATCCTTCTTAATTTATTCTCTCAGCCAATCGCAACCTCCCCTTTAACCCCGTGGGCCCCACTTTCTCTCTCTCTCTCTCCACTTTTTCCTCTCTCTCCCTCTCCCTTATATATTCTCTCGTACTTCTCTTTATCATTTTTCCTCTTCTTGCTTCATGTCTCGTTTCTCATTTCTTTTAACTGTTCTTTTGTTGCCGGAATTCCGTCGTGCCGGTGACGTTTCTCGACGTTCCAGCGAGGTACCCGACCCGTGTGGTTCCTTTGTTCGTCGTTTGGGTTCATTCCGTGAACCGTGCGGCGTCGCGAGTTTTCCCCGCCGACGGTTAACGTTCCGTTTTCCCGATTCGCGACCCATCGAGGCAAGTTAATCTTGCTACATGCTATATACTTTTATAATCTTCATTTTATAATGTTATACATTTGAAAATCTTATAGTTTACATATGAAATGTCGTTGAAAAATCGGATATGACAAATCTGAAATTTACTGTACACCTTATCTTATAAAATTCATTATAAATCATAGAAAAATCATTAGTATACGTTCTTTAGTTCTTTACGAAGATAATTCAGAATACTATAACTCTATGAAGTATTTACTGGCAAAATAAATTGGTTAAATAACGTAAAATGCAAATGAAAATGTCTCCAAACTGCTGTCCAGGGAAATTCCAGCAGCAAACTTTCAACTTCGAATATTCATAACTTTTTGTAGGGATAACCTGAGATGCTTATACTTATAAAACTGAAAACCTTATTGAATTATCTTTGTTTTGGTATAAGATACGTCCCTTTTGGAGAACGTTTGTTATTTTTAAGCTATTTTACAAATTAGGGTGACGCTGAATTTCTGAACGGAACCTTCTTGTGCATGGTTAATCAATACATCTTTTATAGTTACTAATCGCTTGAATATGCTATCCATATTAATATTATTATATAAATATTTATATCACATATTGCTTAGTTGTACATCCCACACTACCATTTTATAGTTTTATAACTCTTCGGATACCCGTTTGCATCCATCGCATTTAAGATAAATATAATTGCATCCATAGATCACATTACTACATAATAATGTGATATTAATACTCCATGTTTAATAAATTGCATCCTAATTAATATTGGAACTATAAATGTAACCCTAATCGATAACGGTGCATCCATATCCTTGAAATTATATCTATTTGCATATCATATTACATGTTCCAGTTTATTGTTCTAATTGTACTCATGCTTGTTTATTTATACACATGTTTATGATAGTTTGATTATGAGCACCCACATGACATCTTGTGCTTCCTGACATGACCTGTTACACTTCCTACTTGACGTGATATGGTACCGTACACTCTTGACATGACATGACACCTTTATACATTACCTGACCTGTTACCTGATCTCATGCCTAATGCCGACAAACCTGACCATTCCCGCTGTCTATCCAGACAGACCTACTTTTACCGGATCTTGTGTTGGTATTAGTCCTTGACAACTGAATACCTGACCTGACATACATAGCTTGGGGGTATGGGGAAATCAAAGGTGAAACCGACTTGTAACTCAACAGTTCGATACTTGTTCTGATCAGTCTTACGGGCTTGGCCAGCTCCGGAGTGGTGATGCTGACACCACTCGTCCATCTTGCTACCTTTTACTGCTTAGCGGCACGTCTCGGATTCAGCCCCGAGGGCTTTGACCGTGGTCCCGGGCACGCACGGGATACTATTGAGTTACATCGACGATTCATCAATTGATTTCAAAGACTATAGAGTAGAAACCTGATAGGACTGTTTAGTCACCATTGCACATTACCCTACTCTGTTATTTCTTAGCACTGCTTTATTCATGTTCATATTTGCATTGCTTATCACCATGTTTACATTATATACTTGATGTCATGACGCGCTGACGTCTGGGTTTTGCATGGCCCAGATTCTTTACCACTGTCGACGACCGAGCAGGAGTACTTCAGCCAGCAGGCTGATTTGAGTTCTATAGTGGTTAGTTTGTTTATTGCATTTTATTTCCAGGTGCGATCTTGCATTATGGGACGTACCTTTCTATTATTATATTGGATCATTTGCTTCCGCACTTATTGTTTATTGACTCTCGTTATTATGGATTTGGACATGTGCTAGATTAGCTTATTATCTTGTTCTTGATAACCTTACAACCGTAATGTGACTGTGGATGGATACTTCCTACCCACAGGTAGCATGGTTGGCTATGTCACGTGCCTAATCTTACGTACTCTGGGAAGCGGGGCGTGACATGGTTCTTTTGGTATCAGAGCCATAGGTTAGTTGGGTTGATTCTTTGTAGTTGGGTATTGCACACGATACACAAATCAGAATACCCGTGATTAGGAAACATGTCCTGCCACTTTGACCGTTTTACCATCCTTGAATCATTCTTCCGGATCATGTCGGCATGCAAACTTACTTTGCATTGTCAACTCAAAAACCTAACTTCTTGTTATCTCTAGGACTTAGGCGACTTGGGTGGAGTTAAGTAATTGCGGCTATGATACCGCGGCATAGCTACAATGCGGTACTCTATTTAAGTATCTTGGAGTTCTAGCCTTGATCCACATTCAGAATCTATCATCATGCTAATGTTGGGTGTTTTGAGTTCAGGATTATGACAGGTAAGAAGTTGAAGACTTACCAGAGGCGTGTGAACGAAGCCGCCATGCTTGGAGTGATAAGAGGAATGCTGGAAATCAAAGAGACAGACTGAGCTGATCCAGCAATAGCAGATTCGTTTCAGGAAGGTTTGCAGATCGTTCAGCAGTCTGTAAACAACGATGGAACTAGACCAGTCGAACGAGTAGGGACTGTAGCAGATTTCAGACTTTTGGGTCCGTCTACTTTCACTGGTCTGGAGGAGCCGTTGCCAGCCGAGCAGTGGCTAGTGACACGGGGAATTTGCTGATTGCGGCACAGATTCCAGAGGACAAAGGAGTTGATGTAGTGCGCATTCAACTAGTGGATTACGCCCGAGAGTGGTGGCTTGTGGAGGAGAACCGCTTGCCCCAGGCCAAGCAGTGGGCGGATTTCTCTAAGAGTTTACTGGAGAAGTCCTTCCGTGGACTGCGCGGAGGAAATGGAAGAGAAGTTCATCGGACTAAGGCAGAATGGAGCAACCGTGGATGTGCATGCAGCAGAATGGACGAGACTCAGTAGTCTTGCTGGACCTTTCGTGGCCAACAATTTAGACAGCAGTTGCGGTAAGGAAGCAGTTGTGTCGGGCAAGTCGAGTTTAGGGCTAGGCCGACAAACAGTGTTCTTGCAGCTATGGAAGTTGATAGTAATGAAAAGCCGGCAGTTGTTCGCGATTTTATGGACGTATTTGAAGATATATCGGGCTTACCGCCAAAGCGAGATGTGGAGTTTGAAATTGACCTTATTCCTGGTGCAGCGCCAGTATCAAAGTCTTATTATCCGATGGCACCAGTGGAATTGGAAGAAGTTAAGAAACAAGTTGGTGAATTACTCGAGAAAGGTTGGATTCGAAGCAGCAACTCGCCTTGGGGAGCCCCAGTTCTTTTAGTAAAGAAGAAGGATGGCACGAGAAGGATGTGCATTGATTATCGAGAATTGAACCGGGTGACTGTTAAGAATAAGTACCCGATCCCTCGTATTGGAGAACTCTTTGAGCAGCTTAGTGGCGCGAGGGTATTCTCGAAACTGGATTTGCGATCAGGATATCATCAGGTCCGAGTGAAAGCAGAAGACATTTGCAAGACGGCGTTTCGAACTCGATATGGACATTTCGAGTATTTGGTGATGCCCTTCGGAGTGACTAATGCGCCGGCAATATTCATGGATTTGATGAACCGGATCTTTTCACCATTCTTGGACCAGTTTATTGTGGTATTCATTGACGATATTCTGGTGTACTCGAAGAGTTCAGAAGAGCATGCTGAGCACTTAAGGATCGCACTGCAGACGCTGAGACAAGAGAAGTTATTTGCGAAGATGAGTAAGTGCGAATTCTGGCTGAAAGAAGTGAAGTTTCTGGGGCATGTCGTGTCGGGCGATGGAATCGCCGTCGATCCCGAGAAGATTGTAGCAGTTCGAGATTGGCCAACCACAAAGAATGTTGCGGAGATAAGAAGTTTCCTTGGATTAGCCGGATACTACAGGAGATTTGTGGAGAACTTCGCTCGTTTGGCAGAGCCGTTAACCAAGCTCACGCGCAAGGAGGTAACGTTTGTTTGGACGGATGGATGTGCATTGGCCTTCGAGACGTTGAAGCAGAAGTTGATAACCGCCCCTATCCTGACCGTACCAGACAATTCCGGAGGACTAGTGGTTCATAGCGACGCATCTGGGAAAGGATTGGGATGTGTTTGGATGCAGCATGGGAAGGTTGTAGCATACGCATCGAGACAGTTGAAGACCCATGAGAAGAATTATCCAACTCATGACTTGGAGCGTGCGGCTGTGATTTTCGCTTTGAAGATTTGGAGACACTACCTTTTGGGGGAAAGAGTCGAAGTTTTTACAGATCATAAGAGCTTGAAGTATGTGTTTACACAGAAGGAGCTTAACATGAGGCAACGCAGATGGTTGGAGCTGATGGCCGACTATGACCTTGATCTTAAGTACCATCCGGGAAAAGTCAACGTCGTGCCGGATGCGCTGAGTCGGTTACCAGCAATTCAGATATTGACTGCGCAGAGGGAGATCATTGCGGATTTTCGGAGATTTGACTTGGAGGTTGTGCTACCACATGCTACAGGACAGTTGATGCAGTTGCAAGTACAGTCGTCCTTAGTTGAGAAGATTAAAGTGGCGCAATCGCAGGATCCTAGACTGCAAAAGTTTCGAGAGCAGTTTGAAGCCGGACTACGGACTGATTTACTGATCCACGAAGACGGTTCGTTGAGATATGGTAGCCGTGTGTGTGTGCCAAAAGGAGATGTGCGTGAAGAGCTTATGAAGGAGGCACACAGTTCAGCTTACTCTGTACATCCAGGAGGGACAAAGATGTACCGAGATATTCGACAGCACTTCTGGTGGGAAGGTATGAAACGGGAGATTGCTCGCTTCGTGGCTAAGTGCTTGGTGTGTCAGCAAGTCAAGGCTGAACACCAAAGGGTTGCCGGTTTGTTGCAACCACTTCCGATTCCTCAGTGGAAGTGGGAACATATAACCATGGATTTCGTGACGGCTTTACCGCGGAGTCCAAAGGGCAACAATGCAGTATGGGTGATTGTCGATCGGTTGTCCAAGGCAGCTCACTTTATTCCTTTTCGGGTTGGTCAATCGACGGAGACTTTGGCAGAGCGATACATGCAGGAGATTGTCAGATTGCATGGAGTGCCGGTAAGCATCGTGTCCGATCGCGACACTCGGTTCTTATCACACTCCTGGAGGAGTTTACAGAAAAGTTTGGGGACTCGATTGAAGTTTAGCACAGCTTATCATCCTCAAACCGATGGTCAGTCGGAGAGAACGATCCAAACTCTTGATGATATGTTGAGAGCATGCATGTTGGACTTCAAGGGTTCGTGGGAGGATCATCTACACTTGGTGGAGTTTTCTTACAACAACAGTTTTCAGGCAACTATCCAGATGGCTCCGTTTGAAGCTTTGTATGGTCGTAAATGTCGTTCACCTATTTGTTGGGATGATGTCGGTGAACGAAAATTGTTGGGACCAGATTGGTGGTACAGACAGTCGAGAAGGTGAATACAATCAGAAAGCATATGAAGGCAGCTCAAGACAGACAGAAGAGTTGGGCCGACACGTCAAGAAGACCTCTAGAGTTCGCCGTGGGTGATTTGGTATTCCTGAAGATATCACCGACTAGAGGGGTGATTCGCTTGGGAGGTCGAGGAAAGCTTAGTCCTCGATTCGTTGGACCCTTCGAGATATTGGAGCGTGTTGGAGAGGTAGCGTACCGGTTGGCGTTACCACAGTCATTAGCAGGAGTTCACGATGTGTTTCATGTGTCTCAACTACGGAGGTATGTTCGTGATGAGACTCATGTTTTGGATCATTCGGAGTTGACTGTACGGGAGGACCTAACTTTTGAAGAGCGACCAGTTGAAATCAAGGATCAGAGATAAAAGGTTCTTAAGAACAAGGTTACCCCCCTTGTGCTAGTTTCTTGGGGTAATCGATTGCATGGAGAATCCACTTGGGAGCGAGAAGACGAGATCTGACAGAAGTTTCCTCACCTTTTCCTGTAGTTTTCTATCTTGTATTCTTGGAATTTCGAGGACGAAATTCTTTTGTAGTTGGGTAAAATGTAACACCCGAGCCCAATGCGACTATTTTCTGTTATTGGTTGAGCATTAGATATTACTCATTTCATTTATCTTGCTTATTTAGGTCTTACTGTAAAATTTTATCTGGCTAAGTCATTCTGCATATAACAAATTTTAGCATCTAAAATAAAATTGAAAATATTCTTCTTGGCCTACTTGACACCCTTAGCCTCGTGGTAGCGTCCGTGCATTGTATTCTCGTCCCGTTCAGTGAAACGGGCGAGTTTGGATGGCTACGTGCACGTGCGTGTGTCCGTTTTGGGAGTATGCTTTTTAATCATAAAACATTTCATTTTAAAATTTGGAACCCGCCTAAAATCCTATTATTTGAATTTCGAATTTTTGGACCCAACCCGGGCGCAATTTGGAAATGTTTCATTTGGCGCCAAAATCCTAAATTTTAATATTATTAAAACCATCGCATATATTTTTCTAACTAACCTGATATCTTACTGTTCATTACCTATCTTTTAAATTTTTAAGTTAACCATATAATATTTTACAATCTTTTATATCCTTCTTAATTTATTCTCTCAGCCAATCGCAACCTCCCCTTTAACCACGTGGGCCCCACTTTCTCTCTCTCTCTCTCCACTTTTTCCTCTCTCTCCCTCTCCCTTATATATTCTCTCGTACTTCTCTTTATCATTTTTTCTCTTCTTGCTTCATGTCTCGTTTCTCATTTCTTTTAACTGTTCTTTTGTTGCCGAAATTCCGTCGTGCCGGTGACGTTTCTCGACGTTCCAGCGAGGTACCCCGACCCGTGTGGTTCCTTTGTTCGTCGTTTGGGTTCATTCCGTGAACCGTGCGCCGTCGCGAGTTTTCCCCGCCGACGGTTAACGTTCCGTTTTCCCGATTCGCGACCCATCGAGGCAAGTTAATCTTGCTACATGCTATATACTTTTATAATCTTCATTTTATAATGTTATACATTTGAAAATCTTATAGTTTACATATGAAATGTCGTTGAAAAATCGGATATGACAAATCTGAAATTTACTGTACACCTTATCTTATAAAATTCATTATAAATCATAGAAAAATCATTAGTATACGTTCTTTAGTTCGTTACGAAGCTAATTCAGAATAATATAACTCTAAAAAGTATTTACTGGCAAAATAAATTGGTTAAATAACGTAAATTGCAAATGAAAATGTCTCCAAACTGCTGTCCAGGGAAATTCCAGCTGCAAACTTTCAACTTCGAATATTCATAACTTTTTGTAGGGATAACCTGAGATGCTTATACTTATAAAACTGAAAACCTTATTGAATTATCTTTGTTTTGGTATAAGATACGTCCCTTTTGGAGAACGTTTGTTATTTTTAAGCTATTTTACAAATTAGGGTGACGCTGAATTTCTGAACGGAACCTTCTTGTGCATGGTTAATCAATACATCTTTTATAGTTACTAATCGCTTGAATATGCTATCCATATTAATATTATTATATAAATATTTATATCACATATTGCTTAGTTGTACATCCCACACTACCATTTTATAGTTTTATAACTCTTCGGATACCCGTTTGCATCCATCGCATTTAAGATAAATATAATTGCATCCATAGATCACATTACTACATAATAATGTGATATTAATACTCCATGTTTAATAAATTGCATCCTAATTAATATTGGAACTATAAATGTAACCCTAATCGATAACGGTGCATCCATATCCTTGAAATTATATCTATTTGCATATCATATTACATGTTCCAGTTTATTGTTCTAATAGTACTCATGCTTGTTTATTTATACACATGTTTATGATAGTTTGATTATGAGCACCCACATGACATCTTGTGCTTCCTGACATGACCTGTTACACTTCCTACTTGACGTGATATGGTACCGTACACTCTTGACATGACATGACACCTTTATACATTACCTGACCTGTTACCTGATCTCATGCCTAATGCCGACAAACCTGACCATTCCCGCTGTCTATCCAGACAGACCTACTTTTACCGGATCTTGTGTTGGCATTAGTCCTTGACAACTGAATACCTGACCTGACATACATAGCTTGGGGGTATGGGGAAATCAAAGGTGAAACCGACTTGTAACTCAACAGTTCGATACTTGTTCTGATCAGTCTTACGGGCTTGGCCAGCTCCGGAGTGGTGATGCTGACACCACTCGTCCATCTTGCTACCTTTTACTGCTTAGCGGCACGTCTCGGATTCAGCCCCGAGGGCTTTGACCGTGGTCCCGGGCACGCACGGGATACTATTGAGTTACATCGACGATTCATCAATTGATTTCAAAGACTATAGAGTAGAAACCTGATAGGACAGTTTAGTCACTATTGCACATTACCCTGCTCTGTTATTTCTTAGCACTGCTTTATTCATGTTCATATTTGCATTGCTTATCACCATGTTTACATTATATACTTGATGTCATGACGCGCTGACGTCTGGGTTTTGCATGGCCCAGATTCTTTACCACTGTCGACGACCGAGCAGGAGTACTTCAGCCAGCAGGCTGATTTGAGTTCTATAGTGGTTAGTTTGTTTATTGCATTTTATTTCCAGGTGCGATCCCGCATTATGGGATGTACCTTTCTATTATTATATTGGATCATTTGCTTCCGCACTTATTGTTTATTGACTCTCGTTATTATGGATTTGGACATGTGCTAGATTAGCTTATTATCTTGTTCTTGATAACCTTACAACCGTAATGTGACTGTGGATGGATACTTCCTACCCACAGGTAGCATGGTTGGCTATGTCAGGTGCCCAATCTTGCGTACTCTGGGAAGCGGGACGTGACAATTCCTACCCTAGACTGACCGGTAGAAGTGGAGGTAGAAGAAGAAGAAGTCGGTCTAGTGCTCTCCCACTGTAGCGTTTGCTCCGCAAGATCGTCAAAGAACTGCCACGCTTCCTTGTCAGATTTGGATAGGAAGTGGCCCTGACAGATGGTTTCCAGCAACTGCTTCGTTGCTGGGTTCAGTCCCTCGTATAAGGTTTGGCAGAGTTGCCATTTCTCTATACCGTGGTGAGGACACTGAACAAGAAGGTCTTTGTATCGGTCAAAGCACTTCCAGAAGGGTTCAGAAGGAAGCTGGGAGAATTGGTTGATCTCATTTTGAATTCTTGCGGTCTTATGATTTGGGTAGAATTTTTTCAGAAACGCTTTAACAAACTCGTCCCAGCTGGTGATTGAGTGGGAAGCGGTGCTATACAGCCATTTTTCAGCGAGATCGCATAGAGTGAACGGAATGACCCGTAGACGTATAGCATCGTCCGACAGCTGGGTGGTTTTCATCATGGCACAGACGTTTTGAAATTTGTTTATGAAGATATAGGCATCTTCAGATTCAAGCCCATGAAAACGTGGAAGCATGTTGATGAAATGGGGCTTAATTTCAAAGTTGTCCCCATTGGCCGGAGGAAGAGAAAGGCAGGTGGGAAGTGCAGAACGGGTAGGGTAGAAACGATCCTGGAGCGCAATTCGCTGCGGCACTACAACAGGCGGAGGTGGTGGGAGATTGGTCTCCGTAGGAGGTGGAGCCAATCCAGGGGTGGTCAAAGAGATGTTCGGATTAAATCCCGACATCGCGGAAGAAGAGGTTGGTGAAGGTGAAGGTGAAGGTGAAGATGTATGAACAGAATTCCGGTCAACGTCGGAGTTGGCCGGCAAAGAAAGGGGTGAAAGAGGAGTGGACGGAGTATCGACTTCGGAGTCGATCGCGTAGTCGGTCGCGACTAACGTAACGCGGACTAGACGGGCGCTAGTGTCCCGAGTCCAAGCGGACATACACTAAACGAGTTTAGTATAGTCAAAGCGAAGAAGGTGAGGGTAAGAAAACGTCAATGAAGAAAGGCGATGGGTGGTGGGTAAAAATGGACATGGCGACAAAAGGGCAAGTTTTTATAAAAGTTTTTGATTTTTTCTTTTTTTTTTTTTAGAAAAAGATTTACAGAAATATGTACGGAAATACGGCTTAAGCAATCACAAACAAGATATGCACAATCACACCTAGATCTAGGGTAACCTAGGTCTACTAGACCTGCTCCTGAACTTGATTGTCGAAGTTAAACAGTGTCGAGAAACAGGCTTAAAAATACACTGATCACGAGGCCAGGTAAGTGCAGAGATAAGGGGAGGTTGTCCAACGCTTTCGCGAAGTTCCTTAATTAAATAACCATTTCTCTTTCGGCGGTTGCGCCTTTAACACTTTTCTAGACACCCCGTAAACAATATACGGTTAAGCAAGGTTCTAAACAAGGTTTATCTTCTCCTAATGAGCGCGAAGTCCTTAGGGCTGAAGTCTATTATTTTTTTAATTTACAATGGACAATGCATATGCTTTAGTGATTTCCGGGGTCCTGGAAAGGGTGATGAAATCCCCACCCAATCTGGATTGGTTTCAAGCCCCTTAAGTCCGTATTAAAGAATGCAAAACAATAACAAATCAACTGCAAACAATTTTTATTTTGCGGCGCAAAGAATCCTGCACAAGAACAGTTTATTGGAAGGGGGAGAAGAGTTTGCGCAAATAAGCCTGCAGAAAACACAATTCAGTGGAGTCCAGAGGAGAGGGGAGAGGCAGAGAAACTCACCAAAAAATTTTAGCACCCTGATGGCACTATCTGACCGCGGTTCCTCGGCCAAAAACCAGCAATGGCCCCGGTTCCGCGGCTTAGTTGAGGACTTGGGGGTTCAATTTTCTTGTGGGTGCTTCTGTGCTTGTCCTCTGCTTTTCTGGATATGTGGAATTCTGATTTGATCACTGTATCTGCTCCAGATTTTGACAGTAGACCGGATGCTTCGTTTTGTCCGTCGCGGTGTAGCCGCGAAAATATGGGTCTATCTTCCCACGTCTTTGGCACTGTACTTGAACTCCGTATTTCCAACGTCTTTGGCGTCGAACTTGAGCTTCGTATTTCCTGCACACTTACACAAAAACTAATCAAGAATAACAAGATGGTTTCTTTTACAAAGTATATTTTTTTTTTTGGTTTTTTTTTTTATACTTACAAATTAACCCGAAATTACACAAGGAAACAAACTACCGTCTCCCCGGCAACGGCGCCATTTGATTGATAGGATACGAGCGTGTTCAAGTTTAAGTTTTAAATACCGCAATCAAGACGGATTCGCACGTAGCTAGCCGGTTGAGTACGGGTCGTCCGCAGGGAGATGGGAATCTTTTTCTATGTGTTTTTTGACGAGTTAAGTCCGGTTGTTCAGATTTTGTTTGTAGTTATCTAAGTGTTGAGTTGATATTTAAAGAGAGCATGTTAGGGTTAGGATTAGGTTAGTTTCAGTTAGGAGTCTCCACATCTTTCGTTTCCCCTCTTAATGTCGTGTTACGGTAATCGGCAACAACGGGGATTAGCACGACTAGGAAGGACTTTGCGAGTATAAGCTAGGCTTTCCAACGCATAAGTCTTCCTTTTGGTGCTTGTCCGTCCGTTCTTGGCTCTTAGCCATAACCTCCGGTTAATCCAACCACAACCGGTCTCACTACGGAATCACCGCTATCATGTAGGATAGGGTGCCGTAAGGAGCGGATTGTGGTTGGATTAACGGGAGTCGATTTAAGCTGTTGGGTAAGGAAAGAGTGAGAGAGATTTCCTTCTCTTAAACTTCCCTTATCCTATCCTAACAAGAATGAACTACTCACACATCATAATACGGAAAAATAAAACAACACAAAAGAGGAAGATAGAAAGAAGGAGACTAGAAGAATACGATTAACTATTTGCGACCTCACCTTGGCGAGGATCAAGCGTAAGTATCATTGTCGTATGAATGATAAAGAAAAAGATAGAAGAAATAAACAACAAGGAAATAACAACAACTACTTAACGAATTAAAATTACAACAAGCATAAAGATAAGGAGACAAGCATGATAATAAAATGGTCTTCTTTATTCATCACTCTTCACTCAAAAGCTCACTTACAAGTTTAATGGAGAAGAGGTGAGAAGAGGAAGAAGAACATGTAACTAAAACCTAGCAAAAAGAAATACAAGAATTGGCACCCTTTTCCTTCACAAACTTCTGGGCTATTTATAGGCCAAAAACTGAAAACCTAGGGCAACCACCAGAACCCATATGAAAAGACAAAAACACCCCTGAAACACTTCTGTCTTTGGCGCCATAATGGCCGCGGATCCGCGGCCTGGACCCACCTTTGGCCGCGGATCCGTGGCCCATTAGAGGAATTGGGCTTCGTGCTTTTTTGTGGTGGCCTGATCTGCTGTGTGCTTCATTCTGGTTCATATATTTTCTGAAAATACTTCCATATTTCTTCCAGAATTTCTGTTGAGGGAAAGGTGGACTTTTTGTCAAGATTTTGTCATGATTGCCTCGAGCTCCGCGTAGATCTCTTGGATTTTGTGCTACCATTGAGCCTTGTGCATGAGAATGACATTGATTTGATCTTTTGTCTTCCTATTGATATCTGGCAACATACGGATGACGAGCATAGACCGTATTTTTATCTGTGGTTGGCAGGAACCCGGATTTTTCCGTGTTTTCCATGAATTTCACCGTTTTAGAACCGAGAACCTGTATCCTGCAATTGACTAGCAAACACGGCTCAAGAGTATCTACGGATATGCAAATGTGATAAAAATTGGGCGGTATGAAAATGCAAAAATCTGATATGAACACGTACTTAGGATAGTATGCGGGTGCTCGTTAGGTTACGAGTACACTGGACAGGACTCGTCGGGAACTGTTGGTTGGTATTATACCTATCGTCAGTTATCAGTTCCCGGATGACATGAGTACAGCTTAGTCCGTTGACTTGACACTATCGCTTCGCCTCGAGTGTGTTCCTAATGTACTTTGATTACTACCCTACCACGGCACAAAGGAGTCGTGCAAACAGGTAGTTTGTGGGTGCAGTCCCGAAGCACTTGGAGGCAGTGACTGTTAAACAGGATTCATCTCTCCCGGTATTGGGGGTTGATATCGCCCTGTGTCTAGGAGAGCCATTACAAAAAGTCCCTGGCCAGGGCAAGCGAGATAGACTGGTAGGTTTCTAGTGTTATCTTAGGTGTTCTAGGCTACACTCCGGCACGACTTGTACCGCTAGTACGGGACTGACGTTTACCTCCCCCCTAGGCCCGCCATGCGATGTTCTTCGACGAACAGACCGGACTGTATGGAGACTGTCACATACAGGCTCAGTAGGAGTTCAGATAGGTTTCACCTTGTCAGTCTTCTTATCGGCATCTACCTGGGGACCGTTACATACAGCTAGTGCCGCTTGCGGTCTTTGGTTAAACCCACTGCCAGCGTAGTGTCGAGTCTTTAGAGTGCCACACAGAGGGTTATTCGCCTTTGGGCAAAACAGAGTAGAGCTCGCATGGTTTTACGACAGGGTTCGTTCACATCCGCGCACTTGTGCACATTTGGCGTCCGGAAAGACATTACTGGCGGGCTCTGGTTTAAGCCAGATCCTAGTATATGTTTTGGGGTTAGTTTTATCTCATAGTATTCATGTTCCTCGGAACACGAATGCGGGTGTGTATGCACAGTTGATTGAGGCGGAGGAAGAGGTTTTTCATTAGGATTTTGGAACGGGTACGTATACACGGTTGACAGTCGTATTTTTCCAAACCCTAATGAATTTGTGATATATCAATTAATAATATTAATAAAATGAAATTGTGTCATGGTTGGGTTTGTTGACTTATTGACCAAGGTTGACTAGTTGACCATGGCTGAAATTTTGAACATCATCATTACACATCAAAGATGCTCTTTGATCTTTGCAAAAACCATTTAATGTGAAATGATAATTATCTCATCAAACCAACCATCAACTTTTTCATTTGATTAAAACTATTAATTTGATTAATTCACTTATATTATTATGGCTGTAAAACTATTCTCATTCTATCATAACCATTCTTTCTCCTCCTTTCATCTTCCTCCTCCACTAGTTCAAGGAGAATCATTCTCATGAGTTGAGAAACCTCTCCTTGGAGATAAAACACCCAAAGCCACTCTCTACTCATCCTAAGGTTGAAGGTCTAGCAAGCCGGAGACTTTTGTTTTCTCAAAGTTCGAGGAAGAAGCTCAAGGTAGAGACCCTCAGGTGGATCCATCTTCGACAAGAGAAGACGACAAGGAAAGCATCATCCGACCACTACAAAAAGTCCAAGATGAAGGAGTTCAAGTTGAGGTATAACCCCTAACCGAGTAGATAACTCTCTTGTTTGTTGCTAGTGTGTAGTTAAGCAAAGATCCGTTTTTGTAGTCCATGTTACCTAAACCCTAAAAATCGTTTTTCACCGTTTCCGCAAGCCCGAAAGGACCGGGAGAGGTAACGTGGACTTACAGTGGTATCAGAGCTTAACTAAACACACCCTAGCATGTTAGCAAAGTATTTAGAATTTCGACCGTACAAAAAACAGCGAAACACCTCTGAAAATCATAGTTTCTGCCGATTTTTATTTCGGCTCTAAAAATAATAAATCATGTCTTAAAAATTGGCTCAGGGTTTTTTATGAACAGGCAAGAAAAACGATCCAACGAACCGACCAACTCACCGCGGTTCCGCGGCAGAAGCAAGCTTCTGCGGTGGATCCGCGTCCGAGTTGACTCGGCCGTGGATCGTTTCTCCTACAGTTTGTTTCTGGTGGTGTTTTGTGATTTTTGAGATGGTTTGTTTCTGCCCAGAATTTCCGGAGAACAAATTTATTTTTGGGGTGGTTACAAATCCATATTTTGGTCGATTTTCTGTTGACTTTGGCTAATGGGTTGTATCTGTAATGTTATATATGTAATGAACGTCTGCTAATCGCTATACGTCGATTAGTGGGGGTTATACATATCTGTGATCTGTGATGTTGATGGTTTGTGTATATGAATTCGTTGTATTGTCGCGGATGAATAGCCGGGGGGAATTGTGAGATGAGAGTTTTGTTTATCTTTCAATTCATGTAATATGTAAAATTGATGTAATATTATTTGTATGTCCGCACAACCGGGTCGGGGTTATGGCAGTCATTTTATAATTTCTTTTTACTGTTTTTGCTCCTAGGATAGACCCATGGTGGGGTGCACAAACTACCAGGTATCTCGAAGTGCCGAGTGGCATACTCACGAGTTGAGCGAGGTTGCTTCGCTTCGGGTACTTGGAGGGTAATTTGCCGCACCTTTAGGGGTCTAGGGTGGGGTTTGGCTATTCATCGCGACCGTGTAATCCGCTCTTCGTTACTGGCTCGTACGAATTGCGGATTCCTAGTATATCCAATGTATTCATCTGTGATCTGGAATGGCTATCATTGCATGTGATGAATGTTTATATATATCTATATGATATTTATTTAGGCGTTGCATATGTTTTGCATCCGCGCTAGTCCATCCCCCGCTCTGTCGTTAGTTATGTAACCTAACGGGTGATGATGGGACCCCGTGGCGAATGCGGATGGCATAAGCGTACGTCATTTTTTCGTTGTTTTCTGCAATGGTAGGATTAAATGATGGGACGCATTGGAATTAAGGCAAGAAAAAAAAAACCAAGTAAAAGTCGTTGGAACACTTTGAAAACCACTCGGTTCTTTTCAAAACCAAATTTTAAATGCGGAGCTTGAACCACTTTTTTTGAAAGCTATCTCCTTCCTTCGATTATATCAAGTTCACTACGTTCACGGTTTCGCCAAAACCATACGTAGCCCTCCGTCGTTTCACATGAATGGTCAATAAGTATTCAAGCTATGTTTGTTAGCCAAAGTCAAGGCATATTGATTTGTAGCTATTGGGTATTCATGTGCAGCATAGATAAATGTGTTGGTTTGGGGCAGTCGTTCTACCTTGTTGGCCAAAGTCAAGGGTAAGTGCGGGTGGGCTCAAATTAACCTGGAGAATGACGGGTAGAACTTGACATGTGACTTATGATTTGTTGGCCAAAGTCAAGGACATAAGAGCATGGGGCAAAAATCCACATCGGGAGTTTCAAAAGAACTGAAACTTGCTAGCGCTGCATACCATTTGGAGTGTGATGATTCTGGTAGGATTCCTTCAGTTTTGTCACGCGATGATATTTGGATCCCGATCCTACTGTGAGTATATGCTACTCCTCCGGAACTTTCTCACTTAACGATCAATGCTATAAACCAAGTAGATGTCTAGAAAGGTGTTAGCGGGGCTACGCCCACAGGGAAAAGTGGTTACTTAATTAAGGAACTTCGCAAAAGTGTTGGAAAACCTCCCTCGAAGTACCGACACTGGCCTGGCTGAACGGTTAAGCAAGTATTGTACGGTGAGATTGATCCCGAATTGTTCTTCCTTTATGGTTTGAGGAGGCATTCGAGAGACAGTGGGAGCCATCCTGTTTAAACAAATTAAAAACCACTCTAAACTTGCAAGAGCATCATGCTAAAGTGCTTCTTCTCTCTCTCCTAATTGCAGCGACCAACATCATGACTGGACTTAAGTTACTATTAGATAAAAACATACTCACAGGGACAAACTACAAAGATTGGCTCAAGAATGTCAAAATGGCAATCACTTATGACAAGTTGGGGTATCTTCTTTTCACAAAAGCTCCCCCTGTCCCAGGTCCCAAAACAAGCGTCGCGGATAGGAAAATCCGTAAGACCTGGGAAATCGACTACGCGAAGGATAAGTGCCTCATGCTTCCCTCTATGGACAACGAACATCAGAGGAGGCACGAGAATATGGACCTCGAATCCATATTTCTCCATACAAAAGAACTGTATGGAGAGCAATCTCGTATCACCAGATACGAAGTGTCGAAGAAGTTATTTTCGGCAAGATTGGCCATCGGATCTTCGGTAGCGGAACACGTGCTTAAGATGATTGGCTACATAGAGGAGCTCGCGGACCTTGGGACCACGTTGGAGAATGAGCCCTATACGGACTTGATTCTCCAGTCCCTTTCTTCCACTTACGCCCAGTTCATCCTGAACTTCAACTTACAGGAAAGGAAGTTGAACTTTCATAACTCCTCAACATGCTGAGGAGTGCAGAGAGCACCCTACAGAAAGGTAGGGAAACATCTACTTTGTTTGTAGGAGGATCTTCCTCTTCTAGGTCCAAGGCGAAAGCCATGAGAAAGAAGAAGAAAACCCCCGCCAAACCAAGGGGCGGTGTTAGTAAAGTGAATACGAAGGGAAAGGCAAAAGCAACAAAGGTAGCGGGGAAGCTTGTGGGTAAGGAAGAATGCTTTTACTGTCACAAGAGTGGACACTGGAAGAAAGATTGCAGGGCTTGGAAGGCCAGAACACAGGATCTGAAGCAAGTTGCGGCTTCAGCTTCAGGTGTGTATGTTATTGAAAACTGTCTATCAATAAACTCTACGTCCTGGTTATTGGATACCTGATCAGGATCTCATATCTGTAATTCTTTGCAGGCGTTGAGAAAGCGTAGGTTTTTGAAGGCAGGTGACATGACCCTCAAAGTTGCAAACGGAGCTAGCATGGATGCTGAGGCCGTGGGGGACTATCACCTGGGAATGTCAGATGGACATGTTTTGGTTTTACGTAATTGCTTTTTTGTACCCAACGCAACTTGTAATATCATTTCTGTATCTTTGATTTGTAAAGAAGGTTATGAATTTGCGTTTGTAAGTAATGTTGTAAACATTCATCTTAATCAAGTTCTGATTGGGTCGGGTACATTAAGCAATGGTATATACGTATTAAACCAACCACAGATTTTCAATGTCCAGAATACACACAAAAGAAAGTCTCCGGAAATAAATCAGACTTTCTTATGGCATTGTAGACTGGGTCACATCAATGAGAGAAGGTTGACGAAGTTACATACAGAAGGATATTTGGATCCGTTCGAATATCAATCATATGCAACTTGTCAATCCTGTCTTAAAGGAAAGATGACAAAGACTCCGTTCACTGGACACGGAGTAAGAGCGAGCGAGCTCTTGGGACTCGTACACAGTGACGTGTGCTGTCCAATGTCTACACATGCACGAAGCGGTTATTCTTACTTCATTACGTTTACGGATGACTTTTCAAGGTACGGGTATGTCTTCTTGATGAAACATAAATCCGAAGCATTTGGAAAATTCCAGGAATATAAGAATGAAGTAGAAAAACAAACAGGTAAAAGTATCAAGACACTGAGATCTGATCGAGGTGGTGAATACTTGAGTGCCGAGTTCCTGGATTAGTTAGAAGGGAATGGAATTCTCTCTCAGCTTACTCCTCCATACACTCCTCAACATAACGATGTATCGGAGAGACGGAACCAAACCCTATTGGATATGGTACGGTCCATGATGAGTAGCGCTGAGTTACCGCGATCATTCTGGGGATATGCACTAGAATCAGCTGCATACCTTTTGAACCGAGTTCCAACTAAGACTGTACCTACTACACCATATCAGATGTGGTGTGGGAAGAGACCCTATCTTAATCATATTAAGACATGGGGATGTCCAGCTTTTGTCAAAAAGCAGCATGCGGACAAGCTCGAGGCACGCTCTGTACAGTGCAAGTTTGTGGAATATCCAAAGAACTCCAAGGGATATTTCTTCTATTGCGAAGAGGAACAAAAGGTTTTTGTTTCTCGTCTTGCCTACTTCTTGGAAACTGAGTTTTTGGAAAATCAGATAAGTGGGAGCGCAGTAGAACTGGAAGAAATTCCAGAACCATGAGCTATTACTGAAAGCTTAGTAGAACCAGAGGGTTCGAAAGAACAGGACATTCCTACGCCGCTCCGCAGAAGTAGTATGCAGTCTCATCCGCCCGAGAGATACAACGGTTTTCTCATAGACGGGGATAGAGAGGATTGCATCATTGATAGTGATGAGCCGACTAGCTTCCAGCAGGCCATTCAGAGCGTTTACTCGGTAAAATGGCTGGATGCAATGCGGAACGAAATGGAGTCCATGTACACAAACAAAGTATGGACGTTGGACATTTCTGCAGATGGGGTAAAACCCGTAGGATGCAAGTGGATCTTCAAAAGGAAGATTGGTGTGGATGGACAGGTTGAGACCTATAAAGCTAGACTTGTTGCAAAGGGTTTCCGTAAAAGACCTGGCTTGGACTATGACGAAACCTTTTTCTCCAGTGGCTATGTTGAAATCCATTCGGATCCTTCTTGCCGTTGTTGCCTTCCACGATTATGAGATCTGGCAAATGGACGTAAAGACCCCTTTTCTAAATGGAAATTTAGAGGAGTGTGTCTATATGGACCATCCAGAGGGTTTCATTCAGAATGGGAGCAGCGGAAAAGTGTGCAAGTTGCATAAGTCCATCTATGGACTAAAGCAGGCATCGCGGAGTTGGAACATCTGTTTTGATGAAACGGTCAAAGAATTTGGCTTTATCAAAAATCCAGATGAACCATGCATCTATAGTAGATTTGTAGCAAGAACTGTTGTATTCCTCGTATTATACGTGGATGACATTCCTATGCTACAATCTGTCAAAGGGTTCTTGTCACACAGGTTCTCCATGAAAGACCTGGGTGATGCCTCATACATTCTGGGGATCCGAATCTATCGTGACAGATCCAAAAGGATACTAGGACACTCACAGTCCAGGTACATCGACACCATACTGAAAAGATTCAGTATGGAAGATTCCAAGCGCGGTAATCTACCGGCTTGTCACGGGATCACCCTCTCCAAAGAGATGTCTCCCAAGACTGATTTGGAATGGGATCGAATGTCTATTATACCCTACGCTTCTGCGGTAGGCTCTATAATGTATGCGATGTTGTGTACCAAACCAGATGTAGCTTATGCACTGAGTTTGGTAAGCGGTATCAGTCAAACCCTGGGGAGAAAGACTGGATAGCGGTAAAGAACATTCTCAAGTACCTGAGAAGGACTAAGGAAATGTTCTTGGTGTATGGCGGAAAAGACCTCCAGATCGAGGTCTTTGCTGACTCTAGCTTCCAGAGTGACAAGGATGATTCCAAGTCCATGTCGGGTTATATCTTTACCCTCTATGGAGGGGCGATGTGTTGGAAGAGTTCCAGACAGCAAACCGTTGCTGACTCGACGATGGAAGCGGAATATATCGCTGCTGCAGATGCCGCAAAAGAAGCCGTCTGGATAAGGAAGTTCCTAACAGAACTTTAGGTGGTTCCGTCCATTGTTGATCCAGTAGCTCTGTATTGCGACAACAACGGGGCTATAGCTTTAGAGAAGGAACCCAGGTTCCATCAGAAGTCCAGGCACATCTTGAGGCGATATCACCTAATCAGGGAGATCGTGGGTCGCCAGGAGATCGAGGTTCGGAGAGTTGCTACGGAAGATAACACTGCTGATCCATTGACGAAGGCCTTACCCCAGACTCAGTTCGAGCTGCTGATCAAGATGATAGGTCTTCGATACGCCAGTACATGGCCTTAGTGCAAGTGGAAGATTGTTAGTGTATATGCCCTAGAGTCCATTACTGTATCATACTAGTATGTATATTACTTGATGGAAGCTTGGGATATTCACCTTGTTTTGACAATCTTGCTCAAAATAGTAGTATGCTACTTGGCTTGTTTCTGCTTTAATGTGTGCATGTGTTTCTTTTAGCATATCGCCTTTACACATTAGTGGAGCCCTTAGGATCTTTGCTTGATTACCAGCGTTGTGATGGCAGTCAAACTCGTGGGGGCTGGGTAATCTATAAGCACATCCTTATGCAGGTCCCTAGTCGTAGGACTATCGAGACAGGGCATCGATATTCCGGAGTAGACTAGCATATGCGCTTCTCATCCCAGCTTGGGAGACGGCCTGTCCCACAGCCGTCAGTACGTCGTACTTGGGATAATATGCGGGTGCTCGTTAGGTTACGAGTACACTGGACAGGACTCGACGGGAACTGTTGGTTGGTATTATACCTATCATCAGTTATCAGTTCCTAGATGACATGAGTACAGCTTAGTCCGTTGACTTGACACTGTCGCTTCGCCTCGATTGTGTTCCCACTGTACTTTGATTACTACCCTACCACGGCTCAAAGGAGTCATGCAAATAGGTAGTTTTTGGGTGCAGTCCCGAAGCACTTGGAGGCAGTGACGGTTAGACAGGATTCGTCTCTCCCGGTATTGGGGGTTGATATCGTGCTGTGTCTAGGAGAGCCATAACACAAAGTCCCTGGCCAGGGCAAGCAAGATAGACTGGTAGGTTTCCAGTGTTATCTCAGGTGTTCTGGGCTACACTCCTGCATGACTTGTACCGCTAGTAGGGGACTGACATTTACCGCCCCCTAGGCCCGCCATGCAATGTTCTTAGATGAACAGACCAGACTGCATGGAGACTGTCACATACAGGCTCAGTAGGAGTTCAGATGGGTTTCACCTCGTCGGTCTTCTTATCGGCATCTACCTGGGGACCGTTACGTACAGCTAGTGCCGCTTGCGGTCTGTGGTTAAACCCAGTGCCAGCATAGTGTCGAGTTTTTAGAGTCCCACACAGAGGGTTATTCGCCTTTGGGCAAAACAGAGTAGAGGTCGCATGGTTTTGCGACAGGGTTCCTTCACATCTGCGCACTTGTGCACGTTTGGCGTCCAGACAGACATTACTAGCGGGCTCTGGTTTGAGCCAGATCCTAGTATATGTTTTGGGGTTAGTTTTATCTCATAGTATTCATGTTCCTCGGAACACGAATGCGGGTGTGTATGCACAGTTGATTGAGGCGGAGGAAGAGGTTTTTCATTAGGGTTTTGGAACGGGTGCGTATGCACAGTTGACAGTCGTCTTTTTCCAAACACTAATGAATTTATGATATATCAATTAATAATATTAATTAAATGAAATTGTGTCATGGTTGGGTTTGTTGACTTATTGACCAAGGTTGACTAGTTGACCATGGTTGAAATTTTGACCATCATCATTACACATCAAAGATGCTCTTTGATCTTTGCAAAAAACAATTAATTTGAAATAATAATTGTCTCATCAAACCTACCATCAACTTTTTCATTTGATTAAAATTATTAATTTGATTAATTCACTTATATTTTTGTGGTTGTAAAACTATTCTCATTCTATCATAACCATTCTCTCTCCTCCTTTCATCTTCCTCCTCCTCTAGTTCAAGGAGAATCATTCTCAGGAGTTGAGAAACCTCTCCTTGGAGATAAAACACCCAAAGCCACTCTCTACTCATCCTAAGGTTGAAGGTCTAGCAAGCCGGAGACTTTAGTTTTCTCAAAGTTCGAGGAAGAAGCTCAAGGTAGAGACCCTTAGGTGGATCCATCTTCGACTAGAGAAGATGACAACGAAATGATCATCCTACCACTACAAAGAGTCCAAGAAGAAGGAGTTCATGTTGAGGTATAACCCCTAACCGAGTAGATAACTCTCTTGTTTGTTGCTAGTGTGTAGTTTAGCAAAGATCCGTTTTTGTAGTCCATGTTACCTAAACCCAAAAAATCGTTTTTCACCGTTTCCGCAAGCCCGAAAGGACCGGGAGAGGTAACGTGGACTTAAAGTTCTTTCCTATGTTTGCGATACTAGAGCTACAGAGGTTCCGTTGGACCAGGTTCCGATTGTTAGTGAGTTCCCTGATGTGTTCCCTGATGAGCTTCTTGGGCTACCTCCTGAGCGCGATATTGTTTTCTGTATTGATTTGATTCCCGGCACGAGGCCTATTTCCATACCGCCTTATCGGATGGCCCCGGCGGAGCTTAGAGAGTTGAAGAGTCAGTTGTAAGATTTGCTGGATAAGGGCTTATTCGACCCAGTGTGTCTCCTTGGGGTGCTCCGGTCCTGTTTGTCAAGAACAAAGACGGCAGTTTGCATTTGTGTATCGACTACCGCCAGCTGAGCAGGATTACCGTGTGGAACAGATATCCTTTACCACACATCGACGACTTGTTCGACCAGCTTCAGGGTGCAGGATACTTTTCGAGGATCAACTTGAGATCAGGATACCATCAGTTGCGGGTTCGACAGGAGGATATTCCGAGGACAGCTTTCCGTACGCGTTACGGACATTATGAGTTTTTGGTGATGTCGTTCGGACTCACCAATGCCCCAGCAGCATTTACGGACTTGATGAACCGTGTTTTCAAACCGTATCTTGATTTGTTCATCATCGTATTCATTGACGATATTTTGGTGTACTCCCAGAGCCTGGGGGATACTGTGTGTACCCGATGCTGGGGGACTGCGGCATGAGATTCTTGAGGAGGCACATCGATCGGTGTACAGTGTTCATCCGGGTTCCACCAAGATGTACCATGATATGAGAGATGTTTACTGCTGGGATAGGATGAAGAAGGACGTTACAGACTTCGTGTCGAGATGCCAGACTTGTTAGCAAGTCAAGGCCGAGCACCAGAGGCCCGCGGGAGAGCTACAGCCATTACCCATTCCGGAGTGGAATGGGAGCAGATTTCTATGGACTTCATTGTGGGTCTACACAGGACTAGTCGAGGGTATGACTCCATTTGGGTGATCGTAGATCGATTGACGAAAGCGGCTCACTTCCTGCCGGTGAAGACCACTTTCGGATTTGCTCAGTATGCCCAGATATACATCGATGAGGTCGTGCGGCTGTATGGATTCCTGACATGTATCGTGTCCGTCCGAGGCACCCAGTTTACCAGCCGACTATGGCAGAGACTGCAGGAGGCTTTGGGCATCCGCTTGAGTTTTAGCACAGCATTTCATCTGCAGACCGACGGCCAGTCAGAGCGGACTATTCAGACTCTCAAGGACATGTCCGAGCATGCGTCTTAGATTTCGGCGGTAGCTGGGATCACCACTTGTCCTTAGTAGAGTTCTCCTATAAAAACAGCTTCCAGGAGACCATTCAGATGGCACCATTCGAGGCTCTATATAGGAGGAGATGCAGATCGCCCGTCTGTTGGACAGAGCTCAGCAAGAGCAGTATTTTGGGGCCATAGATTGTTGAGGAGACGACCGCGAAGATCCAGTTGATTCGTGATAGGATGAGAGCAGCTCAGAGCAGGCAGAGATCTTATGCAGACCATCGTCAGCGCAGACTTGAGTTTTCTGTTGGCGATCATGTTTTCTTGAGGGTCTCCCCAATGAAAAGTGTGATGAGATTTGGGAAGAAGGGGACACTTAGTCCTAGATACATAGGCCCCTTTCGAGATCCTCGAGCGTGTTGGTGCAGTTGCGTATAGGTTAGCTCTTCCGCCCAGTTTCCTAGATGTTCACCCCGTCTTCCAGGTTTCGATTCTTCGCAAGTATCTTCATGATCCTTTGTATGCAATTCAACACTCGACGATCCAGCTTGAGCGCAACCTTTCTTTTCTAGAGCAGCCGGTAGTCATCTTGGATCGACAGGTGAAGAAATTGAGATCAAAGATTATACCGTCCATCAAGGTCCTTTGGCGTGGCCCAAGCAGCGAGGAGGTCACTTGGGAGACCGAGGGCGAGATGAGGAAGAAATATCCCCATCTCTTTGATGGTACGCGTAGCTAGATTTTTAAATTCGGGGACCGAATTTCTTTAAGGGGGGAAGATTGTCACGCTTTGAAATTCGTTTAGGTTAATTTCGCGTTAGTTAGCAATAATGCGTGTTTTTCATAAAATCTCGTAAATATTAAACTTCCACTTAAACTAGAATAAAACCAGTTTTAATGGAGATATGATGCGGTTTTATATATAAACGGGTTTTATTAATTATAAATTAACTTACGTTCATTTAATTAGAAATTTTCCTTAATTAAGTTTTCCTAAGCAAGGATTAGTGTAACTTGCTTGCACACTTAAAACTTTTTGTAACACATGTTTCTTTTCCCACATCATTCAAATAAGCATTTCCTTTCCTTTTTAGTCCATAACTAAATAAAACCATAAAGAAAAATAGAAATTTAGAGAAAAGAGAGAGCATGGGGGGCATTTATTATAGCATGCTGAGCTTTGACTTTGGCATTTCTCTCTCTCACACTCTCTCTCTCTTCATCTTCAGCTGCAGCAACAGCAAACCCAACAGCAACAAAGCTCCCACTTCACCTCTTCTTCTTCTTTCATCAATTTCAAACACCATTCTTCATTAAAAACACATCTACCCTCACACCAACTCTCTTTTAATCACTCCTTTGTGGATTTTTGGGGCAAATCTGTACTCTTGGGTCAAGACCAGCATGTGGTGCCACTACTTGACCTATTGTGAGGTATTAGGCCCACTTTGCTAATATTGTAGTTATTTTAGCTTAATCTATTGTTTTAGTGAGTTCAGTGCTAATTAGCTGGTTTAAGTGAAGATTAGGATAAGTTAAGGTTATTAGGGCTTGTTTAGCTTAATTGAGTGTTATTGGTGTCTTTTTAACCAAGAAATTGATTCAGGCTACACTAAAACACCTTAATGTATTGATTTAGTGTTAATTTAGCGTTTTATATAAGATTAGAGCTCTTTTGTAATCTGCTTTCAACCAGGTGGTTTCTGGGAAAAATTGCAATTACTGGAGCATGTACACAAGACCTAGACCACACACACAAAGCACGGGACCCCAATTCCCCAGGTTGGCCGCAAATATATAGGTTCTGGCCGCAAATTGCAGCTAGATGTGGAAGCTGGGTGTCGAGGTTTGTTGAGTTGGTATCTGCTACATATTTAAGGTCTCTGGTATATACAACTTTTTCTAATTCCATCTGGAACAAAATACCGTATTTTCAATATTTTTGATGCTTGCGCGGCACGTACGTTTTGTGAGTGGGTTGGGTGATTCCTGCGTGTCACGACGTGTCGGGGTAGTTTCTGGTGCGTATTCACACTTCTTAGCGTATCAGATGCACACGTGTTTAGTTCGCGACGTGAGTTCTCGTTTAGTTTCGATATCGCGTTTTTGCAGGATTTTTTCTTATGTGTATTCTTTGTGTAAATTTTAGGTTCGCAGGAGGGTACGCCGGACGCCGCAAAGAAAGGGAAGCAAGTAGTCGGCTACACCTAGCACGAGACCAGGGTGAGTAGATTTAACATCTATGGGGAAATCTCCCGTATGGCGTTATGCGTCAGGGCGTCATAGGATATTGTAGTCGTGTATATATATTTACATGTATATTGCTTGTGCATTCATGCTATTTTAGTGTACACATCCTTGTTAAATATAGAAACAGTACTTATGTAACACTGCACTGTCACTAACGGTTCAAGCTGCACGAGCACTATTAGGATTGCTACGAACTATACATCATTTTGATTACCGCATCAATAATGATTTGACATGACTCTGTCGCATATTGGTGCACACATCCATTGATACATCCATATTGGTGCACATATATATTGCTACACTGATAAATTGCGTATATATCCACTTGCACATCCATACCTATATACGTACAAATGTCACATACATGGATGATATTGGATTTGATTTCTAGAAAATGGGGATCACATGAGATATTTTCAAAACTGGATCCATTTAAAAGAGCGGTTTTCGCTTTTTTTACTCTTGGTGACATACCCCACATTGCATGGATTTGCGCATTGAGTTTTGGATTCATATGATTTCTGGATTTGAGAACCATGTGGTTATTTTAATAAAATATGCACTCTTTTGAAAACCCGGTTTCTCTTGTTATGAAATTTTAGTGCGTCCACCATGCGTTTTTCTCGGTTCTGAGATATGTGACATGTGAAACCCGATTCGAGGTGGAGGATGATCCGTTTGCGGGTACATGGTGGACCCGGTATGGTACCCCGGGGCGAGAGAGATTTCGTGTGGATGACGATGAGCCTGGCAGAGGGACTACTACCTACCGGTGATTGGTTGGACCCGGCGGTTATCCGGAGGATACTGACCAGAGTCGAGAGTTGGATACGGGACGACCCGTACTGTTGGGGCCGAGGGCCGATACCGCAGACGGAGCCCATGGGCCGATCCGGACTGACGGAGCCCGATATATGAGGATTCGCGTGTCGATGCTGGACATGAGTATTTCATGTTGTTTTTGGGTGCCGATGTTGGGCACCCCGCTTCTATGAGATTTACAAGATTGAGGGCCGGATAGAGTGACGGCGCCTGAGTATTGGGTTTTTGGGGTGTTTTGGTAGACACCGGAGTTTTTCCTCATTGACATTCCGTGTTGATGATATTTTATCCCATGCTCAGCATTAATTGTTATGCATTGCATCCTGTAGTTATAGTACCTGATAGAGTACTTTTGCATGATTATCGCATACCCAGTATATCTTATAGATGTTATCTGTTTGCACATGTTTGAGTATCGCAGTACGTCCATACCAGCGATTTCCTTTATATGTTATCTACTATTCACAAGTTGGCAACTCACCGCCGTTGTGCCATAGTATTTGCAGGTCGACCCTCGGAGTTGTTGCGGCAGGGCTATCTCTTGTATCTTTTTGGCTACGGATACCACAACAGTTGGTGCGTGAGCTATTTTGTTGCTAGGTGGGTTTGTGGTATCCGTTTATTTTCCATTTGTACACACTATTGTATCTATTACACTCCATATACTATTTCATGTATTGACTTAGAGACCAGTTGTGAGGACGATGATGTATATTATTTTGTACTCTGGTGTCGAGCTCGTGTGAGCCGACTTTATTTATGCAGTTTTATCTTTTATGATGTTTTTCACTTATATTGCTCATTTCTTCTCTACGGCGTCGTATATTATTGTGGTGGTAGTTTCCGCCGTTGGGCCTGATTGCTCCCGTTTTGGGATGCCTTATTCTTATTGTATGTCATTTTCACTTATATCTTGTCTTGTACCCGATTTCGGGGCTAGTTTTTATAAAGGAGATGCTGCCGAAAGTTTTAAGGAAATAACTTAAATTTTAACGAATTTTTCTAAATTACTGAAGGTTTTCTAAATGTTTTAAACAAAATTTTTCAACACTCATTACTTTTAATGGTTTGATTTCTGGGTTTCGGCTTACTTAGTCGCGTTACGCCTGCAGACGTTACGTGGTTAAGTGCCGGTCACGGGCCGAACTTCTGGTCGTCACACCTGCATATGTTATTTACTATTCACGAGTTGGCAACTCATCCCCGTTGTGCCATAAGGTTGTATAGGTTGTCCCTCAGAGCAGTCAGAGGCCGGGCTATCTTCTTCACATCGTATCATCTTTTGTAGCAGATACCGCTATGGCTGACTCGGTGCAGTTTTGCTATAAGTGGGTTTTGCGGTTATCCGATATTGCTCATTGTATATTCGTTATATCCAGTACTCTCCATCTACAATTTTCATGTATTGACTTAGAGACGAGTTGTGAGGACGATATTGTATATTATTTGTGACTTGGAGATTTTTAATGCTGTTCACTTTATATCGTTTTTTTCTTCGCTAAGGCGTCGTCTATCTGTTGTGATGGTTGTTTTCCGCCTTTGGGCGTGGATTTGCTCCCGTATGGGGATGCTTTAATTATATCTTTTGTTGTTCCCTTTTTGGGGGCCTGTTTTACAAAAGTGGTGCTTCCAAATTTTTAAAGGAAATAAACTTAGACTTTAAAGAATTTTGATTGAGATTTCAAAACTTTTAACCATTTTATTATCACTTACTAGTTTTGATGGTTTAGATTGCTGGGTTTTTGGCTTACTTGAATTACGTTACGCCTGGAGACGTTACGTAGTTTAAGGTCCGTCACGTGCTAAATTTTGGGTCGTGACAAAGTTGGTATCAAAACGCTAGGTTTTGCCTTTCGGAGTGTACGATGACCTTGGTATGATGGAGTAGGTAGCTTAAGCAGAGGGATGTAGCGTGTGTATGTCCGCGGCATACTTACGACACGGTACTCCGCCTAAGTGACCTAAGTACTAATTGCTTGAAATTCCTTCCTTGATGATACATATCCTTGTGATTCGATTTCCGTGTTCTTATCGAATCCTATTTCCATTTATTTCCTTATGCCGTCGATGATTATGAGGGCTCAGAGTGATGCAGCGCGGGCCGAGGTCAGAGTTGACGCGTTTGGGATGAGGACTGACCAGGATGGTATGCTCGTTGCACAGGAGCAGGTTGATCAGCCTTCGATAGACGGTATCGCTAGGCTTGAGGTAGATATGCAGGACTTGCGCCAGATGATGAAGTCGTTAGTTGAGGCCAGTCGAGCGCAGCGACAGGAGGTTGTCATCCCTGTTACCCAATTTATCCTTGCAATCAGCACACAACATTGTGTCACGTATATAGAAGCAGTGGATGCATCCCGTTTAGCTGAGGAGAGTTTTCCCGAGACTTTGGGAGTTCCGAGACTGAGGTGGGCTCGTACAGGTGTATCAGCCCAGAGACAGAGGCTTAGTCGTTGTGACAGGTTTCGTGTTAGATATATGTATGCCCTAGAGGCCATTATATGTATAGTGGATGCTTGGACATGTATATATGAATGTAGATGACTTTCTCGCTCAACATGATTGTATGCTATCTGGTTTACTTTATCTTGACATGTTGATTTGATCATGCTTTTATTCATTTGCACATGTTGATAAAGCCCTTAGGATTTTTGTCTTGACTACTGTGACTATGATGCGGATCATACTAGTGGGGCATGTGTAGTTTATAAGCATATCCTTGAACTGTTCCTAGTCGTGGGTGTATCGAGACGGGGCATCGATATTCCAAAGTAGACTAGCATATATTATTCTTGTCCCATATGACAGGCGATGGATGATCCCATATCCATCTGGTGAGGTGAACCCAAAGATTATATGCGGGTGGTCAGTGCAGACTGGGTACACTAAACTGACTCACGGAGAACTCTTATGTGGTATTATATCTATCGTCGGATAGCAGTTCTCAGGTAACACTGGTACATGTTAGTCTGTAGACCTAAGATCTTCATAGAGTCTTGTGTGTCCTCCAACTGTACTTTGATCCCCACCCTAACATGGCTCTACTGGGTTATGCAAACAGGTGGTCTTTGGGTACAGTCTCGAGGCACATGGAGGCGATGAGCAATAGGAGGGGTTTCGTCTCTCCCGGTATTGGGAGTTGATGTTGTGCTATGCTCGTTTGGCTATAACAGGAAGTCCTTTGACAGGGCTGCTGAGATTTACTGATAAGCATTATCAGTAGTTTCTCGATCTATTATGAGCCATACACCAGCATAACTTATTGAGTTATTAGCGTCGACGATTCGATCCCTACACTCGATATGCAACATATCTGACGAGGAGACCGGACTGTACAGTAAGTGTTGTCAGTTGGCTCGATGGGAGTTTTGACAGCATCACTGGTTTTCTTTTGATGGCTCAATACCCGGGTGGCCGTTACGTTTAGCTAACCACTTGCGACATGTGGGTGTTCGATATGATCATCACCAACTGCCGGCGTATTGACGAGTCTTAGAGTCCCACAATGAAGTTTCCTTGCTCAGGCGAAAAGAAGTGGTGTGCATATGACATATGCGCGGAGACCCGATTGAATACGGATATGTGATACCGTATATTAATCGGGCATTTTCTTTTGGTCGGGTCGTATGTGAAATGACCGGTTTGCAAAATCAAGTGTTGATTTAACAAATGACTTTTAGATTAATTCTTTAATTAAACCCCTTTTCTATTTTGTATGCATGCATGTATGCACATGATGATGTACATGGACACATACATACATACATTGTATCATGGTTGTTGATACATATTTGGTGGCATTGCAAGACTCATATAGTAGTAATTATTTATTTATTTATCATTTTGAACTAAAAGAAAGCATATTTCACTCATGGTTAATGTTTATCATCTTCGACCATACTTAACCTACTTTTTAACCTTGAGTTAATTTTCCTTTAGCTTTATTAACTCATTGATAAATATCTAGATAATTACTAACCATGGTTGAAGTGAGAAGGATATATTATAAATTATTCTTTCTCATCTCAATTATTATTCATCACAAATATTTTGAGCTCAAGCTAAGCCACCAACTTCTTCTTCCTCTCTTGATTTTTCTCTTGAGTGAGGTTGATAAAAAGATAGGGTTTTGATTATAGAATACAAACCACAACATCATACTACACACATCTAGCCCATTTGTGTAGGGTGTTTGCTCTACTTCATTCACAAATCAAGTAAAGCAAGGAGCTTTGGGCAAAGGGACTTCGGGTGGATCTTCGTGGACTAGGAAGACTTCCATCGATCAGTTCCAAACTCTCATAGTGCCAAGGAGTCACCAAGAGAGGTCTACAAAGGTTGTAATCTCTACCCTTAGTGATATTTTTTCTTTTGCATGTGATGCTTAGTTGAAAGAAACCCTAAATTTCTAGTTATGATTCTTGTCAAGTTCACTTAGCACCTTTAAAATTTGATTGTGGCATATGTAATTCTTTCAAACCCTTGATGAAGTGCTAGGTAAACCAAACAATGGTATCAGAGCCAAGCTAGACTTTTAGGCGATGCGTAGGCGAAGTTAAAAGTCCGATCAAACCACGAAACACCTATTTCGACCCCTCTCAGGAAATTTTCTAAAACATTGATTTTTTCCATATTAAAAATACTCAAAAAATCAAGCAGGTAATTGTATGGATTACTGTGAAATACGAGTCACTGTAGCTTTTAAGTCGCCGCAGAACCGCGGCTATACCGTGCTTTGGGCGGCGGTTCCGCGGCCGTACTTGGGTGTTAGGGATAGTTATTTCTAGGGTTCATCCATATGTATTACTACATGCTTCTGGGAATATTTAATATTACTTAGGTGCTGAGAATTCTGGAGATCTTTTGTATTTGTTGATTCGATCGGAAAGTTAAACATCGTTTAGTTTTTCAGGTAATTTAGAACGTGTTAAAATGTTCAAACGAATATCAATAACTCACTTTTTCCCGTATTGGAAAACTTTCAAGTGTTGGATTTTTAACGAGTTTGAAACTTTCGGAAAATCATGCAAGCGTATCTGTGGACCCTCTAGAAGAACGTAACCTTAACTCGATTACGTGACCATCAAAACTACCACTGAACCCTAGGGTTTGTGGTAGTTTAGCGTTGCCACATGTGAGGCGTTGGTTTGACCCTTCTACGGCTGGATCATAGGGGTTGACATGTTCTGGAAATTTTTGAACTTGGCTCAAGTGTAGTGCTATTTGGGAAATCTTGGGTGTTTGTTTATTCGATCGAAAAGTTTAGCATTGTCTATTTATCTGGAATGTGATATAATATGTGGAATTCATAAATTAAGGCATGAAATGTGAAGTGTGTGATATTTCTGATTTACGATGTCTGAAGTTATTATGGATTCCAAATGTTGTAGTTTTTCGCTTTATTTTCTGCGACCGTAAGAGTAGTATGTGGTGTACCACCAATTTTGTTGCTATACATCAACGACAATCGGAATACGCATACTTGCTTACGTTGATGATATGAGATATTATGTGTTGCTGAGATATGATATGCAGGATTGTCGCGATTGAATAGCGGGGGGTTTTATGTGAGATGAGAGTTTTATTTTCATTCATGTATAAATCAATTGTATGTAATATTCTTTTATTTGGGCCACTTCCGGGTTAAGGATGATGTCTCTATTATTGTATATTATTTACTTTTCCGCATTAGCATAGACCCAAGGAGGGGAGCAAGTGATCAGGTTCTAGGGTTCAATAGGAGGCCAACTCGAGGAGTTGAGACCAGGTCGCCTAAACTCTAGAATTGGCAGGATCACTTGCCGCTCTCGTAGGGTCTAGGGGTGTGGGCTTGGCTATTCATCGCGACCGTGGAATCCGTATTTTCTATTGTTGGCTAAATACAAAATACGGACATCCAAGATATCCTTTTATTTTCATATGTGCCTCCGCTGTTGATATTCTGTAATGTGATTACTTAGTATCTGAGACGAATGATTTATTATTATATATATGATATATAATAAACGTTGCTTATGTTTTACACCCGCACTAGTCCTGCCCCGCTATGCCGTTAGTTAAGTAACCTAACGGTGCATAACGTGACACTGTGGCGAATGCGGATGGCATAAGTGTACGTTCTATTTTCGTTTCTTCTCTGTAATGGCTTAGGAAGTTAAATGATGGGATTACATTAATGAGATTAATGTAAAGTAAAAGAAACCTAAAAGATGTTGTAGAATCAGATTTGAAACCCACTCGGCCTTTTTATGAAAAATGCAAGTTTCAAAAGATACGGAGCTTAAGCCACTCCTTTTCTAAACTGTTTTGATTCTACAACGAGATCAAGTTCAAAGTGTTAAAGGTTTTCATAAAAACCATCCGCAACCCTCCGTCATTTTAGGAAGCAGAGTAATTAGTATTCGTGCTGCGTATTTTGATCATAGTCAATGCGTAGTGTACGGTAGCTAAGTGATGTCTTCCTACAAAGCATATGATGCGATCAGTTAGGACATTCATGTAATTATGTTGATCATAGTCAAGGGTCTAGTTACTCTCGAAATGACGGGTAGAACTTGACTAGTGCTTATGATATTTTGGTCAAAGCTAAGGTCATAAGTAAATAGGGGTAAAAAAAATATCGGGAGTTTCAAGAGTTGAAATTTGTAATGAGATTGCATACCATCTATATGATAGTTGGATCCCGATCCCATTGTGAGTAAGTGTTACTTCCAGGAGAATTTTGCATTTTACAATTAGCTAATCCAGTAGGTGTCTAGAAAGGTGTTAACGGGGTTTGACCTCTGGGAAAATGAGGTTTATTTTAATTAGGTCCGTGCGAAAGCACGGGGAACCTCCCTCAAAGTACCGACACTAGCTTAGCGGACCGATTAGCGAAACTGTAGAATGTAATTAATCCTGGCTAGTTTTCTTTTCAGGTTTTGAAAGAAAATTTGATTAAAGCAGTGGGAGACATCGATTAGATAAGATAATAACCAATCTAATTCTTTGCAGAGTATTCCGCTTAGTGTATTCTTTTCTCTCTCCTAATGGCAGATACCGATGACGGGACTTAAGCTTCTACTATAGAAAAACAAACTGACAGGACCGAACTTAAAGAATGGTTGAGGAACTTGAACATTGCACTCACATATGATAAAGTATCATATGTCCTCACAACCAAAGCCCCACCCGTCCCAGGACCTGAATCATCTGTCTCGGATAGGGAGAGCAAAAAAACTTGGGATATTGACTGCAACACGGCCAAGTGCCTCGTGCTTGCTTCTATAGACAATATCCATAAGAAGCAACATGAGAATATGGATGTGCAATCCATCTTTCTTTACACAAAGGACTTGTATGAAGAGCAATCTCGTACTTTGAGATACGAGGTATCTCAAAAGTTGATTCAGATGCGAATGGCACCTGGTGCATCAGTAGGAGACCATGTTTTGAAGATTATTGGTCTTATAGAAGAACTTGAGAAACTGGCATGGACCAAGGATAATGAGCAATATACGGATATTGTTCTACAGTCTCTCCCCCCTGCCTTTGCTCCGTTCATTGTGAATTTCAATATTAACAATTTGGAGAAATCATTGCCTGAACTTCTCAATATGTTGAGAAGTGCAGAGAGCATGTTGAAAACAATGAGGACTCCCGCTCTGCTTGCCTGGCCATCTTCCTCTTCAGTCCTAAAAGCCAAGGCCAAGGGAAAGAAGAAAAAGAAGTCCATCAAACAGAAAGGTGGAGTTAAAAAGGCGAAGAGGAAAGACAAATCCGGGGCTGCGGAAAGCGGGAAAGGAGAATGTTTTTACTTCCATAAGTCGGGACATTGGAAATGCAACTGTGTTGTGTATCTTGCTAATCTCAAGAAGAAGAAGCATGCTGATGCTTCCACTTCAGGTGTGTTTGTAATTGAAAACTGTTTTTCTTTAAACTCTGCATCTTGGGTATTAGATACCGGTTCTGGTTCTCACATCTGCAATTGTATGGAGGGATTGAGAAACATTAGAGTTTTGAAGAAAGGGGACCATACTCTGCGGGTGGGAAATGGTTCCAATGTACATGCTGTATCCGTAATAGAGTATCATCTTGGGTTGCCTTCGGGTTGTATTTTGGTTTTGAACCCGTGTTATTTTGTACCTAGTATGCTATGTAATATAATATCAGTTTCTTTGTTGGACAATGAAGGATATCATTTTGTGTTGCAAAATAATGTTATGAACATTAACTTGAATCAAGAGTTGATTAGGTATGGTACACTAAATAACGGTATTTACGTCCTGAACCAACACACAGTTTTCAATATACAACATACTAATAAAAGAATGTTTTCAGATATAAATGAAGCTTTTCTTTGGCAATGTAGACTTGGTCATATTAATGAATCAAGACTAAACAAGCTACATAAAGATGGATATTTAAATCCTTTTGAATATAAATCTTATGCAAATTGTCAGTCTTGTATCAAAGGCAAAATGACCAAAACTCCGTTTACTGGACACGGAGAAAGAGCTGTTGAACTCTTAAGCCTCATACATATTGATGTATGCGGACCAATGTCTATACTTGCTAGAGGTGGTTTTTCATTCTTCATTACTTTTACTGATGATTTCTTGAGATTCGGACACGTCTTTTTGATAAAGCACAAATCCGAAGCTTTCGATAAATTCAAGGAGTATAAACTTGAAGTAGAAAAACAAAAAAGCTTGAGCATCAAGAAACTTCGATCAGATCGAGGTGGAGAGTACTTAAGTACAGAGTTTTTAGACTTCTTAAAGAGAATAAGATTCTATCTCAGCTCACTCTTGCTTAAACACCATAGCACAATGGTGTGTCAGAATGGAGGAATCGTACCCTATTAGATATGGTACGATCCATGATGTGTGATGCTGAGTTACCGCTTTCCTTTTGGGGGCATGCATTAGAGACAGCGATGTATCTGTTAAACAGGGTTCCAACCAAGACCATGTCTACCACTCCATATGAAATATGGAATGGAAAGAGACAATCTCTTAAAAGAGTTAGGATTTGGGGTTGTCCGGCTTTTGTTAAAAAGCAGAATCCAGACAAACTCGAGACATGATCGGTCATGTGTAAATTTATGGGGTATCCAAAACAATCGTATGGATATCTATTCTACCACAAGGAGGAACAAAAGGTGTTTGTTGCTTAACATGCCACATTTTTCGAAAATGAAATCTTTACAAACAGTACTGATGGAAATGCGGTAGAACTAGAAGAGCTTCTAGAGACACAAATTACTCAGGACGAATTGGTTGAAACTGATGTTGTAGTAGAACTTAAAGAACCTCAGCCGCTCCGGAGATCTAGTAGAACTTCTCGCCCACCAGAGAGATACTATGAGTTTCTCATTAATGGTGATAGAGAAGATTGCATCATGGATGATAATGAACTTAATAGTTTTCAGCAAACTATCACGAGTGGTGACTCAGTGAAATGGCTGAAAGCCATGAGATCCGAAATGGAGTCTATGTACACCAAAAAAGTGTAGCGTTTTGAAAATCGTTTCGGTGAAATTTCGAAAAATCGGTAAAATAAAGGGGTTTTCTGTAAAAAGTCAAAATACAAATATCTTATTATAAAAATTAAATATACATATTCTAGCTATGTAATTGCTATTATTTGGTGTTTATTGAGCCGCTGGTGAAATTTCAAATTTTCTGAAAAAAAATATTATTTTATTATTATTTTAAGCCGTCACTAATACATTTAATTAGGGAAAATTACAAATTGGAATGAGTTGAAACAAATTTTGCGCATCATAAAACTTTAAATAAAAATTTATCATGTGGTTTTTGGAACGAAATCATTTGCCAAAACGGTTTAGAAATTATTGAAGAAAAAATGCTTTTTTTTAGTGTAAATGGATGTTTGGGGTATTGTATTTATCATTTTTCATCACCCCACACCCGTGCCCACACCCACACACCCCCACTTACTTCTCTCCTTAGCTAAATTCAGCAGCCCCCATTTTTTTCCCCACATGAATTTCAAAGGAAAAGAAATGAAAGAAAAGAAAAGTAAATGGATAAATTAGTTAGACTTTTGACCTTGAATTGACTTTGACTTTCTCCCCATTTTTCTCCACCTCCCTCTCTCTCCTCCCCCACTCATTTTCTGGCCAAAATCTGAACCCCAACAGCCCTTCATTCTTCATCTCATTCTCTTTAAAAAAGTTCTTCAAAAATGCTTGAAAAATCCACAAAAAATCAAGCAAAAATCCAAATCAAAATCCACCTCCTACCCATTTTCCCTCATCTCCTTTAGCATGGATCTTGGTGCAAGGATTTCAAAATGGAGGTCTAGAATTCAAGTTTGATCATGGTTTGTGAGGTATAACTTTTGACCCATTATTCATTTTTTTGATTTAAATTCCTTAATGAAGCTAATTAGGTGTTAAATTGTGGGTTTAATTGAATGTTTGGAAATTCAATTGGGAATTTTGAATTGAAGCTAGGGTTTGAATTAAATTAGGTTCTTTATCATTAGCTTATGATTGTAATGAAGGGATTAACATGTAATTGAATGCAAAATCTAATTTGGTTAGTAGTTGCTAATTTGTTAGTTTAAAAATTGTGATAATTATGCTAAATTGCTAACTAGGTTTTAGAAATTAAATAAAAACGTGGGATTAAAATCTAGTTAGGATTTTTAGCACATCATTAAGGTTTCCATGAGTGGTTTAACCATTTAATATATGCAAAACCAAGTTTAATTGTAAAATTGTGAATTTTACATTAAAAAGTGTTAAAATTGATATTTTTGCAATCTAGGATTTTGGAAATTATGCAAATTTATGTGATTAAATTATGGAAATGGTTTTTATGACTTATTTAAATTATTTAATAAGTATTATGGCCGCTAGAATTGTTTAAACATCGAGTTTTGCACTAAAACGGGTAATTTTGCTTGCTAGCTTTTCCGGAAAAACGGCTTTTAAAGTGAATTTAGGGTTTTTGTGAGTTTTAACCTAATTTATATTAAAATTAGTGTGCGGGAATGTGCAAATGAGTGTGATTGGATTTTTCTCGATGGTTTGACGTTTGTACATCGACATCGAGGGTTGGTTTGACTATTCTTGCATGCGTAAGCGATAGGTTTGGACCTATGCGTGATACGCGTGCCGATTTGATTTTCGTATGCCGTTTCGATTTCGAATTTAGTTTTAATGCGATACGGTGCGTTATGATATGTAGGTACCCCATGTAGACTTCAAGACGACCAGCAAGCGCGTGGCGACGTCGGCACCGGCGAGCGAGAACCAGGTGAGTAGATTTATATCTACGGGGAGAAGTCGGGTGGATGGCGTATAGCACCCCCGCAGTTCATGGTGATGTATACGGACACGTATACACATATATATATATATATATATTGGTTATATATTGTTTGAGTTATTGATGATAAATATGGATATTTGGTGTTCTTGGATGATTGAGTGTCGCGAAACCCTAGAGTAGCGGTCGCACCACACTTGCACACACCCACCCATACTTGCATACTTTCTTCTTTCTTTTGTGCTTATTCGGGAATATATAGTTATGTGTTCACATAGGTATGGGACTGTGTGTTCACATACGGATTTGAGGATAGTACTTAGGATTTATGATGAGTCGATGAGATTTGATTTGAGGCCGTGAGATCGGTGATATAGCGGGGTTCGTATTTGAGATACGACATGACGTTGTAGCGGGTCCTTGACGTAGTTTTTACACACGTGCATGCATACTTAGGCGATATCAGTATTGTACTAGACGTAGATCAGTACCAGATCATAATATTGATAAAGAGGATACCAGGTGAATAGTATGATGAATGTGATTTTGACCCATACCCAGAATTGGAGGATGCCGTACGACGGATTTACGTACGAGCTATATCTTGATGATTGATCCGCACTCTTGACTTGGGATGTCTGATTATAGATATGGTATCGGATATGATATTATTGAGGCGGGATCACCGACTAATATATATACAGGTATGTATATGTATCGACTCAGACGTTAGGCGGTTTCCTTACCTGTAGTCCAGCTTGTTAGCTTAGCCCTTTAGCTTAGTTTAGTTGTTAGATTAGATTCGATTCTTACCTATTTCAAAGCTTATGAATCATGCGTATTTTAAAAGACAGGTCAAGGGATTCTACGGATATTTCAAAAAACGTATCTTTTCTTAAAAACACCGTAGCCCCTATTTTCAAAACCCCATGATTCGTGTTATTTCAAAAGGCACCATTTGTAGGACTTATATTAGATTAGTGCAGATTAGTTATAGTTGCGTCTAGTATTCAGCTCCCGCTCATTTTTACTGTTCGCTCCGCATCGCATACTTATATTATAATTTCTTATTGCATTATTAATATCATGCTGTTAGGACACCAGCACCCATTACCGATGACGCGTATATACCACGTACACTTACTTGCCGGCTCACACACATCTTCATCGGTAATTGACATGTCACGAACACTTTAGAAAATACTATTTCATTTGACATAGGTTGTTAGCTAATAGTTTAGACATGATATTAGTGTACTTGCCTTATATGCTAGTTAGACATTGTAGTTATTGCCTACTACTTCATGCAAGTTATTATTCACTGTTGTGTCGCATTCATGGATTCTCATGCCTATATTCACTGTTTACATGCTATTGATGACTTGGATTCGGATTTCATGAGATTTCTTGGATTTGGAGGAAAACCGCAAAAACATAAATAAACCTTTTCTCCCTTTTAAAATAAAAAGTGCGGTTTTCCCATGATGTATGAGTCGTCCACCATGAGTTTGCTGATGGATTTCGAGACCCGATTCGAGGAGTGGAGGAACCGTTTCGGGTACATGGTGGGCCCGGTATGGTACCCCGGGGCAAGAGGAATGTGTTGTTGACGTTGAGCCTGGCTGGGGAGCACTACCTACCGGTGATATTACCCGACACGTCGGATATCCGGAGGATACCGTCGTGGTCTTGAGATGGATGGTAGGGGCCGGTCTGGACTGACGGCGCCCTAGATATTGAGATTGAGACATTGATATTTCGAGACATTGAGATTTATGTTTTGTGTCGATGCTAGACACTGTTGATACTGATTTCATTTATGATACCTCAGTTTAAAAATACAAAGGAAATCTCACTAATTTATGAAAACAGTTCTTCATTTACATGTATTCTGTTTTCATGCATTCATACCTCATTCATATGATATATTGCTACCTGAGGCACTGACACGGGCACATGAGATTACACTCGGGTTAGATATTTACCCTAGCCTTGTTATAGGCTACGTGTTATTCCTATATTTGAGGACATATTATGATCATTGACCTAGGATTGCGTTATTTATGCGATTTCTGTGCGTAGATGTTTTTCTATTCACGAGTTGGCAACTCACCCCCGTTGTGCCCCAGTTTCTTGCAGGTTTTGCAGTACAGGTTTCATTACGGCTTTGCGGGCTCAGTTTCATTCGGGTGACTTGCTAGTAGGTGGGTTTTTCTTGTATCGTACCCATCATATTACCTTGTATAATATTATTCAGTTGTATCTAGTAAATTCCATCAACCAAACATGTATTTATTGAGATAGAGACCAGTGTTGTTTATTCTTTCGACCTTAGAGTCGCTCGTTATATATTTGGTGGTTTTGAGTTTCCTTTTGAGTTTTGATCCTCGCCGTTGGCGTTGTATATTATATTGCTTGTGTGGTTGTGACCGTCGATTGACGAAGAGCTAGCTCCCGCTTGGGGATGCCTTTTTCTTGATTTCGTATACTATTCATGTTGTATCCCGTTTAGGGGCCAGTATTTACAAAGGAGACTTTGCCGAAATTTTCAGTAAATTTTTGATGTTTTTAAAAACCGCATAATTCGGCTTATGCTATTGAAACTACTTGCTTTAAGTTGGTTTTTCCTGCACTCTACTACTTTTTTTTGGTTTGGATTTCTGGGTTTTCGGTTTACTTAGATTACGTACGCCTCGAGACGTTCGTAGTTTAAGTGCCGGTCATGTTCCATACTTTCGGATCGTGACAAAGTTGGTATCAGAGCGTTAGGTTTTACCTTCGGAGCGTAGGATGACCCTTGGTTGATGGAATAGGTGACTAAAGTAGAGTGACGTACCGTTGGTATGTTCCGCGGCATATTTACGATACGCTACTCCACTTATGAAGCCTTAGGATGTACATTTCCTTGTTCAGTATTATATTCCTTCCTGATCTAGCCTCATCGGTACCAGTTTGGTTTTGCTACTACGGTTACGGGCAGGGAGAGCTACGGCTAGAGTTGCGGTCAGCACAAGCTCGTCACGAACGAGGACTGACCAGGGCGAAATTCCGGCGACATACGATTGCAGAGATGTGTCTTTTTACTGTGTTTCCGCGCTACGAGCGATTGGCGGATCGCCTTTATGAGGTTACTCGGAGGTGCTGATCGACACTAGAGGATTGAGCCAATGATAGAGGCCAGCCAGATTTTGATGACCGTTGGTGTGTTGCTTACTCCTGATGATTGAGGCACCGTTCAGCATGCAGACGAGTGAGCCAGTTGTTGCTGCGAGCGACGAGATATCGCCCCATATATTGGAGCTATTGCAGTACAGATTGTACTAAGAGATGATAGAAGGTCGCTAGTCACCCGAGGATGAATGACTAGGACATGTGGTTCGTTCTCCTACCCGATGAGAGGTCATCAGATAGATTGATTTCAGCTAGAAACGACTTCACGCAGAGACGTGAGGGTCGACAGAGACGATCGAATGTCGGAAACCTATTATTCCAAGTTTAAAGTAGTCGGAAAGACATGTAGGCAATTCTATGGTCCCTCTAGAAGAATAAAACCCTAACTCGACTTAATGACCGTGTGAAAGCCTTTGAACCTTCGGGTTTGCGGCAGTTCTACGGCGCCATTAGTGAGGCTTGGGTTTGCCCTTCTACGGCTGGACCACCGATGCTGTGGTATGTATTCGATACTATTAAACTGTACCAAGATGTTGAGCTCTTGGGGGATTATGAGGTTTTGACGAATCGATCGAATGGTTCGACTTAATTCGGATGCTAGGTGGTGAGATGCATTTCTTGGGAGACTCCCGATACGAGGATAGCCGTTGGAGCTCAGTCCATGTAGCCATGATGAGACGATTCCGAAGCAGTCGACATTAGAGAAAGTGGAGTAAAGAGGTCCGTACAAGATCTGGATAAGACGACGTTCCACTCCGCCGACATCAGAGATGCGATACGCATGCCGAGGAAGAGTACTGGATATACCTTCCAGAAGGAGTCGCGATGGGTATGCAGCCGTTCTGGAGCAAGATGCAGATATAGGAAAGAACGATGACTTCCGGACAGTTGGCAGAGGCGAGACATGGAAGAGACCATGAGCAGGATTCCTTCCAGGACACTGCTGCAATGATACTTGCACCGAGAATCAGATGTGTCACGTATATTCAGAGAGCCAGAGGCCGACGCCAGTAATACGCTTTCTTACGAGTGGTCGCGATGATTGACCAAGAGATGACCAGAGAAGTGCCAGAACGGAATCGTCCCCGTTAGCACACCTGACAGGCCGATGAGCCGATGGACCGAAAGATTGGTAATTCACAGTGAAGACCTTGACCCAGGAGTAGTCATTGTTACGCACACCAGCAGGCCAGAATTCATGATCATCGACGAGACGTCCCACTAGTGACCGTGACAGTTGGCCGAGATTCTTAGAGGATGCGCTTGAGCAGTACTATTCCGCCATTATTGATTACGATGTTTTGGGTGATTTATTCGTATGATTTGATTTTGATGATTGAGGATTTACGATCTTTGCACAGTGTTGCACTTGATATCGTTTTCGTGCTTTAGTTTCACATGTTTGTGATTTTACGGTTTTAAACAGTTGAGTTGGTTTTGTGCGTATGCATGCACACGATTTCGTTCCTACACTCGGTATAGTTTATATATGCTTGCAGTGCAGTGATACGCCTTTTATGTACTTAGATGCACTGCACTTCGATTTCGATTGTGATACTCGATATTTATTTTGTGCACCTTGTGCACCTGATTGATTTTGCGCACGTTCGGCGCTTGATATTGGATTTCATGATTTCGTGCACGATGGATGCACCTGATTTGGATTTTCGCGCATGTTGGGCGCATGTTTTGAAGGGTGATTTTGGTGCACACCCGAGGCACTAAATCGAGATTTTTTTCGTGCATGTCAGATGCACTTGATTTTGCTGTCAGGCATACATGTTGCCTACGACAGATGTTTCGTGCACACCCGATGCACTTAGATATTGTTTCTGTGCGCATGTATGGCACATTCATGGATTTTGATTTCCGTACGCACCAGACACACGTAGTATTCATGTGCATATTTTGGGATTGATTTCTTATAGAGCAGTACGTTTTTATGATATTGCTATATGTTTTCGTACTGAGCAGGACTAGTCAGAGGACAGTACCTGAATATATTTTGCATGCATTGATAGTTATTGAAGGGATTTCCAAAAAGCGAGCTATAGCCTCAGTATTTACCTACGTGTCTGATATGACACGAAATGTTTAAAACAAGGAGACCCTTCTAAATTGTTTCCAAAACGGAGGAACGTACATTTCAAACAAAGGTATATATGTATATAGCTATTTTCTTATGATAGACGTCCGCCACTGTGCAGTGTTATACGCGTTGCACAGCGACTTAAGAGATTTGGCATGCATTTCCTTCAGATACTTACAGATATAGATTCGATGTTTACATGTATAGTTTCGAGTTATATCATATTGGTTTGATTTGGATTTGGCATTGATGTCTTCTCCATGACTCCGATGATTGCGGGATGCTTGACGGAGTATTGATTTGAGTTATATACTCTTTTTTTTTTCAAGCGCATGCACTGCGCTACGATTTGTTTTATGTATTTACAGTTTCGGAGCCCCGACGACTTGATGGTTTTTCTAAGATGTTTTAGTATTTGGGGAAGTTTGAATTTAAATTCGGGGACCGAATTTCTTTAAGGGGGGAAAATTGTAGCGTTTTGAAAATCGTTTCGGTGAAATTTCGAAAAATCGGTAAAATAAAGGGGTTTTCTGTAAAAAGTCAAAATACAAATATCTTATTATAAAAATTAAATATACATATTCTAGCTATGTAATTGCTATTATTTGGTGTTTATTGAGCCGCTGGTGAAATTTCAAATTTTCTGAAAAAAAATATTATTTTATTATTATTTTAAGCCGTCACTAATACATTTAATTAGGGAAAATTACAAATTGGAATGAGTTGAAACAAATTTTGCGCATCATAAAACTTTAAATAAAAATTTATCATGTGGTTTTTGGAACGAAATCATTTGCCAAAACGGTTTAGAAATTATTGAAGAAAAAAGGTTTTTTTTAGCGTAAATGGATGTTTGGGGTATTGTATTTATCATTTTTCATCACCCCACACCCGTGCCCACACCCACACACCCCCACTTACTTCTCCCCTTAGCTAAATTCAGCAGCCCCCATTTTTTTCCCCACTTGAATTTCAAAGGAAAAGAAATGAAAGAAAAGAAAAGAAAATGGATAAATTAGTTAGACTTTTGACCATGAATTGACTTTGACTTTCTCCCCATTTTTCTCCACCTCCCTCTCTCTCCTCCCCCACTCATTTTCTGGCCAAAATCTGAACCCCAACATCCCTTCATTCTTCATCTCCTTCTCTTTAAAAAAGTTCTTCAAAAATGCTTGAAAAATCCACAAAAAATCAAGCAAAAATCCAAATCAAAATCCACCTCCTACCCATTTTCCCTCATCTCCTTTAGCATGGATCTTCGTGCAAGGATTTCAAAATGGAGGTCTAGAATTCAAGTTTGATCATGGTTTGTGAGGTATAACTTTTGACCCATTATTCATTTTTTTGATTTAAATTCCTTAATGAAACTAATTAGGTGTTAAATTGTGGGTTTAATTGAATGTTTGGAAATTCAATTGGGAATTTTGAATTGAAGCTAGGGTTTGAATTAAATTAGGTTCTTTATCATTAGCTTATGATTGTAATTAGGGGATTAACATGTAATTGAATGCAAAATCTAATTTGGTTACTAGTTGCTAATTTGTTAGTTTAAAAATGGTGATAATTATGCTAAATTGCTAACTAGGTTTTAGAAATTAAATAAAAACGTGGGATTAAAATCTAGTTAGGATTTTTAGCACATCATTAAGGTTTTCATGAGTGGTTTAACCATTTAATATATGCAAAACCAAGTTTAATTGTAAAATTGTGAATTTTACAATAAAAAGTGTTAAAATTGATATTTTTGCAATCTAGGATTTTGGAAATTATGCAAATTTATGTGATTAAATTATGGAAATGATTTTTATGACTTATTTAAATTATTTAATAAGTATTATGGCCGCTAGAATTGTTTAAACATCGAGTTTTGCACTAAAACGGGTAATTTTGCTTGCTAGTTTTTCGGAAAAACGGCTTTTAAAGTGAATTTTGGGTTTTTGTGAGTTTTAACCTAGTTTATATTAAAATTAGTGTGCGGGAATGTGCAAATGAGTGTGATTGGATTTTTCTCAATGGTTTGACGTTTGTACATCGACATCGAGGGTTGGTTTGACTATTCTTGCATGCGTAAGCGATAGGTTTGGACCTATGCGTGATACGCGTGCCGATTTGATTTTCGTATGCCGTTTCGATTTCGAATTTAGTTTTAATGCGATACGGTGCGTTATGATATGTAGGTACCCCATGTAGACTTCAAGACGACCAGCAAGCGCGTGGCGACGTCGGCACCGGCGAGCGAGAACCAGGTGAGTAGATTTATATCTACGGGGAGAAGTCGGGTGGATGGCGTATAGCACCCCCGCAGTTCATGGTGATGTATACGGACACGTATACACACATATATATATATATATATATATATTGGTTATATATTGTTTGAGTTATTGATGATAAATATGGATATTTGGTGTTCTTGGATGATTGAGTGTCGCGAAACCCTAGAGTAGCGGTCGCACCACACTTGCACACACCCACCCATACTTGTATACTTTCTTCTTTCTTTTGTGCTTATTCGGGAATATATAGTTATGTGTTCACATAGGTATGGGACTGTGTGTTCACATACGGATTTGAGGATAGTACTTGGGATTTATGATGAGTCGATGAGATTTGATTTGAGGCCGTGAGATCGGTGATATAGCGGGGTTCGTATTTGAGATACGACATGACGTTGCAGCGGGTCCTTGACGTAGTTTTTACACACGTGCATGCATACTTAGGCGATATCAGTATTGTACTAGACGTAGATCAGTACCAGCTCATAATATTGATAAAGAGGATACCAGGTGAATAGTATGATGAATGTGATTTTGACCCATACCCAGAATTGGAGGATGCCGTACGACGGATTTACGTACGAGCTATATCTTGATGATTGATCCGCACTCTTGACTTGGGATGTCTGATTATAGATATGGTATCGGATATGATATTATTGAGGCGGGATCACCGACTAATATATATACAGGTATGTATATGTATCGACTCAGACGTTAGGCGGTTTCCTTACCTGTAGTCCAGCTTGTTAGCTTAGCCCTTTAGCTTAGTTTAGTTGTTAGATTAGATTCGATTCTTACCTATTTCAAAGCTTACGAATCATGCGTATTTTAAAAGACAGGTCAAGGGATTCTACGGATATTTCAAAAAATGTATCTTTTCTTAAAAACACCGTAGCCCCTATTTTCAAAACCCCATGATTCGTGTTATTTCAAAAGGCACCATTTGTAGGACTTATATTAGATTAGTGCAGATTAGTTATAGTTGCGTCTAGTATTCAGCTCCCGCTCATTTTTACTGTTCGCTCCGCATCGCATACTTATATTATAATTTCTTATTGCATTATTAATATTATGCTGTTTGGACACCAGCACCATTACCGATGACGCGTATATACCACGTACACTTACTTGCCGGCTCACACACATCTTCATCGGTAATTGACATGTCACGAACACTTTAGAAAATACTATTTCATTTGACATAGGTTGTTAGCTAATAGTTTAGACATGATATTAGTGTACTTGCCTTATATGCTAGTTAGACATTGTAGTTATTGCCTACTACTTCATGCATGTTATTATTCACTGTTGTGTCGCATTCATGGATTCTCATGCCTATATTCACTGTTTACATGCTATTGATGACTTGGATTCGGACTTCATGAGATTTCTTGGATTTGGAGGAAAACCGCAAAAACATAAATAAACCTTTTCTTCCTTTTAAAATAAAAAGTGCGGTTTTCCCATGATGTATGAGTCGTCCACCATGAGTTTGCTGATGGATTTCGAGACCCGATTCGAGGAGTGGAGGAACCGTTTCGGGTACATGGTGGGCCCGGTATGGCACCCCAGGGCAAGAGGAATGTGGTGTTGACGTTGAGCCTGGCTGGGGAGCACTACCTACCGGTGATATTACCCGACACGTCGGATATCCGGAGGATACCGTCGTGGTCTTGAGATGGATGGTAGGGGCCGGTCTGGACTGACGGCGCCCTAGATATTGAGATTGAGACATTGATATTTCGAGACATTGAGATTTATGTTTTGTGTCGATGCTCGACACTGTTGATACTGATTTCATTTATGATACCTCAGTTTAAAAATACAAAGGAAATCTCACTAATTTATGAAAACAGTTCTTCATTTACATGTATTCTGTTTTCATGCATTCATACCTCATTCATATGATATATTGCTACCTGAGGCACTGACACGGGCACATGAGATTACACTCGGGTTAGATATTTACCCTAGCCTTGTTATAGGCTACGTGTTATTCCTATATTTGAGGACATATTATGATCATTGACCTAGGATTGCGTTATTTATGCGATTTCTGTGCGTAGATGTTTTTCTACTCACGAGTTGGCAACTCACCCCCGTTGTGCCCCAGTTTCTTGCAGGTTTTGCAGTACAGGTTGCATTACGGCTTTGCGGGCTCAGTTTCATTCGGGTGACTTGCTAGTAGGTGGGTTTTTCTTGTATCGTACCCATCATATTACCTTGTATAATATTATTCAGTTGTATCTAGTAAATTCCATCAACCAAACATGTATTTATTGAGATAGAGACCAGTGCTGTTTATTCTTTCGACCTTAGAGTCGCTCGTTATATATTTGGTGGTTTTGAGTTTCCTTTTGAGTTTTGATCCTCGCCGTTGGCGTTGTATATTATATTGCTTGTGTGGTTGTGACCGTCGATTGACGAAGAGCTAGCTCCCGCTTGGGGATGCCTTTTTCTTGATTTCGTATACTATTCATGTTGTATCCCGTTTGGGGGCCAGTATTTACAAAGGAGACTCTGCCGAAATTTTCAGTAAATTTTTGATGTTTTTAAAAACCGCATAATTCGGCTTATGCTATTGAAACTACTTGCTTTAAGTTGGTTTTTCCTGCACTCTACTACTTTTTTTTGGTTTGGATTTCTGGGTTTTCGGTTTACTTAGATTACGTACGCCTCGAGACGTTCGTAGTTTAAGTGCCGGTCATGTTCCTTACTTTCGGATCGTGACAAAAAGTATGGACTTTGGACGTTGCGCCTCTTGGGATAAAACCCGTTGGGTGCAAATGGATCTTTAAAAGAAAGATTGGTGTAGATGGACAGGTTGAGACCTTTAAAACAAAGCTTGTAGCGAAAGGCTTTTGTCAAAGACCAGAATTGCACTATGATGAAACATTCTCTCCAGTAGCAATGCTTAAATCCATTAGGATCCTACTTGCTATTGCTGCTCACAATGATTATGAAATCTGGCAGATGGACGTTAAAACTGCATTTCTAAATAGTGATTTAGAAGAATGTGTTTTTATGGATTAGCCAGAGGGCTTCATTGACAGTGGGAGCAGCGGGAAAGCATGTAGACTGCTTAAATCCATCAATGGATTAAAGCAGGCCTCACGGAGCTGGATCATCTGCTTTGATGATACAATCAAAGAGTTTGATTTTATCAAAAATATAGATGAACCATGCATTTATAAGAAGATTGTAGGGAGTACTGTCACGTTCCTCGTATTGTACGTAGATGACATTCTCCTGACAGGAAATGATATTCCTATGCTATAATCTGTGAAACTAATCTTATCACAAAGGTTCTCCATGAAGGACCTGGGTGATGCCTCATACATTTTGGGCATTAGGATCTATTGAGAAAGATCTAAGAAGTTATTGGGACTGTCCCAATCAAAGTACATAGACACCATCCTAAAAAGGTTTAGTATGGAAGATTCCAAGCGTGGTGCCTTATCTGCTTGTCATGGAATCACTCTCTCCAAGGACTTTTGTCCAAAGACTGATGAAGAGAGAGCTCGCATGAGCGTTATACCCTATGCTTCAGCCGTAGGATCTATAATGTATGCGATGTTATGTACTCGCCCTGATGTAGCTTATGCACTAGCTGTAGTAAGCAGGTATCAATCCAACCCAGCGGAGAAACATTGGATAGCAGTGAAGAACATTCTTAAATACTTGCGAAGGACTAAAGAATTGCTCTTGGTGTATGGTAATGAGGATCTCCAGATGGAGGCCTTTACCGATTCCAGCTTCCAAAGTGATAAGGATGACAGCAAATCTATCTCAGGGTTTGTATTTATCCTCAATGGAGGGGTGATTAGTTGGATGAGTTCCAAACAGGACACCGTTGCAGAGTCCACGATGGAAGCTGAGTATATTGCTGCAAATGATGCTGCCAAGGAAGCCGTCAGGATAAGGAAGTTCATCGCGGAACTAGGTGTAGTTCCAACCATTGTTGATCAAATACCATTGTATTGTGATAATAATGAAGCTATGGCCTTAAACAAAGAACCAAGGTCCCATAAGAAGTCCAGACACATCCTGAGGCGATATCATTTAATCCGGGAGATTGTAGATCGCCAGGAGATCGAGATTCGGAGAGTAGATACAAAGGATAACACAGCAGATCCACTCACCAAGGCCCTTCCACAGCCGCAGCATGAGCGACTTTTTGAGATGTTGGGTATGAGATACGCCAATAACTGGCCTTAGTGCAAGTGGAAGATTGTTACATATATGTATGGCTAGAGGCCATTATATGTATTGTGGATGCTTGGACATGTATATATGAATATAGATGACTTTCTCGCTCAACATGATAGTATGCTATCTGGTTTACTTTATCTTGACATATTGATTTGATCATGCTTTTATTCATTTACACATGTTGATAAAGCCCTTAGGATATTTGCTTGACTACTGTGACTATGATGCGGATCATACTAGTGGGGCAGGTGTAGTTTATAAGCATATCCTTGAACTGTTCCTAGTCGTGGGTGTATCGAGACGGGGCATCGACATTCCAGAGTAGACTAGCGTATACTATTCTTGTCCCATATGATGGGCGATGGATGATCCTATATCCATTTGGTGAGGTGACACCAAAGATTGTATGGGGGTGCTCAGTGCAGACTGGGTACACTGAACGGACTTATGGAGAACTCCTATATGGTATTATATCTGTCGTCGGATAGCAGTTCTCAGGTAATGCTGGTACAGGTTAGTCTGTAGACCCAAGATCGTCATAGAGTCTTGTGTGTCCTCCTACTGTACTTTGATCTCTACCCTACCACGGCTCTACTGGGTCATGCAAACAGGTGGTCTTTGGGTACAGTCTCAAGGCACATGGAGGCGATGAGCGATTGGAGGGGTTTCGTCTCTCCCAGTATTGGGAGTTGTTGTTGTGCTCTGCTCGATTGGCTATAACAGGAAGTCCCTGGCCAGGTCTGCTGAGATTTACTGATAAGCGTTATCTGTAGTTTCTCGATCTGTTATGAGCCGTACACCAGCATGACTTATTGAGTTATTGGGGTCGACTATTCCATCCCTAAACTCAATATGCAACATATCTGACGAGGAGACCGGACTGTTTGGTAAGTGTTGCCAGTTGGCTCGACAGGAGTTTTGACAGCTTCACTGGTTTTCTTCTGATCGCTCAATACTCGGGTGGCCGTTACGTTTAGCTGACCACTTGCGGCTTGTGGGTGTTTGATATGATCATCACCTACTGCCGGCGTATTGACGAGTCTTAGAGTCCCACAATGAAGTTTTCTGGAACAAGAGAAAAGATGTGATGTGCATATGAGATATGCGCGGGGACCCGATTAAATACGGATATGTGATACCGTATATTAATCGGGCATTTTCTATTGGTCGGGTCGTATGTGATCTGACCGGTTTGCAAAATCAAATGTTGATTTTACAAATGACTTTTTGATTAATTCTTTAATTAAACCCTTTCCTATTTTGTATGCATGCATGTATGCACATGATGATGTACATGGACACATACATACATACATTGTATCATGGTTGTTGATACATACTTGGTGGCAATGCAATACTCATATTGTAGTAATTATTTATTTATTTATCATTTTGAATTAAAAGAAAGGATAATTCACTTATGGTTAATGTTTATCATCTTTGACCATACTTGACCTACTTTTTAACCTTGAGTTAATTTTCCTTTAGCTTTATTAACTCATTTATAAATATCTAGATAATTACTAACCATAGTTGAACTGAGAAGGATATATTATAGATTATTCATTCTCATCTCAATTATTATTCATCACAAATATTTTGAGCTCAAGCTAAGCCATCAACTTCTTCTTCCTCTCTTGATTTTTCTCTTTAGTGAAGTAGATAAAAAGATAGGGTTTTGATTATAGAATACAAACCACATCATCATAATACACGCATCTAGCCCATTTGTGTAGGGTGTTTGCTTTACTTCATTCACAAATTAAGTAAAGTAAGGACTTTGGGCAAAGGGACTTCGGGTGGATCTTCGTGGACTAGGAAGAATTCCATCGATCCGTTCCAAACTCCCATAGTGCCAAGGAGTCACCAAGGGAAGTCTACAAAGGTTGTAACCTCTACCATTAGTGGTAGTTTTTCTTTTGCATGTGATGCTTAGTTGAAAGAAACCTTAAATTTCTAGTTATGATTCTTGTCAAGTTCACTTAGCATCTTTAAAATTTGATTGTGGCATATGTGATACTTCCAAACCCTTGATGAGGTGCTAGGTAAACCCAACATTTCGTGTACGTCGCGGGAGTAGCAGTGGCTTGGGACGAGGACAGTCGTTTAGCTCTTATCCCCAGGAGGATCAGCAGCCATCGTATGTATGTTTCCAGTGCGGGAGTTTCCATCACCTTGTCAGAGATTGTACCTTGGTACGCTAGAGGAAGACGGCTGTACCACATGATTCCTTACCACCTTCACCTCAGGGAGAGTCGCCTGTTGCGCCTGTCGTTGATCCGCGTCAGACTTATGTTCAGAGAGGTCGTGGTCGCAGAAGGTTTGTTCCGAGAGTACAGGATGGTAGAGAAAGAGTTCAGCTAGTTGCGGGTAGAAGGTAGACATGAGCGTTTGCTTCTACTCATTGGGACTCACGGGCGACTAATGCAGAGTTTTCAGGTATTCATATTCGTATGTTCTTTTGTTGCTGTCACGCCCCGCTTCCCAAAGTATGCTAAAGTGGGCACGTGACATAGCCAACCATGCTACCTATGGATAGGAAAAATCCTTCCATAGTCACATTACGGCTGTGGAGATATCAAGAACAGGAAAGAAAACTAACTATCTAGTACATGTCCATAAGCCAGAGTAAAAGAGTCATGAGATAACAATATGCGGAAGCCAAAAGATACAATAAATGAAACATCTGGAGTAAAACTACGAACCGACAGGAACCTCATCGCTCGTCTAACAGCGGCAAACTCCTAATCAGTCTGCAGCAAGGTAGAAAAATCTGGGCCAAGCAAAACCCAGACGTCAGCGCGTCAAGTCATTAAGTAATAACATAATAAATAGGCAATGCGAATATAAACATGAATAAAGCAAGGGTAACAATAATATGAATCAGAGCAGTGCAGGGTAGTGTGCAGTGGATAAACTGGACTGTTCTATCAGGTTCTCTGTTCTAAAGTCTTTGAAACCAAATAATGTAATCCGCATCGTAACTCGTCGGTAGTTATTCCGTAACGACCGGAAAGACGGCAAACAATAGGTATTCCGTAACGCCCGAAAAAACGACGAAAAACGGCAAACAATGGGTATTCCGTAACGCCAGGAAAAACGACAAACAATAGGTATTCCGTTATGCCCGGAAAAACAGAAAACAATAGGATGGCCCCTGGAGTTACGTTCGGTTACAATACTGATTTCCCCATACCCCCAAGTTATATGTGTAAGTCAAGTCAGGTATCCCGTAACCAAGAAACTAATGCCAACACAGGATCAGGTAAACAGGTTTGTCTGGATAGACAACAGGAATGGTCCGTGAGGACTACATGTCAGGTTTGTTGGCATTGGACACAAGATCAGGTAACGGGTCAGGTCATGGTACATCAGGTCAAGTCAAGCAGTATACGGTACCATGTCGGGTCAATCAATATGTATGTAGCAAGTCAGGTCAAGATGTAAACAATATCATAGGCGTGCTCATACTCAGTCACATAATCAAGTTTGGTTATCAACAGCATGATCTAAGCAATGAATTAAGAAATAGGCAGATTCATTCAATTAGCAGTACATTTATCAGTTGTGTCACAGAGATAATTCAACATTATAAGAATGCAGTAAGACAATTATAGCGATTTAATCATGTTAACAAGTTTAAGAATTCATGGATGCAATGTTATATGTATATATATATTCCACGGATGAAATCACAATTTATGCAGGTTAAATGTATACAAGTGTCCGAATGAAGTAAAACGGTAGATAAGGTGCCATAGGCTACATCATCAATGAAAGTGTAATCAAAACATGTAAAGGTGATTATTAGGTTCCAAAACGGTAATTGCAACAGGCAGGTTACAAGTTTGAAAGATGAAATGATATATGATAATATTGACATAAAATGTGAAATTATAATACTAAAGTCAAATAGCAGGTTTAGGGTGTCATTAATGAATATGTAGATATTATTTAGCATGTAGCAAGGGTTACTTGCCTCGACGGGTCGCAAACCGGGAAAAACGGAACGTAAAATGTCGGCGGGGAAATTCGCGACGATCCCACGGTTCACGGAATGAACCCAAACGACAAACAATGGAACCACACGGGTCGGGGTACCACGCTGGAACGTCGGGACACGTCGTCGGCATCGCCGGATTCCGGCCAAGAAATGAACAGTAAACATACAAGAGATGCAAACAAGAAAGAAAATATAATAGAGAAGAAGGAAAGGAGGAAAGTTGAGAAGGGAATGCTCACGAGGATGTGTGGGACGGGTGGTGACGATCGACCTCGTCAACGGAGCTCCGGCTGTCGGCCAACAGTGACCGCGACAAACCGGCAGTTCAAGAAACTTCACAGAGAAGGAAAAAGAAGAAAGGAAAGAGTAGGAGAGGAGAAGAAGCTTACAGAGGGGATGTGTGAGGCCGTGGAGGCGGATCGAGATCGCCGGCGGCAATCCCATGAGGTGCAGGCGGCCGCGTGGCTGGTGCAGGGCTGTGCAGGCGCTCGGGAACGATGAAGGAGGATGTAGGTGAGACGAGGTTGAGGAGGCGAGGATGCTGGTGACGGCGTCGTCGCCGTTGGGGCTGCGGCGGCGAGGGGTATGGTGGCTAGGGTTTGCGCGAGGGTGGGTTTCTGATGAGGGAAGGAAGAAATATATATGCGTGGGGGAGAGAGAGATATATGGAGAGAGAGAGAGAGACGGGGGAGAGAGGAGAGATTTAGTTGGGGCCCACGGTAAAAGGAGAAAGCTGATTGGTTTGAAAGGGAAATTTGTGAAAGATTTTAGAATTAAAAGAATATTGAAAGGTTATGAGATATTGGAGGCAGTTAAAAATAAATATACGATGGTTTTAAAAAATTAAAATTTTGGATTTTAGCGCAAAGTAAAACATTTCCAAATCTCGCCCGGGTCGGGTCCAAAAATTTGAAATTGAAATAATAGAATTTTAGGCTAGATCCAAAATTTAAAATGAAGTGTTTTACAATCAAAAAGCATGCCCCCAAAACGGACACACGTACGTGCACGTAGCCGTCAAAACTCGCATATTTCACTGAACGGGATGAGAACACGATGCACGGACGCTACAACAGGGTTAGGGGTGTCAACTAGGCCAAGTCGAATATTTTTAATTTTATTTTAGATGCCAAGAATTGTTATATGCGGAAATGAATTTGCCGGGTAAAATTTACAGTAAGTAACAATCCAGCAAGATAAATGAAATGAGTGCCACACTACGTTCAAACGGTAACTGAAATTAGTAGCATTGGGCTCGGGTGTTACATTATACCCAACTACAAAAAGAATTTCGTCCTCGAAATTCCATGAATACAAAGATAGATAACAACAAGAAAAGGTGAGGAAACTTCTGCCGGATCTCATCTTCTCGTTCCCAAGTGGACTCTCCATGCGAGCGATTACCCAAAGAAACAAGCACAAGAGGGATCACCTTGTTCTTAAGAACCTTTTCCCTTCGATCCACGATTCCAATCGGTTTCTCCTCAAAAGTCAAGTCTTCTTGTACTGTTAGCTCCGAATGATCCAATACGTGCATTTCATCTCGAACATACCTACGGAGTTGAGATACGTGAAACACATCGTGCACATTCGCCAAGGACTGCGGTAACGCCAACGATATGCTACCTCACCAACACGCTCCACGATCTCAAAGGGTCCAACGAATCGAGGACTAAGCTTTCCTCGACTTCCAAAACGAATCACCCCTCTAGTCGGTGATATCTTCAAGAAAACCAAATCACTAACGGCGAACTCTAGAGGTCTTCTTGACGTGTCTGCCCAACACTTCTGTCGGTCTTGTGCTGCCTTCATATGATTTCTGATAGTGTTAACCTTCTCAATTGTCTGCACAACCAATCTGGTACCAATAATCTTCGTTCACCGACATCGTCCCAGCAAACAGGTGAACGGCATTTACGACCATACAAAGCTTTAAATGGAGCCATCTGGATAGTTGCCTGAAAACTGTTGTTGTAAGAAAACTTCACCAAATGCAGATGATCCTCCCATGAACCCTTGAAGTCCAACATGCATGCTCTCAAAATATCCTCAAGAGTTTGGATCGTTCTCTCCGACTGACCATCAGTTTTAGGATGATAAGCTGTGCTAAACTTCAATCGAGTCCCCAAACATTCCTGTAAACTCCGCCAAAAGTGTGATAAGAACCGAGTGTGACGATCGGACACAATGCTCACCGGTACTCCATGCAATCTTACAATTTCTTGCATGTACCGCTCTGCCAAAGTCTTTGTTGATTGACCAACCAGGAAAGGAAAAAAGTGAGCTGCATTGGTCAAACGATCAACAATCACCTATACAACACTGTTGCTTTTTGGACTCTACGGTAAAGCCGTCACGAAATCCATGGTTATATGTTCCCGCTTCCACTGAGGAATCGGAAGTGGTTGCAATAAACCAGCAACCCTTTGATGTTCAGCCTTAACTTGCTGACACACCAAGCACTTTGCCACAAAGAGAGCAATCTCCCATTTCATGACATCCCACCAGAATGCTGTCGAATATCTCGGTACATCATTGTGCCACCTGGATGTACAGAATAAGCTGAACTGTGTGCCTCCTTCATAATCTCTTCACGAATATCTCCCTTTGGCACACACAAACGGCTACCATACCTCAACGAACCATCTTCGTGGATCAATAAATTTGTTCGTAGTCCGGCTTCAACCTGTCCTCAAAACTTTTGCAGTCTAGGGTCCTGCGATTGTGCTGCTTTAATATTCTCGATCAACGACGAATGTACTTGCAGCTGCATCAATTGTCCCGTAGAATGCGGTAGCACAACCTCCACATCGAACCTTCAAAAATCTGCAACGATCTCCTTCTGCGTAGTTAACACCTGAATTGCTGGTAACCGACTAAGCGCATCAGGCACGACGTTAACCTTCCCCAGATGGTACTTAAGATCAAGATCGTAGTCAGCCATCAGCTCGAACCATCTACGCTGCCTCATATTAAGCTCCTTCTGTGTGAACACATACTTCAAGCTCTTATGATCAGTAAAAATTTCAACCCTTTTGCCCAAAAGGTAGTGTCTCCAAATCTTCAAAGCGAAAATCACTGCCGCAAGCTCCAAGTCATGAGTTGGGTAATTCTTTTCCTGGATCTTCAATTGTCTCGATGCGTACGCTACAACCTTCTCCTGCTGCATCAAGACACATCCCAATCCTTTCCCAGATGCGTCGCTATGAATTACCAATCCGCCGGAATTCTCTGACACGGTCAGAATAGGGGAGGTTATCAACTTCTGCTTCAACGTCTTAAAAGCTAACACACATTTATCCGTCCATACAAAAGGTACCTCCTTACGCGTAAGCATGGTCAACGGCTCCGCCAGACGAGCAAAGTTCTCCACAAATCTCCTGTAGTATCCGGTCAATCCAAGGAAACTTCTTATCTCAGCAACATTCTTTGGAATCGGCCAATCTCGAACTGCTACAATCTTTTCTGGATCGACGGCGATTCCAGCGCCAGATACAACATGCCCCAAAAACTTTACTTCTTCCAGCCAAAACTCACACTTACTCATCTTCGCATACAACTTCTCCTGTCTCAACGTTTGCAGTGCGATCTCCAAATGCTCAACATGCTCTTCAAACTCTACATGTAAACCAGAATATCGTCAATGAATACCACAATAAACTGGTCCAAGAACGGTGAAAAGATTCGGTTCGTAAAGTCCATGAATACTGCCGGCGCATTCGTTACTCCGAAGGGCATCACTAAGTATTCGTAATGTCCATACCGAGTTCGGAACTCCTTCTTGCAAATATCTTCTTCTTTCACTCGGACCTGATGATATCCGGATCGCAAATCCAGCTTCGAGAATACCCTCGCGCCACTGAGCTGCTCGAAAAGTTCGCCAATGCGAGGGATCGGGTACTTGTTCTTAATAGTCACCCGGTTTAATTCTCAATAGTCGATGCACATCCTTCTTGTGCCATCCTTCTTCTTTACTAGAAGAACTGGAGCTCCCCAAGGCGAGTTACTACTTCGAATCCAACCTTTTTCAAGCAATTCAGCAACCTGTTTCTTGACTTCTTCCAACTGTACTTGTGCCATTGGTTAATATGCCTTGGATACTGGTGCTGCACTAGGAATAAGATCAATTGCGAACACCACGTCTCGCTTTGGCGGTAAACCCGATATATCTTCAAACACGTCCATAAAATCACGAACAACAGCCGGCTCTTCACTTTCATCACTTCCATTGATGCAAGAATATTGTTTGTCGGCGTAGCCCTAAACTCGACTGGCCCGACAGAACTGCTTCCTTACCGCAACTGATGTCTGCTGCAAACTCCCCTTCATCCCAGATAAACTCTGCTGCTCTCGCCTGCCGCAAGTACTTGTGAGAAAGTGGTCAAACCCAGGGAGACAATTTGCCGCTGGATGTCCACGTCCAAGCTGCGCAAGAACCTTCATGCCCTGTCTGTATCGTTGGCAACTAAAGGTCCAACGAATCTACTGAGTCTCGTCCATTCTGCTGCATGCACATCTACGGGTGCTCCATTCTGCTTTAGCCCGAGGAACATCTCTTCCATTTCCTCCCGTACGGTACGCGAAAAGAACTTCTCCAGGAAACTCTTTGCAAAAAATCCGCCCACTTGATCAGCTTGGGCAAACGGTTCTCCACCACAAGCCACCATTCTCGGGCGTAGTCCACTAACTGAATGCGTACCACATCAACACTTTTCTCATCTGGAATCTGTGACGCAACAAGCAAATTCTCTGTGTCAACTAGCCACTGCTCCGCTGGCAACGGCTCTTCTAAAGCAGTAAATATAGACGAACCCAAACGTCTGAAATCTGCTACTGTCCCTACTCGGTCAACTGGCTTAGCTCCAACATTGTTCACAGACTGCTGAACGATCTGCTAACCTTCCTGAAACGAGTCCGCTTGCTGCTGGATCAGCTCGGTCTATTTCTTTTGATTCTCCAGCATTCCCCTTATCACTCCAAGCATGGCGGCTTCGTCCACACGCCTTGGTATGTCTTCAAATTCTTACCGGCCCATATCAAACACCCAACATTTGCATGATGATAGATTCGAAATATAGATCAAGGATAGAACTCCAAGATACTTAAATAGAGTGCCGTATTGTAACTATGCCGCGGTATCATAGCCACAATTACATAACTCAACCCAAGTCGCCTAAGTCCTAGAGATATCAAGGAATCAGGTTTCGAGTCGATATGCAAAGGAAGTTTGCACATCGTAAAAGACATAATCAGGAAGAACGTGATTCAAGAATGGTAAAACGGCAAGGTGGCAGAACATGTTTCCTAAACACGGGTATTCTGATTCACGTATTGGGTACAATACCCAACTACAAAAGAATAAACCGTACTATCCTATGTCTCAGATACTAAAAGAACCATGTCATGCCCCGCTTCCTAAAGTATGCTAAAGTGGGCACGTGACATAGCCAACCATGATACCTGTGGATAGGAAAAATCCTTCCACAGTCATATTACGGCTGTGGAGATATCAAGAACAGGAAAGAAAACTAACTATCTAGTACATGTCCATAAGCCAGAGTAAAAGAGTCAAGAGATAACAATATGCGGAAGCCAAAAGATAAAATAAATGAAACACCTGGAGTGAAACTACGTACCGACAGGAACCTCATCGCTCGTCTAACAGCGGCAAACTCCTAATCAGTCTGCAGCAAGGTAGAAGAATCTGGGCCATGCAAAACCCAGACGTCAGCGCGTCAAGTCATCAAGTAATAACATAATAAATTGGCAATGCGAATATAAACATGAATAAAGCAAGGGTAACAATAATATGAATCAGAGCGGTAGCGTGCAGTGGGTAAACTGGACTGTTCTATCAGGTTCTCTGTTCTAAAGTCTTTGAAACCAAATAATGTAATCCTCATCGTAACTCGTCGTTAGTTATTCCGTAACGCTCTGAAAGACGGCAAACAATAGGTATTCCGTAACGCCCGGAAAAACGACAAACAATGGGTATTCGGTAACGACCAGAAAAACGACAAATAATAGGTATTCTGTAACGCCCGGAAAAACGGGAAACAATAGGTATTCCGTAATGCCCGGAAAAATGGCAAACAATAGGATGGCCCCTGGAGTTACGTTCGGTTACAATACTGATTTCCCTATACCCCAAAGTTATATGTGTAAGTCAAGTCAGGTATCCCGTAATCAAGAAACTAATGCCAACACAGGATCAGGTAAACAGGTTTGTCTAGATAGATAACAGGAACGGTCCGTGAGGACTACATGCCAGGTTTGTTGGCATTAGACACAAGATCAGGTAACGGGTCAGGTCATGGTACATCAGGTCAAGTCAAGCAGTATACGGTACCATGTAGGGTCAATCAATATGTATGTAGCAAGTCAGGTCAAGATGTAAACAATATCATAGGCGTGCTCATACTCAGTCACATAATCAAGTCTGGTTATCAACAGCATGGTTTAAGCAATAGGCAGATTCATTCAATTAGCAGTACATTTATCAGTTGTGTCACAGAGATAATTTCAACATTATAAGAATGCAGTAAGATAATTATAGCCATTTAATCATGTTAACAAGTTTAAGACTTCATGGATGCAATGTTATATGTATATATATATTCCACGGATGAAATCACAATTTAAGCAGGTTAAATGTATACAAGTGTCCGAATGAAGTAAAACGGTAGATAAGGTGCCATAGGCTACATCATCAATAAAAGTGTTATCAAAACATGTAAAGGTGATTATTAGGTTCCAAAACGGTAATTGCAACAGGCAGGTTACAAGTTTGAAAGACGAAATGATATATGACAATATTGACATAAAATGGGAAATTATAATACTAAAGTTAAATAGCAGGTTTAAGGTGTCATTAATGAATATGTAGATATTATTTAGCATGTAGCAAGGGTTACTTGCCTCGACGGGTCGCGAACCGGGAAAAACGGAACGTAAAATGTCGGCGGGGAAACTCGCGACGGTCGCACGGTTCACGGAATGAACCCAAACGACGAACAATGGAACCACACGGGTCGGGGTACCATGCTGGAATGTCGGGACACGTCGTCAGCATCGTCGGAATCCGGCCAAGAAATGAACAGTAAACATACAAGAGATGCAAACAAGAAAGAAAAGAGAATAGAGAAGAAGGAAAGGAGGAAAGATGAGAAGGGAATGCTCACGAGGATCTGTGAGATGGGTGGTGACGATCGACCTCGTCGACGGAGCTCCGGCGGTCGGCCAACAGTGATCGCGACAAACCATCGGTTCAAGAAACTTCATAGAGAAGGAAAAAGAAGAAAGGAAAGAGGAGGAGAGGAGAAGAAGCTTACAAAGGGGATGTGCGAGGCCGGGGAGGCGGATCGAGATCGCCGGCGGCGATCCCACTAGGTGCAGGAGGCCGCGGTGCTGGTGCAGGGGTGTGCAGGTGCTCGAGAACGATGAAGGAGGATGTGGGTGAGACGAGGTTGAGGAGGCGAGGATGCTGGTGACGGCGTCGTCGGCGTTGGGGCTGCGGCGGCGAGGGGCACGGTGGCTAGGGTTTGCACGAGGGTAGGTTTCTGATGAGGGAAGGAAGAAATATATATGCGTGGGGGAGAGAGAGAGATATATAGGGGAGAGAGAAAGAGATATAGGGGGAGAGAGAGAGAGAGACGGGGGAGAGAGGAGAGATTTAGTTGGGGCCCACGGTAAAAGGAGAAAGCTGATTGGTTTGAAAGGGAAATTTGTGAAAGATTTTAGAATTAGAAGAATATTGAAAGGTTATTAGATATTGGAGGCAGTTAAAAATAAATATACGATGGTTTTAAAATATTAAAATTTGGGATTTTGGCGCAAAGTAAAACACTTCCAAATCGCTCCCGGGTCGGGTCCAAAAATTTGAAATTGAAATAATAGAATTTTAGGCGGGATCCAAAATTTAAAATGAAGTGTTTTATAATCAAAAAGCATGCCCCCAAAACGGACACACGTACGTGCACGTAGCCGTCCAAACTCGCCCGTTTCACTGAACGGGACGAGAACACGATGCACGGACTCTACAACGGGGTAAGGGTGTCAAGTAGGCTAAGACGAATATTTTTAATTTTATTTTAGATGCCAAGAATTGTTATATGCAGAAATGAATTTGCCGAGTAAAATTTACAGTAAGTAACAATCAAGCAAGATAAATGAAATGAGTGCCACACTGCATTCAAACGGTAACTGAAATTAGTAGCATTGGGCTCGGGTGTTACAGTTGCACATGTTGTTTAAATCGGGATCTATGCACTCGTTTGTTCTACAGACTTTGTGCCGTGGTTGGGCCGAGAGTCGTGTATGCTGGATCAGCTGTTTGTTATGTTTACACTCGTTAGCGATCCTTTAGTTGCGCGACACGGGTTTCGGTCATATGCCATTTGGGTAGGAAATAGAGATTCGACCTTCGATTTAAACCTTCTAGAGATGTTGGACTTTGACGTTCTCCTTGGCACAGACGGGTTAGGTACGTGATACGCGTCTGTTGACTACCGCGAGAAAACAGTTAGGTTTTGTTTTCCCGGCGAGTCTTTTCTTATTGTGCAGGGGGCCTGTGGTGTCATCCCTCACAGCTTGATTTCAACCTTTTCGCTGGTCGGCTTTTGAGGAGAGGATGTCGAGGATTCTTGGCTTCCATTTGTGATACCGGAGCCACAATGGGCTCGTTGAACCGGGTTTCTTTTTGGCGAGATTTTCCGATATTGTTCCAAATGAGCCGGCGGAGCTTAGGGAGCTTAAGGGTCTGCTGCAGAGTTGCTAGATAGGGGGAACTTGTGCGTCCAAGTGTTTCATTTTGGGGAGCTCCTATTATGTTCATCAAAGAGAAGGACGGTAGTTTAAGGTTGTGCATTGATTGATCGTCAATTGAACCAAGTTACGGTGCGGATTAGGTATTCTTTACCTCGCATTGAAGATTTCTTTGATCGGCTTGAGGGTGCGAGACATTTTTATAAGTTTGCTTTGGGATTAGGTCATCATTAGTTGCGGGTTCGGGGTGATGACATTCCGAAGACTGCTTTGTGCGCGCTACGGGCTTTATGAGTTTATTGTGGTGTCGTTGGACTCAACAATGCCCTCGCAGCATTCCTGATGTGCTGAACCAGATTCTTCAGACCGTTCCTCGACCAGCGGATTGTTGTGTTATAGATGACATTCTGGTCTTTTCCAAGAGTCGTGAAGAACATGAGAAGCACTTGAGGATTTTGCTTGCAGACATTAGGAGAGCACCAGCGGTTTGCTAAATTCTTGAAGTGTTCCTTCGGGCTTGATAGTGTTGACTTCCTTAGTCATGGGTTACGGGAGATGGTTTTCGTATAGACCCAAGGGAGATCGAGGCCGTACAGGTTTAGTCCAGACTTGTATCAGGGACAGAGGTCCACAGATTTTTGGGCCTAGCCGGTTTTTACCGCCGTTTCGTGCAGGATTTCTTGAGTATCGCTGCACCGCTGACCGGATTGACCAGGAAGGGGTTCCTTTTCTTTAGACTGTGGCATGCGTGCGGAGTTTTCAGCAGTTGAAGACTCGGTTGACGACTGCACCAAATCTTTCTTTGCTTTGTAGACCGGGCGACCTTGTCGGTTATTGTGGTGTTTCGCGAGTGGGGCTCGATTGTGTACTGATGTAGCATGATAGAGTTATCGCTTATGCATCCCGACGGTTGAAGGAAATATGAGCAGGATTTATCCCACTCATGATCTGGACATGGCCGCGGTGGTCTTGGGTTGGAGATTTGGGGGACACTACCAATATAGTGAGTTATGTCAGATTTTCACGGACCACCAGAGCTTAGTGTACATCTTCCTTCAGAGGGTTTTGATTGTTGAGACAGCGCCGTTGGATGGAGCTTGTGAAGGATTGTGATTATTAGATCCTTCATTTCCCGTGGCAAGGCGATTGTTGTAGCTGATGCTTGCGTCGTAGGCCCGGGGGTTGTTGTTCCAGTTGTGCACAGTTCAGAGACAGTCTTCTGCAGATTTACAGTTCTCGTGCGACAGATGAGTATACTTTTAGTTCGTCTCTACTAAGGGGACAGCTTGGTCATGTCCGCGCTCGTCAACATTTACTAAACCGTTTTCGTGAGGCACAACCAGCCGATGCTCGTTGTCGCAGATTCTTGAGCATGTTCGGCTGGGTAAAGATTCGAAGTTCTTTATTTGTGACCAGGGTTTGCTACATTAGGGACTCGATGGCGTGTACCCGATACTGATGGGTAGAGACGCGGGGTCCTAGAGCAGGCACATCAGTCAGCTTTCTGTGTTCGTCCAAGTGCCACCGAGATGTAACGTGACTTGAGAGTTGGTTACTGGTGGGCACGGATGAAGAGTGAAGTTTCGGATTTCGTTTTGTGGTGCTTGGCTTGTCTGCTAGCTAAGGTTGAGCATTTGGGGCCGGCTGGAAAGTTGCAACCTTTTTACCGTTACAGAGTGGGAATGGGAGCAGATCTCCATAAATTTCGTTGTGGTGTCTATGTAAGTCTACGGTAGCGCCCCGGCCGTCTACAGACGCCAAATGCGGAACAAAAAACTTTTAACTGGCTCTATCGTATACTTTTACCCGGATCTGCCATTATTGCTAAACTAACAAACTGTAAAGAGTGTAGAAAGGTTATACCGAACGATCCGAGTCCTTCGTTCTTTAACCATCATCCCACGCTCCATTGCGGCTACTCCGATCTCGTCGATCTCCGATCTGCTCGTCCAGGTGGCACCACGTCAACGATTCTTTAAACGGGCTCCCGCCTCTGACTCGAGGCAACTCGGTCGTCAAGTTTACTAAAAGAGAAGACCAAGAATGATGTAGAGAATGAATAGATTACTTTGTCTCACTTCGTCCAAAGCCGTGGACGATCGGTAAATGAAGTTGCCATTTTTATCGGGTGATGGAATGAAAGAGGCTATGAAATTTCCATGCACCATAAACCATAGTCTTTTTACCAAAAATGAAATCAATCTCTCTCTCTCTCAAAGGGTGGCCGGCCAATATATATAGAAGGAGGAGAGTGAGTGTAGGAGCAAAGGGGGTGAGTGTAAGCAAAAAGATCTAAAGCAAATATCCTTAAGTAAACAAGAAACATTAAAGCTTAAAGCATGAGTCGTTATACACCTCATCAAGACATTAATGACTCCATTAATGCACTAATGACTCACCAAGCTAAGTCACCCTCTCTAGAACCTTCTAGAAGCATGGCTCACCCTCAACCAAGAAAAGATAAATCCGTCTTTAACCGAATGTTAAAAGGCGGCTGATAGAAAACTGGAAACTGGCAACTTCCAAAAGTGACCTGAAACGACTTTCAGGATAACCCCGTAACTGTATAAATATACCCGCATTTGTATTACGACCGAATACAAATGCAACTGAGACAAAGATATTATATCTACTCAATACAATACTCGAATCCGACTTAAACCAAACCCGACCAGTATCGTCTGTCCGAAAACCGACACGTGCGTAAACGCACGTGAATTTTCCGAACCCTGCCATAAAACCATACGGCCTTTACAACGTTTCGTCCGAACTTGGGAAACTGTCTGTGGGGGACTCTAATGACTCGTCAGTACCCTGGCAGTGGGTTTAACCACAAACCGTCAGCGGCATTAGCAATGCGTAACGGCTGCCCATGGACTGACCTCAAGGGAGGCCGATGAGCGAACTCATCCAGAAACCCTACTGAGCCTAACAGCGACAATGTATATACAGTCCGGTCCGTTCGTCTATGAGTATCGCATATCTGCCTAGGGGGCTAGTAACGCCAGACCCCCAATAGCAGTATAAGTCGTGTCGGAGTATAGCCCAATAACACCCTGAGATACTACTGGAGTACCTACCAGTAAACCTCCTGCCACGGCCGTGGGCTATGTGTAATGGCTCTCCTAGACACAGCACGATCTCGCCCCCAATACCGGGAGAGACGAATCCCCAGCCGATCCGCTCACGTGCCTCCATATGGCTCGGGAGTGTACCCAAAAACTACCTGTTTGCACGACTACTTTGAGACGTAGTAGGGTATAAATCAAAGCACAGTAGGAACTCACACGAGATAAATGACGACCTCAGGTCGATGAACTAACCTGTACACATGTCACCAGGGAACTGCTATCTGACGATATGTATAATACCAACTAGCAGGTTCCCGGTGAGTCCTGTCCGGTGTACTCATAACCCAATGAGCACCTGTATACATCTTTTGTGATCCAACTGACACCAGTGGCTTGTGAGACCGGCCACCGCCCCTCGTCGGGGTCTCGACTGTATACACTAGTCTACTCCGGAGTATCGATGCCCTGACTCGAAACTCCCACGACTAGGGACCACAATTAAGGATATGCGTATAAACTACCCAACTCTCACGTATATGATCGCCATCATACAGTTGGTAGTAAAGCAAGATCCTAAGGGCTCTATCAAAGTGTAACATGTAATCAGTCACCTGAACATGTACACGACTGATAAAGGCAAACCAGATAGCATACTATCATCTTGAGTAAGATTGTCCTACCGGTATAGGTCCTTCGCAATCATTGCAATCACGTACCTGCGATCCAATAATTGACTCTGAGGGCACTATCTCCAACAATCTCCCACTTGCACTCAAGGCTAATTATTGCGATGTCGACTACTCACAGCCCGTGTGAAACCGAACATCCAACTCCTCTACTAATCAGTTTCACAAAGCCCATTTGTAAAACTATTGTGTTCGAGAAATAGCCTCAGTGAGTGGATCCGCCTAGATGTTTCTTTCTATATCTCTCTTAACCTCAAATTCACGAAGAAAGCCATCTCCCGAATTGAGTAATACCTGTCTTAGAATATGTCTGGATATCTGATGGGACCTAGTTCATAAATGAACTCCAAATCCAAACTTCTTAGACTGTATCGATCGCTGAACCTAATCAGTATCGGGCACCATGCCTCCCACAGTATCGTCTTGGACCACCTGTCCATAATACTGTCCCTCTTCGTCAGAGGGAAAAACTATAACTCTGACAATCACTCTGTCAACCATGTCACCTTTGAAGCCTGGAATGATAATCGTCTCCGGAAGGAGGCAGCCGTCATCGAATCCGTAGAACATGTACTTATGTTCTAAAACTGCTTCCTTATGTCTCTCCTGGATTGGATTAATACAAACTTATCACAGCTAGTGCAAAAACAACATCTGGTGTGGTACTTGACACCTCACGATTGAGTCAATTGCCTAAGCAAGTGATCTGCCAATCATGCACAGCCCTCTCCCCTTTAGTCTATACGACATTTTTAGAGAGGGTGACTCCATCACCTGCATGTACACCACCATGCTAGGAATCAACTATTCTAAAAACCATTAGAATATCTGTCAAAGTACCCACATTGGGAAACTACCCAAATCTAGATCTAAAACCATAGATCCAGAAACCAGAATGTCAAATATTATATCCATATCCTGTCTGGAGAAACAACTGTGTGACGACCACAGTACAACCGATCGTAGTATAGGAATTTTACTTCCTATTCTGTATATGTCATCCAAATACCATGACATCACACTCTACTACCTTCTTAACAGATCCATCCCCTAATCTGATTGAAGTCAAACCCATGACTGTCACATCAAAAATAGATGATCTTTCTCCGCTATAACTGCTCTAGTCTATAAATAGACATAAGCTACTTGCCCACTATGCTTCTGCTGCTCCCACTGACTATGACAACCCTCCTACCGGGTCTCATAGCCTGGAACAACAGTAGTGTCAAGTATGGGTAGATAAGAACCTCCCTGTCACCGTCCTTGAGGCTACCGAAGTACCTCTCGGGTGTCTGAGGTTACCCACCGTATCTGCGGAGTGGCTAATGGAATGTCAAACCTGATCGAATATATAGGTCCTATTAAATTTTCCGTAATCGTTCGCGGTTCTGGAATCACTTCCAGTTCTACCATACTCCCACTACTGTTTTCTGAAAAAATCCATTTTACTAAAACTGTGGCGAGTCAAGAACAATATCACTATTGATCTTCCAAATGGTAGAATATCAACCCCCGTCATAGCCAGGGTCAACCCACAAACAGCCATTACAGAAACGAGCCCTGAGTTATCCAGTGTCTGATTTTAAGCATAAGCTGGACAACTCCCCGTACCTTAACATCGTTAAGATATGAACCATTCTATATCCAATATAAAAACTTTGGCACTAATTTAATTGGAACCATATTCAATCATGCAGCTGTCTCCAGTGCATATCATCTTAATGAAAAGAGGCTAATCAGTATTACTCAACTTAGGAATCCATCCAATTATGAGTAACCTGAAAGAGAAACAAGTTTCTCAAAACCATTACTATTATCTGAATACCAATCACAAGAATCTACATCTTCGATCTTTTTGAAGAATCCCGATACTTGTGATACCTGGTTCTCTACTTTATTCTTATACCCACAACTTCTCAAAACTTAGACCTTGTATTTCTACGAAACACTTGTCTAAATACTAGAGAAGTTATAAGTAAACAGAACATAGTACGAGGACCTACCCCTTTGTCCTGATGGACACTTGGACAACATACAATACTCTGTATAAGTCCGCTGAGTTGAGCAACTCAAAACCAGTGCGTCGTAGGTTGAAAACTGTACCCTGGCGATTTCCTCAAATATCACCAATTACAACGAATTCCGATACAATGAGGATGATCACCTAATTCCCAATAACTTACTCCCTCTCATCATCTGTAAAACCATACAGATATGAGAATGAAACTTGGTAAATACATACCCTTGGAGTAAGTATCTAATCGGGAAAACAGTTTTCTTTTAACAATGCACTGAAACATGAAAATGTTTCGTAGGGGTATCCTGGTATTCCTAGCAATGCCTCTTCCATAATCCAATTCATGACTATAACCGTATATTTCTTTGCCTTCTCTCCAAATCCCTTTATTTGTCTTTAGTCGTTACCTTCTGTACACCATTGTTAGGCTAAATGGTTTTCTTCCTTCCCTACCGTTCGGCACCAGCCTATGGTTTGGAAGAAGACTATCCAGTAAGCATAATAGGTGTACCCTCCTAAACCAAGGAGTACTCATATCTAGAGAGAAGGTGATGATAAAAGTCAACTGAATAATACATTATTCTTTTAAAGGTGAAATAGGAGTGGTGATGAAGTACGCGGTTTGGTCGTGAATGATAACAGTCACAATTTACTTTGCCCTCTTTCTAATCCCTTTATTTTGTCTTTACATATTACCTTCTGTACACCCTACTTAGACTAATTGGTTTTCTTCATTCCCTACCTTTCGGCACCTGCCTATGGTTTGGAATAAGACCATCCAATAAGTGTAATAGGTGTACTCTCCTAAACCAAGGAGCCCTTGCAACCTGAGAAAAGGTGATAATAAAAGACAACCGAATAAACCAATTCTATTTCTCCTGAGCCTGGATCCATCCTCGAAGAAGTCCCTTCGAGTTCGTATATAACCATACGATGGATCTATCAAATGGAAGTGGATGTCCGTAGTAATACGGGGTGTTCTGAGAAATGCAAAGGGTAAAAGAAGGAGTGGCAATGACTTATGCAACTCAGACAATCCAAAAGCCAGTATTTTAAGAAGGTTCGGTCAACATGGTCACTGAGTCATAGTCTAAGGTCGGTCAAAGGTCGCTGCCAAAGAGAGAGAGAAAAGAAACACTTTGCGTGCACTCTAACTTAGATCAGAATGGTTATCACTTTATCTAATCCGGAAACCTCCCACTGCCCTGTCAAATTCTCCTCCAAACCTGAAAGAAGAATCAATCGGGATCACCCGAAGAGTAAACCAACTCATCAGTGGGAATCGGGATCCAACTCTCATCGCATGATAACGTGATGGAATGCATCAACGTTACTCATACTCCAGAAGGTATGCGCATACTTGGCAAGTTTCAGTTTCTTTAGAAACTCCCGATATGATTTTTGCCCCATGCTCTTATGACCTTGGCGTTGGTCAAAATATCATAAGTCACATGCCAAGTTCTACCCGTCACTATCTTGTCAATTTGAACCCACCCGCACATGCCCTTGACGTTGGCCAAAATGGCAGAACGACTGTCCCAAACCAACTCATCTATCTATGCAACAATTGAATACCCAGCAGCTACCAAACACTATGCCTTGGCGTTGGTCAAAATACATAGCTTGAATACTACTGAATACCCAAAAGAAGCGACGGAGGGCTACGGCTGGTTTTTGGCGAAAAACCTTTAACGTAGTGAACTTGATATCGCTGAAGGAACCTGATAGCTTTTTAAAATATAGTGGCGAAAATCTTTTGCTAAAGAGGTCACTCCCGGTGAAGGGATCTCGGCTCTTTCCTCGTGGAATGAGGTGCAGGATATTCTACTGAATACTGCGGTGCAAAGCAACATGTAATCGACTATAGTGAAGTTATTACCCTGACGCAAACTTCTGCCCAAGGGGTCAGTCCCGGTGAAGGGATATCGGCCCTTGCCCCGTCGAATGAGGTGCAGGATATTCCACTGAATACCGCTATGCAAAACAAAAGGAAACGTCTTTGTAATAACACTTTTTAAATTTGTTCCAACAACTGCAAACAGGTTTGTTTTCCTTTGCATTGATGAGAATCAACGCAGTCCCATCAATCAATCACACCAGAAAAGAACGAAAATAAAATGTACGTATATGCCATCCGCATTCGTCACTGTGTCCCGTCTTCACCCTTTAGGTTACTTAACTAACGACAGAGCGGGGACTGGACTAGCGCGGGTGTAAAACATATACAACATCTAATAGTATATAAACCAATATACAATAATCGCTCCAGGCGTGATAATATGCAACATTACAGAAAAGTAATAAGCATCACAGAACAATACAGATAATCTGGGATCCCCGAGTTTCACAGAGCCGCTGCTGAAACCCGACGTTCCCCTGTCGTGTGGATAGCCTGTGCAATGAAACCTAGACCCCTACGGGTACGGCAAGTTACCCGCCAAAACCTGAAGCGAGGCAGCCCCTACAGCAAAGTGAATGGACCACCCAGCACTTCACGGAATCCGGTAATCTTGGGCACCCCTCCTTGGGTCAACCTGTACCCTCTACGAGTGCGGCGAATAGTCTGCCAATTCTAGAGTGAGGCCCCTCTGCCTCTTAAAGCCATGAGATGCGGACCCCTTGCCCCCCAGAACCCGGCTATCCGTGCACTCCGTCGTGGGGCAAAACCTAGTACAGTAATGAATAATAGTACAACAGGTACATCGACCGCAACCTGGTCGTGCCCCAAAAGAATATTATACAACAGGCAGTGACGGCAGTCCACAAGTTGGACGCTCGCCCTGCAATATAAAATGTACAAATAAATCCAAACTGCACTACCATTGCACACTGCTATCCACCACGACAAATCCGCAACATCACAGCACAACACAGAACATCAACGTGAATGTCACGTTCGCAAACCCGTCTAAAAGAACTATAGCAATCAGATGCGGTTTACCGATCAAATGACATTCCCGGTCGGAGATATAATGTAAGCACTGTAAACTAACGTGTTTAAATTTCGATCGACTAAATATCACGAAGTGGGCCCCACGAACAACTGGTGAACAGTAACAAAATCTGGGCCCAAAAGATATATACCAAAACCCCCAAATTCCAACAGAGAAGACACTGTGCAAATTTGGTGCACTGATTCAATAGAACGGCCGCGGATGCGCGGCCAAACCATGTGTTTGGCCACGATTCCGCGGCAGTTTGGTGGAATCACGTGCTCAAATTTGGTCGGTGTGCTTCTAAAACCCTGCACAACTTTCTGTGATATGTAGAATAATTTTAGGACTTCATTTAAAATCGACAGAAACTGTGAATGGAGATTTTGCAGTTTTCGATATCCGGTTCGATCGATATTTTAAACGCGTTAGCATAAGTTAGTGAAGCAAAATTGTGAGGCTCTGATACCACAGTAAGTCTACGGTAGCGCCCCGGCCGTCTACAGACACTAAATGCGGAACAAAAAACTTTTAACTGGCGCTATCGTATACTTTAACCCGGATCTGCCATTATTGCTAAACTAACAAACTGTAAAGAGTGTAGAAAGGTTATACCGAACGATCCGAATCCTTCGTTCCTTAACCATCATCCCACGCTCCGTTGCGGCTACTCCGATCTCGTCGATCTCCGATCTGCTCGTCCAGGTGGCACCACGTCAACGATTCTTTAAACGGGCTCCCGCCTCTGACTCGAGGCAACTCGGTCGTTAAGTTTGCTAAAAGTGACGACCAAGAATGATGTAGAGAATGAATAGATTACTTTGTCTCACTTCGTCCAAAGCCGTGGACGATCGGTAAATGAAGTTGACGTTTTTATCGGGTGATGGAATGAAAGAGGCTATGAAATTTCCATGCACCATAAACCATAGTCTTTTTACCAAAAATGAAATCAATCTCTCTCTCTCTCTCAAAGGGTGGCCGGCCAATATATGTAGAAGGAGGAGAGTGAGTGTAGGAGCAAAGGGGGTGAGTGTAAGCAAAAAGATCTAAAGCAAATATCCTCAAGTAAACAAGAAACATTAAAGCTTAAAGCATGAGTCATTATACACCTCATCAAGACATTAATGACTCCATTAATGCATTAATGACTCACCAAGCCAAGTCACCCTCTCTAGAACCTTCTAGAAGCATGACTCACCCTCAACCAAGAAAAGATAAATCCGTCTTTAACCGAATGTTAAAAGACGGTTGATAGAAAACTGAAAACTGGCAACTTCCAAAAGTGATCCTGAAACGACTTTCAGGATAACCCCGTAACTGTATAAATATACCCGCATTTGTATTACAACCGAATACAAATGCAACTGAGACAAAGATATTATATCTACTCAATACAATACTCGAATCCGGCTTAAACCAAAGCCGACCAGTATCGTCTGTCCGAAAACCGACACGTGCGTAAACGCACGTGCATTTTCTGAACCCTGCCATAAAACCATACGGCCTCTATAACGTTTCGCCCGAACTTGGGAAACTGTCTATGGGGGACTCTAATGACTCGTCAGTACCCTGGCAGTGGGTTTAACCACAAACCGTCAGCGGCACTAGCAATGCGTAACGGCTGCCCATGGACTGACCTCAAGGAAGGCCGATGAGCGAACTCATCCGGAAACCCTACTGAGCCTAACAGTGACAATGTATATACAGTCCGGTCCGTTCGTCTATGAGTATCGCATATCTGCCTAGGGGGCTAGTAACGTCAGACCCCCAATAGCAGTATAAGTCGTGTCGGAGTGTAGCCCAATAACACCCTGAGATACTACTGGAGTACCTACCAGTAAATCTCCTGCCACGGCCGTGGGCTATGTGTAATGGCTCTCCTAGACACAGCACGATCTCGCCCCCAATACCGGGAAAGACGAATCCCCTGCCGATCCGCTCACGTGCCTCCATATGGCTCGGGACTGTACCCAAAAACTACCTGTTTGCACGACTCCTTTGAGTCGTGGTAGGGTAGAAATCAAAGCACAGTGGGAACTCACACGAGACAAATGACGACCTCAGGTCGATGAACTAATCTGTACACATGTCACCAGGGAACTGCTATCTGACGATATGTATAATACCAACTAGCAGGTTCCCGGCGAGTCCTGTCCAGTGTACTCATAACCCAATGAGCACCTGTATACATCTTAGGTGATCCAACTGACACCAGTGGCTTGTGAGACTGGCCACCGCCCCTCGTCGGGGTCTCGACTGTATACGCTAGTCTACTCCGGAGTATCGATGCCCTGTCTCGAAACTCCCACGACTAGGGACCACAATTAAGGATATGCGTATAAACTACCCAACTCTCACGTATATGATCGCCATCATACAGTTGGTAGTAAAGCAAGATCCTAAGGGCTCTATCAAAGTGTTACATGTAATCAGTCACCTGAACATGTACACGACTGATAAAGGCAAACCAGATAGCATACTATCATCTTGAGTAAGATTGTCCTACCGGTATAGGTCCTTCGCAATCATTGCAATCACGTACCTGCGAACCAATAATTGACTCTGAGGGCACTATCTCCAACAGTCTACCCAGGTTTGGACAGGGTATGACTCCATTCGGGTGATTGTTGTCCGGTTATGCTCAGTTGTTCTTCGGTAAGTTTGTGCGTTTGCACGGAGATCATGCGTTGTATCCGATAGAAGTACCCAGTTCGCTAGCTGTCATTGGCAGAAGCATCAGGAAGACTTGGGTACTGGTTGAGATTTAGCTCCACTTCTCCATCTGTAGGCCGATGGTCAGACAGAGCGGACTATACAGACTCGGGAGGATATGCTTGTGTGTACGTGCTTATTGTTTGTTAGCAGTTGGGATTGTCACTTTACGTTGATAGGGTTCTCCTACGATAACGGTTATTAGGAGACGTTTAAGACGGCTACTTTCAGGCCTTGTGTGATAGGTTGTGTCGATCGAAAGTCTGTTTTACTGACTCCGCGAGAGCAGGATTTTGGACCCCAGCTAGTCGAGAGGCTTCGAAGAAGATCCAGTAAATTCCGGTCAGGATGAGGGCAGTCCAGTGCCGACAGATGTCTTATGCCGACCGTAGTGGTTGCAGACTTGAGTTCGCAGTGGGAGATCATGTATTCCTACGGATTTTTCCGATGAAATGGCGTGTTGAGTTTTGGGAAGCTTAGTCCCAGATTGTAGGTCCTTTTGAAATCCTTTAGCAAATTAGTACCGTTGCCTATAATTTGGCACTTCCGCCCAGATTTTTGAGTATTCGTCCCGTATTCTTTGTGTGGATGCTTTGCAAATACCTTCATAACCCTTGTCACATGATTTAGCATCAGACCGTTTAGCTTGGACGCGATCTTTTCGTTCACCGGCAGCCGATAGTGTTAGTGGATCGGCAGGTGGAGAAACTTCGGTCTTGGGTCTTGCAATCTGTGGAGGTTTTCTTTGGCGTAGCCGTATAGTGAGGTGATCACTTGGGAGGATACAAGCGAGATATGGATGATTTCCACCCATCTCTTTGAAGCTATGCATAGTGAGAATTTTAATTCGGGGAGGAATTTTCTTTAAGGGGTGGAGATTGTAACACCTTAGAATGCGATTAGTGTTAATTAAGCGATAAGGCGGGTTTTCTGTAAAAAGTTTACCAATTTGGGTTCTTCACATTTTATAACAATTAATTAATATTTTATTATTAATTGTTTTATGTTTGCACACACGTGTTCACGTTAATGTGAGGGTTTGTTTGTGCTAATTTTGTTAGTGATCATGACACTTAAGCTAATCCTAATCCTTGTTTAAACCTTAACCCTAACCCTAGATATTTGTGGGAGATATTTCCTTTGGTTTTTTGGAATGAGAGGAGGCGGCAAGGTGAATCATGGAGAGCATTAATGGTTGCATTAAAGGAGGTGAGGGGGGAAGGTAAAATTAAGGGTTTAGCTTACCTCACACTCACCTCACTCTCTCATTATCATTTCACACTCTCATTCTTCCATCTCTTTCTCATTTCTCTTCACTTCCCTCAACCCTCAACTGAACACTTACCTTCTCATCATAAAACCTTCACTAAACTTCACAAAATCTCACCCGAATCACTTCATAAACCTTGTTTTGCCTCTTGGATGCCTTGGAGCTTGGAAAGCTAGGATCTTTGAGCTTGTGGGCGTAGGTAAGGATCTTTTTTTGTTAAGTAAGTCTTTTATAATGTTGTGTAGCTTGTAAGTTTCAGTTTGGATAGCGTAAAGTTTCGTTTCGTGCAAATATCGTATTTTTAGTGTAGATTTAGGTCTCGGATAATCTGCTATCAAAACAGGTTTTTGTTAGAAAATTTCCCATCACAGTGACCTTGTGTGGTAACCTAGAACCTACCATAAAAACCCGATCCCAATCCCTTTCATGTTGGCCGCTGATTTATTGGTTCTGGCCGCAAATTACGGCCAGAGTGGGGGCTGGGGGGGTTGTATTTTGGTCTGGGGGTCTCTTGGGTTGTGTGTGGTATTGTGGTATGTGCAACTTTTACAAATTGTTTATGTAACAAAATCTTGGTTCACTTTGCTAATTTCTATTTTTTCGATTACGCGCGTTACGTTATCCGATATGGTTCGTGTCTTTGTGTATCTGTTGCTCTTTGGTTAGTTTTGTAGTGTGGCTACGTGTGTTAGCCACTAGACGATCACTTGAGGGTATGTTTGGAGTTGATGCGTCGGTCAAACGTAGTTTGTACGTGTTATTGGTCGATTGCTAATATGAACTTGTTATATTTTTTTTATGATCTTAGGGACGCAGGTGGGGACTTCGAACGCTGCAAAGAAGGGAAAACGAGTGCTTGGCTTTACTTAGCCCAGGATCATCAGTGAGTAGATTTAACATCTATAGGGGAATCGCCCGCATGGCGTTATGCATCAGGGCTATATATAATATGATATTAGTCGCATGTTTATATTGCACATATAGAGATTGTGCATAAAACTTCATTACATATTATTACTTGTTGTGCTTGGATTTGTACCCTTTGGACGCTACACTATTATTGACGGCTCATGTTGCACGAGCACTGATTGTATGCCACTCACACCTTCAATAATTTCCATGACATGCACAACACTTATACATACGTGAGATTGTATTGGTTAGGGACATTGAGACATTGATTCATATTCCATTGAGCATATGACATATAGCATACCTGTATACCTACATGCTTACACATATGCCTTGCCATGACTACATGCTAGCTACCCATATACCTATATGGTATTGTACCATTAGAGATAGGTATATACACTTTTGAGACATAGCTACATGTACATCTTGCAAACATACTTACATGTACACCCGTATACCTTGATATAGCTACACATATACCTAGAGGGTAATACTTCATTACTAATAGGTAGATGCACATATCTTGGTATACCGACAAGGTTATGCATACCCGGCTATAGCTACATGTTCACCTTTATATGATGTTGTGTTTTGTTTTGGAGAAATTAGAAATTGCATGATATATTTTATAACTTGTTGCAGTTAAATAACGGTTTTTCCTTTATATGCTCATATTATTGTTTCATGTTGCATATATTGCATTTCATGGATTTCATATTGATATATGGATTTCATATGATGTTTCTGGATCTTTCAGTCCTGTGTATGTATATCAGTGGTATGGGACGCTGATATATATACATGTATATATATCAGTGGTATGGAAACGCTATTATATATGTACACCTACTATATATATATATCAGTGGTATGTGACACTGTTATATATGTATACCTACAATATATATATCATCATAATGATCTGTACAAGTATTCTTATTGTTTACTAGATACTTGGATGCATCCACTCTGAGATTTGTTATAAACCGATACGGAGATCGTGAGTGTCGATGTTGGGCACTTAAGATTCGAAGGACGTATAAACCGATACGGGGATCGAGAGTGTCGATGTTTGGGACTTATGAATCGAAGGACGTATAAACTGATACGGGGATCGAGAGTGTTGATATTAGGCACTTAAGATTCGAAGGACGTATAAACTGATACGAAGATCGTGAGTGTCGATGTTGAGCACTTAAGATTCGAAGGACGTATAAACCGATACGGGGAACGAGAGTGTTGATATTGGGCACTTAAGATTCGAACGATGTATAAACCGATATGGAGATCGAGAGTGTCGATGTTGGGCACTTAAGATTCGAAGGATGTATAAATCTGTTTTGGATCATAAGTGTCGATGTTGGGCACTTAGGATTCGCTGATTTGGATCATGAGTGTCGGTGTTTGACACTTAGGATTCGCTGAGACTTACAGGATATATTTACCAATATGAAGGCCAATATGAGGGCCGATCTGTGGGCCGCCCTGAGGGCCGATTTGATGATATTTAGGATTTGTATTGTCTTGATGGACACTGGTCCTGCCATGATGAGGATTCCGTGAGGATGACATGTTTTATCCCAAATTCCGAATTTATTTATATGCATTGCTTCATATATTATTAGTACCTGATAGAGTGCCTTTCATGACTGTTGCATATACATATTGCCATATTATTGCTTCATTTATTAGTTGTACCTGCTGGAGTACCTTTCATGACTGTTGTATACATATGGCCATTTATTGCTATTAGCTTGCATGTGATAGATTCGCGCAGTATGTGCATACTTGTGATTACCTGCATATGTTATTTACTATTCACGAGTTGGCAGCTCACACCCGTTGTGCCACAGGTTTGTACAGGCTGTCCCTCAGAGCAGTAAGAAGCAGGGCTATCTTCTTCACATCGTATCATCTTTTGCAGCGGATACCGCTACGGCTGACTCGTTGCAGTTTTCTTATAGGTGGGTTTTACGGTTATCCGATATTGCTCACTATATATTCGTTGTATCTTGTACTCTCTATCCACCATTTTCATGTATTGACTTAGAGACGAGTTGTGAGGACGATATTATATATTATTTATGACTTGGAGATTTTTCATGCTGTTCACTTTATATCCTCTTTTTCTTCGCTACGGCGTCGTATATCTATTATGGTGGTCGTTTTCCGCCTTTGGGCATGGATTTGCTCCCGTTTGGAGATGCTTTACTTATATCTTTTGTTGTACCCTTTTTGGGGGCCTGTTTTACAAAGGAGGTCCTGCCAAATTTTTAAAAGAAATAAATTTGGACTTTAAAGAATTTTGATTGAGATTTCAAAAGTTTTAACAATGTTATTTTCACTTAATACATTTGATGGTTTAGATTGCTGGGTTTTTGGCTTACTTGAATTACGTTACGCCTGGAGACGTTACGTAGTTTAAGGGCTGTCACGTGCTAAATTTTGTGTCGTGACAGCAATGGTACACACTCGCTCAAGGATCTCAAAAGGACCTACAAATCTGGGACTGGGCTTCCCCTTTCTCCCAAATCTCATGACGCCATTCATCAGAGAAATCTGCAGGAATACCTGATCCCCCACTGCGAACTCAAGTCTGCGACGACGACGGTCGGCATAAGACTTCTGTCTACACTGGGCTGCTCTCATCCTGTCCTGAATCAGCTGGATCATCTCCGTAGTCTCCTGAACTAGCTGGGTTCCCAAAACCCTACTTTCACTGAGTTCGGTCCAACAGACTGGCGAGCGACACTTTCTACCATATAAAGCCTCAAAAGGTGCCATCTGAATAGTCTCCTAAAAGTTGTTGTTGTAGGATAACTCAATCAACGGCAAGCGACGATCCCAACTGCCACCAAAATCAATCACGCATGCCCGAAGCATATCCTCTAGAGTTTGTATCGTCCGCTTTGACTGACCGTCGGTCTGCAGATGGAAAGCGGTGCTAAAACTCAACCGGGTACCCAAAGCATCCTGAAGCTTTTGCCAAAGACGGTTAGTAAACTGGGTGCCCTTGTCGGATACAATGCATGTGGGAACGCCGTGCAAACGCACAATCTCATCTATATACAACTGAGCATACTGAGCATAACCGAAAGTGGTCTTCACTGTAAGGAAGTGAGCCACTTTCGTTAACCGGTCCACAACCACCCAAATAAAGTCATACCCCCGAATGGTCCTAGGTAGACCCACAGCAAATTCCATAGAAATCTGCTCCCATCTCCACTCAGGAATGAGTAAAGGTTGCAACTCTTCAGCCGGTCTCTGATGCTCAGCCTTGACTTGCTGACAAGTTAGGCAACTCGACACGATGCCCAAAACATCATGCTTCATCCCTTCCCACCAATAAATGTCTCTCAAGTCACGGTACAACTTAGTAGAACCTGGATGAACGCTAAAGGCTGACTGATGTACCTGCTCTAGGAACTCGCATCTCAGCCCATCAATATCTGGTCCACACAAGCGAGTCCCACAACGTAGCACACCCTGGTCATCGATCAAGAACTCTAAATCTGTACCCTGCCAAACAAGCTCAAGAATCTCAGACAAACGAGCATCACTGGGCTGCGCCACACGGATACGATCAAGTAAAAGTGGACGGGCGCGGACATGAGCAAGCTGTCCCCCAATGGATGTGAACTCAAACTGTACTCTACCATCGCACAAGGTCCGCCAATCTGTAGAAGACTGCCTCTGAACTGCGCTCAACTGGGACAAGCTACCCTCAGGCTTACGACTCAAAGCGTCAACTACCACATTCGCCATGCTCGGCTGATAAAGGATCTCACAATCATAATCCTTCACAATCTCCATCCACCGGCGCTGTCTCAGATTCAGATCCCGTTGGTGGAAGATGTACTTCAAGCTTTTATGGTCTGTGAAAATCTGACATGACTCCCTATACAAGTAGTGTCTCCAAATCATCAACGCAAAGACCACCGCAGCCATCTCAAGATCGTGGGTGGGGTAATTCTGCTCGTGTTTTTTCAGCTTCCTAGAAGCATATGCAATCACTCTATCATGCTGCATCAGTTTAGAACCGAGCCCCAATCGAGACGCATCGCAGTAAACTACAAAGCCACCTGACCCAGAAGGCAAAGATAGAATGGGTGCAGTCGCCAACGGAGTCTTCAACTGCTGAGAACTCTGCTCGCACCCATCAGTCCAAAGAAAAGGAACCCCCTTCCGGGTCAGCCCAGTCAGCGGTGCAGCGATACTCGAAAAATCTTGCACGAAACAGCGGTAATAACAAGCTAAGCCCAAAAAGCTGCGGACTTCTATCACGGATACAGGTCTGGGCCAAAGCTGCACAGCCTCGATCTTCCTCGTGTACACAAGAATACCATCTCCCGTCACCACATGACCCAGGAAGTCAACTCTATCAAGCCAAAATGCGCACTTTGAGAATTTAGCATACAGCTGGTGCTCTCTCAATGTCTGCAAAGAAATCCTCAAGTGCTACTCGTTCACCTCTCGACTCCTAGTGTGGACAAGAATGTCATCAATAAACACAATAATGAATTGGTTGAGGAACGGCCTGAAAATCAGGTCCATCAGATCCATGATCACCGCTGGGGCATTGGTGAGTCTGAACGACATCACTAGAAACTCATAATTCCCGTAGCGTGTACGAAAAGTAGTCTTCGGAATGTTATCATTCCGAACCCGCTACAGATGATAACCCGAACGCAAATTAATCATAGAAAATTGTTTCGCACCCTGGAGCTGATCAAAAAAATCGTCGATACGAGATAAAGGATACCAATTCCGCACCGTCACACGGTTCAATTGACGATAATCAATACACAATCTCAAACAGCCGTCCTTCTTCTTGACAAGCAGCACAGGAGCTCCCCATGGCGAAACACTCGGACGCACAAGTCCCCTATCAAGCAACTGTAGCAATTGATCTTTAAGCTCTCTAAGCTCCACCGGAGCCATCCGGTAAGACGGTATAGAAATAGGCCCCGCGCCAGAAATCAGATCAATGCAAAACTCAATATCGTGCCCGGACAGCAAACCAGATAACTCATCGGGGAAAACGTCGGGAAACACTCGCACGATAGGAACTCGGTCCAATGACCCTACTGTGGCCCCAGTATCACAAATGAAATCCAAGAATCCCCGACATCCCCTCCTCAAAAGTCGATTAGCGCAAAGGGCAGAAATTAAACTATGAGGGGAGGCACCACGGTCCCCGTGCAGATCCCGAACAGACTCACCCGGAAAATTGAAACTGACATTCATTTCACGGCAGTCCACCGATGAAAAACAAGCTTCCAACCTGTCCATGCCAAGGAGAACGTCGAAGTCCAATATATCTGGAAGGATCAAATCGATGGACGACTCTCTATCTCCAATCTGAACGGCACACGACCGATACACGTATCGTGTGACAAAAGAATCGCCAATAGGTGTAATCACGACAAGCGGCTGATCTAGCAAACACGACTCTTGGCCCAAACTCGTCACGAAGTGCGTAGAAACATACGAATGCGTAGATCCCGGATCAAACAAAACATATGCATCAAAAGAACATACAGAAAGAGTACCTGAAACACTTCATTGGACGCCTGCGCATCCTGATGAGTCAAGGCAAACACCCGAGCCTACCCTCGACCGGCGACTGGCTGACCGCCGCCTTTACCACCCCGCCCTTTCGGTACAAAACCACCGCTTCCCTGACCTCTCGGAATATGAGTCTGACGCGGAGCAACAACAGGCACAAGGGGAAATGCCCTCTGCTGTGGAGAAAGTGGTAAGGTAACCTGATGTACAGCTGCCTCACGCTCACGTGGCTCAGTACAATCTTGAACCCGATGACCCAAACTCCCGCCCCGGTAACATCCATATGAAAACTGCTGACTCCACTGGGATTAAGAGCTAAAAATCTTTCCCCATCCCGGACCTCCACTACACCCAGTATCTAAATGGGAACAGTCACGATGTGTAAACGCCTGCCTCTGTGCTTAAACACCAGTACAAACCCTCTTCGGATCCGGAGCAACCGACGTCTCAGAAAGGCTCTCCTCAACCAACAGGGCTGCGTCCACCGCTGCTGCATAGGTGTCGCAATGCTGAATGCTGATAGTGAGGAGCAAATGGGTAAGCAGGCCTCGAACAAACCTCTTGACCTGCATCTCCTCCGTAGCTACCAAATACGGAGCATACATAGACAGCTCGGTAAACAGCACATCATAGTCGGCTACCGTCATACTCTAAGTCTGGCGTAACGACTCAAATATGTGCGCTCGAGCAACCCTGACGCTTAGCGGTAGAAAACACGCAAGAAACACCGTCACGAACTCAGCCCAGGTCATAGGGGAAAGACCTGCAGCTCTGCCCTCACACCACTTCTGGGCCAGACCCTCCAGACGAAAACTCGCGAACTCCTCCCATCTTGCGTTGGAGCATCTAAGCGAATGACATATCCTAGCCATCTGGCCGATAAACGAATGCGGATCCTCGGCTGCATCGGTACCAGTGAAAACCGGCGGCCTCATCCTCATGAACTCTGATAATGATACGGTGATCACCTCCGGAGCTGCAGGTACAACCGCCAGAACTGTAGGCACTAACACAGTCCCCATAACGGGTGGAACAATCGCCTGCCCCTGCGCTCGAATGGCCTTAACTAACGACCCCTTCATCTGGCGCAAATCCTGCATACCAGCCCCTAGCATAGCCATATGGTCTGTCGAAGGTGGAAAAATATGCTCCTGCACAACGGGCGTACCGCCGTGGTCAGTCCTCGTCTCAGACGAGTCAACTCTGACCTCGGCCCTCACGGCTCCTCTCTGTCCCCTCATAGTCTTCTACGGCATAAGGACACAGAAAGGTGTTAATGGGGTTACGCCCCTGGGAAAACGAGGTTTATTTCTTTAAGTAGACCTGCTGCGAGTAAGAGTTACTCCTGGGAGAGTTTTACACATTACAATTAGCCGATCAAGTAGGTGTCTAGAAAGGTGTTAATGGGGTTACGCCCCTGGGAAAACGAGGTTTATTTTAATTAGGTCCATGCAAAAGCACGGGGAACCTCGCTCAAAGTACCGGCACTGGCCTGGCTGAAAGATTGGCTAACTTGTAGGGTGTAACTAATCCCGGCTAGTCTTTCCTTTTATGGTTTGAAGGAAGATTTGAGTAAAACAGTCGGAGCCATCCTGATTAGATAAATTGATAACCAATCTAATCTTGTAAAAGCGCACGCTGAGTGTTTTCTTCTCTCTCTCTCCAGGTTGCGACTATGTCACGCCTTAATCAAGATAATAATACGGATGTATTGACCGAACCCGCTTGTTATATTGCGCTAAGGAAAGTTGGTCCCGCTCCAACTTATAATTGTCATATGGCAGAGCAGGAAATAGGGGATTACCAGAATTCCCGTGCCGCCCAAATGAAGAAAGTGCATGCTGATGCATCATCTTCGGGTGTGTTCATTACCGAGAACTGTTTCTCAGTATTCTTTACATCAGGATCCCGCAAATATAATTTGTTACATGAGCTACAGGAAGGTAGAGAACTGAGAATAGGTGATAAGTTTCATGAGATAGAAACGGTGAAAGTGTTGCAGCCAAGTCTGTTGGTAGTAAACACCCTGTATTAACAAATACAGTGATTCTGAACGAATGTTATTAGATACCGAACCTGATATACAACATCATATCAGTCTTTTTATTAGTAAAGAAGGATATAATTTTGTATTGTTGGATAATGTTTTGAACATTTCCTATATCAAGAGTTGATCGGTTTAGGCACGTTATCTAAAAGCGGTGATGTTCTAAATCAAAATACAGTTCTTAGTATACAGAACACACACAAGAGGAAAGGTTCAGAAATGAACGAATCCTTCTTGAGACATTGTAGACTAGGTCATATCAATACGACCCGACTAGCTAAGTTACATTTAGATGCATATTTAAGTTAGTTTGAATTTACATCTTATGAAACTTGTCGGTCATGTCACAAAGATAAGATGACCATAGCTCTGTTTATTAGAAACAGAGAAAGAGTTAGTGAACTCTTGGGATTGATACATGATGAAGTATGTATGGTCCCCTGTCTACAAATGCCAAGACCGGTTCATTAGACTTCATTACATTCACTGTTTATCTCTCAAGATTTGGACATATGTTCCTATTGAATCACAAGTCCAAATCTTTTGAGATATTCACAGAATATAAGTTAGAAGTAGAGAACCAAAAACGGGTATAACTATTTTGTCTTTTGATGAGATCAAGGAGGAGAATACTTGAGCACGGAAATCCTGGACTATTCTAAAGGAGAATGAGATTCTCTCTCAGCATTACTCCTCCGTAAACACTATAGCACGATGGTATATCGGGGCGGAGCAAATGCACCCTATGTGATATGGTATGCTCTATGATGAGTACTACTGAGTTTCCTATTTTCCTTTTGGGAGTTATGCACTTGTGAAGCTGCATACCTATTGAATAGGGTTCCAATCAAATCAGTTGCCTACCACTTCATATGTGATATGGTATGGTAACAGCTCATCTCTTAAGGAAGTTAAGATTTAGGGTTATCTAGCCTATGTCAAAAGCAAAATCGGGACAGGCTCGAGGCAAAGTCAGTTCTGTGGAAGTTTGTTGGATATCCCAAGCATTCGTAAGGAAATATCTTCTACCAAACTGGGGAACAAAAGATGTTTTGTTTCTCAGCAACCACCTTTGTGAAAGGGAATTTCTTATGAAGAAATTAGTGGTCATGAGGTAGAACTGGAAGGAGTTCCTGCTATACAAACTGCAGCTGATGATTTGGTAAACCCGGAGGATTCAATAGTTTCCAACGAACCTCAGCCTCTCCGCCGATCTGGTAGGGTTCCTCATCCACCTGAGAGATACTTCGGTTTCTCTATGATAGTGGGAGCGAGGATTGCATCATGTGATGATGACCCAACTAGTTTCGAGCAGGCCATCAGGATTGGGACTCTGTAAGAATGGCTGGATGCTTAGTGATCTGAGATGGAATCCTTATACACCAACAAAGTATGGACTTTGGTTACTTTATCTGAAGGGTTAAATCCTCATCAGGAGCAAGTATATCTTGAGAAGATTACTTGGTCTACATGGAAAAGTTGAGACTTTCAAAGCTACGCTTATGTCCATCCAGATCCTACTTGCCATTGCTACATACCATGACTACGATTTCTGACGGTTGGGTGTCATGACAGCTTTTCTAAGTGATGTTTTGGAAGAGAGCGTCTATAAGTACATAGCCATAGGGCTTCGTAGACAGTGGGAGCAGCGGAAACGTGTGCAAGAATTTTTATGTGATAAAGCAGGCATCGCGGAGTTGGAACGTCTGTTTTGATGTGGTAGTCAAAAAGTTTGACTTCATCAAAATGGTAGATGAACCTTGTATATACAAAAAGGTAGTAGAGAGTATAGTGGTGATCCTCGTAGAGTACGTGGATGACATACTCTTGATAGAGAAGGAGTTTCCTATGCTACGCTCGGTCAATCTCCTCTTACCACAAAGATTCTCCATATAGGATGAAGGTGATACCTCCTTAATCTTGGGTTATAGATCTATGGGATAGATCTAATTGGATGTTAGGATTCTCACTAGTTCTAGTGGGATGGTATCAGTGGATCCCGGGGAGAATCACTGGAAAGGTTCCATGGTGATAAGAACCACTGAATGTCTGTCGCAGGCAGTGTCTTTACACTCAGTGGAGGGACGGTATGTTGGAAGAGTTCCAAGTTAGATACCGTGACTTACTAGACGATTAAAGGCAAGATACATCGTTACCAAGGATGCTACCAATGTGGTAGTCTGGATATATTTTAGTTCATGAGATGAACTTCGTTACTGCCATTGTATGACAATGGAGTTGTGCCTGATGCCTAGGAACCCCCGTCCCATCAGAAATCCATATAAAAATCTTAGGCAGTATCATTTGATCATGGAGATGATTGATCTCCAGAGAGATCGAGGTTAGGAGAGTAGATACAGAGGACAACAACGCGGATCCACTCACAAAGGCCTTTTTCCCAATAGTGACTTTTATGGGATGGTTGAGTATGAGATACTTCAACCACAACTAATGGTTGGGTATGTGATACCACAACAGATGGCCCTAGTGCAAGTGGGTGATTGTTAGTTATATGTATGCCCTAGAAGCCATTACTGTACATACGATGTATATTGTAATGGATGCTTGGACATATACAGGGAGGACTTTCTTGCTCGACATGATAGTATGCTATCTGGTTGCTCTTTATCTTAACATGTACTCTGATTGTCTCTATGTTACATGTTGATAAATCCATTAGGATATATACTCGACTACTAGGACTATGATGAGATCATACTAGTGGGGCCACGGTAGTCGACGAGTACATCCTATAACTGTTCCTAGTCGTGAGAGTACCGAGATAGGTCATCGATACTCCAGAGTAGACTAGCGTATGCGCTTCTTGACCCATATGATGGGCGATCGATGATCTTATATCCATTGGTGTTTGACATCAGAGAAGGTATACGGGTGCTCAGTGGAGACTGGGTACACTGGACGGACTCGCCGAGAACTCCCAGATTGTATTATACCTCAAGTCAGATGGCAGTTTTCTGGTGACACTGGTACAGGTTACTCTGTAGACCCGAGATCGTCATAGAGTCTTGTGTGATTCCCACTGTGCTTTGAATTCCATCATACCACATCCAAGAGGGCGTGCAAAAAGGTGGCTTTTGGGTACAGTACCGAATTACATGGAGGCAAGGAGCGATAGGAGGGGTTTCGTCTCTCCCTGTATAGGGAGTTGATGTTGCGCTGTGTTCGATTGGCTATAACTGGAAATCCCTGACCAGGGTTGCTGAGATTTACTGGTAAGTGTTATCAGTAGTTTCTCGAACTGTTATAGACCTCATATCGACATGACATATCAAGCTACTGGGGTCTGACGATTACCACCCCTAGGCGAGATATCCGACATATCAGATGAGGAGACCGGACTGTACGGGAGTGTGACTGATTGGATTCGCAGGAGAATGTACAGGCTTGCTTGTTGATCTTCTGATCGCTCAATACCTGGTTACTGTTACGTTTAGCTGACCGCTTGCAGCTTGTGGGTGGTTGATATGATCATCACCTACTGCCGGCGTATTGACGATTCTTTAGAGTCCTACACAGAGATTTCTTGACTCAGGCAAAATGGAGTAGGAGCACATATATGATATGTGCGGGACCAAGAACAATACGTGTATGTGATACCGTATTAGATTCTCGCGATATGAAATATCGGCCGGGTATATGTGATGTAGCCGGGTCATCGGATCAAGTGTTGATTCGATGAACTGATACAGATTATATTAGTCGGTTATTTGTGAAATAGCCGGATTATCGGATCAAGTTTTGATTCGATAATTTAATGTATAATTATATATTTGATATATTAAATTACATTAACTGATATAAGCTCACTAAAAGATTCTTTTTCTCACTCGGGTAATACATTGATATATATGCGAAATATGTTAATTGTATTATTTAATTTTGTTACAATAAATATTGTATATGTGATATATAATATTGTAACATGATAGGGTTATTAATGCAACATATTTAGTGGAGATTAAAAATGGTTAGGGTTTGATTTGGGTTAATCTTTTCTGGAACCTTCTAGAAGGTTTTGTTTTGTTTTGATCAAAGATTTTGTTTTGATATTTTGTTGATATTTTCCTTAACCCAACCCAAACCCTTTACCATGGTAAACTCTCTACAATGGTTAAGTCTTCTCACTTGAACCATGGTTGCATTTCTAACCTCACAAAAACATTCATTATTCATCACAAAAGAAATAGATCATCTTCTTCCTTCTTCTTCTTTCATGAAAAAGCTTTCTAGCTTTTTATGAGGTGATGAAAAAGAGTGAGATTAAGAAAACAAATGAGAGCTAAATTCCTACATCATCATCCTAATCTATTCTTGCCAATTAGATTAGGGTGTTCACATTATTTAATGAGTGAGAGCTTGTGTTATAGAAACTTCAAGGTAGATCATCTTAGTTATCGAAGATCGGAAGCAAGCTTGCATCTTTCTATTCGTGGAGCCTCTCTAGAGTCCGGAAACTCGATGATCGCAGAGAAGGGACCTCAACACGGAGCTTTAGATGTTAAGGACCGGACTACAAAGGTTGTAATCCCAAACTCTTAGATGTAAAAGTATTTAACATGCTTTGTTTTGCCTAATCTCTAGTTTAAAGATCTTGGTTAGGGTTGTTCGGCACGTCTAAATTTTAAATCGGGCATGGTTGATGCTTTATAGACCCTTGTGAGAGTGCCTAATAACCCTACAGAGAGTTAACTAGGTTCAAAGGGTGTGGGTTGGGTTATGAAATATCTTGCAAAATATCTAAACTAAATATCTTTGCAAGAAACAAAATAAAAGCTTCTGGAAGCTTCTAGAAAAGTTTAACCCAAATCAAACCCTAACCTCGTTTAATCTCCACTAATCATGTTGCATTAGTAATACAACACACTTTCATTATTCTTTTGCAAGGAAAAGCTTACTAGCATTTTCATTACAATTGGTGCTCGTGCAACATGGACTGTCAATAATAGTGCAGTGTACAATAGGTACAGGTTCATGCACAACAAGTAACTATATGCAATGAAGTTCATGCACCATCTCTATATGTGCATATAAACATGCGGCTAATATCATATCATATCTAGCCCTGACACTTAACGCCATACGGGCGATTTTCCCTTAGATGTTAAATCTACTCACCGACAGTCGCGGGCTAGGTAAATCTAATCACCTGCTTCCCCTTCATCGCAGCGTCCGAAGTCCCCGCCTGCGATCCTATTAACTCAAAACACAACCAATGCAAATCTCAGAAATCGATCAATATCACGTACATAATACATTTGACCAATGCACCAACTCCAATCCTACCTACAAGTGTTCGTCTAACGGCTAACGTGTGTGGTGACATGGCAAAACCAGCCCAAGTGCAACAGCTACAGAAGATCACGAACCGTGTCGGATAACGTAACACGCGTACTCGAAACACTAGAATATAGCAAAGTGGTCCCAGATTTCGTGTAACGAACCAAAAAGGTACGGAACGTGACTGGCACTTAAATTACGAATAAGTAAGCCAAAGCCCAGAAATCAAAACCCAAAGAGCAGTAGAGTGAAGGAAAACCAAAATACTTAAAGAAACTTCTGAATAATTAAGTCGCATCAAGTCATTTAAAAGCAACATCACATTTTCCAAATATTTCGGCTGAATCTCCTTTGTAAAAACTGGCCCCAAAAGGGTACAAATCACGAATAAGAATATAACATGAATAAGGCATCCCCAAGCGGGAGCTAGCTCTTCGACGAACCGGACTAAAATCCCACGCAATGTAAATCATCAATGTGCAAAAAAAGAGTAAGCATAAAAGGCAGAAGTAAGCATCATGTCGGCTCAAGTGAGCTCGACCCAGAGAAACAACATAAAAGTCCACAAATCTCACTGTCTCATCTCTAGGTCAATATATATCAATACAAGTAGCAAGTACAGTAGATGGAGTACGCTAGATACAATGAATATACAAGGTGGAAACAAAATAATATCACAACCTACCTACGAGCAAAAGTCTCAAATCCCAGCGAAAGGAGCAAAAGGGAAAAAAGGAGCAAGTGCGTCCGCCGCTACAATGCTGACGGAATGGACCTGCAAAAAGCCTGTGGCACAACGGGGGTGAGTTGCAAACTCGTGAGTAATAAGTAACATCTATAGAGCCTATCGTAAGCATGCACGCAAAGTGTCATAACTCAACAATACTGATATGGCATGATATACTAGCAGATATGTATACAACATGAATCAATTTTACATTACTAATCTGGCAGAATGTACTAGCAGGTATGTATGCAACATGCATCAAGTTCAACCCGTGATCTGAATATGTTGATATAAGAAAATCATTATTTTGATCTTAGGAAACTGTTTTGAAATATCAGTATAAAATCAATAGAATCAAAAGAAATCCTTGTCCAGCAACGACACCTCAAACGACTATCTCAAAATCTCAAGTATCGGTATCACAATATCTCGGGCCCCAGCCGTCTGGCTGGCCCATCTCAAAGTATCAATATCACAATATATCACGACCACGGTCAGTATCCTATGGATATCCGCTGCGCCAACAATCACCGGTAGATAGTCTGCTCCTACCAGGCTCATCGTCTACAACACAAACTTCTTGCCCCGGGGTTCCTTACCGGGCCCACCATGTACCCGAGACGGTTCATCTAACTTCTCAAAACGGGTCTCAAAAACCAATAGAAAACCCATGGTGGACGACACATGTATCATATCACGAGAAAACCACAACTCTCAGTGTTTAAAATAATATCAGGTTTATTAAATCCATGCGGCTTTTCCCCAAAATCTCATAAATCTCAAGTGCTGAAATCCTCAAGAAAATCATCATAAGTGCACATGTCAATTATATGAATGCCTATAGTATCAACAAGTCGAACTGCAATGTATGACTAATAGGCTCGACATGAATGAATGATGTAATGAGATACATGCATATGACTAGTAATCCTACATGTTCATCCTGAGGAATTTAAATGCAGTAGCATAGGTTTAAGCATCATATGTGGTGAAATTCTTCGAGATTTCGGGTTATACATGTTATCTAGTGTTTGTGGCATAGCAATTACCAAGGCGTGTGTGTCCGCAATAATAGTGCTCGTGTTGCATAAAACCATGGTAATGGTGCAAGTGTCCTATAAGATGAGTTCGCACATGTAAGTAAATATATAGAATCGTGAATCCAGCAAGATGATGAACTAGGCGCTATACTCATAGATGCTAGTACCACTAGAAGTTTTTAAACTATGTAAACTATCGGGCGTCTTGCGCCATCCAAACGATTTTCCCCCATAGATGTTACATCTACTCACCCGTGATCTCATGCTACCCGGGTCCAACCACCGCTTTTCCTTTTCGCGCCGCGTCCGACGTCTCCGTGATCGATCCTAGAAACACACAAGCAACACAAATAAGGCTAATATCTTGCCAAAATGCGATATCAAGAACAAAGGAGAAACTCGCGTTTGAAGCTAAACGCGTATGCACTCGATATGCCAAAACGTGTGTAACCTCGCCTGAAACCACCCCGACTCGCTGTGACGCGCAGTGAACAAAGAACCCAACTCACATTACCCATGTATCGCACAAGTTAAAAAGTATTGAAAAAGAGGTTTTAGGTTTCAGATTTTGACTCGAGTGGAAAAAGCAAAAGTTGTATATACCAAAAACCTTAAATATACAGCAGACTCCCAAATCCCAAACCCCGACACCCGACACCACCATCTGGCCGCAAATTGCGGCCAGAACGAATAAAATTATGACCTAAAAGTGGGCTGGGGGTCTCCTGTTCTATGTGTGTGATCTAGGTCTAGTTAGCATGCTCCGGTAAACTCAAATTTTACTTGAAGCACCAGAGTCAAAAGTAGATCTCACAATGGCTAAAAATCTAAACTAAATCGCTAAATAACACTAATTTGAAACAATATAGTATTTTAGTGAAATCTGGTGCAAAACTTGGTCTAGATGGCCTTAATAACACTTAGTTAAACTACTTTAACCATAAAAATCCTAACTTGGCCTAAACTACACTTAACTCACAAAACTAGCACTAAAACCGCACTAATTTCTAAATTAAGCTAAATAACCACATGCTTCGCAAAAAAAGAAGTTGAATTTAATATTATACCTCAATTGGTCCTAAGATGCAAGAAGTAGTAGAAGAAGAAGAAGTAGAAGAAGAAGAAGAAGATGATGATGATGATGATGAGAAGGGGGCGGTGTGTGTGCTGCTGCTGCTGCTGTTGCTGCTGCTGCTGCTTTCTGCGGGTGCTGTTTGTTGCTGCTGCTCCTGCTGCTTGCTGCTACTGCTATGTTTGTGTGTGTGAAAGAATGAAAGGGAGAGAGATGTGATGAGTGAATGAAATGAGAATGAGGGAATGAGTGTGTCACGTCCCGAAAGATAGAACATGACTGGCACTTAAACTACGAAACGTCTCGAGGCGTACGTAATCTAAGTAAGCCGAAAACCTAGAAATCCAAACCAAAAAAAAAATAGTAGAGTGAAGGAAAACCAATTTAAAATAAGTAGTTTTAATAGCATAAGCCGAATTATGCGGTTTTAAAAAAATCAAATATTTCCTAAAAATTTCGGCAGAGTCACCTTTGTAAATACTGGCTCCTAAACGGGATACAACATGAATAATATACGAATTCAATAAAAAGGCATCCCCAAGCGGGAGCTAGCTCTTCGTCAATCGACGGTCACAACCACACAAGCAATATAATATACAACGCCAACGGCGATGATCAAAATTCAAAAGGAAACTCAAAACCACAAGAAAACCGCAGAAATATAACGCGCGACTCTAAGGTCGAAAGAATAACATCACTGGTCTCTATCTCAAAATAAATACATGTTTGGTTGATGGAACTTCTAGATACAACAGAATAATAATATACAAGATATATAATGGGGGTACGATACAAGTAAACCCACCTACTAGCAAATCACCCAAAGGAAACTATGCCCGCAAGCCGTAATGAAACCTGTACGGCAAACCTGCAAGAAACTGGGGCACAACGGGGGTGAGTTGCCAACTCGTGAATAGAAAAACATCTACGCACAGAAATCGCATAAATAACGCAATCTAGGTCAATGATCATAATATATCCTCAATTATATATATAACATGCAACCTATAACAAGGCTAGGGTAAATATCTAACCCGAGTGTAATCTCATATGCCCGTGTCAGTGCCTCAGGTAGCAATATATCATATGAATGAGGTATGAATGCATGAAAACAGAAAACATGTAAATGAAGAACTGTTTTCATAATTTAGTGAGATTTCCTTGTATTTTTAAAATGAGGTATCATAATGAAATCAGCATAAAACAGTGCCTAGCATCGGCACAAAACGTAATCCCAATATCTCGATATCTCTGTATCACAGTCTCTGTACCTCAATATCTCGAAATCTCAATGTCTCGATCACAATATCTAGGGCGCCGTCAGTCCAGACCGGCCCCTACCATCCATCTCAAGACCACGACGGTATCCTCCGGATATCCGACGCGTCGGGTAAAATCACGGTAGGTAGTGCTCCCCTGCCAAGCTCACATCGTCATCATCACGCTCTTCTTACCCCGGGGTACCTTACCGGGTCCACCATGTACCCGAAACGGTTCATCCGTCTCCTCGAATCGGGTCTCGAAATCCATCAGCAAACTCATGGTGGACGACTCATACATCATGGGAAAAACCGCACTTTTTATTTTAAAGGAGAGAAAAGGTTTATTTATGATTTTGCGGTTTTCCTCCAAATCCAGAAAATCTCATGGAAATCCGAATCCAAAACCTCAATAACACGTAAAATAGTGAATATATGCATGAGAATCCATGAATGCGGCATAACAATGAATAACAGTATGCATGAAGTTGCAGGTAATAACTACAATGTCTAAACTAACATATAAGGCAAGTACGCTATGTCAGGCAATAATATTTTCTAAGGTGTACGTGACATGGCAATTACCGATGAAGATGTGTGTGAGCCGGCAAGTAAGTGTACGTGGTACATACGCATCATCGGTAATGGTGCTGGTGTCCTAACAATATGATATCAACATTGCAATAAGAAATTATAACATAAGTTTGCGATGCGAAGCGAACCACAATAATAAGTGGGAGCTGAATACTAGACGCAACTGTAACTAACCTGCATTAATCTAATATAAGTCCTACAAATGGTGCCTTTTGAAATAACACGAATCATGGGGTTTTGAAAATAGGGGCTACGGTGTTTTTATGAAAAGATACGTCTTTTGAAATATCCGTAGGATCCCTTGGGTTGTCTTTTAAAATACCCACGATTCGTTAGTTTTTGAAATAGGTAAGAATCGAATCTAATCTAACAACTAAACTAAACTAAAGTGCTAAGCTAACAAGCTGGACTACAGGAAAGGAAACCGCCTAACGTCTGAGTTGATCAATATACATACCTGTATATATATTAGTCGGTGATCCCGCCTCAATAATATCATATCCGATACCATATCTACAATCAGATATCCCAAGTTAAGAGTGCGGATCAATCATCAAGATATAGCTCGTACGTAAATCCGTCGTACGACATCCCCAAATCTGGGTACGGGTCAATATCATATTCCTCACACCATTCCTCTGGTACCCTCTTTATTCAAGATCATAGTCTAGGGTACTGACCTATGTCTAGTACAATACTAATATCCTCAATATACTCAAGATCTGACTACAGATCGACAATCTCGTACAAACCGATACCGTCAGCACATAGCATCATCAAGGGTATACATCGCCCGATACGGCCTAATATCAATATCCTAGCATATCATGCCTCATATCACGATCACATGTCGACCATTTTATTTATAACACTATTCACCCGTATCGTCGTCCCAAGATCCACTATAACACCAGGGCGTACCTTAAGTACGAATCCTGCCATATCACCGATATCACAACCACAAAACAAATCTCATCGACTCAGCTCAATCCCAAGTATCATCCTCAAATCCGTATGTGAACACATAGTCCCATACCCATGTGATCACATAACTATAAAGAATCCCATGAGCACATATAAAAAGGAATGTACGCAAGTATGTATGTGTGTATGTGTAGTGCAACACTACCCTAGGGTTCGCAACACTAAAATAATCCAACACATCAATATCCATCCTAAACATGGTTATTAATCCCAAATAACATATAATAATTGTTGGTGTGTATACGTATCTGTATACACCACCACGGACTGCGGGGGTGCTATACGCCATCCACTCGACTTCTCCCCGTAGATATAAATCTACTCACCTGGTCCTCGCTCGCCGGTGCCGACGTCGCAACTCGCTTGCTTGTCGTCTCGAAGTCCACATGAGGTACCTACATATCAAAACGCACCATATCGCATTAAAACCCGACTCATGACCAAAACGAAGAACGAATCCCACATAGGTCAAAACCTATGGTTGCTCTCACAAACCAACCCAAAAACCCTCGACGTCGGCGTGGAAACGCCCGACCATCGAGAAAAACCCAAGTACACTCATTTGCACATTAACGAATACTAATTTAAATATAGAATAGGTTAAAATTCACAAAAATCTCAAACTCACTTTAAAAGCTGTTTTTCCGAAAATCTAGCAAGCAAAATTTACCCGTTTTTGTACAAAACATGATATTTTAACAAAACTAATGGCCATAAGGCTCACTAACCATCTTAATTAAGTCATATAAATCATTTCCATAATTTAATTTCACCAAACCATATATGTTCAAAAAAACTAGTTTGCAAAAATACCGATTTTAACTCTTTTTAAAGCAAAATTCACAATTTAACAATTAAGCTTGGTTTTGCATGATCCAAAGTCATTAAACCACTCATTATAATATTAATAATGACATGAAACCATAATTTTATTTTAATCTAAAGCATTTAACAATTTTCCGAAACTCTAGTTAACAAAATAACTTAATTAGGGCCTTTTATAAGTAATGGTTTGGAATTAACAACTAAATTAGCTTTCTATAAAACTTAAGATGTTAATCCAAAACACCAAACAATGCACAATTTATCATAACCCATTTCCACAACAAAACCCTAACTTGAAATCTTTAATCATGCAATTAAACTCATCAAAGCCTAATTAAGCACTTAGTTAATTTAGATTAAAGCAACTAGATAACAAATTTTAACAAAAGCATGAGATTATACCTCCCATGATGAGATCAAGCTCAAGATTTAGCCTCCTAAAATGCCATTTTGATCCCTAGATCCATGCTAGAAAGGCTAATGAGAAATGGGTAGGAGTTGGATTTGGATTTTGGGATTTATTTGATGGGTTTTGAGGCAATTTTTAAGCATTTTGGAAGAGGAATGAGAGGAGAAAAAAGGGGGAGGGGGCTGCTGTTGGAAGGGCCGGCCACAAGCATGTGGGGGAGAGGAGAGAGGGGGTGTGGTGTGAGGTATGGTGAGGGAAAAGTCCAAGTCAACAAAAGGTCAACTCTTTTATCCATTTTCTTTTCTTTTCTTTCATTTCTTTTCTTTTGCAAAACAAGTGGGGACAAGAGAGGGGGCTGCTGAATTCAGCCAAGGGGGAGGGAAAATGGGGGTGTGTGAGTGTGGGTATGGGTGTGGGGTGATGGAAAATGACAAATACAATACCCCAAACATCCATTTACACTAAAAAATAAGCCTTTTTCTTCGATATTTTGTAAACCGTTTTGGCAAACGATTTCGTTTCAAAACCCACAAGATAAAATTTTATTTAATGTATTATGATGCACAAAATTTATTTCAACTCATTCCAATTTGTAATTTTCCCTAATTAAATATATTAGTGACGGCTTAAAATAATATTAAAATAATTATTTTCGGAAAATTTTTCAGAAAATTTGAAATTTCACCAGTGGGTCAATAAACACCAAATACTAGCAATTATATAGCTAGAATATGTATATTTAATTTTTATAATAAGATATTTGTATTTTGACATTTTACAGAAAACCCCCTTATTTTACCGTTTTTTTGAAATTTCACCGAAACGATTTTCAAAACGTTACAATCTTCCCCCCTTAAAGAAATTCGGTCCCCGAATTTAAATTAAAACTCTCCCCAAATACTAAAACATCTAAACCAAAACCATCAAGTCGTTGGGGCTCCGAAATTGTAAATACATAAAACAAATCGTAGCGCAGCGCATGCGCATGAAAAATGAGTATATAACTCAAATCACAACTCCGTCAAGCATCCCGCAATCATCGGAATCATGGGGAAAACATCAATGCCAAATCCAAAGCAAAACCAATATGATATAACTCGAAACTATACATGTAAATATCGAATCTATATATGTAAGTATCTGAAGGAAATGCATGCCAAATCTCTTTAAGTCGCTGTGCACGCGTATAACACTGCACAGTGGCGGACGTCTATCATAAGAAAATAACTATATACATATATACCTTTGTTTGAAATATACGTTCCGCCGTTTTGGAAACAATTTAGAAGGGTCTCCTTGTTTTAAACATTTCGTGTTATATCAGACACGTAGGTAAATACTGAGGCTATAGCTCGCTTTTTAGAAATCCCTTCAATAACTATCAATGCATGCAAAATATATTCAGGTACTGTCCTCTGACTAGTCCTGCTCGGTACGAAAACACATAACAATATCATAAAAACGTACTTCTCTATAAGAGGAAAAAAAAATCAATCCCAAAATACGCATATGAATACTACGTGCGTCTGGTTCGCACGGAAATCAAAATCCAAATATGTGCCATACATATGCACAGAAACAACATCTAAGTGCATCGGGTGTGCACGAAACATCTGTCGTAGGCAACATGTGTGCCTGACAGCAAAATCAGGTGCATCTGACATGCACAAAAAATCTCGATTTAGTGCATCTGGTGTGCACCAAAATCACACTTCAAAATATGCGCCCAACATGCGCGAAAATCAAAATCAGGTGCATCCATCGTGCACGAAATCATGAAATCCAATATCAAGTGCCGAACATGTGCAAAATCAAATCAGGTGCACAAGGTGCACAAAACAAATATCGAACATCACCATCGAAATCAAAGTCCGATGCATCTTAGTGCACAAAAGGCATATCACTGCACTGCAAGCATATATAAACTATACAGAGTGCAGGAACCAAATCGTGTGCGTGCACACGCACAAAATCAACTCAAATGTCTAAAACCGTAAAATCACAAACATGTGAAACCCAAGCACGAAAACGATATCAAGTGCACCCCTGTGCCAAGATCGTAAATCCTCAATCATCAAAATCAAATCATTCGAATAAATCACCTAAAACATCGAAATCAATAATGGCGGAATAGTACCGCTCAAGCGCATCGTCTAAGAATCTCGGGCCAACTGTCGCGGTCACTAGTGGGACGTCTCGTCGATGATCATGAACTCTGGCCTGCTGGTATGCGTAACAATGACCACTCCTGGGTCAAGGTCTTCTCGTAATTCATTCCAGAAAGGTCCTGTCGAGGTCTCTCCCAAATCTCGCATCTGCCGAACTGTCCGGAAGTCATCGTCCCTTACTAGATCTCTTCTCGTTCCTGAACGGCTACATACTCATCGCGACTCCTTCTGGAAGGTATATCCAAGTACCATGCCTCGGCACGCGCATCGCATCTCTGAGGTCGGCGGAGTGGAACGTCATCTCATCTAGATCTGGTACGAACCTCTTACTTCACTTTTCTCTAATGTCGTCTGCTTTGGACTCATCTCGTCGCGGCTGCATGGACTGAGCTCCAACGGCTATCCTCGTATCGGGAGTCTCCGAAGAAATGCATCTTACCACCTAGCATCCGAATTAAGTCGAGCCATCCGATCGAGTCGTCAAAACCTCATAATCCCCCAAGAGCTCAACATCTTGGGTACAGTTTAATAGTATCGAGTACATACCACAGCATCGGTGGTCCAGCCGTAGAAGGGCAAACCCAAGCCTCACTAATGGCACCGCAGAACTGCCGCAAACCTGAAAGTTCAAAGGCTTTCACACGGTCATTAAGTCGAGTTAGGGTTTCATTCTTCTACAGGGTCCATAGAATTGCCTGCATGCCCTTCCGAATACTTTAAACTTGGAATAATAGGTTTCTGACATTCGATCATCTCTGTCGACTCTCAACGTCTCCGCGTGAAGTCGTCTCTTGCTGGAATCAATCTATCTGATGACCTCTCATGGGGTAGGTGAACGAACCACATGTCCTAGTCATTCATCCCCGGGTGACTAGCGACCTTCTATCATCTCTTAGTACAACCTGTACTGCAATAGTTCCAACATATGGGGCGATATCTCGTCGCTCGCAGCAACAACTGGTTCACTCGTCTGCACGCTGAACAGTGCCTCAATCATCGTGAGTAAGCAATACACCAACGGTCATCAAAATCTGGCTGGCCTCTATCATTGGCTCAATTCTCTAGTGTCGATCAGCACATCCGAGTAATCTCATAAAGGCGATCCGCCAAACGCTCGTGGCGCGGAAACACAGTAAAAAGACACATCTCCGCAATCGTGTGTCGCCGGAATTTCGCCCTGGTCAGTCCTCGTTCGTGACGAGCTCGTGCTGACCATAACTCTAGCTGTAGCTCTCCCTGCCCGTAATCGTGGCAGCAAAACCAAACTGGTACCGATGAGGCTAGATTAGGAAGGAATATAATACTGAACAAGGAAATGTACATCCTAAGGCTTCTTAAGTGGAGTGGCGTGTCGTAAATATGCCGCGGAACATACCAACGGTACGTCACTCTACTTTAGTCACCTATTCTATTAACCAAGGGTCATCCTACGCTCCGAAGGTAAAACCTAACGCTCTGATACCAACTTTGTCACGTCCCGAAAGATAGAACATGACCGGCACTTAAACTACGAAACGTCTCGAGGCGTACGTAATCTAAGTAAGCCGAAAACCCAGAAATCCAAACCAAAAAAAAAGTAGTAGAGTGAAGGAAAACCAATTTAAAATAAGTAGTTTTAATAGCATAAGCCGAATTATGCGGTTTTAAAAACATCAAATATTTCCTGAAAATTTTGGCAGAGTCACCTTTGTAAATACTGGCTCCCAAACGGGATACAACATGAATAGTATACGAAATCAATAAAAAGGCATCCCCAAGCGGGAGCTAGCTCTTCGTCAATCGACGGTCACAACCACACAAGCAATATAATATACAACGCCAACGGCGATGATCAAAATTCAAAAGGAAACTCAAAACCACAAGAAAACCGCAGAAATATAACGCGCGACTCTAAGGTCGAAAGAATAACATTACTGGTCTCTATCTCAAAATAAATACATGTTTGGTTGATGGAACTTCTAGATACAACAGAATAATAATATACAAGATATATAATGGGGGTACGATACAAGTAAACCCACCTACTAGCAAATCACCCGAAGGAAACTATGCCCGCAAGCCGTAATGAAACCTGTACGGCAAACCTGCAAGAAACTGGGGCACAACGGGGGTGAGTTGCCAACTCGTGAATAGAAAAACATCTACGCACAGAAATTGCAAAAATAATGCAATCTAGGTCAATGATCATAATATATCCTCAATTATATATATAACATGCAACCTATAACAAGGCTAGGGTAAATATCTAAACCGAGTGTAATCTCATATGCCCGTGTCAGTGCCTCAGGTAGCAATATATCATATGAATGAGGTATGAATGCATGAAAACAGAATACATGTAAATGAAGAACTGTTTTCATAATTTAGTGAGATTTCCTTGTATTTTTAAAATGAGGTATCATAATGAAATCAGCATAAAACAGTGCCTAGCATCGGCACAAAACGTAATCCCAATATCTCGATATCTCTGTATCACAGTCTCTGTACCTCAATATCTCGAAATCTCAATGTCTCGATCACAATATTTAGGGCGCCGTCAGTCCAGACCGGCCCCTACCATCCATCTCAAGACCACGACGGTATCCTCCGGATATCCGACGCGTCGGGTAAAATCACCGGTAGGTAGTGCTCCCCTGCCAGGCTCACATCGTCATCATCACGAGCTTCTTGCCCCGGGGTACCTTACTGGGTCCACCATGTACCCGAAACGGTTCATCCGTCTCCTCGAATCGGGTCTCGAAATCCATCAGCAAACTCATGGTGGACGACTCATACATCATGGGAAAAACCGCACTTTTTATTTTAAAGGAGAGAAAAGGTTTATTTATGTTTTTGCGGTTTTCCTCCAAATCCAGAAAATCTCATGGAAATCCGAATCCAAAACCTGAATAACACGTAAAATAGAATATATGCATGATAATCCATGAATGCGGCATAACAATGAATAACAGTATGCATGAAGTAGCAGGTAATAACTACAATGTCTAAACTAACATATAAGGCAAGTACGCTATGTCAGGCAATAATATTTTCGAAGGTGTACGTGACATGGCAATTACCGATGAAGATGTGTGTGAGCCGGCAAGTAAGTGTACGTGGTACATATGCATCATCGGTAATGGTGCTGGTGTCCTAACAATATGATATCAACATTGCAATAAGAAATTATAGCATAAGTATGCGATGCGAAGCGAACCACAATAATAAGTGGGAGCTGAATACTAGACGCAACTGTAACTAACCTGCATTAATCTAATATAAGTCCTACAAATGGTGCCTTTTGAAATAACACGAATCATGGGGTTTTGAAAATAGGGGCTATGGTGTTTTTATGAAAAGATACGTCTTTTGAAATATCCGTAGGATCCCTTGGGCTGTCTTTTAAAATACCCACGATTCGTTAGTTTTTGAAATAGGTAAGATTCGAATCTAATCTAACAACTAAACTAAACTAAAGGACTAAGCTAACAAGCTGGACTACAGGAAAGGAAACCGCCTAACGTCTGAGTTGATCCATATACATACCTGTATATATATTAGTCGGTGATCCCGCCTCAATAATATCATATCCGATACCATATCTACAATCAGACATCCCAAGTTAAGAGTGCGGATCAATCATCAAGATATAGCTCGTACGTAAATCCGTCGTACGGCATCCCCAAATCTGGGTACGGGTCAATATCATATTCCTCACACCATTCCTCTGGTACCCTCTTTATTCAAGATCATAGTCTAGGGTACTGACCTATGTCTAGTACAATACTAATATCCTCAATATACTCATGATCTGACTACAGATCGACAATCTCGTACAAACCGATACCGTCAGCACATAGCATCATCAAGGGTATACATCGCCCGATACGGCCTAATATCAATATCCTAGCATATCATGCCTCATATCACGATCACATGTCGACCATTTTATTTATAACACTATTCACCCGTATCGCCGTCCCAAGATCCACTATAACACCAGGGTGTACCTTAAGTACGAATCCTGCCATATCACCGATATCACAACCACAAAACAAATCTCATCGACTCAGCTCAATCCCAAGTATCATCCTCAAATCCGTATGTGAACACATAGTCCCATACCCATGTGATCACATAACTATAAAGAATCCCATGAGCACATATAAAAAGGAATGTACGCAAGTATGTATGTGTGTATGTGTAGTGCAACACTACCCTAGGGTTCGCAACACTAAAATAATCCAACACATCAATATCCATCCTAAACATGGTTATTAATCCCAAATAACATATAATAATTGTTGGTGTGTATACGCATCTGTATACACCACCACGGACTGCGGGGGTGCTATACGCCATCCACCCGACTTCTCCCCGTAGATATAAATCTACTCACTTGGTCCTCGCTCGCCGGTGCCAACGTCGCCACGCGCTTGCTTGTCGTCTCGAAGTCCACATGAGGTACCTACATATCAAAACGCACCATATCGCATTAAAACCCAACTCATGACCAAAACGAGGCACGAATCCCACATAGGTCAAAACCTATGGTTGCTCTCACAAACCAACCCAAAAACCCTCGACGTCGGCGTGCAAACGCCCGACCATCGAGAAAAACCCAAGTACACTCATTTGCACATTCACGAATACTAATTTAAATATAGAATAGGTTAAAATTCACAAAAACCTCAAACTCACTTTAAAAGCTATTTTTCCGAAAATCTACTAAGCAAAATTTACCCGTTTTTGTACAAAACATGATATTTTAACAAAACTAATGGCCATAAGGCTCACTAACCATCTTAATTAAGTCATATAAATCATTTCCATAATTTAATTTCACCAAACCATATATGTTCAAAAAAACTAGTTTGCAAAAATACCGATTTTAACTCTTTTTAAAGCAAAATTCACAATTTAACAATTAAGCTTGGTTTTGCATGATCCAAAGTCATTAAACCACTCATTATAATATTAATAATGACATGAAACCATAATTATATTTTAATCTAAAGCATTTAACAATTTTCCGAAACTCTAGTTAGCAAAATAACTTAATTAGGGCATTTTATAAGTAATGGTTTGGACTTAACAACTAAATTAGCTTTCTATAAAACTTAAGATGTTAATCCACAACACCAAACCATGCACAATTTATCATAACCCATTTCCACAACAAAACCCTAACTTGAAATCTTTAATCATGCAATTAAACTCATCAAAACCTAATTAAGCACTTAGTTAATTTAGATTAAAGCAACTAGATAACAAATTTTAACAAAAGCATGAGATTATACCTCCCATGATGAGATCAAGCTCAAGATCTAGCCTCCTAAAATGCCATTTTGATCCCTAGATCCATGCTAGAAAGGCTAATGAGAAATGGGTAGGAGTTGGATTTGGATTTTGGGATTTATTTGATGGGTTTTAAGGCAATTTTTAAGCATTTTGGAAGAGGAATGAGAAGAGAAAAAAGGGGGAGGGGGCTGCTGTTGGAAGGGCCGGCCACAAGCATATGGGGGAGAGGAGAGAGGGGGTGTGGTGTGAGGTATGGTGAGGGAAAAGTCCAAGTCAACAAAAGGTCAACTCTTTTATCCATTTTCTTTTCTTTTCTTTCATTTCTTTTCTTTTGCAAAACAAGTGGGGACAAGAGAGGGGGCTGCTGAATTCAGCCAAGGGGGAGGGAAAATAGGGGTGTGTGAGTGTGGGTATGGGTGTGGGGTGATGGAAAATGACAAATACAATACCCCAAACATCCATTTACACTAAAAAATAAGCTTTTTTCTTCGATATTTTCTAAACCGTTTTGGCAAAAGATTTCGTTTCAAAACCCACATGATAAAATTTTATTTAATGTATTATGATGCACAAAATTTATTTCAACTCATTCCAATTTGTAATTTTTCCTAATTAAATATATTAGTGACGGCTTAAAATAATATTAAAATAATTATTTTCGGAAAATTTTTCAGAAAATTTGAAATTTCACCAGTGGGTCAATAAACATCAAATACTAGCAATTACATAGCTAGAATATGTATATTTAATTTTTATAATAAGATATTTGTATTTTGACTTTTTACAGAAAACCCCCTTATTTTACCGTTTTTTTGAAATTTCACCGAAACGATTTTCAAAACGTTATAGAGTGGGAGTGTGAGGGTGTTAGAGATTGAGGGTTTGGAAACTAGGGTGAGGTTAGTGGAGCCATGCCTTATGCCATCATTCTCTCTCTCTCTCCTCACTCAAGTTAACTCCTAAAACAAAACTAATTATATTTAAAAAAAACTAATACACTTAATTAACTTCACATTAACCTAATGAAATGGGTTAGCCAAACATGGCTATCTAAACATGGTTTAATCCTAAACTTAACCCTAGTTAACATGCACATATGTGTGCAGTCCAAATTAAATTCTAATAAATTATTCATAAATTCTGATAAAATTTTTGAAACCGTTTTGGTAAACTTTTTACTAAAACCCCCATAATAATGCATAACTAAGCACTAATCACATTCTAAGGTGCTATAATCTTTCCACCTTAAAGAAAATTCGTCCCCCAATTTACAATATAGCTATGCGTACCTTCAAAGAGATGAGGGAATTTCTTCTGCATCTCGCCTTCGGCCTCCCAAGTGATCTCTTCACCATTCGGGCAGCGCCAAAGTACCTTCACAGATAGCAAGACCTTTGATCGAAGTTTCTTCACCTGCCGATCCAATATCACTACTGGCTGCTCGGTGAATGTAAGATCGCTCTCTAGCTGAACGGTCTGATGCTGAATCATATGAGAAAGGTTATGAAGATATCTGCGAAGCATCGTCACGTGGAATACGGGGTGAACATCCGGAAAGCTTGGTGGAAGAGCTAAACGATATGCAAATGCACCGACAGGCTCGAAGATCTCGAAGGGACCCACAAATCTGGTACTAAGCTTTCCTTTTCGTCCAAATCTCATCACGCCCTCCATCGGAGAGACCCTCAGAAAAATGTGATCGCCAACTACGAAATCTAATCTGCGACTGCGTCTGTCCACATACGATTTCTTCCTGCTCTGAGCCGCTCTCATCCGATCATGAATCAACTGTACTTTCTCGGTCATCTCCTGCACGATCTGCGGCCCCAAAATACTGCTCTTGCTGAGCTCGGTCAAACAGACGGGCGATCTACATCTTCTCCCATACAAGGCCTCGAAAGGTGCCATCTGAGTAGTATCCTGGAACTATTGTTGTAGGAGAACTCCACAAAGGGTAAATGATGATCCCAACAACAACCAAAGTCTAAAACGCACGCTCGGAGCATGTCCTCGAGAGTCTGAATAGTGCGCTCTGACTGGCCGTCGGTCTGCGGATGAAATGCTGTGTTGAAACTCAAACGGTTGCCCAACGCCTCCTAAAGTCTCTGCCATAGTTGGTTTGTAAACTGGGTGCCTCGGTCTGACACGGTACATGTCGGGACGCCATGCAACCGTACGATCTCGTCGATGTAAATCTAGGAATACTGAGCAAATCCAAAAGTGGTCTTCATTGGAAGAAAGTGAGCCGCTTTGTCAATCGATCCACGATCACCCAAATAGAGTTGTACCCTCGACTGGTCCTGGGTAGACCAACAACGAAGTCCATAGAAATCTGCTCCCATTTCCACTCTGGAATGGACAAAGGCTGCAACTCTTCAGCGGGCCTCTGGTGCTCGGCCTTGGCTTGCTGACAAGTCAGGCATCTCGACACGAAGTCTGTGACGTCCCTTTTCATTCCGTCCTACCAATAAACATCTCTCAGATCGCGGTACATCTTGGTCGAACCTGGATGAACGCTAAATATCGATCTATGCGCCTCCTTAAGAATCTCACGCCGCAGTCCCTCAGATTCTGGAACTTGCAATTTAGTCCCAAAGCGCAGTACTCCCTGATCATCGATCACGAACTCGGAAACTCTGCCCTGCCTAATCTGCTCCATGAACTCTAAAAGACGGCCATCACTGGGCTATGCCTGGCGAATACGGTCAAGCAACTGCGGACGTGCATGAATATGCACAAGCAGTCCCCCGGTCGGAGTGAACTCGAACTCCACTCGGCTGTCGCATAAAATCTTCCAATCTGCCGACGACTGCTTCTACACGGTGCTCAAACAAGATAGATTACCTCCGGGCCTCCTACTCAAAGCGTCCGCCACAACGTTCGCCTTGCCCAGATGATAAATGATCTCGCAATCGTAGTCCTTCACTAGCTCCATCCAACGGCGCCGTCTCAGATTTAGGTCTCGCTGTTGAAATATGTACTTCAAGCTCTTGTGGTCCGTGAATATCTGGCACGACTCGCCGTATAGGAAATGTCTCCAGATCTTGAGTGCAAACACCACTGCAGCCATCTCTAAATCATGCGTAAGATAGTTCTGTTCATGTGTCTTCAGCTGCCGAGAAGCATACGCGATAACTCTGTCGTGCTGCATCAACACGCAACCTAGTCCCACTCGCGAAGTGTCGCAATAAACCACAAATCCGCCCAATCTCGAAGGCAATGAAAACACCGGTGCAGTAGTCAGACGAGTCTTCAACTGCTGGAAGCTATGCTCGCACGCCTCGGTCCAATCAAAAAGAACTCCCTTCCGGGTCATCCCGGTCAACGGTGCAGCAATACAGGAGAAGTCATAAAAAAATCTTCGATAGTAGCAAGCCAGGCCTAGGAAGTTGCAGATCTCTGTAACTGATGCTGGTCTGGGCCAATGCTGAACGGCCTCGATCTTCTTCGGGTCCACACATATGCCATCACTCGTAACCACGTGACCCAAGAAATCAACGCTGTCAAGCCGAAACGCGCACTTGAAGAATTCGCGAATAGCTGGTGCTCCCTCAAAGTCTGCAAGGTGATCCGTAAATGCTGCTCATACTCTTCTCGGCTCCGGGAGTACACCAAAATGCCGTCAATAAACACGATGATGAACAGATCTAGATACAGCCTGAAAATGTGGTTCATCAAGTCTGTAAACGCGGCTGGCGCATTGGTGAGTCCGAATGACATCACAAAAAACTCATAGTGCCCGTAACGTGTGCGAAAAGCCATCCTCGGGATATCCTCCTGCCGCCCCTGCAACTGGTGGTAACCCGATCGCAATTCTATCCTCGAAAAGTATCCCGCACCCTGAAGCTGGTCGAACAAATCATCGATACGTGGTAAGGGATATCTGTTCCGTACGGTAACCCTATTCAGCTGGTGGTAATCAATGCACAAGCGCAAACTGCCATCTTTTTTCTTGACGAACCGGATTGGAGCACCCCATAGAGATACGCTAGGTCGGATAAGTCCTTTATCTAACAAATCCTGCAACTGATTCTTCAGCTCCCTATGCTCCACCGGGGCCATCCGATAAGGCGGTATGGAAATAGGCCCCGTGCCGGGAATCAAGTCAATGCAGAAAGCAACATCGCACTCAGGCGGTAGTCCAGGCAACTCGTCAGGGAAGACATCAGGAAACTCACACACAATCGGGATGGGTCCAATGCGACCTCTGCAGCTCAAGTATCATAAACAGAAGCTAAGAATCCCTGACGTCCTTTCCGCAAGAGCTGACCGGCGCGAAGAGACGAAATCAAGCTGGCTAGGGTGACGCTGCGGTCTCCCTGAATAACAAGGACTGGCTCTCCCGGAAAAATAAATCTGACTGCCTTCTCACGGTGTTCTACAGATGCATAACAAGTGGCTAGCCAGTCCATGCCCAGAAGAACATCAAAGTCCAACACATAGAGGAGGATCAAATCAACCGATGAATCCCTCTCCCCGATACGAACGGAGCACAATCGAAACACAAAACGAGCGACAAACAACTCGTCTACCGGAGTAATAACAACAAGCGGATGATCTGAAGACGATGTGTCACGGCCCAACATCGGTGCAAAGTGTGTAGATACATACGAATGTATGGAACCTGGGTCGAATAATACTCGCGCGTCGAAAGAACATACTGGAAAGGTACCTGTCACAACGGCATTGGATGCCTGCGCATCCTGCGGAGTCAAAGCGAATTCTCGGGCCTGTCCCCCACCAATAGCTGGCTGTACTCTGCCTCGGCCTCTGCCTCCTCTTCCACTCTGAACAGGACCGCCGTGTCCACGGCCTCTGGGGTGTCTAACTGACGTGGAGCATCACCGGGGCTAGGATGTAGAGCCCTCTAAGGAGGTAGGGTAGGTGGTAAAGTCACGTGTGGAACTGTCACTTCTCCCTATCGTCTCACCATAAAGTCTCTGATATGTTGGTACGGACTCACGGACCAAAAACATCCTGGCGACGCCTGCTGGCCCTGCGGATAAGAACCAAATAGCCGACCACGTCTGACACCTCTGCCGCTACCATCTCTCGGAATGAATCTATCACGATGCCTCTGAGCTGGCTTATCGATACGAATCCTTTTCGGCCCAGAAACGACTGAAGTCCCTGAAATGCATGCGTCCACCCATAAGGCCGTGTCCATAGCAGCTGCATAAGTGTCGAAGTGCTGGGCACCTATGGCAAGGAATAACTGGGTGTCAAGTCCCTGCATAAACCACTTTATCCTCTTCTCTTTGGTGTCTACCAAGTACGGAGCATATCGGGACAACTGAGTAAACTGGACATCATATTCAGACACTGTCATCCCTGGAGTCTTGCACAAAGCCTTAAAACTACGAGTTCTAGCATCATGAACGCTTTCTAGAAGGAAACGGGCTAGAAATACTGCTGTGAACTCATCCTAAGTCATAGGAGGTAGACGTGCAACTCGACCTATCTCGACTGACTCACACCACGTCTGTGTAAGGCCCTCTAAACAGAAACTCATAAGCTCCACCCATCTATCGTCGGAACATCTGAGTGAACGGCAAATCCTAGCTAATCTGTCGAGGAATGTCTGCGAATCCTCCGCTGCATCTATGCCGGTAAAGACTGGGGGTCTCAGCCTCATTAAATCCTGTAGTGATACTGGAATAGCCACGGTAATAGTACGAGCAACTGTCTGGGCAGCTGGTACAATCGTAGTCTGTGCTGTGCTAGGTACGTCCTCCGATCTCGGTGCACGACTGGCCTCGACTATGGATCCCACCATCTATCGTAACTCCTGCATACCTCCCACCATCTATCGTTGTTCCTGCATACCAGACTCTAGCATATCCATGCATCCTGGGAAAGGCGGATCAGTCTGCCACTGAGCGGTAGGTACACCGTCCTGCTCAGTCTTCGTCTCGGACGAGCCTGCACGGATCTTATCTCGGGCGGCAGCCCTCTGCGCTCTCGTAGCCTTCGGCGGCATAGTTGCTGGTACAGCAAATAGGATAATAAGAACAATGTAATAAAATCATAGTATACACGGAATTGAAGAAGGAATTTCAAGCAAGTATATCCTAAACTCACCTAGGCGGAGTACCGTATCGCAAGTATGCCACGGACATACACATGCTACGTTACCCTGTATAAGTCACTTACTTCATCCACCAGGGGTCAACCTATACTCCGAAAGGTAAAACCTATCGCTCTAATACCGACTTTGTCACGACCCAAAAAGATACGGAACATGACTGGTACTTAAATTACGAAACGTCTCGAGGCGTACATAATCTAAGTAAGCCAAAGCACAGAAATCAAAACCCAAAGAGCGGTAGAGTGAAAGAAAACCTAAATACTTAAAGAAACTTCCAAATAATTAAGTCGCATCAAGTCTTTTAAAAGTAACATCACATTTTCCAAAATTTTTGGCAGAATCTCCTTTGTAAAAACTAGCCCCAAAACGGGTACAAATCACGAATAAATATATAACATGAATAAGGCATCCCCAAGCGAGAGCTAGCTCTTCGCCGAAGCGGATTCAAATCCCACGCGATGTAAATCATCAATGTGCAAAAAAAGAGTAAGCATAAATGGCACAAGTAAGCATCATGTCGGCTCAAGTGAGCTCGACCCAGAGAAACAACATAAAAGTCCACAAATCTCACTTTCTCGTCTCTAGGTCAATATATAAAAATACAAGTAGCAAGTACAGTAGATGGAGTATACTAGATACAATGAATATACCAGGTGGAAAAAAAATAATATCACAACCAACCTACGAGCTAAAGTCTCAAATCCTAAAGAAAGGAGCAAAAGGGACAAAAGGAGCAAGTGCGTACGCCGCTAAAGTGCGTACGCCGCTACAGTGCTGACGGAACAGACCTGCAAAAAGGCTGTGGCACAACGAGGGTGAGTTGCCAACTCGTGAATAATAAGTAACATCTATAGAGCCTATCGTATCCATGCACGCAAAGTGTCATAACTCAACAATACTGATTTGGCATGATATACTAGCAGATATGTATGCAACATGAATCAATTTTACAATATTATTCCGACATGATGTACTAGTAGGTATGTATGCAACATGCATCAAGTTCAACCCGTGATCTGAATATGTTGATATAAAAATATCATTATTTTCATCTTAGGAAACTCTTTTGAAATATGAGCATAATATCAATAGAATCAACAGAAATCTATGTCCAGCATCGACACCTCAAACAACTATCTCAAAATCTAAATTATCGGTATCACAATATCTCGGGCCCCAGCCGTCCGGCTGGCCCATCTCAAAGTATCAATATCACAATATCTCATGACAACGGTCAGTATCCTATGGATATCCGCCGTGCCAACAATCACTGGTAGGTAGTCTGCCCCTTCCAGGCTCATTGTCTACAACTCGAACTTCTTGCCTCGGGGTACCTTACCGGGCCCACCATGTACCCGAGACGGTTCATCCAACTCCTCGAAACGGGTCTCGAAAACCAACAGAAAACCCATGGTGGACGACACATGTAACATATCAGGAGAAAAAACGCAACTCTCAATGTTTAAAATAATATCAGGTTTATTAAATCCTTGCGGCTTTTCCCCAAAATCTCATAAATCTCAAGTGCTGAAATCCTCTAGAAAATCATCATAAGTGCACATGTCAATGATAATGAATGCCTATAGTATCAAAAAGTCGAACTGCAATGTATGACTAATAGGCTAGACATAAACGAATGATGTAATGAGGTACATGCATATGACTAGCAATCCTACATGTTCATCCTGAGGAATTTAAATGCATTAGCACAGGTTTAAGCATCATATGTGGAGAAATTGTTCTATATTTCGAGTTATACATGTTATCTAGTGTTTGTGGCATAGCAATTACCAAGGCGTGTGTGTGTCCGCATGAATAGTGCCCGTGCTGCATAAAACCATGGTAATGGTGCAAGTGTCCTATAAGATGAGTTCGCACATGTATGTAAATATGTAGGATCGTGAATGGAGCAAGATAATGAACTAGGCGCTATACTCATAGATGCTAGTACCACTAGAAGTTTTTAAACTATTTAAACTATCGGGCGTCTTGCGTCATCCAAACGATTTTCCCCCGTAGATGCTACTTCTACTCACCCGTGATCTCGTGCTAGCCGGATCCAACAACCGCTTTTCCCTTTCGCGCCGCGTCCGACGTCTTCGCGATCGATTCTAGAAACACACAAGCAATATACATAAGACTAATATCCTGCCAATATGCGATATCAAGAACAAAGGAGAAACTCGTGTTGGAAGCTAAACGCGTATGCACTCGATATGCAAAAACATGTGTAACCTCGCCTGAAACCATCCCGACTCGCTGTGACGCGCAGTGAACAACGAACCCAACTCACATAACGCATATATCGCACAAATTAAAAAGTATTGAAAAATAGGTTTTAGGTTCCAGAATTTGACTCGAGTGGAAAAAGCAAAAGTTGTATATACCAAAAACCTTAAATATACAGCAGACCCCCACAGCCCAAACCCCAACACCTTACACCACCATCTAGCTGTAAATTGCGGCAAAAACGAATAAAATTGCGGCCTACAAGTGAGCTAGGGGTCTCGTGTTTTGTGTGTGTGATCTAGGTCTGGTGAGCCTGCTCCAATAAACTCAAATTTTACCTGAAGCACCAGGGTCAAAAGCAGATCTCAAAATGGCTAAAAATCTAAACTAAAACCCTAAATAACACTAATTTGAAACAATATGGTATTTTAGTGAAATTTGGTGCAAAACATAGTTTAGATGGCCTTAATAACACTTACTTAAGATACTTTAGCCATAAAAATCCTAACGTGGCCTAAACTCCACTTAACTCACAAAACTAGCACTAAAACCACACTAATTACTAAATTAAGCTAAATAACGACATGCTTAGCAAAAAAAGAAGTTGAGTTTAATATTATACCTTAATTGTTCCTAGGATGCAAAAAGAAGAAGAAGAAGAAGAAGAGAAGGGGTGGGGTGTGTGCTGCTGCTGCTGCTATTGCTTGCTGTTGCTGCTGCTTGCTGGTGATGCTGCTTGCTGCTGCTGCTGCTATGTGTGTGTGTGTGAAAGAATGAGAGGGAGAGAGATGTGATGAGTGAAAGAAATTAGAGTGAGGGAATGAGTGGGAGTGTGAGGATGTTAGAGAGTGAGGGTTCGGAAATGATGGTGAGGTTAGTGGAGCCATGCCTCATGCCATCATTCCCTCTCTCTCTCCTCACTCAAGTCACTCCCAAAACAAAACTAATTATATTTAAAAAAAACTAATACACTTAATTAACTTCACATTAACCTAATGAAATGGGTTAGCCCACCATGACTATCTAAACATGGTTTAACCCCTAACATAGCCCTAGTTAACATGCACATGTGTGTGCAGTCCAAATTAAATTCTAATAAAATATTCATAAATTCTGATAAAATATTTTCAAACCGTTTTGGTAAACTTTTTACTAAAAACCCCACATTAAAGCATAACTAACCACTAATCACATTCTAAGGTGCTACAATTTGATACACAAACAATTGGTGAAAGTTGCAAGTACCACGAGACCACAAACAATCCTAGAGACCCTACGACAAAGACTCAACTCCCCAGCCCCCACTCCGGCCGCAATTTGTGGCCAGAACCATTAAATTTGCGGCCCAAAATTGAAGGGGTGGTCTCAGGTTTTTATGGTGGGTTCTATACCTCAACACTATGTCTTTGTGATGGGAACTTTTCCAACAAACACCTGGTTCTATACCAGATCACAGAGACACAGAGTTGACACTAAAAATACGATATTTTGCACAAAATGTTACCTTTAGTGTTCCAATCCATAACAACAAGGCAACACAACGATATAACTACTAAATATTAGTTTATGGTCATTACCTACCCACTCTTGCTCAAAAATCAAAGCTTTCTAACCTCCTAGGCAACCAAGTGGCTAATTCAAGACATTTGAAGTGTTTTCCATGGATTTTTCTGAATTTTTTAAAGGTTTTTGTGATGAGTGAGTGATGGTTCAGTTTGAGGTTGAGGGAAATGAACAATAATTGAGAGTGGGAGAAAATGAGAGAGTGAGAAAGATTAATTGGTGAGAGGTGAGTGTAGGCTGAACCTTTTCCCTTATACTCACTCTCCTCCCCCCACCTCATTAATGCACCTTTAATACCCCATGCCTCACTAGCCGCCTCTCTCAATCCAAATAAGATATTTTTCATACACCAAAATTTCTTGGCAAGGTTAAGGCAAGGTTAATTAGGACATGGGTTGCTTAAGGTGTCATGGTCACCTAACTAAATTAACACTAACTAACCCTCACATTAAGGTGCACGTGTCTGTGCAAGACATATTAAATAACAATAAAATAATAATTAGTTGATATAAAATGTGAGAAACCTGATTTGGTAAAATTTTCATTAAAAACCCGCATTAACGCTTAATTAACACTAATCGCAATCCAAGGTGTTACTATTTTGCACACGCGCTTGTCTAGCCCCTGCTCTGCCGGTAGTTAAATAACTTAACAGTGCATGACGGGGCCCTGTGGCAAATCCGGATGGCATAAACGTATGTTCTATTTTTGTTTCATTTTTCTGTAATGTTTAGGAAACATTATTTGATGGGAATTCATTAATGAGATTAATGAAAAGAAAGAAACCTAAAGATATTGTAGAATCAAATTTTCAAAAAGGATAGCTCTAGTTTTTTCTTTGCATAGTGGTATTCCTTGATGAATATCCAGCACCTCATTCGATGAGGAAAGAGCAGAGATCCCTTCACCGGGAGTGACCTCTTTAGCGAAACTCGAAAATGCTACAACCCACTCGGTTTTGTCTTTTGATTGCTTCTCTATTCTTGCTTTGCATAGTGATGTTCATGAATATCCTGCACTTCATTCGATGAGGAAAGAGCCGAGATCCCTTCACCGGGAGTGATCTCTTTAGCAAAACTAGCAAAAGCATCAAAAACACTCTTTTTCTAAATCAATAGATCCTACAACGATATCAAGTTCATTACGCTCACGGTTTTCTTAAAAACCTGTGTAGCCTTCCGTCATTTCAGATAAGTGCTATTTTAGTATTTGTGCTGCATTTGTTGACCTCCGTCAAAACGTAGTTGTAACATTTCAGAAAATATATAATATTAATTTTGGAATTTAATATTAAAATAATATATTTCGCAAAAAATACCCGATTTACGGAATTGGGGTTTTCGCAAAATGGTATAAATATATACCAATAATTGTGAAATAATTGGAGATTTAAAATGATTTATTCATTTAAAAATATATTTATCGGGTTCGGCATTTTTAAAAGTTTATTTTATGCAGTTTGGACAAAACCCGATTAGTGCACTGCTAATCGCGATTAAGCCAAATCCGTGTTTCTACAGTTTTCCATGGCTAGTGCATCATGTCATATTACGTTTTGATTACCCGTTGTTTCCATGTATAGTTTTTAGGGTATTATATGATTTGGTCTTAAAATTTAAAAGAAAAGGAAAAAGAGAAAGGGTAAAAGGGTAATTATTGAGTGATAGGGTTAGATTTAGAGGAAGAGAGAGAGGGGAAGCCACCCCATTTCATTTCCTCCCCATTATTTTTCATCTTCATGTTCTTCCTCAGCTCATTTCCTCCACCTTAAACCTCACGATCCATCTTATTTCCCTCACCAAAACCCTATACCCCCTTCACAAAAGTTGATCTCCTCCCCATCCTCTACACTTTGGACCAAGCAAAGATGGATTTCGATCACTTTGGACTGCTAGGGTTTTCTTGGGTTGCCCAAATGAGGTATAAATCCTTCCTTTTAGTTTAGTTTTTGGTTTCATGCATTCTAGTGTACCTTAGAAGTTGTTTAATTGTGGAATTTTGAGGTTAGAAATCCCAAGAGAAGGATGTAGGTGATTGTGGGGACTTGGGTTACTTAGTAGCTATTCTAAGGCCTTAGAGATTTATTCCCTAGCTTGGAAATGAGAATAGTAACCATAATACGAACTTAGATGTCACAAATGTCGGTTTTGTGCACAAATTGCGGACTACAGGGAATGTGCGATGACCTGAGAGGTTTTTGAGTTAACCAACCAATACCAGGGACCAAATTAGGATACTTAGAGACCACCCTGACCAGACGAACCCCAACGGAGCTAGCCTGGCCGAGCTCGCCGGAATTTCATGTATGTGGCCGACCACTTGGTTGCATTTGGGGACCAGGTCATTCCAGTAGCTCACACACTCAATATGCTACCCCATAGGATGGTTTGTTTAGGATCTTTTAACCTTAGTGAAAATCTGGGAGCACATTGGTGTGATTTTGGCTATATTTTCCATATTTCGGAATGATTGGTTTTGATATTTGGATTTGTATTTGGTTTTTGGATGTTTGTACATCAACGACAAGGGACAATTAGTTAGTTTTGCATACGTGGGCTATAAGTTCTAACCTATGAGCGCAGCGTGTGCCGTATCGGTTTTTCGTAGTTGATTTTAATGCTATGGCAACTGTGTATGTATTATAGGTAGCTTCACGTGAAATTCGAGATGACGGAGCATGGCGTCATCGACTTCGGCACGCAAGGAGCAAGGTGAGTAGATCTATATCTACGGGGAAAGTCAGGTGGATGGCATATAGCACCCCCGCAAATATTTAATGGAAACCGATCTATAGGATACAGTTGTAGAAACCTAGATTAGGAAACTAGGGATATAGTTTAATGGATAGTTAGTAATAATATTAGTAAATGAATATATATATTGGGATATGATAAAGCTTTAGCGATATGTAAAGTGAAAGCGAATTACGACTTATAGATAGGTAATTACACTAGAATAAGTATTGAGTTTAGCGTAACATGAAACTAGATTAATAAAGTAGAATGCATATATAAAATTTGACTTAATGTGATGAAAAGAAAATAAGATGTGATATGATAACTTGATGATATGTTGGTATACGGATACGAGTCGATATGTTATAATTGATACCATTGCCGGTCCCATGATCTGAGTTTGATACGGATGGGACTTGAGAGATAGGTGTGTGTGTGTATATATATATATACAAATATATATTTATATATATTATGAATCTTGAATGATAAGCCATACGAGACGTGAGGTCCGTACCCGCCATGTCACATAGATTGTTAGGATCCAAAATTGTTTAATGACGCCGTATGATGAGTTACCGTATGTGATGAGTTAATTGATGAATGATCCATACCCTTGTTTAGAGAAGGCCGATTGATAGATTTACCGACTCGGTCATGTTAGATACGTTTACCTTTTACCTTTTAACTGCTGATTTACTTTATGCTACGTTCATGTCATTACTATTGTGTTTCATATACCTGTGCTAGTACACCTGCACCATTATTGATGATGCGTATGTCACACTTACACAGATTTGCCGGCTCACACACTTCTTCATCGATAATGGGCATGTCACTACAAAGTAGAATTACTGCATCATAATATAACTCCTTGCATAATTTACTTGCTATAGTTACATATACACCTTTATACGATGTTGCATTTGACCTTGGAGAAACGGGAAACCGTAGGATACATTTTAAAACTGGATTCATTTAAAAGAGCGGTTTTCCCTTGATATGTGCATATTACTGTTCCATGTTGCATTATATACAGATATGCTTATATTTCTGTTATATGTCGCATACATCATGCTTTATAATTATACGCAATGGGATATGCTGTTTTCATGAGATTTCTGAATTTAAGAACCTTGGTTATTTCAAAAGAAAGTCTGTATTGTTTTAAAAACCCGGTTTCTCTTGATATGATATTTGTATAGTCCACCATGAGTTTTCTCGGCTCGTGAGCGATATCGTACACCCGATTTGAGGAGGAGGAGGAACCGTCTGTGGGTGCATGGTGGACCCGGTATGGTACCCCGGGGCAAGAAGGTCGAAGATGATGGAGTTGAGCCCGGCAGAGGAACCACTACCTACTGGTGATAGTATTTGGACGTGGCGGTTATCCGGAGGATACCGACCAGAGTCATGAGATTGATGCAGGCCAGTCCGGATAGCCGGAGACTGAGATATGGGGATTTACGTGTCGATGCTGGAAACTGGTTTTATGATATTTTGAGTGTCAGTGTTCGACACTCAGGTTACATGTTTTGGGTGTGTTTTTGATAAACACACACATTCTTGATATCTTCATATATTTACATGCATATGCTATTACGATGTTTCGAGTGGACGAGATCCACATGTATATTGACATTGATTATGTTATTGGATAATATCCACTTGCATACTGCATTCACTATATTGTTGGCACATATTCAGATACGGTCATCCTAGATATCACAGTATTACCTTTATAATATAGTTGACCTAGGAAATCATTATTTTATTTGATTTCTATCTGTTGATGTTTTCTACTCACGAGTTGGCAACTCACCCTCATTGTGCCACAGTCATTGTAGGTTGACCGCATGGATCGGTAGCGGCATCGATGGCACACAGCATGCATTACGGTGACTTGCTTTGGTAGGTGGGACAGTTGTATCGTGCCACTATTGTATTATTATTTTTATTGTATCTTGTCAACTCTATCAATCAAAACTAGTATGTGTATATTAAATAAGACTTAGTGAGACTTGTAGTGCGAGATTTGAGTGATTGGTTTTTTATTCGCTTTTTGGGTTGATGTCTTGCTTTATTCATTATTTTCTGTGTTGATCTTCGCCGATTGGGCCTCGTATACTTGTTTTATTACCTGCGTGGTTGTGATCCGCCATTTGGCGAAGTGCCAGCTCCCGCTTGGGGATGCCTTTTATATTATCATGTATTTGTTGTTTTGGACCAAAATATACAAAGGAGGTACTACCCATATTTTCAAAAGACGAACATGTTTTACAAGTAGGATATACTTGCATTTTTCATGTTCCCTTTTCTATGCATTAAGAAAACAATTTTCTTCATTATACCTTATTTCAAAATTGCACCTCTTTTGTTTCTTTAAAAGGTTTAGATTTCTGTGTTTCAGCTTACTTGAATTACGTTACGTCTTTAGACATTGCGTGATTTAAGTGTTGGTCACGAGCTAATATTTCGGGTCGTGACAAAGTTGGTATCAGAGCGCTAGGTTTAACCTTTGTTCGAGTTTAGGTTTGACTATGTAGAGTCTGGGGTGTAAATATTTCCGAACCTGGGCTTGACCTTACGGAACTTAGACTTGGACGGAGGGTATTGGACCCGAACTTTCGTTACATTGGCTGACCCTGATTGATGGAGTAGGTGGCTTGAGTAGAGTAACGTACCATACGTATGTTCCGCGTCATATTTACGATACGATACTCCACTTAAGAAACCATAAGATGTACATATATTGTGATCCTTGATTCTATTTGTTTCCATGATCATACCCTTATTGATTCCATTTCTCATTATGATCATGTATCCATTTTGGGATCTGTTGATTCCTTTGATTTCATTGATTTAGTTTCATCGATACGTGCTTGAGGTTTCTGTCACCATGGTTTGAGCGCAAATTGAGCAGCTGCTAGTAATGCGGTCAGGGCGAGGTCGTCATGGACGAGGACTGACCAACGTGTTTTCTGGTGACACGAGAACGTCTCGATTTTGTATTGGTGTTCTGACTTCTCGTTTGAGGCGAGTGTTCGGTTTTGCACCGTATAATCGAGCAGTTGATAGAGGCTGCCAGTTATACGAGGACTGTTGATGTACAGCATACCTCAGAGACTTTGATGTCGTCAACCGTGTGGAAAGATGACCCACCTGTTGCTGAGATTGATGTGATGTCGCTTACGGAGCTTACGAGGTGAGACCGCTGGAGCTTCCAGGCAGAGATACGACAGATGATAGCTAGTCTATCTTGAGTTGAGAGATGAAGGCTATTCGCATATTGTCTAGGCGAAATTAAAAGTTCGAACGAATGTCAGAAACTCATTTTTCCAAGTTTGAAGCATTCGGAGTAACATGCAAGTAATTCTGTGGACCCTCTGGAAGAATAAAACCCTAACTCGACATGATGACCATGGAACCGCTTTTGAACCTTAAGGTTTACGGCAGTTTAGCGGTGCCATCAGTGAGGCTTGGGTTTGCCCTTCTACGGTTGGTCCATAGGTACTGTGGCATATACTAGATATTATTAAATTATGATCAAGTGTTGAGCTTTCGGGGAGTTATGGGACTTTGACAAATCGAACGAAAAGTTTAACTTCGTCCGTATATCATGTGATAGGAGACCAGTAAGTGGACCAGATTCAGATAGAGGACCTCACCCAGATACATGCGAATTGATCGAGAATGGATGAGTATTGAGTATTTCTCCGATGGTTTGGACGAGTTCCTAAGGACGTGTTCGGCTAGAGATCTTCTACAGAGTGATGGAGATACCGATTTCATGATTTCGAGTCCGTGTAAGAGATTCCGGATTGACCATCGCCGAGACAATTGCAGTACGCAGATAGCATGACATGATGTCGAAGCAGACGATAATAAAGGCGAGTGGAATAAGAGGCTCATGCGAGATGTCAACGAGCTGTTGCTACTCCCCGTCGTGATTAGAGAATGATATGTATACAAAGGCATGAGATACGACTAGTTCCCAAGGAAAAGCTGTGCTGAGAACGCAGATGTCCAGAAAACGAGAAAAGATTAGGTAAGAGTACCAACCTCCGTATAGTTCGACATAGGCAAGATCGAATGAGACCATGAGCAAGTTCCTTCCAGGACACTGCTGCAATAAGATTTGCACCCAGGATCAGATGTGTGACGTATATTAAGAGGACCAGAGGCTGACGACAGTGACGTGCTTCTTTACGAGTGATCATACTAATTGGCCAAGAGACGACCAGAGAAGTGCCTGAGCGGAATCGTTTCCGTTAGCACACCTGACGGAACCGATGAGCCGATGGATTGCTATATTGGTAATTCACAGAGAAATGAGGACCCAGAGACAGAGGACGCCAAACCATGAGCAGGAGGCAAGCGGATGTTCTTGCTCTGCCAGTTTTGGGCGCACCAATATTTTTCGACATTATAGGAGGTATATCTCAATGTCATTTGCTGCGATTTGCGTTGTGATCCGAGTATCACACTTATATCGCTTGGATTGGAGTTTTGATGATGAGTTTTATGATGTCGATTTCGTGCACCACTGCTTCACCTATTGGGTCATTACTTTTTCGTGCACAGTTATTGAACTTGATATATGTTTTTATACACCGTTGTGTTGGTTTATGATTTGTGCATATATATTGCCCTAGATATTGATTTTGTGCATTGGCTGCACATGTTTATGATTTCCTGGATTTCATACAGTTGATTTGACTTTGTGCCGTGGTACGCACTCGATTTGATTTTGCACTCGGTATATCTTATATGTGCTTGCAGTGCATTGATATGTGTTTTGTGTACGCAGTTGTACACGTTTATGATTTTATACACCTTAGTAGACTCGGTGTTGTTTTTTCACTTGAGTTATTGATTGGTATTTTGTGCATTTGATGCACCAGATTTGAATTTATGTGCATTTGTTACCTCAGACTTATATTTTTCATACATGCAATTGCACTAGAAGCTTTTTACGGACGTGACGGATGCACTTGATTTGTATTTTCGCGCATGATATGAGATGTGATTTTGTGCGCACCGGATGCACTCAATTGAGATTTCCGTGCACAATAGATGCACCAGATATTGTTGTCGTGCACATCCGTTACACTGGACAGATGCTTTCGTGCACACCCGTTGCACTTAGTTTTTCTTCGTGCAAATTGTTTCACCTGTGTTTAGATTTGATTTCCATGTGCGCCAGACGCACGTGATTGTTGGATACGCCTTTTGAGGCTGATTTTGCTTTTGAGCACCTTGTTTTAATGTTGAGCACTATATTGTGTAGTAGCTAAACAGGACTGATATGAGGACAATACCTGAGTATGTAGCATGCATTAAAAAGTTTAAAAGGGGTTTTCAAAAAAGGAGCTATAGTCTAACTATTTCCTACGTGCCCGCGAGCGGCATGAACGTTTATAAAGGAAAAACCTTTTTGGATATTTCAAGACGGCGGAACGTATAATTCGAGCAAAAACATATATAAGTATATTTACCACATTACAATGAGCGACCGCTCCATGTGCCGTGAATTATGCATCACACGGCAATTCAGGAAAGACTTTGCATGTGTTTTATTCAGTTTTGAGAATTTCCAATGATTCGTACTATATATATATTATATTAATTGACTAATGTATATTGGATTTCAGATGTGGATTTCGAGAAATGTATCTCCACCGTAACTCCGATGATATGCGTGCAAATCCGATGATTTGTGTGATGCTTGACGGAGTTCGATTTTTGAGTTTTATATTCGTTTTCAGGCGCATGCGATACGCTAGAACTTTTCTATATCTTCCAAGATTTCGGAGCCCCGTCGATTTGAGTTGACTATTGAAATGTTTTAGTATTTGGGGGTTAGAATTTAAATTCGAGGACCGAATTTCTTTAAGGGGGAAGATTGTAACATTTCAGAAAATATAAAATGTTATTTTTGGAATTTAATATTAAAATAATATATTTCGCAAAAAATACCTGATTTACGTAATTGGGGTTTTTGTAAAATGGTATAAATATTTACCAATAATTGTAAAATAATTGGAGATTTAAAATTATTTATTCATTTAAAAATATATTTATCGGATTCGGTATTATTAAAAGTTTATTTTATGCAGTTTGGACAAAACCCGATTAGTGCACTGATAATCGTGATTAAGCCAAATCCGTGTTTCTACAGTTTTCCATGGCTAGTGCACCATGTCACGTTACGTTTTGATTACCCGTTGTTTCCATGTATGGTTTTTAGGGAATTATGTGATTTGGTCTTAAAATTTAAAAGAAAAGGAAAAAGTGAAAGGGTAAAAGGGTAATTATTGAGAGAGAGGTTTAGATTAAGAGGAAGAGAGAGAGGGGGGCAGCCACCCCATTTCATTTCCTCCCCATTCTTTTTCATATTCATCTTCTTCCTCAACTCATTCCCTCCACCTTCAACCTCAAGATCCATCTCATTTCCCTCACGAAAACCCTATACCCCTTCACAAAAGTTGATCTCCTGCCCATCCTCTACACTTTGGACCAAGCAAAGATGGATTTTGATGATTTTGGGCTACTATGGTTTTCTTAGGTTGCCCAAATGAGGTATAAAACCTTCCTTTTCGTTTATTTTTTGTTTCATGCATTCTAGTGTAGCTTAGAAGTTGTTTAAGTGTGGAATTTTGAGGTTAGAAATCCCAAGTGAAGGATGTAGGTGATTGTGGGGATTTGGGTTACTTAGTGGCTATTCTAGGGCCATAGAGATTTATTTCCTAACCTGGAAATGAGAATAGTAACCATAATACGAACTTGGATGTCACAAATGTCGGTTTTGTATACAAATTGGGGACTCCAGGGAATCTGGGATGACCTAAAAGGTTTTTGAGTTAACCAAACAATACCAGGGACCAAATTAGGACACTAGGATACCACCCTGACAAGACAAACCCCAATGGAGCTAGCCTGGCTGAGCTCGCCGGAATTTCATTTATTGTGGCCATCCACTTGGTGGCATTTGGTGTCTAGGTTGTTCCAGTAGCTAACACACTCAATATACTACCCCATAGGATTGTTTGTTTAGGCTTTTTTCACCTTACTGAATATCTGGGAGCACATTGGTGTGATTTTGGCTATGTTTTTCATATTCCGGAATGATTGGTTTTGATATTTGGTTGTTGGATGTTTGTACATCAACGACAAAGGACAATTGGTTTGTTTTGCATACATAGGCTATAGGTTCTAACCTATCAGCGTAGCGTATGCCATATTGGTTTTCCGTACTTAATTTTAATGCTATGGCGACTGTGTATGTATTGTAGGTACTTTCACATGGAATTCGAGACGACGGAGCATGGCGTCATCGAATTCGGTAAGTAAGGAGCAAGGTGAGTAGATCTATATCTACGGAGGAAGTCGGGTGGATGGCGTATAGCAACCCCGCAAATATTAAATGGAAACCGATCTATAGGATACAGTCGTAGAAACCCAGATTAGGAAACTAGGGATATAGTTTAAAAGATAGTTACTAATAATATTAGTAATTGAATATATATATAGGGATATGAGAAAGCTTTAGGGATTTGAAAATTGAAAGCGAATTACGAGTTATAGATAGGTAATTACACTAGATTAAGCATTGAGTTTAGCATAACATGAAACTATATTAATAAAGTGAAATGAATATATAAAATTTGACTTAATGTGATGAAAAGAAAATACGATGTGATATGATAACTTGATGATATGTTGTTATACGGATACTAGTCGATATGTGATAATCGATACCTTTGCCGGTCCCATGATCTGAGTTTGATACGGATGGGACTTGAGACATAAGTGTGTGTGTGTGTGTGTGTATATATATATATATATATATATGGATAATGTTAGGAATCTCGAATGATAAGTCATACGAGATATGAGGTCCGTACCCTCCCTGTCACAAAGGTTGTTAGGATCCAAAATTGTTTAATGACGCCATACGATGAGTTACCGTACCTGATGAGTTCATTGATGAATGATCCATACCCTTGAATAGAGGAGGCCGATTGAGAGATTCACCGACTCGGTCATGTTAGATATGTATACCTTTTACCATTTAACTGCTGATTTACTTTATGCCGCGTTCATGTCATTACTATTGCATTTCATATACATGTGCTAGTACACCTGCACTATTATCGATGATGCGTATATCACACTTACACAGATTTGCCGGCTCACACGCTTCTTCATCGATAATTGCCATGTCACTACACAGTAGAATTACTGCATCATAATATGACTCCTTGCATAATTTACTTGCTATAGTTACATATACACCTTTATACGATGTTGCATTTGACCTTGGAGAAATGGGAAACCGCAGGGTACATTTTAAAACTGGATTCATTTAGAAGAGCGGTTTTCCCTTGTATGTGCATATTATTGTTCCATGTTGCATTATATACAGATATGCTTACATTTCTATTATATGTCGCATACATCATTCTTTATAATTATAGGCATTGAGATATGTTGTTTTCATGAGATTTCTGAATTTGAGAACCGTGGTTATTTCAAACGAAAGTATGTATTGTTTTAAAACCCCGATTTCTCTTGATATGATATTTGTATAGTCCACAATGAGTTTTCTCGGCTCGTGAGTTATGATGGGCAAGAAAGTCGCAGATGATGGCATTGAGCCCGGCAGAGGGACCACTACCTACCGGTGATAGTATTTGGACCTGGCGGCTATCCGGAGGATACCGAACAGAGTCATAACATTGATTCAGGCTAGTCCGGATAGCCGGAGCCTGTGATATGAGGATTTACGTGTCGATGGTGGACACCGGTTTTATGATATTTCGAGTGTCGGTGTTGGACACTCAGGTTACATGTTCTGGGTGTGTCGTTGATAAACACACACATTCTTAATATCCTCATATATTTACATGCATATGCTGTTGCGATGTTTCGAGTGGACGAGATCTACATGTATATTGAGATTGATTATGTTATTAGATGATATCCACTTGCATACTGCATTCACTATATTGTTGGCACATATTCAGATACGGTCATCCTAGATATCATAGTATTATCATTATGATATAGTTGACCTAGGAAATCGTTATTTTATTCGATTTCAACCTGTTGATGTTCTCTACTCATGAGTTGGCAACTCACCCCCGCTGTGCCACAGTCATTGCATGTTGACCGCATGGATCGGTAGCGGCATCGTTGGCATACTGCATGCATTCGGGTGACTTGGTTTGGTAGGTGGGACAGTTGTATCATGCCACTATTGTATCTAGTCAACTCCATCAATCAAACCTAGTATGTGTATATTAAGTAAGACTTAGTGAGACTTATAGTACGAGATTTGAGCCATAGGTTTTATATTCGCTTGTTGGGTTGATGTCTTACTTTATTCATTATTTTCTGTGTTGATCTTCACCGATTGGGCGTTGTATACTTGTTTTATTACCTGCGTGGTTATGATCCTCCGTTTGGCGAAGAGCTAGCTCCCGCTTGGGGACGACTTTTATATTATCATGTATTTGGGGTTTGGACCAAAATATACAAAAGTGGTGCTGCCCAAATTTTCAAAAGACGAACATGTTTTACAACAAGTAGGATAAACTTGCATTTTTCATGTTCCCTTTTCTATGCATTTAGAAAACACTTTTCTTCATTATACCTTATTTCAAAATTGCACTTCTTTTGTTTCGTTAAAAGGTTTAGATTTCTGGGTTTCAGCTTACTTGAATTACGTTACGCCTTTAGACGTTGCGTGATTTAAGTGCTGGTCATGAGCTAATATTTTGGGTCGTGACAGTACTGTGCGGTACCTGATTAGTGCTTATCTGACGAATGTGATGCATTTGGATTAGGGTAGTTGTACGACCTTGTTGACCTCCATCAATGGTCGTGCATGTGGGTTTAATTCAATCAAGAAATGTATGGGTTGAACTTGACTAGCGGCCTATGGTTTGTTGATCTCCGTCAATGTCATAGGAAGCTAGGGTTAAAAACCATTATCGGGAATTTCAAGTGTTGAAATTTGCAATGAGATTGCATACTTTCTATATGATAGTTGGATCCTGATACCCACTGCGAGTAAGAGTTACTCTGGGGAGAGTTTTGCACTTTATAATTAGCTAATCTAGTAGGTGTTTAGAAAGATGTCAATGGGGTTATGACTCTAGAGAAACGAGGTTTATTTTAATTAGGTCCGTGCAAAAGCATGGGGAACCTCTCTCGGAGTACAGATACCTGCCTGGCCAAATGATTGGCGAACCTGTATGGTATAATTAATCCCTGCTATTCATACCTTTTAACGTTTGAAGGAAGATTTGATAAAAACAGTTGGAGCCATCCTGATTAGATAAAATAACGAATCTAATCTTGCAAAGAGTGCACACAAAGTGATTACCCTTCTCTCTTTCCTGGTAGCGACTAATGAAATGCCTTAATCAAGATAATAATATGGATGTATTGACCGAACCTACTTATTATACTGGGCTAGGTTCTGCTCTACCTTATGATTGTCATAAGTCTGACCAAGGAATATGGGAATATACGGATTCTCATGCTACCCAAATGAAGAACAAGCATGTTGATGCATTGTCTTCGGGTGTGTTTGTAACCAAGAACTATTTCTCAGTTACCTCTACGTCCTGGGTATTGCATACCGGATCAGGATCCCACATGTATAATTTCTTACATGGGCTACAGATAGGTGGAGAACTGGGAAAGGGTGATATGTCTCTAGTAGTAGAGAATGGTGCAATTGTTGCTGCCAAAGCAGTTGGCAGGTATCACCTGTTGTTACCAACTGGTAATACATTGATTCTTAGCAACTGTTATTTCGTACAAATAAATATTGTGAATATTTTCCTAAATCAAGTGTTGATTGGGTAATGTTTGTTGTATAACTGTGTACATGTTCTGAATCAAACGATAGTTCTAAACGTACAGAACACACACAAGAGAAATAGTTCAGAAATGAACAAAGTCTTCTTGAGGCATTGTAGACTGGGTCATATCGATGAAACAGGACTAGCTAAAGTTCCATAAGGATGCATATTTGAATCCGTTAGAATTCACATCTTATGAAACTTTCCAGTCATGTCTCAAAGACTCGGTGACCAAGTCTCCGTTTACAGGAAACGGAGAAAGAGCTACTGAACTCTTGGATTGATATATAGTGATGTATGCGGTCCTATGTCAACATATGCCAGGGATGGTTCCGCATACTTTATTATATTCACCGATGTTCTCTCAAGATACAGACTTGTGTTCTTGTTGAAACACAAAGCTGAATCTTTTGAAAATTTCATGGAATATAAGTACGAAGTTAAGAACCAGATGGGTAAAGATATTCAAGTCTTTTGATATGATCGGGGAAGAGAATACTTGAGCATGGAATTCCGGGATTATTTAAAAGAGAAAGAGATTCTTTCTCAGTTTACCCTTCCGTATACACCACAACACAATAGTATATCCGGGGTGGAGGAATCACATCCTATGAGATATGGTGCGCTCTTTGATGAGTACTGCTGAGTTGCCTATTTCCTTTCAGGGACATGCACTTGAGAAGATGCATACCTATTGAATAGAGTTCCGATCAGATCCTTTGCCTACCACCCCATATGAGATATGGAATGGGAAGTGACCATCTCTTTAACGAGTTAAGATATGGAGTTGTCCGGCCTATGTTAAAAAACAAAATCCGGACATGCTCGAGGCAAGGTCAGTTCTGTGCAAGTTTGTAGGATATCCTAAATGTTAGCAAGGGTATATCTTCTACCATACTAAGGAACAAAAGGTGTTTTGTTTTTCGACATGCCACCTTTTTAGAAAAGGAATTTCTTGTGGAAGAAATTAGTGGCGATGAGGTAGAACTGGAAGAAGTTCCAGCAAAGCAAACTATAACTGACGATTTGGTGGAAACGGAGGGTTCAATAGACCCCGATGAACCGCAGCAACTCCGCAGATCTAGTTGGGTTCCTCATCCACCTGAGAGATACTAAGGTTTTCTCGTAGACGGTAGGAGTGAGGATTGCATCATAGAGATGATGACCCAACTAGTTTCGAGCTGGCCATCACAAGTGGAGACTATATGAATTGCTGGATGCTATGCGATCTGAGATGGAATCCATGTACACCAACAAAGTATTGAGTTTGGATGTTGCTCCTGAAGGGGTAAAACCCATAGAGAGCAATAGGATCTTTGAGAATGATAATTTGGTGTAGATGGAAAAGTTGAGAATTTCAAAGCTATGCTTAACTCCATAAGGATCCTACTTGCCATTTCTGCATACCATGACAACGAAATTTGGCAAACTGCACGTCAAAACTGCTTTTTTAAATGGTGATTTAGAAGAGAGCGTATATGACACTGCTAGAGGGCTTCGTAGAAAGTGGGAGCAGCGGAAGCATGTGCAAGCTGTTTAAATCCATCTACGGGTAAAAGAAGGCAACGCGGAGATGGAACATCTGTTTTGATGATGCGTTCAAAGAGTTTGACTTCATCAAAAATAGAGATGAACCATGTATAAATAAGAAGGTTGTAGAGAATATGTTTTTCTTCCTCGTATTGTTCGTGGATGACATACTCTTGATAAGAAACGATATTCCTATGCTACACTCAGTCAAGCTCCTCTTATCACACAGGTTCCCCATGAAAGATCTAACTGATGCCTCCTACATCCTTGGGATATAGATCTACAGAGATGGATCTAAACGGACTTGGGATTGTCCCGATCCAGGTATATAGACACCATACTAAAGGGGTTTAGTATGGAAGATTCTAAGCATGGTAATATACCTGCTGTAAGTCTATGTTACCCACCCCGGTACTTAACGGGGAGGCCGAATAGGTAAAAATGAAATTTTTCTTTAAAGAAAACATATACTAACCATGAAGGATCTTTGCTAAACAAAAACAAACAAACTAACATGGAGCTTTAACTACTAGGTTAAGAAATTATACATAAAGCTTGAACTCCTTCTCTTCTTGTGGTCCTCCTTGTTGTGAGCTACTTGGAGTGGTGTAGATGGCTCCTCCTCACCGTCTTCTCTATGTCAAAGAAAGATCCACTCGAAGGCCTCTACCTTGAGCTCCTACCTCAATAATGAAGTAACTAGAGTGCTTGGCTTGCTAGACTAAGAACCCTAGAATGAGTAGAGAAGTATTTTGGTTGTTTAGTCTCAAAAGCTTTTGTTTTTCAACTCATGAATGATTAAAGCTTTGATAGGGGAAGAGGAGAGAGCAAACCATCAGAGCGAAAGATAATGAGATAATGAGAGGATGAAGGTCTCTTATGAGGAAATATGATAATAATAATATTAATTAAGATAATTGTGATGGTGTATTGATTTGACCTTTATCATGTCATAATTAATGCTAAGCATGCTCAAAGAAAATATCTCATGCTTAACAAAAATATCTAAGTCAACATGGGTCAACAAGGTCAAATGGTCAAACCAATTAACCATGACAATTATCTCTAATAATAATTATTAAACAATATCCTCCTTCTCATTAGGTTTCTAATCAAGTCAATGGTCAAAACCCGAATGATGTGTCTGTAAGACTACGGTAGCGCCCCGGCCTTCTTTCCGAGGCCAAAATGCGGAAACGAAAATTTTTCTAAACGAGAAACCGGCGCTATCATATGCTTAAAACCCGGATCGAACCATTAACCTACTACTAGCAACTATAGAAAAGGGTTGGAAAGCTATACCGATCGATCCGTGTCCTTCGGTCTTTGACCACCATCCTAAGCTCCTTGCGGCATCTCCGGCCTTGATTTCCTCGTCGGAAAGGGCACCACATTTACGAGTCTTTTTACGGACTCCGCTTCATCCGAAGCAACTCGGGCACGAAGTATGCTAGCCGACGTGTCCAAGGTGTTGTAGAGAATGTTTGTGATCACTTTGTCTCTTGCATCCATTGCTTGGATGGAGGTTAGGGGTGTTGCTATTAATGGAGATTATGTGCTAGAGGAAGAAGAAGAAGATGAGGCTTTTTCTTCTATTCTTTTCTTGTGTTGGAATGATAATGAGAGTGAGAGTGAATTATTAAAATACAAGAGCTAGCAACCATATCATGGCAGCCCCTATCTCTCTCCTAATCAATTCATCACTCAAATCCATCATATAATGTGACATGTGCACAATTAAAGAGACCATGAGTCACTAACCACACATGCCACAATAAATGCACAAAATGATGATTTCTTGCTCATAATTTCCATATGCAAACATTAATCCAAATGTTTGTAACAATAAAAAGATACGGCAACATCTAAAGTAAACTCGTGACGGATCACAAGGATACCTTCACCTGTATATACATACCTGCATCCGCATTCCGACTGAATGCGAATGCGATGAGACTAAAGTAATCGAACAAATCTAATACTAGGATTCGGTTTAAACCAAAGCCCACTAGTATGATCCGTCCGATCATGATCCATGCACTACCGCACGTATATGATCGAACGCTGCCATATATCATACGGCCTCTACAACGTTTTGCCTGAAACTTGAGAAACTGTCTGTGGGGAACTCTAAAGACTCATCAATACATTGGCTGTGGATTTAACCACTAGCACGACAGAGGTACTAGCTGTACGTAACGGGCTACCAGGTATTGACCAAATGGGAGGTCGATGAGCGAACTCATCCTGATACCCTACTGAGCCTGTCAGTGACAATATCCATACAGTCCGGTCCGTTCGTCTATGAGCATCGCATGACGGGCCTAAGGGGTTAGTAAAAGTCAGACCCCCAAAAGCGGTACAAGTCGTGTTGGAGTGTAGCCCAGAACACCCTGAGATACTACTGGAATAGCTACCAGTAAATCTCCTGTCTTGGCCAAGGTCTTCATGTAATGGCTCTCTTAGACACAGCGCGACCTCACCCTCAATACCGGGAGAGTCGAACCCCTGCTGATCCGCTCACTGACTCCATGTGGCTCTGGACTGTACCCAACTAAAACCTGTTTGCACGACTCCTTTGAGCCGTGGTAGGGTAGCAATCAAGGTACAGTGGGAACTCACATGAGATAAATGACGATCTCAGGTCGATGAACTAACCTGTACACATGTCACCAGGTAACTGCTATCTGACGTTAGGTATAATACCAACTAGCATGTTCCTGGCGAGTCCTGTCCGGTGTACTCATAACCCAATGAGCACCTGTATACATCTTAGGTGATCCAACTGACACCAATGGCTTGTGAGACCGGCCACCGCCCCTTGTCTGGGTCTCGAGTGTATACACTAGTCTACTAATGGAGTATCGATGCCCAGTCTCGAAACTCCCACGACTAGGGACCTTTTAAGGATGTGCTTATAGACCCCAGCTCCCACGTATATGATCGCCATCAAACTGCTGGCAGTCAAGCAAGAATCCTAAGGGTTCTATCAACGTGTAATAGCGACTGTAAGGTCACCTAAAGCAGTACACGATGATAAAGACAAACCAGGTAGCATACTATTCTCTATCAACGTGTAATAGTGAACTACATTGCAACCTAAAGCTTGTACACGATGATAAAGACAAACCAGATAGTATACAAACCTCTCGAGTAAGACTGTCCTACCGGTATAGGTCCTCCCTCAATCATTGTAATCACGTCCCTGCGATCCAATAATTGACTCTGAGGGCACTATATCCAACAATCTCCCACTTTCACTCACGTCTAATTATTGCGATGTCGCATACTCACAGCCCGTATGATACCGAACACCCAACTCCTCTACTAATCAGTCTCACAAAACTCATTTGCGAAACTATTGCATTCGAGAAATATCCTCAGCTAGTGGATCCGCCCTGATGTTTCTTTCTATGTCTCTCTTTATCTCAAGTTCGCGGAGAAAGCCAACTCCCGAAATGAGCAATACCTGTCTTAGAATATGTCTGGATATCTGATGGGACCTAGTTCATAAATGAACTCCAAATCTAAACTTCTTAGACCGTATCGTCAACTGAAACCAATCAGTATCCTGCGCCATGCCTCCCTCAGTATCCGCTTGGACCTCCTGTCCAAAATACTGCCCCTCGTGAGAGGGAAAACTATAACTCTGACAGCCACTCTGTCATCCAGGTCACCTTGGAAGGCTGGAATGATAACTGTCTCCCGAAAGAGGCTGCCATTATCATATCCCTAGAACATCCACTTATGTTCTAAAACTGCTTCTGAATGTTTCTCCAGGATTGGATCAATATCTTATTGCATCTACTGCAAAAACAACATCTAGTGTAGTACTTGACATCTCATGATTTACTCAATTGCCTAAGCAAGTGATCTGCCAATCATGCACATCCCTCTCCCCTTTAGTCTGTAAGACACCTTTAGAGAAGGTGACTCCATCACCTGCAGGTACACTACCATGCCTAGAGTCGTCCATTCTAAATATCTTTAGAATGCTGTCTAAGTACCCTGATTGGGAAACTACCCAAATCTAGATCTAAAACCATAGATCTAGTAACCAGAATATCTGATATAATATCCATATCATATATGAAGAAACCACTGTGTGACAACTAAAGTATAACCGATCGTAGTATAGGAATATAACTTCCTACTCTGTGTATGTCATCCAAATACCAGGACATCACACCCTACTACCTTCTTAACAGATCCGTCCCCTATTCTGATGAAGTCAAACCTATGACCGTCACATCAGAAATAGATGATCTATCTCCGCTATATCAGCTTTAGTCTATAAATAGACATATGCTACTTGTCCATTATGCTTCCGCTTCTCCCACTGACTACGACAACCCTCTGGCAGAGTCATATACACGTACACTTCTAAAGCTAGTTTAGAACAACGCTATACTTATCCTCCTGCCGGGTCTTACAGTCTGGAAGAACAGCAATGGCAAGTCTGGGTAAACAAGAACCTCCCTATCACCGTCTTTGAGCATACCAAAGTACCTCTCGAGTGCCTGAGGTTACCTACCATATCCGCGGAGTGGCCAATGGAATGTCAAACCAGATTGAATCTTTAGATCCTATTAAATTTTCAGTAATCGTTTGCGGTTCTGGAATCACTTCCAGTTCTATAATACTCCCACTACTGTTTTCTGAAAAAATCCATTTTTATTAAAACCGTGGAGAGTCAAGAACAATATCACTATTGATCTTTCAGATGGTAGAAAGTCAACCCTCTTCATAACCCGGGTCAACCCACAAACAGCCATTACAGAAACGTGCCTTGAGTTATCCAGAGTCTGGTTTTAAGCATAAGCCGGACAACTCCCCGTACCTTAACATTGTTAAGATATGAACTATTCTATATCCAATATAGAAAAGAGGCACTGATTTAATTGGAACCAGATTCAAATCATGCAGCTGTCTCTAGTGCATGTCAACTAAATGGAGAGAGGCTGATCAGCATTACTCAACTTAGGAGTGCTTCCAATTATGAGTAAACTGAAAAAGAAGCAAGTTCTCATAATTATTACTATCAACTGGATACCATGCACAAGTATCTACATCTTCTATCACCTTGAAGAATCCTGATACTTGCAACGCCTGGTTCTCTACTTTATTCTTATACCTATAACTTCTTAAAACTTGGACCTTGCATTTCTACGAAACACATGTCTAAGAACTAGAGAAGTCATAAGTAAACAGAATATAGTACGAGTACTAACCCCTTTGTCCTAATGGACACTGGACAATATGCAATACTCTGTATAAGTCCCCTGAGTCTAATAACTCATTCCCCGTGTGTCGTAGGTTGAAAACAGTACTTATGGTTAAAAAGAATTACACCGTTGTTTAATGGTCCTTACCTAACCATCCACTGATATAGGTAAATGTCATAGACATAATTTCAAAAAGTTATATCTCACTTTATAAAAATAAACGTACAGATATATTAATTTGAAATTGGTAAATAACAACGGATATTCAAAACCAAATATTTGCCGTCCGACAAACAACCCAGGCGATATCCTCAAATATCACCAATTACAACGAATCCCGATATAATGAGGATAATCACCCAATTCCCAATAACTTACTCCCACTCATCATCTGTAAAACCATACAGATATGACAATCAAACCTGGTAAATACATACCCTGGAGCAAGGGCTAATTGGGAAATCAGTTTTCTTTTAACAATACACAGTGAAACTGAAATATATAAATGTTTCGAAGGGGTATTCGGTTATTCCTAGTAATGCCTCTTCCATTATCAGATTCACAACTGTAACCGTATATTTCTTTGCCATCTCTCCAAATCCCTTTATATTTCTTTAGTCATTACCTTCTGTACACCCCTTTAGGCCAAACGGTTTTCTTCTTTCCCTACCGTTCGGCACCAGCCTATGGTTTGGAAGAAGACTATCCGATAAGCATAACGGGTGTACTGTCCTAATCCTAGGAGCACTCGCAACCCGAGTAATGGTAAAGATAAAAGACAATTGAATAAAACCTTATTCCTATTTCTCCTTAACCAGAATCCATCCCCGAACTGGAACAAGTCCCATCGAGTTCGTATATAACCATACGATGGAGTATCCAATAAACTGTGGATCCTCGTAGTGATACGGAGTGTCCTGGAGAAATACAAAGGTGAAGTAGGAGTGGCGATGAAATACTTGGTTTAGTCGTGAATAGCAGTCGCAGTTTACTTTGCCCTCTTACTAATCCCTTTATTTGTCTTAACTTATTATCTTCTGTACACCATTGTTAGGCTAATTGGTTTTCTTCATTCCCTACCATTCGGCACCTGCCTATAGTTTGAAAGAAGACTATCCAATTAGCGTAATAGGTGTACTGTCCTAATCCAAGGAGCACCCGCAACCTGAGAGAAGGTAAAAGGAAAAGACAACTGAATAGTCCTATTCATTTTCTCCAGAACCGAAAACCATCCTCGAATCTTGAACAAGTTCCTTCGAGTTCGTATATAACCATATGATGGTTTTATCCAATAGAAGTTGATGTTCGTAGTAATACGGGGTGTTCTGGAGAAAAGGGTAAAAGTAGGAGTGGCAATGAGGTATGCAACTCTGACAATCCAAAAGCCAGTGTTTTAAGAAGGTTCGGCCAACTTGGTGACTAAGTCATAGTTAAAGGTCGGGCCATGGTCGCTGCCAAAGAGAGAGAGAGAAAAGAAATACTATGCGTGCACTCTAACCTAGATCAGAATGGTTATCACTTTATCTAATCAGGAAACCTCCCACTGTAACGTCAAATTCTCCTCCAAACATGAAAGAAGAATTAGTCGGGATCATCCGAGGAGTAAACCAACTCATCAGTGGGAATCGGGATCCAACTATCATCGCATGATAACATGATAGAATCCACTCACGTTATCACACTCCAGAAGGTATGTGCATGCCTGGAAAGTTTCAGTTTCTTTAGAAACTCCCGATGTGATTTTTACCCTATGCTCTTATGACCTTGACGTAGGTCAACAAATCATAATTCACATGTCAAGTTCTACCCGTCATTGTCCAGGTTAATTTGAACCCACCCATACAAGCCCTTGACGAAGGTCAACAAGACTATACGACTGTCACAAACCAACGCATCTATCTATGCAGCAGAAAGGTAACAAGAAACTACCATTCACTATGCCTTGACGAAGGTCAACAAACATAGCATGAATACTAAGTGCTACCTGTCTGAAATGACGGAGGGCTACTAATTGTTTTTGGAGAAAAACCTTTAACTTAATGAACTTGATATCGTTGAAGGAACCGGATAGAATTTTATAAAAATATAGTGATGAAAACCTTTGCTAAAAAGGCCACTCCCGGTGAAGGGATCTCGGCTCTTTCCCCGTAGAATGAGGTGCAGTATATTCCAACTGAATACCATGATGCAAAGCAAAAAGTAATCGACAATAGTGAAGTTATTACCCTGACACAAACTTCTGTCCAAGGGGTCACTCCCGGTGAAGGGATCTCGGCCCTTGCCTCGTCAACTGAGGTGCTGATTGGAATCTCAAAAACTATCTATATTACCGCAATCAAGAATGGCGTCGCATGAAGCTAGCCGGTGAGTACGGGTCGGTCCACAGGGATGTTGTGAATCTCCTAGTCGCGCTTACGATTTAATTCCGAAGGGTGTTCGGATTGGTTATTAAATCTAAAAACCTAAATTATTCTATCTACGACTATCTAGATCTATTCTTGCTAGGGTTAGGTTTAGGGATGGTTTGGAAATGCAAGTAAATCTCAACGCTTTCTATACTCGAATGAAGATCTATGAGGAGTTATGGTAATTATCAATAAAAGGGATTATATCCATTCGGGAAGGTGTTCCTTCCTCTAGGTTCTGTAGGGTTCCTCGGCACACTATAGAGGTCTCACAAGGCATCAACCATGCCAATTTCAAATTTTATGGGTGCCGAGAAACCCTAATACGGATCGTCGACTAGAAATTTAGGCGAAAACGAAACTAGTTAACATCTTAACTAAAGGAGAGTGGCTACAACCTTTGTACATCCGGTTCTCCACTTCCTTAGCTCCACGTAGGCGTCCTCTCACTGTCCTTCTCGAATCCCGGACTCAATCATCGGCTTGATCGGAGAAATGGGCGGACTAGATCGTCGGCTTCGTGCCGAAGATGATCTACGTCGAGGCATCACAAGTTCAAGCTCCGACTTCACAAATTTGTGAAACTTGTGAAGGAAACAACCAAAACAACTTGGAAAGAGGTAGAGGGTGAAGAAATAGGAGGTGGGCTCACTTTAGAATTGGATTTCTCACTTTAGAACTCAAGTTGCCATTGATGGCATCAAGCTTTCTTTCTTGATGAAGATGATGAAGAAGAAGAAAGAATATGATAAGTGTTGATTTAATATGAAAATAAATCAATACTTATCATAAGCTAACTAAGGTTAAGTGTAGAGAATAGACCATGGTAAATGGGAATGGTTAGGGTTAAGCATGAAGACAAATGGTCTCTTTAGTCAAAGCTTCATGAAGCTTCAACAAGCTTCATGATAAAAAGAAACCATTTTCTTTTCTATATAAATAAAGAATGGATAAATAAACAAATGAATAACACAAAACCCTAACCATTATCATAACCATGGTTTAATTCTTTGCACAAACCCAAGTAAGTATGTATCATCAAACATGATACAATCAGGCGCACACAAAATATATCACATATACAATGTGCATCAAGTGAGAAAATCCTTTTAAAATGAACCAATACTTGTTAATGCAAAGCAATATATCAAATATATAATTATACATTAAATCATTAAATCAACACTTGATTTAACGATCCGGTCATATCGCATATAACCGACTAGTATCCTATGCATCGGCTTATCGAATCAATCCTTGATTCGATATCTAGGTTATATCGCATATAACCAATCGATACATTCATCGCGAGAATGAAATACGGTATCACATACACGCATTATTCTCGCTCCCGCACATATCTCATATGCGCTCCTATTTCGTTTCGCTTGAGCCAGGAAACCTCTGTGTGGGACTCTAAAGACTCGTCAATACGCCAGTAGCAGATGATGATCATATCAAGCACCCACAAGCCGCAAGCGGTCTGCTAAACGTAATGGCCATCCGGGTATTGAGCGATCAGAAGATCGACGAGCTAGCCCGCTCACACTCCTGTGAATCCAACCAGTAACACTTATCGTACAGTCCGGTCTGTTCGTCTGATATGTCGCATATCAAGTCTAGGGGTGGTAAACGTCAGACCCCAATAACCGATAAGTCGTGCCGATGTGAGGCTCATAACGGGTCGAGAAACTACTGGTAACAATTACCAGCAAATCTCTGATCAGCCCTGGCCAGGGACTTCCCTGTTACGGCCAATCGAGCACAGCGCAACATCAACCCCCAATACCGGGAGAGTCGAAACCCCTCCTATCGCTCATTGCCTCCATGTGACTCAGGACTGTACCCAAAGACCACCATTTTGCATGCCCTCATGGACGTGGTAAGGTGGAGATCAAAGTACAATGGGAATCACACGAGACTCCATGACGATCTCGGATCTACAGACTAACCTGTACAAGTGTCACCTGAGAACTGCCATCTGACGTGAGGTATAATACCATCTGGGAGTTCTCGGCGAGTCCGTCCAGTGTACCCAGTCTCCACTGAGCACCCGTATACCATCTCTGATGTCAAACACCAATGGATATGGGATCATCCATCGCCCATCTCATGGGACGAGAAGCGTATACGCTAGTCTACACTGGTATATCGATGCCCCGTCTCGATACACCCACGACTAGGGACCTTGAAGGATGTACTTATGGACTACCATGTCCCCAATAGTATGATCTGCATCATAGTCCAAGTAGTCAAGTACGCATCCTAAGGGCTTTACCAACATGTATCTATAAGACAGTTTAAAGAGACTAGTGTACATGTTAAGATAAAGAGCAACCAGATAGCATACTATCATATCGAGCAAGAAAGTCATCTCTATATATGTCCAAGCATCCAATATAATATATATCATCTGTACAATACTGGCCTCTAGGGCATACATACAACTAACAATCTCCCATTTGCACTAGGGCCAGCTGCTGTAGTATCGCATACCAAGCATCCCGAAGAGTCTCTCAAACTGTATCTGGGGAATGGCCTTCGTGAGTGGATCCGCCGTGTTGTTCTTCGTGTCAACCCTCCTGACCTCGATCTCCCGGCGATCAACTATCTCCCGGATCAGGTGATACCGCCTCAGAATATGCCAGGATCGCTGATGGGACCTGGGTTCCTTGGCCAAAGCCACCGCTCCATTGTTATCGCAATACAAAGGTATTGGATGCTCAATGGATAGAACCACTCCAAGTTCAGTAATGAACTTCTTGATCCAGACAGCCTCTTTGGCAGCATCGTTGGCAGCGATGTATTCAGCCTCCATCGTCGAGTCTGCCACGGTTTCCTGCTTGGAACTCTTCCAGCTAACCGCCCCTCCGTAAAGGGTAAAGACAAATCCCGACTGCGACTTAGAGTCGTCCTTATCACTCTGGAAGCTCGAATCGGTAAAGGACTCCACTTGGAGTTCTTCATTACCATACAACAAGAGCATCTCTTTAGTCCTTCGTAAGTACTTGAGAATGCTCTTCACAGCTGTCCAGTGACTCTCTCCAGGATCAGCTTGCTACCTACTCACTACACTTAGTGAGTATGCTACATCGGGTCTGGTACATAGCATCGCATACGTGATAGAGCCTACAGCCGAAGCATTGGGTATCCCTTGCATGCGAGCTCTCTCCAAATCAGTCTTAGGAGACATCTCTTTTGAGAGAGTGACTCCAGAGATCGTGGGCAAGTTCCCACACTTGGATTCTTCCATACTAAACCTCTTTAGTATGGTGTCAATATACCTGGATTGGGACAATCCCAATATCCGTTTGGATCTATCTCTATAGATCCTTATTCCTAATATGCAGGAGGCATCACCAAGATCTTTCATTGAGAATCTTTGTGATAAGAAGAGCTTGACCGATTGCAGCATAGGAATATCATTTCCTATCAAGAGTATGTCGTCCACGTACAATACGAGGAAGACAACCATACTCTCTGCTACCTTCTTGTAGATACAAGGTTCATCTGGGTTTTTGACGAAATCAAACTCTTTGATAACGACGTCAAAGCAGATGTTCCAACTCCGCGATGCTTGCTTCAATCCATAAATGGATTTAAGCAGCTTGCACACCTTCCCGCTGCTCCCACTGTCTACGAAGCCCTCTGGCTGAGTCATGTACACGTACTCTTCTAAATCACCATTTAGAAAGGCGGTCTTAACATCCATTTGCCAGATTTCGTAATCATGATATGCAGCGATGGCAAGCATGATCCGGATGGATTTAAGCATAGCCACTGGAGAAAAGGTTTCGTCATAGTCCACACCTGGTCTTTGACGAAAACCCTTTGCTACAAGTCTAGCTTTGAAAGTCTCCACTTTCCCATCTACACCAAGTTTTTTCTTGAAGATCCACTTGCTCCTAATGGGTTTTACCCCTTCAGGAGCAACTTCCAAAGTCCATACTTTGTTGGTGTACATGGATTCCATCTCGGACCGCATAGCATCCAGCCATTTCACTGAGTCCCAACTCGTGATGGCCTGCTCGAAGCTAGTTGGGTCATCATCATCCATGATGCAATCCTCGCTCCCTCCATCCATGAGAAAACCGTAGTATCTCTCAGGTTGGCGAGGAACCCTACTAGATCGCCGGAGAGGCTGGGGTTCGTTGGGTACTACTGAATCCTCTGGTTCTACCAAGTCTTCTGTTATAGTTTGTGCCGCTGGAACCTCTTCCAGTTCTACCTCAATGCCACTTGTCTGTTTCATAAGAAAACTCTTTTCTAAGAAAGTGGCATGTCGAGAAACAAACACCTTTTGTTCCTCGGGATGGTAGAAGATATACCCTTGTGAATTTTTGGGATATCCTACAAACTTACATAAGACTGATCTTGCCTGGAGTTTGTCCGGATTTTGTCTTTTGACATAGGCTGGACAACCCCATATCTTAATGTAATTAAGATGTGGTCTCTTCCCTTTCCATATCTCATATGGAGTGGTAGGCACTGATTTGGTAGGAACTCTATTCAATAGGTCCATGGCTGTCTCAAGCGCATATCCCCAGAAGGAAATAGGTAACTCAGTTATGCTCATCAAAGAGCGCACCATATCTAATAGGGTGCGGTTCCTCCGTTCTGATACACCGTTGTGCTGTGGTGTATATGGAGGAGTCAGCTGAGAGAGAATCCCATTCTCTTTTAGGAAGTCCAGGAATTCATTGCTCAAGTATTCACCTCCTCGATCAGATCGAAGGATTTTAATACTTTTTCCAGTTTGGTTCTCGACTTCTTGTTTATATTCTCTAAATTTCTCAAAAGCTTCTGATTTGTGTTTCATCAAGAACACATATCCGAATCTAGAGAGATCGTCAGTGAATGTAATGAAGTACGAAGAACCATCCCTGGCATGTGTAGACATCAGACCGCATACATCACTATGTATCAGTCCCAAGAGTTCAGTAACTCTTTCTCCGTGTCCCGTAAACGGAGTTTTGGTCATCTTGCCGTTGAGGCATGACTGGCAAGTGTCATAAGATGAAAATTCAAACGGATTTAAATATCCATCCTTATGCAACTTAGCTAGTCGTGTCACATTGATGTGACCCAGTCTACAATGCCACAAGAAGGATTCGTTCAGTTCAGAACTCTTCCTCTTGTGTGTGTTTGTTATGCTCAGAACTGTTGATTGATTTAGAACAAAAATGCCATTGCACAACGTGCCTGATCCAACCAACTTTTGGTTACGGAAAATGTTCATAACATTGTCCAGTAATACAAAATTATATCCCTCTTTACTCAATAAAGAAATTGATATAATGTTGCATATCAGGTTCGGCATGTAATAGCATTCGTTCAGAACCAATGTATTACCAGTTGGTAACACAAGGTGATATTCCCCGACAGTCTTAGCTGCAACAATTGCACCATTTCCAACTCTAATGTCTTTATCACCTTCTCCAAGTTCTCTACATTTTCTAAGCCCATGTAACTGATTACATATATGGGATCCTGACCCGGTATCTAATACCCAGGACGTAGGGCAAATGGAGAAACAGTTCTCTGTAACGAACATACCCGAAGAAAATGCATCAACATGTACTTTCTTCAATCGGGTGGCATGGGAATCCTGGTATTCCCCTATATCCTGTTCAGTCCTATAACCCTTATAGGAAAGAACGGAACCAACGTTCCCCAGCACAGTATAACATGCGGGTTCGGTCAATACATTCATATTATTATCTTTATTAGGGCATGAAATGGTCGCTACCTGGAGAGAGAGAGAAGAAAACACTTTAGCGTATGCTCGTGCAAGATCAGATTGGTTATTATCTTATCTAATCAGGATGGCTCCCACTGGTTTTTATCAAATCTTCCTTCAAACCCTAAAAGGAAAGACTAGCCGGGGTTAATTACACCCTACAACTTCGTCGATCATTCAGCCAGGCCAGTGTCGGTACTTTGAGGGAGGTCCCCCGTGCTTTCGCACGGACCTAATTAATGTAAACCGCGTTTTCCCAGAGGCGTAACCCCGTTGACACCTTTCTAGACACCTACTTGATCGGCTAATTGTAGTGTGCAAAACTCTCCCAGGAGTAACTCTTACTCATAGTGGGTGTCGGGATCCAACTATCTCATAGACTGTATGCAATCTCATTGCAAATTTCAACACTTGAAATTCCCGATAATGCTTTTGCCCCTAGCGTGCTATGACCTAGACGCATGCCAAACAACCCATAGTCTGCTAGTCAAGTTCAACCCGTACAATTCGTGATCGAATTAAACCCACCCGTACGACCCTTGACGCATGCCAAACAACGCCGTACGAATACCTTAATCCAATCGCATCTCATGCTACAGATAAGTAATAATCAGCTACCGTACACTACGCCTTGACGCATGCCAAACAACCGTAGCACGAATACTGAATATTACATATCTGAATTGACGGAGGGCTACGCAGGTTTTTCTGAAAACCATGAGCGTAATGAACTTGATATCGTTGTAGAATCAAATGAAGTTTCGAAATGGAGTGATTTTGAGGCTTTTCTAGTTTTGCTAAAGGGGTCACTCCCGGTGAAGGGATCGTCGGCCCTTTCCTCGTCGAATGAGGTGCGGGATATATCATATATATCACTGTGCAAAGCAGAAACTATAGAAGCTATCAAAAGTCAAACCGAGTGTGTAGCATCTGCCAGTTATTGCTAAAGGAGTCACTCCCGGTGAAGGGATCTCGGTCCTTTCCTCATCGAATAAGGTGCAGGGTATATCATATATACCGCTATGCAAAGCAAGAACTGTAGCTACCTGTTTTATTTTGAAATTTGATTCTACAACATCATAGGTTTCTTTTATTTCATTAATCACATTAATGAAGTCCCATCATTTAAATACCTAAACATCACAGATAAATACGACGTACACTTATGCCATCCGCATTCGCCTCGATGTCCCCTCGTGCACCGTTAGGTTAGGTAACTAACGACAGAGCAGGGCAGGGCTAGCGCGGGTGCAAAACATAAGTAACGTCTATATAATATATCATATATAGTATATACAGTATCCATCACAGAATATATCACATGATCACATCACAGATATCGCAGCAGAAGAAACATATGAAACATTGGATATACTAGGACGTCCGTGTTTTCAATACGAGCCAGTATAAAACACGGATTCCACGGTCGTGATGAATAGCCAATCCCACACCCCTAGACCCCTACGAGAGCGGCAAGCAACCCTACCAATTCTAGGGTTAGGAGACCCGGACTCGACTCCTCGAGTTGGTCTCCCACTGGACCCCAGAACCCGGTTACTTGTGCTCCCCTCCTTGGGTCTATCCTAATGCGGAAAAGTAAATAATATACAAAAGGTGACAATTTCCGCAACCTAGAAGTGCCCCAATAAAAGAATATTAAATACAAGTTTTTACATGAATGAAAAAGAAAAACACTCATCTCACATAAAAAACACCCGGCTATTCAAACACGACAATCCAATATAACATATCCAGCAACACATAACATCACATGTCATCAACGTAAGTAAACATGCGCATCCCAATTGTCGTTGACATATAGCAACGAAACTGGCGATATCACATATTACACTTACGGTCACAGAAAAGAAAGTGTAAAACTACAACAATTGGAATCCGCAACCTCTTTAGACATCGCATGCCTAATCAAAATGAAATACTTAGACATCACATGCCTAACAGTTATAAACCCCGCATTTTAGTCTCATTATCGAAAACTCTTTTCAATATCAAATGAAACTAAACCGCTAGATTTATATCATTCATTCAGTTATCTCATAACTGTTTGTGAATTCCAATTATTGTATCCCATTCCGGATAAATAGAAAATATTAAACTTTCCGATCAAACATTCGAACACCCAAGTTTTCCCGAAACCGTCCAACACATGAAATAGGTTCAAAGACATTCACTTCATGCCTCAGTACCAACGGTCCAGCCGTAGAAGGGTCAAGCCAACGCCTCACATGTGGCACGCCGTACTGCCCCAAACCCGAAGGTTCAAAGGGCAGTTCAAGACGGTCACATAATCGAGTAAAGGTTTGTTGTCTTCTAGAGGGACCATCGCGTTACTTGCACTACTCAGAACGTCCTTAAACCACACAAAAATCCAACACTTGGATATTTTCCGGCAGGGGAAAAGTTGGGTATTTATATCCGGTCGAACCTTTTAACATATTCTGAAGTCATCCGGAAATACACAAAGACGAAATTTGATAATCCGATCGAAACATCGAAGCTCTAAAACACCCCAGAAAATTCAACTCTTGAATAAATATTAAAAATACCCATAAAACTCAGCATCTGAAATGATGAATTACTGTGCAAAGGAGGAGGGCTGTCGTCATCATTAGGCCGCGGAACCGCCGCAGAAGCCATGCTTCTGCCGCGGTTCCGCCGCACATTATACTGTTCATTGGAAAAAATTTGCACCGTAATTCTTAGAATTCCCTGCTGAATTTTTTAAGCATTTTTAATATAGAAAAATCCCAGTTTTCAGAAAAAGTCCAGAGAGCATGATGTGTTAGGGTTTCGATGTGTATTCGGGTTTCAAACGTCGTCTAGACTTCGCCTAAGGCTCTAGCTAGTCTCTGATACCACTGTAGGGTTCCTAGGCACACTATAGAGGCCTCACAAGGCATCAACCATGCCAATTTCAAATTTTATGGGTGCCGAGAAACCCTAATACGGATCGTCGACTAGAAATTTAGGCGAAAACGAAACTAGTTAACATCTTAACTAAAGGAGAGAGGCTACAACCTTTGTAGATCCGGTTCTCCACTTCCTTAGCTCCACGTAGGCGTCTTCTCGCTGTCCATCTCGAATCCTGGACTCAATCGTCGGCTTGATCGGAGAAATGGGCGGACTAGATCGTCGGCTTCGTGCCGAAGATGATCTACGTCGAGGCATCACAAGTTCAAGCTCCGACGTCATAAATTTGTGAAACTTGTGAAGGAAACACCCAAAACAACTTGGCAAGAGGTAGAGGGTGAAGAAATAGGAGGTGGGTACACTTTAGAATTGGATTTCTCACTTTAGAACTCAAGTTGCCATTGATGGCATCAAGCTTTCTTTCTTGATGAAGATGATGAAGAAGAAGAAAGAATATGATAAGTGTTGATTTAATATGAAAATAAATCAATACTTATCATAAGCTAACTAAGGTTAAGTGTAGAGAATAGACCATGGTAAATGGGAATGGTTAGGGTTAAGCATGAAGACAAATGGTCTCTTTAGTCAAAGCTTCATGAAGCTTCAACAAGCTTCATGATAAAAAGAAACCATTTTCTTTTCTATATAAATAAAGAATGGATAAATAAATAGATGAATAACACAAAAACCTAACCATTATCATAACCATGGTTTAATTCTTTGCACAAACCCAAGTAAGTATGTATCATCAAACATGATACAATCAAGTGCACACAAAATATATAACATATACAACGTGCATCAAGTGAGAAAATCCTTTTAAAATGAACCAATACTAGTTAATGCAAAGCAATATATCAAATATATAATTATACATTAAATCATTAAATCAACACTTGATTTAACGATCCGGTCATATCGCATATAACCGACTAGTATCCTATGTATCGGCTTATCGAATCAATCCTTGATTCGATATCTAGGTTATATCGCATATAACCAATCGATACATTCATCGCGAGAATGAAATACGGTATCACATACACGCATTATTCTCGCTCCCGCACATATCTCATATGCGCTCCTATTTCGTTTCGCTTGAGCCAGGAAACCTCTGTGTATGACTCTAAAGACTCGTCAATACGCCGGTAGCAGATGATGATCATATCAAGCACCCACAAGCCGCAAGCGGTCTGCTAAACGTAATGGCCATCCGGGTATTGAGCGATCAGAAGATCGACGAGCTAGCCCGCTCACACTCCTGTGAATCCAACCAGTAACACTTATCGTACAGTCCGGTCTGTTCGTCTGATATGTCGCATATCAAGTCTAGGGGTGGTAAACGTCAGACCCCAATAACCGATAAGTCATGCGGATGTGAGGCTCATAACGGGTCGAGAAACTACTGGTAACACTTACCAGCAAATCTCTGATCAGCCCTGGCCAGGGACTTCCCTGTTCCGGCCAATCGAGCACAGCGCAACATCAACCGCCAATACCGGGAGAGACAAAACCCCTCCTATCGCTCATTGCCTCCATGTGACTCGGGACTGTACCCAAAGACCACCGTTTTGCACGCCCTCATGGACGTGGTAAGGTGGAGATCAAAGTACAGTGGGAATCACACAAGACTCCATGACGATCTCGGGTCTACAGACTAACCTGTACAAGTGTCACCTGAGAACTGCCATCTGACCTGAGGTATAATACCATCTGGGAGTTCTCGGCGAGTCCGTCCAGTGTACCCAGTCTCCACTGAGCACCCGTATACCATCTCTGATGTCAAACACCAATGGATATGGGATCATCCATCGCCCATCTCATGGGAGGAGAAGCGTATACGCTAGTCTACACTGGTATATCGATGTCCCGTCTCGATACATCCATGACTAGGGACCTTGAAGGATGTACTTATGGACTACCATGTCCCCACTAGTATGATCTGCATCATAGTCCAGGTAGTCAAGTACACATCCTAAGGGCTTTACCAACATGTAACTATAAGACAGTTTAAAGAGACTAGTGTACATGTTAAGATAAAGAGCAACCAGATAGCATACTATCATATCGAGCAAGAAAGTCATCTCTATATATGTCCAAGCATCCAATATAATATACATCATCTGTACAATACTGGCCTCTAGGGCATACATACAACTAACAGGTTCTTGTCCTTCCTTTAGAGATCCTTACCCTAACCTCCATGGAAAACGCGCGCAACCGGGCCTTTACACTACGGTGTCATCGTTACCTCGAGTGGTAGGATGCCGTAGGGCGCGGTGTGTGCGTGTATGCATGGAGTCCTATTGTAAATAATTGGTGGGTAAGAAAGGGATGAGAGATCTCATCTCTCAAAATCCTTCCCCAAAACTAAACCCTAAACAAGTTCCTAGGGCATGAAATTAAATCTACCTAGGGCAAAGAATTAAAATCTACACTAGGGCGAGAAATTAAATCTACTTACAGATGCATCCCTCCAATCATCCATGCAGGGTTGTCAGATCTGAATTTCTGAATGGAAAGGAAACACCGATGCTCTCCAAAAAAAGATCTGAACTTTATTTCATTAAAAGGAGGCATAAGAAATTACAATCTTTAGAGTCCCTATTTATAGAAGATAGGAAACCCTAGGTTACATTTGACCCGCATGTCTACAATTACAAAAATAGCCCTATAAAGACCAGTCAACGCCGCCACCAAATTATGGTAAACTTTATTTTCACAAAGTCCTTTGTATGGCCGCGGAACCGCGGCCTGACTAGGGGTTGGCCGCGGTTCCGCGGCCCAGTGGTAAGATCACTGGCTGAAACTTCTGGGCTGGGCTCTGGTTGTATTGTGATACTTTATTCTTCATTTTATTCTTCATAATAGCTTCTGGTTCTCTTTCAGATCTTCCAGTGAATAATTGTGTCGGACTTTACCCGTTCGCTTTGTAATCTTGGACCTTGCGCTGCCCTTTGTTCTTTGTAAACTGATCTTTTTGTAGGTTTTATCAAGATCCTTCTCTTTGTTGGTCAAAGTCTCATTTTTACGTCGTCTTTTATTCTTTTCACTGTTTTAGATCCAAGAACCTGTAACCTGTAATATGTAGCAGACATGCGTCAAAAGCACCCGTTTATTTGTAAAAAAGAATAAGAATGGGGAATATAAAATGCAATATTATGTTATGAACAAATACCCCCAAACTTATTTTTTGCTCGTCCTAGAGCAAACTTATTTTTTTTTCTCGATAAAAATCTAACCTAGCCGCACTTTCGCAGGGAAACGCGATTGCACTGAGCTCGTGCAACAAGCCGTTAAACCTCTAGGTGTCCCTAATAGGAGGAGTGTTGTCTCCTGAGGGTTTTCAGCGGATTACACCCACAAAATCCTATCAATTGAGCTTTTCGACTTTTGTTCTCCAATTAGGTTTTCTAACAAGGAATTCTATTATCGTCAACCCGTTAATTATCCACCCTTATTCTTCACACTTCCTCATCGTTTACTTAAGATTATATATGTTTTGCAGACCTACTTAGCTTTCGGCATTTCTTAAGTTTTCCTTCTAGGGTTCCATCTCCACTTAGGAATTTCTATCAACCCTTAATAAAGATACAAGTTGTATTCTTCACTCATTTCTCTTATCTAAACTCCAATAACATATCCCTACGTTTGTGGAAAAGTCACCACAATATTTGGAAATTCAAATCAAGCAATCATACTCTCGTCCGTTGTCCAAAGTACTTATTAGTAGGTGAATTTTTAATTGAATTTTTCTTACACATCCTTCATGCGACCGTTAATACTTCTTGAGGTACAAACAACCGATTACAAGATGTGCTTGCACATTTAAGTGTAATTCCTAGTCTTGCAACACCCAAGGCTTTTAGCAGTGACTCCCAAACCAGTTGGTCTAAGGCACTAGGTGATGAAGCACCCTCGCTAAGTATTTTTCTATTTTTGCTGTCTCAAGTAATTACAAAAACTAGTGTTCATTTTTTTTTAATTCTTTATTCACACTTGTATATATTTTTTTTCTTCGTACTAAGGACTTTAGACAAGAGTATTTCAAGGTCTCTTCTACTATTCCAAGTTTCAAGGTGCGTGATTGTGCAAATTGTAGGGTATACGTTTTCAGAATCTAGACTTAAGCTAGGAGCTATTTTTCAAACTTATACTCTAATAAGAACATCAATACTCTTCCCTTATTTTGACTTAGCCCAAGAAGTCAACTCAAAATTTGCCTATTTCTAAATAAACTACAAAAACATATAATTTCTACCGTTAAACTTTAAGGAAGGTTATTTTTAGGGTTTTTAATTTACTAAGTCTAAAGATCTAGTTGTTCCTAGCCAGTTAACCTATTTTTCAAACTCAAGTCAATTAGCCAAAATTGAATACATTAATTTTTATAATATTGAAGATTTTCAATTTTTATGGGTTTTCAAATAAGTATGCAAATGCAAAAATATGTACAAATGAATGCCAAGGAAGAAGACGTACCGAGCATACCCCCAAACTTGAACTTGACAATGTCCTCACTGTCATGCTAAACCAAGAGGGTCAAAAATGCCGGCACTCCCCTTTTTATTTATTTATAATTTTTTATATATTTTTAATGTTTTGAATATTTTTTTTATTTTTTTTATAGAAAAAGAAAACAAAAAAGATATATATACATATATACAACAAGGTTCCCCCCAAACTTAAGCTTGGCCTTACACAAGCCAAAGGTTAGCACCAACCATTCAAAAATCTTATCGTGGTAATGGTATAGTTGGTGCAAGAATGGGGTGTGGAGGAAAGAAATGAGAAACACGCGAGACCGTGTGGAAAGAAGAATGGTAGAACATGGTCTCGGTGGGGGAGAAGAAGGGCGGAAAGGAGAAAGAAGGGTCGCGCGATTTTGAGGGTGTAAATCGAGTGAATAAATTAGCGCAATATGTCATGACCGATATGTTATAAGCGATTGCACTAATTTATCAACTCGTCGTGAAATGGGGTCAAATCCCTCAAGATTCGCAAGAAAACATGGGTACGCCGAACTTGGTATCGGAGATGAAAGCGTAACGGTCTCTTGTACGGTCGGAACAATAGGAAGGACGAAAGGGAGTGAATTAGGGATAGTATCATTCTCACCGTAGTAAACTGTCTCGAACTTGAAAGATTCCATTAATGGTTCGAAACAACTGGAAGCAACCGAGTCTGATGGTTCAACTAACTCATCTGAAAATGCAAAGGACTCAAACTCGGGCGGAGAGACATCAACATCGTCCGAAAAATTGAAACACTCGTACGTGTTATCGTCTGTGAGAACTGTGTCAGATTCAAAGGAAAATTTTTCAGGCTCACAGTCTTCAAGCGGGGTCGGAACGATGGAAAGGAGGGAGGGTGATATAACAGTCAAAGGTTCAGGAGGATGAATTGGAAAATCAGACACATCAAAAAAAATGGTTCAACCTCAATATGATCCTCACAACTCTCCTCAATACTATCCTTATAATTCTCCTCAAAATTCAACTCATCCATGCCATTATCATCAAAATCAAGACGCATATGTGATTCGGGAGAAACATTTAATAACTCGGGATGATGATTTGAACATAAAATCTCAATTAAATCGATAGGTTCATCATCCAAAATATTCCCGGCGTCTATATCCTCAATCAAGTGAAAATCGATTTTCTTAGACACCTCATCAAAAGCATTGATATCTATCGATTTAGGTTCTAGATGGGAGGTGTAAAGATTGAAAGGATTAGGTGCGGTTTCACTCGAAAGTGGTTCCTCACAATCTGGTAAATCAAACACTACAAAATCACACAACTCGTTTTTATTTTGAACTTGTGAATCATTTAGGACATTCGATAGAAAACAGGAGTTGTGGGCTTCAATTGGGTAAGGGTAGGTTTGATTTGGAAATCCCCTCACATTCTCACTCTGTCCTACCGCCTCCTTATACATTGAAAAATTTGGAGCTAGCGGGAAACTAGCTACCGGTTCAGCAGGTTGCATAAGGGCGGCCATGGACGCTTCCACATTCCTAGTCATTTTATTTGTTGCAGCAATAGAAGCTTCCAACGACTCTTCCAAACTAGACTTAGGTGGTGAGGGGATTTCGGTAAAAGATTCAAAATGGTGTGGATATGAAAACTCCCAACATGCTGTGTAGAAACAGTGTCTAGTGAAGGTGGGAAGGTCCGGTAGGACTGGTAGGAAGTGGGTGATTGGACAGGGGTAGGGTCAACATATGGATAAAAAGGTGAATAATCGTGTGGATCCCTAGAACTGGATGAGTGGAGAGGGGTGAAAGATCGGCTGCGAGATTGAGCAATATGCTCAGCAATGGACATCGGCTTAGGAGTGACAGAAGGACTTGAAAAAGTGGTATCCACATATGGAGGTGGTAAAGGTTGACTTGGTTGACACAAAGCGGGTTGAAAAGTCAAACTGCTTCTCCTAGACGCCTCTATTTGATCTTTCAAAGATATTTTAGGCAAGGAAGGATCGTCTTTAAATTCACCGAAGAAATTACCGTACGACGCAAAATTAGGTTCGGGATACCAAAGTTCGGCAAGTGATTTATTATGTGAGGTACCCATGTTAGAAGAAGGGGAAAAGAAAGAAGGTTGGTTAGTGCAAGGATTTATTTGCGGCAAAAGTTTGCAAGTTTTCTAATACTAATTTTCCTTTTCCTTTTTCTTTATTTGAAACTTGTTGCAAAATAGATTTTTAATTAAAGATATGCAACTGAAAAATATTACTTGCAATCAGTTATTATTTTAAGCATATCACAAAGAATCTTTATTTGGAAAAAATTGTTGCCAAAAGATATTCGAGAAAAGATATGCAACAAAAAAGATTACACGCAATCACTTTCTATGTTAAGCGAGGCGCAAAAATCCTGCACAAGACTTGTCAGTTGGAAGGGAAAAGATTTTTAGCGCGAAGAATCCTGCAGAAGATTTGACAAAAAGTTATATGGGGATTTGCAGAGTGGAGAAAGAGGAAACAAACAGACAAAATTTCGTGCGCTGATGTCACAAAAGGGCCGCGGAAGGGCGGCGGGAGCGCGCTTAGGCCGCGGTTTAGCGGTGGGATGGAGAGATCAGGCCTCTGAAAAAATTCCGTAGCTCTCTACTTGCAATCCCTCTCTGTTTTGATGTATCTTTTTCTGTTTCGCATTCAGGATTTTTCCAGATCCGTTAATCCTGCAAAGATTCACACGAGAAACCCTTCCAAAAATAACAGATGATATATTTTTATATTTTTTGATTTTTCAGTTTTTATGATTTTTTTTAAATTTTGATTAACCCGAAATTGCAAAAAGGAAATAACACGCCATCCCCGGTAACGGCGCCATTTGATTGGAATCTCAAAAACTATCTATATTACCGCAATCAAGAACGGCGTCGCATGAAGCTAGCCGGTGAGTACGGGTAGGTCCACAGGGATGTTGTGAATCTCCTAGTCGCGCTTACGAGTTAATTTCGAAGGGTGTTCGGATTGGTTATTAAATCTAAAAACCTAAATTATTCTATCTACGATTATCTAGATCTATTCTTGTTAGGGTTAGGTTTAGGCATGGTTTGGAAATGCAAGTAAATATCAACGCTTTCTATATCCGAATGAAGATCTATGAGGAGTTATGGTAATTATCAATAAAAGGGATTAGATCTATTCGGGAAGGTGTTCCTTCCTCTAGGTTCTTGTCCTTCCTTTAGAGATTCTTACCCTAACCTCCATGGAAAACGCGCGCAACCGGGCGTTTACACTACGGTGTCATCGTTACCTCGAGGGGTAGGATGCCGTAGGGCGCGGTGTGTGCGTGTATGCATGAAGTCCTATTGTAAATAATTGGTGGGTAAGAAAGGGATGAGAGATCTCATCTCTCAAAATCCTTTCCCAAAAGTAAACCCTAAACAAGTTCCTAGGGCATGAAATTAAATTTACCTAGGGCAAAGAATTAAAATCTACACTAGGGCGAGAAATTAAATCTACTTACAGATGCATCCCTCCAATCATCCATGTAGTGTTGTCAGATCTGAATTTCTGAATGGAAAGGAAACACCGATGCTCTCCAAAAAGAGATCTGAACTTTATTTCATTAAAAGGAGGCATAAGAAATTACAATGTTTAGAGTCCCTATTTATAGAAGATAGGAAACCCTAGGTTACATTTGACCCGCATGTCTACAATTACAAAAATAGCCCGATAAAGAGCAGTCAACGCCGCCACCAAATTATGGTAAACTTTATTTTCACAAAGTCCTCTGTATGGCCGCGGAACCGCGGCCTGAGTAGGGGTTGGGCCGCGGTTCCGCGGCCCAATGGTAAGATCACTGGCTGAAACTTCTGGGCTGGGCTCTGGTTGTATTGTGATACTTTATTCTTCATTTTATTCTTCATAATAGCTTCTGGTTCTCTTTCAGATCTTCCAGTGAATAATTGTGGTGGACTTTACCCATTCGCTTTGTAATCTTGGACCTTGCGCTGCCCTTTGTTCTTTGTAAACTCATCTTTTTGTAGGCTTTATCAAGATCCTTATCTTTGTTGGTCAAAGTCTCATTTTTACGTCGTCTTTTATTGTTTTCACTGTTTTAGATCCAAGAACCTGTAACCTGTAATATGTAGCAGACATGCGTCAAAAGCACCCGTTTATTTGTAAAAAAGAATAAGAATGGGGAATATAAAATGCAATATTATGTTATGAACAGGTGCTGGATATTCATAATTGAATAGCACTGTGCAAAACAAAAGAGAACATCCTTGCATTAACAGATTTTTGAAAAATGTTCCAACAACATCAAACTGGTTTGTTTAGCTTGCATTGATCCATATCAACGCAGTCCCATCAATTGATCACACCAATAAAGAACGAAAATTATGATGTACGTATATACCATCCGCATTCGCCACTAGGTCCCGTCATCACCCGTTAGGTTACTTAACTAACGACAGAGCGGGGACTGGACTAGCGCGGGTGTAAAATATATACAACATCTACTAGTATATTTATCAATATATAATATTCGCTCAAGACGTGATAAAATGCAACATCACAGAAATGTAATAAGCATCACAGAACAATACAGATAATCTGGAATCCCCGGATTTCACAGAGCCGCAACTGAAACCCGAAGTTCCATAGTTCGTGTGGATATCCTGAGCAATGAATTCCTAGACCCCTACGGGCGCGGCAAGTTACCCGCCAAAACCTGAAGCGAGTCAGCCCCCTTCAACAACGTGAATGGACCACCCAGCACTTCACGGAATCCGATAACTTGAGCACCCCTCCTAGGGTCAACCTGTACCCCCTACGAGTGCGGCGAATAGCCCGCCAATTCTAGAGTGAAGCCCTCTCCGTCTCAGAGCTATGAGATGCGGGCCCGTTGCCCTCTAGAACCCGGCTACCCGTGCACCCCTCGGTGGGGTAATCCTAGTACAGAAAGTAAAATATATACAACGGGTACATCGACCTCAGCCCGGTCGTGCCCCAAAAGAATAATATACAAACAGGCTGTAACGGCAGTCCACATGTCAGACGCTCGCCCCGCAATATCAAAAGTACAAATACAACCAAACTGTACAACCATTGCACCAGGCTATCCACCATGAAAAATCCGCAACATCACAGCACAACACAGAACATCAACGTAAATGTCCCGTTCGCAAATCCGTCTAAAAGGGCTATAGCAATTAGACAGGATTTACCGATCAAAAGACATTGACGGTCGCAGATATAATGTAAATACTGTTAACTAACATTTTTAAAATTTTCGATCGACAAAATTTCGCGAAGTGGGCCCCAAGCACAAAACCAGCACTCAAAATAATCTGGGCCCAAACAAAAATTACCAAAAACCCCAATTCCAAGTCATAGAGCACTGTAGAAGAAATGGTACGGACATGACACTTGATTGCGGCGGAACGCGGCCAAAACATGGGTTTGGCCGCGGTTCCACGGCGTTACTGTAGTATTTCATTACCAAATTTTCACAGATGTCTTAAAAAACCCTGCCTGTTTTTGTGCAGTACACTAAATAATTTTTTGACCACCGGAAAAATTCGACAGAAACTGTGACTTGGAAAAGCAGTTTTTAGAAAATTCGTTCGATCGATGTTTTAAATACATTAGAGCAAGCTAGTAAAGGATAATGGTGTTAGTTGTATGTATGCCCTAGAGGCCAGTATTGTACAGATGATGTATATTATATTGGATGCTTGGACATATATAGAGATGACTTTCTTGCACGATATGATAGTATGCTATCTGGTTGCTCTTTATCTTAACATGTATACTAGTCTCTTTAAGCTGTCTTATAGTTACATGTTGGTAAAGCCCTTAGGATGTGTACTTGACTACCTGGACTATGATGCAGATCATACTAGTGGGGACATGGTAGTCCATAAGTACATCCTTCAAGGTCCCTAGTCGTAGGTGTATCAAGATGGGGCATCGATATACCAGTGTAGACTAGCGTATACGCTTCTTGACCCATGAGATGGGCGATGGATGATCCCATATCCATTGGTGTTTGACATCAGAGATGGTATACGGGTGCTCAGTGGAGACTGGGTACACTGGACGGACTCGCCGAGAACTCCCAGATGGTATTATACCTCACGTCAGATGGCAGTTCTCAGGTGACACTTGTGCAGGTTAGTCTGTAGACCCGAGATCGTCATAGGGGCTTGTGTGATTCCCACTGTGCTTTGATCTCCAGCTTACCACGTCCATGAGGGCGTGCAAAACGGTGGTTTTTGGATACAGTCCCGAGTCACATGGAGGCAATGAGCGATAGGAGGGGTTTCGTCTCTCCCGGTATTGGGGGTTGATGTTGCGCTGTGCTTGATTGGCCGTAACAGGGAAGTCCCTGGCCAGGGCTGATAAGAGATTTGCTGGTAAGTGTTACCAGTAGTTTCTCGACCCGTTATGAGCCTAACATTGGCATGACTTATCGGTTATTGGGGTCTGACATTTACCACCCCTAGACTTGATATGCGACATATCAGACGAGGAGACCGGACTGTACGGGAAGTGTTGCTGGTTGGCTCGACGGGAGTTGTAGCAGGTTCGCTTGTTCTCTTTTGATCGCTCAATACCCGGGTGGCCATTACGTTTAGCTGACCGCTTGCGGCTTGGGGGTGCTTGATATGATCATCACCCACTGCCGGCGTATTGACGAGTCTCGGAGTCCCACAATGGAGTTTCCTAGTCCAGGCGAAACGTTGTGGTGCGCGTATGCGATATGCGCATGGACCCGATTAAAATACACGTATAGGATACCGTATATTGATCGGGCGGCTTGCTTTTTGTTAGGGTCATATGTGATATGGCCGGATTGATAAATCAAGTGTTGATTTATCATTTAACAATTAGATTCTCACTAGAAATCCTTTCTTGTTTTCTATGGATGTATGGCTGCATGTATGCACCTTATTGTTTCATGCACATATGGATGTGCATGCACACTTGCATACATACATCATTCTATCATGGTTGATTATACAAGGAAATGGTGGCAATACAAGACTCACACCATGGGTTTTTATATGGATTATTATTTGATTTTTGGTTAAAACAAAATGGATAAAGGAAAAGATAATTAATGACTAGTTTCTACATCCTTCTTGACCTAACCATTCTCACCCACCACTTGACCATGGATTACTTTTTCTTTTGTGTTTTTAACTAAAATTCAATAATAACCAAACCATGGTTTGATATGAGAAGAGAAAAATATATATTGATATTTTTTCTATTTTCTAAGAGGAGTTGAACTTATCATCTTCTTAAAAGCCATCATCTTCTTCCTCCTTCTTCCATTGCTCTCTAGATTTCTCAAGTGAGCATAATACTCATCAAGTTAGGATTTTGAAGTGAGAAAGAGAACCACAACACCATTCTACACAAGTCTAGCCCACTTGTTTAGAGTGTTAGCTTCATTTCGTTCTCTTGATCGGGTGAAGTTGCAAGTTTGGACAAAGCGGACTCCGGGTGGATCATCGGTGACCAAGAGGAGTTCAAGCGGAGTTTTCTTTCAAACCCTAAGTAGCCGAGGAGTCTAGCGTAGGGAGATACAAAGGTTGTACTCTCTAAACCCTAGCTTTTCTTTCATATGATGATGTGATATATTTAGAAACCCTAATTTTTCTAGTAACGATTCTATGTTCGTTAACTTAGCACCCTAAAGACTCCACCTTTGGTTCATGTGATGCTTCCAAACCCTTGATGAGGTGCTAGGCTAACCCAACATTGGTATCAGAGCCGACCTAGAACATTAGCCGACACTTTAACGAAGTTAAAACTCCGATCGAACCGAAAATACGGGTTTTTGAATGCTCTCTGGACATTTTTTAAAAACTGCTGTTTTTCAGAATTAAAAATATGTAAAAAATTCAGCAGGAAAATATAAGAATTACGGTATAAAAATTATTCAATGAACAGTTATTCTTGCAGCGGAAACGCGGCCTAAGCTTGCTTAGGCCGCGGTTCCGCGGCCGTACACATCATTCACTGAATAAATTTCGTACAGTAATGCTGGATTCTGCATGTATATTTTTTAGGATATTTTTAATCTGAATTTAGTGTTGAAAATTCTGGAGATGGTTTTGGACTCGACAGTTCGATCGGAATTTTGATTTCGTGGCTTTTCCGGGTAAATCGAGAAAGTATTGAAGTGTTCGAACGACTATCATTTGCTCACTTTTCACGGGGTTTAAATCCTTCGGAGGTTCGTGCAAGTTTTGTGGTGGTCCCTCTAGAAGACAACAAACCTTAACTCGATTATGTGACCTTCTTGAACTGCCTTTTGAACCTTAGGGTTTGGGGCAGTATGGTGTGCCACATGTGAGGCGTTGGCTTGACCCTTCTACGGCTGGACCGCTACTACTGTGTCACACTCCATGTTTTTGAACTCCGCTCAAGTGTTGAGCTTTAGGGAATCTTGGGTATTAGATCGTTCGTTTGAAAACTTTACTACTGTCTAATTATCTGGAATGTGATGCAATGTGTGGAATTCATATTATAAGACATGAAATACGAGGTATGTGATATTTCGAATTTACGATATCTAAGGAGAATGTGGATTCCAGATATTGCAGTTTTACACTTTCTTTTCTGTGACCATAAGTGTAGAATGTAGAGGTATTGCCGATTGTCGTTGCTATACGTCGACGATAATCGGTGTATGCATACTTACTTATGTTGATGATATGAGATATTATGTGTTGCTGAGATATGATGTGCAGGATTGTCGCGATTGAATAGCCGGGTTTTTTTTTATGTGAGATGAGAGTTTTATATTTTCATTCATGTAAATTCAAATGTAATGTAATATTCTTTTATTTGGGGCACTTCCGGGTTGAGGTTGATGCCACCTGTGTTCTATATTATTTACTTTTCCGCATTAGGATGGACCCAAGGAGGGGAGCACGGGTGACCCTGTTCTGGGGTTCAGTGGTAGGCCATCTCGAGGAGTCGAGACCGGGTCTCCTAAACTCCAGAATTGGTAGGGTCGCCTACCGCTCTCGTAGGGGTCCAGGGTGTGGGCTTGGCTATTTATCGCGACTGTGGAATCCGTATTTTCTATTTTGGCTAAATACTAAATACGGACGTCCTAGTATATCCCACATTATATCTATGTTTCAGCTGCGATATCTGTGATGTGATCATTTGATATGTTGTGATGAATACAGTATATAGTATATATGATATATTATATAGGCGTTACTTATGTTTTACACCCGCACTAGCCCTGCCCTGTTCTGTCGTTAGTTACTTAACCTAACGGTGCACGTGGGGACATCGAGGCGAATGCGGATGGCATAAGTGTACGTCGTATTTATCTGTGATATTTAGGTGACTTAAATGATGGGACTTCATTAATGTGATTAATGAAAGAAAAGAAACCTAAAAGATGTTGTAGAATCAAATTTTCAAATAAAAAGGGTAGCTACAGTTTTGCTTTGCATAGCGGTATATATGATATACCCTGCACCTTATTCGATGAGGAAAGGGCCGAGATCCCTTCACCGGGAGTGACCCCTTTAGCAATAACTGGCAGATGCTACACACTCGGTTTGTTTTCGATTGCTTCTATAGTTTCTGCTTTGCACAGTGATATATATGATATATCCCGCACCTCATTCGACGAGGAAAGGGCCGACGATCCCTTCACCGGGAGTGACCCCTTTAGCAAAACTAGAAAAGCCTCAAAATCACTCCATTTCAAAACTTCACTTGATTCTACAACGATATCAAGTTCATTACGCAATAGGTTTTTAGAAAAATCTGTCGTAGCCCTCCGTCATTTCAGATAAATCCTACTTAGTATTCGTGCTACGTTTGTTGGCCTGCGTCAAGGCGTAGTGTGCGGTAGCTAACTAGTATTTATCTGTTAATGCATGTGATGCAGATTGGATTAGGGTAGTCGTGCGACTTTGTTGGCCTGCGTCAAGGGTCGTACGGGTGGGTTTAATTCAATCAAGAAATGACGGGTTGAACTTGACTAGCGCACTATGGTTTGTTGGCCTGCGTCAAGGTCATAGGACGCTAGGGGAAAAATATTATCGGGAATTTCAAGTGTTGAAATTTGCAATGAGATTGCATACCTTCTATGAGATAGTTGGAACCCGATACCCACTGCGAGTAAGAGTTACTCCTGGGAGAGTTTTACACATTACAATTAGCCGATCAAGTAGGTGTCTAGAAAGGTGTCAACGGGGTTACGCCTCTGGGAAAACGAGGTTTACTTTAATTAGGTCCGTGCGAAAGCACGGGGAACCTCCCTCAAAGTACCGACACTGGCCTGGCTGAAAGATTGGCGAAGTTGTACGGTGTAATTAATCTCGGCTAGTCTTTCCTTTTAGAGTTTGAAGGAAGATTTGATAAAAACCAGTGGGAGCCATCCTGATTAGATAAGATAATAACCAATCTGATCTTGCAAGAGCATACGCTAAAGTGTTTTCTTCTCTCTCTCTCCATTTAGCGACCATGTCATGCCCTAATCAAGATAATAATATGGATGTATTGACCGAACCCGCATCTTATACTGTGCTGGGGAACGTTGGTTCCGTTCTTTCTTATAAGAGTTATAGGACTGAACAGGACATAGGGGAATACCAGGATTCCCATGCCACCCGAATGAAGAAAGTACATGATGATGCATTTTCTTCGGGTGTGTTCGTTACAGAGAACTGTTTCTCCATTTGCCCTACGTCCTGGGTATTAGATACCGGGTCAGGATCCCATATATGTAATCAGTTATATGGGCTTAGGAAAGGTAGAGAACATGGAGAAGGTGATAAAGACATAAGAGTTGGAAATGGTGCAATTGTTGCAGCTAAGACTGTCGGGGAATATCACCTTGCATTACCAACTGGCAATACATTGGTTATGAACGAATGCTATTACATGCCGAACCTGATATGCAACATTATATCGGTTTCTTTGTTGACTAAAGAGGGATATAATTTTTTATTACTGGATAATGTTATGAACATTTTCCGTAACCAAAAGTTGGTTGGATCAGGCACGTTGTGCAATGGCATTTATGTTCTAAATAAATCAACAGTTCTAAGTATAACAAACACACACAAGAGGAAGAGTTCTGAACTGAATGAATCCTTCTTGTGGTATTGTAGACTGGGTCACATCAATGCGACACGACTAGCTAAGTTGCATAAGGATGGATATTTAAATCCGTTTGAATTTTCATCTTATGACACTTGCCAGTCATGTCTCAAAGGCAAGATGACCAAAACTCCGTTTACGGGACACGGAGAAAGAGTTACGGAACTCTTGGGACTAGTGCATAGTGATGTATGTGGTCTAATGTCTACACATGCCAGGGATGGTTCTTCGTACTTCATTACATTCACTGACGATCTTTCTAGATTCGGATATGCGTTCCTGATGAAACACAAATCAGAAGCTTTTGAGAAATTTAGAGAATATAAACATGAAGTCGAGAACCAAACCGGAAAAAGTATTAAAGTCCTTCGAACTGATCGAGGAGGTGAATACTTGAGCAATGAATTCCTGGACTTCCTAAAAGAGAATGGGATTCTCTCTCAGCTGACTCCTCTATATACACCACAGCACAACGGTGTATCAGAACGGAGGAACCGCACCCTATTAGATATGGTGCGCTCTATGATGAGCACAGCTGAGTTACCTATTTCCTTCTGGGGATATGCACTGGAAACAGCTGCAGACCAATTGAATATGGTTCCTACCAAATCCGTGCCTACCAATCCATATGAGATATAGAAAGGAAAGAGACCATGTCTTAATTATGTTAAGATATAGGGTTGTTCGGCATATGTAAAAACGCAAAATCCGGACAAACTCGCGGCAAGGTCCATTCAGTGTAAGTTTATTGGATATCCCAAACATTCGCACGGGTATATCTTCTACCACACCGAGGAACAAAAGGTGTTTGTTTCTCGACATGCCACCTTTTTAGAAAAGGAATTTCTTGAAAAAGAGATTAGTGGCAAGGAGGTAGAACTTGAAGAGGTTCCAGCAATACAGACTACGACAGAAGATTTTGTTGAACCAGAGGATTCAGTAGTTCCCAATGAACCTCAGCCTCTCCGCCGATCTAGTAGGGTTCCTCGCCAACCAGAGAGATACTACGGTTTTCTCATAGATGGTGGCAGCGAGGATTGCATCATGGAGGATGATGACCCAACTAGCTTCGAGCAGGCCATCACGAGTAGGGACTCAGTGAAATGGCTAGATGCTATGCGGTCCGAGATGGAATCCATGTACACCAACAAAGTATGGACTTTGGAAGTTTCTCCTGAAGGGGTAAAACCCATTGGGAGCAAGTGGATCTTCAAGAAAAAACATGGTGTAGATGGGAAAGTGGAGACTTTCAAAGCTAGACTTGTTGCAAAAGGTTTTCGTTAAAGACCAGGTGTGGACTGTGACGAAACCTTTTCTCCAGTGGCTATGCTTAAATCCATCCGGATCATGCTTGCCATCGCTACATATCATGACTATGAAATCTGGCAAATGGATGTTAAGACCGCCTTTCTAAATGGTGATTTAGAAGAGTGCGTGTACACGACTCAGCCAGAAGGCTTCATAGACAGTGGGAGCAGCGGGAAGGTGTGCAAGCTGCTTAAATCCATTTATGGATTAAAGCAAGCATCGCGGAGTTGGAACATCTGCTTTGACGTCGTTATCAAAGAGTTTGATTTCGTCAAAAACCCAGATGAACCTTGTATCTACAAGAAGGTGGCAGAAAGTAAGGTTGTCTTCCTCGTATTGTACGTGGACGACATACTCTTGATAGGAAATGATATTCCTATGCTGCAATCGGTCAAGCTCTTCTTATCACAAAGATTCTCAATGAAAGATCTTGGTGATGCCTCCTGCATATTGGGAATTAGGATCTTTAGAGATAGATCCAAACGGATATTAGGATTGTCCCAATCCAGGTACATTGACACCATACTAAAGAGGTTTAGTATGGAAGAATCCAAGTGTGGGAACTTGCCCACGATCTCTGGAGTCACTCTCTCCAAAGAGATGTCTCCCAAGACTGATTTGGGGAGAGCTCGCATGCAAGGGATACCCTATGCTTCGGCTGTAGGCTCTATAATGTATGCGATGCTATGTACCAGACCCGATGTAGCATACTCACTAAGTGTAGTGAGTAGGTATCAAGCTGATCCTGGAGAGAGTCACTGGACAGCTGTGAAGAGCATTCTCAAGTACTTACGAAGGACTAAATAGATGCTCTTGGTGTATGGTAACGGAGAACTCCAAGTGGTGTCCTTTACCGATTCGAGCTTCCAGAGTGATAAGGACGACTCTAAGTCGCAGTCGGGATTTGTCTTTACCCTTTACAGAGGGGCGGTTAGCTGGAAGAGTTCCAAGCAAGAAACCATGGAAGACTCGACGATGGAGGCTGAATACATCGCTGCCAACGATGCTGCCAAAGAGGCTGTCTGGATCAAGAAGTTCATTACTTAACTTGGAGTGGTTCTATCCATTGAGCATCCAATACCTTTGTATTGTGATAACAATGGAGCAGTGGCTTTGGCCAAGGAACCTAGGTCCCAACAGCGATCCAAGCATATTCTAAGGCGGTATCACCTGATCCGGGAGATAGTTGATCGCCGGGAGATCGAGGTCAGGAGGGTTGACACGAAGAACAACACAGCGGATCCACTCACGAAGGCCATTCCCCAAATACAGTTTGAGAGACTCTTCAGGATGCTCGGTATGCGATACTACAGCAGCTGGCCCTAGTGCAAGTGGGAGATTGTTAGTTGTATGTATGCCCTAAAGACCAGTATTGTACAGATGATGTATATTATATTGGATGCTTGGACATATATAGAGATGACTTTCTTGCTCGATATGATAGTATGCTATCTGGTTGCTCTTTATCTTAACATGTATACTAGTCTCTTTACACTGTCTTATAGTTACATGTTGGTAAAGACTTTAGGATGTGTACTTGACTACCTGGACTATGATGCAGATCATACTAGTAGGGACATGGTAGTCCATAAGTACATCCTTTAAGGTCCCTAGTCATAGGTGTATCGAGACGGGGCATCGATATACTGGTGTAGACTAGCGTATACGCTTCTCGACCCATGAGATGGGCGATGGATGATCCCATATCCATTGGTGTTTGACATCAGAGATGGTATACGGGTGCTCAGTGGAGACTGGCTACACTGGACGGACTCGCCGAGAACTCCCAGATGGTATTATACCTCATGTCAGATGGCAGTTCTCAGGTGACACTTATGCAGGTTAGTCTGTAGACCCGAGATCGTCATAGAGTCTTGTGTGATTCCCACTGTGCTTTGATCTCCACCTTACCACGTCCATGAGGGCGTGCAAAACTGTGGTTTTTGGGTACAGTCCCGAGTCACATGGAGGCAATGAGCGATAGGAGGGGTTTCGTCTCTCCCGGTATTGGGGGTTGATGTTGCGCTGTGCTCGATTGGCCGTAACAGGGAAGTCCCTGGCCATGGCTGATCAGAGATTTGCTGGTAGGTGTTACCAGCAGTTTCTCGACCCGTTATGAGCTTAACATCGGCACGACTTATCGGTTATTGGGGTCTGACGTTTACCACCCCTAAACTTGATATGCGACATATCAGACAAGGAGACCAGACTGTACGAGAAGTGTTGCCGGTTGGCTCGACGGGAGTTGTAGCAGGTTCGCTTGTTCTCTTCTGATCGCTCAATACCCGGATGGCCGTTACGTTTAGCTGACCGCTTGCGGCTTGGGGGTGCTTGATACGATCATCACCCACTGCCGGCGTATTGATGAGTCTCAGAGTCCCACAATGGAGTTTCCTAGTCCAGGCAAAACGTTGTGGTGCGCGTATACGATATGCGCATGGACCCGATTAAAATATGCGTATAGGATACCGTATATTGATCGGGCGGCTTGCTTTTGGTTAGGGTCGTATGTGATATGGCCGGATTGATAAATCAAGTGTTGATTTATCATTTAACCTTTAGATTCTCACTAGAAATCCTTTCTTGTTTTCTATAGATGTATGGATGCATGTATGCACCTTATTGTTTCATTCAAATATGGATGTGCATGCACACATGCATACATACATCATTCTATCATGGTTGATTATACAAGGAAATGGTGGCAATATAAGACTCACACCATTGGTTTTTATTTGGATTATTATTTGATTTTTGGTTAAAACAAAACGGATAAAGGAAAAGATAATTCATGACTAGTTTCTACATCCTTCTTGACCTAACCATTCTCACCCACCACTTGACCATGGATTACTTTTCCTTTCGTGTTTTTAACTCAAATTCAATAATAACCTAACCATGGTTTGATATGAGAAGAGAAAAATATATATTGATATTTTTTCTATTTTCTAAGAGGAGTTGAACTTATCATCTTCTTAAAAGCCATCATCTTCTTCCTCCTTCTTCCATTGCTCTCTAGATTTCTCAAGTGAGCATAATACTCATCAAGTTAGGATTCTGAAGTGAGAAAGAGAACCACAACACCATTCTACACAAGTCTATCCTACTTGTTTGGAGTGTTAGCTTCATTTCGTTCTCTTGATCGGGTGAAGTTGCAAGCTTGGACAAAGCGGACTCCGGGTGGATCATCGGTGACCAAGAGGAGTTCAAGCGGAGTTTTCTTTCAAACCCCAAATAGCCGAGGAGTCTAGCGTAGGGAGCTACAAAGGTTGTACTCTCTAAACCCTAGCTTTTCTTTCATATGATGATGTGATATTTTTAGAAACCCTAATTTTTCTAGGAACGATTCTATGTTCGTTAACTTAGCACCCTAAAGACTCCACCTTTGGTTCATGTGATGCTTCCAAACCCTTGATGAGGTGCTAGGCTAACCCAACAAATGGCATGGCTTTGATACCATGTAAGACTACGGTAGATCCCCGGCCGTCTTTCTGAGGCCAAAATGCGAAAACGAAAATTTTTCTAAACTCGAAACCGGCGCTATCGTATGATTGAAACCCGGATCGAACCATTAACCTACTACTAAGAACTAAAGAAAGGGTTGGAAAGCTATACCGATCGATCCGTGTCCTTCGGTCTTTGGCCACCATCCCAAGCTCCTCGCGGCATCTCCGGTCTTGATCTCCTCGTCGGAAAGGGAACCACATCTACGAGTCTTTTTACGGGCTCCCGCTTCATCCGAAGCAACTCGTGCATGAAGTGTGCTAGCCGACGTGTCCAAGGTGATGTAGAGAATGTTTGTGATCACTTTGTCTCTTGCATTTTTTGCTTGGATGGAGCTTAGAGGTGTTTCCATTAATGGAGATTATGAGCTAGAGGAAGAAGAAGAAAAGGAGGCTTTTTCTTCTTTTCTTTTCTTGTGTTGGAATGATAATGAGAGTGAGAGTGAATTATCAAAATACAAGAGCAAGCAACCATATCATGGCAGCCCCTCTCTCTCTCCTTATCAATTCATCACTCAAATCCATCATATAATGTGACATGTGCACAATAAAAGAGACCATGAGTCACTAAACTTCCACATGCCACATTAAATGCACAAAATGATGATTTCTAGCTCATAATTTCCATATGCAAACATTAATCCAAATGTTTGTAACAATAAAAAGATACGGCAACATCTAAAGTAAACTCGTTACGGATAACAAGAATACCCCTCACCTGTATATACATACCTACATCTGCATTCCGACTGAATGTGAATGCGATGAGACTAAAGTAATCCAATTAATCTAATACTAGGATCCGGCTTAAACCAAAGCCCACTAGTATGATCCGTCCGATCATGATCCGTGCACTACCGCACGTATATGATCGAACCATGCCATATATCATACAGCCTCAACAACGTTTCGCCCGAAACTTGAGAAACTGTCTGTGGGGAACACTAAAGACTCGTCAATATATTAGCTGTGGATTTAACCACTAGCACGTCAGAGGTACTAGCGGTACGCAACGGGCTACCAGGTATTGACCAAAAGGGAGGTCGATGAGCGAACTCATCCTGACACACTACTGAACCTGTCAGTGACAATATCCGTACAGTCCGGTCCGTTCGTCTATGAGCATCGCATGGCGGGCCTATGGGTTAGTAAAAGTCAGACCCCCAAAAGCGGTACAAGTCGTATAGGAGTGTAGCCCAGAACACCCTGAGATAGTGCTGGAATACCTACCAGTAAATCTCCTGCCTTGGCCAAGGACTTCGTGTAACGGCTCTCCTAGACACAGCGCGACCTCACCCCATATACCAGGAGAGACGAACCCCTGCCGATCCGCTCACTGCCTCTATGTGGCTGGGGACTTTACCCAACTAAAGCCTATTTGCACGACTCCTTTGAGCCGTGGTAGGGTAGTAATCAAAGTACGGTGGGAACTCACACGAGACAAATGACGATCTCAGGTCGATGAACTAACCTATACACATGTCACCAGGGAACTGTTATCTGACACTAGGTATAATACCAACTAGCATGTTCCCGGCGAGTCTTGTCCGGTGTACTCATAACCCAAAGAGCATCTGTATACATCTTAGGTGATCCAATTGACAACAATGGCTTATGAGACTGGCCACCGCCCCTCATCGGGGTCTCGACTGTATACACTAGTCTACTAATGGAGTATCGATGCCCAGTCTCGAAACTCCCAAGACTAGGGACCTTTTAAGGATGTGCTTATAGACCCCAGCTCCCACGTATATGATCGCCATCAAACAGCTGGCAGTCAAGCAAAAATCCTAAGGGCTCTATCAACGTGTAATAGCGATCTGAAAGGTCTCCTAAAGCAGTACACGATGATAAAGACAAACCATTGTAGCATATGTTAGTGTATATGCCCTAGAGGCCATTACTGTATCATACTAGAATGTATATTACTTAATGGAAGCTTGGGATATTCACAGTTGTATAGACAATCTTGCTCGAAATGGTAGTATGCTACTTGGTTTGTCTCTACTTCAATATGTGCATGTGTTTCTTTTAGCATATCGCTTATATACATATTAGTGGAGCCCTTAGGATCTTTGCTTGATTACCAGCGTTGTGATGGCAGTCACACTTATGGGGGCTGGGTAATCTATAGGCACATCCTTATACAGGTCCCTAGTCGTTGGATTATCAAGACAGGGCATCGATACTCCGGAGTAGACTAGCGTATGCGCTTCTCATCCCAGCAGGGGAGGTGGTCTGTCCCACAGCCATCAGTACGTCGTACTGGAGATAGTGTGCGGGTGCTCGTTAGGTTATGAGTACACTGGACAGGACTCGTCGGGAACTGTTGGTTGGTATTATACCTATCGTCAGTTATCAGTTCCCAGGTGACATGAGTACAGCTTCGTCCGCTGACTTGACACTATCACTTCGCCTCGAGTGTATTCCCCCTGTACTTAGATTACTACCCTACCATGGCTCAAAGGAGTCGTGCAAACAAGTAGTAGTTGGGTGCAGTCCCGATGCACTTGGAGGCAGTGACGGTTAGACAGGATTCGTCTCTCCCGGTATCGGGGGTTGACATCGCGCTGTGTCTAAGAGAGCCATTACACAAGTAGTCCCTGGACAGGGCAAGCGAGATATACTGGTAGGTTTCCAGTGTTATCTCAGGGTCTTCTGGGGTACACTCCTACAGGACTTGTACCGCTATTAGGGGACTGACGTTCACTACCCCCTAGGCCCGCCATGCGATGTATCAGACGAACAGACCGGACTGTACGGAGATTGTCATATATAGGCTCAGTAGGAGTTCGGATGGGTTTACCTCATCGGCCTTCTTATCGACATCTACCTGGGGACCGTTACCTACAGCTAGTGCCGCTTGCGGTCTGTGGTTAAACCCACTGCCAACGTAGTGTCGAGTCTTTAGAGTCCCACACAGAGAGTTTCCCTACACTGAGCGAAATGTGTAGAGGCCGTATGGTTTTACGGCAGGGCTGCGATCACTTACGTGCATTTGTGTGCGTATGCTGTTCGGGCAGGCAATACTAGTGGGCATTGGTTTAAGCCGGATCGTAGTATTGCACAGATGGATTTGTTTTGTCTTCTGTGCATTCGCACTCTACGGAATGCGGATGCGGTTGTATATGCACAGTTTTGAGGAGTGATGAAGGAGGAGGAGCCCCATTGGGGTTTTGGCAGTTGGTTCGGCCAAAACCGTAATGTGGCAGACTCATTAGGGTTTTGACAATTCGTTTGGTCAAAACCATTATGAGCCGGAGACATTGTTTACTAATCCTTTTAGTGATAGTTTAGTGATGGCTAATTGCATTGACCATTTGACCACCTTGACCTCTCTTGACTTTGTTGACCCGTTGACCGTGTTGACCCTTGACCTTCAAGAGAGGTCTACATTCTTCTTTGATTTTCTTTTTAATTTTTGATTATGATAATGTTCAATTCAATGTAGCATCAACTTTATCATGATAGGATTAGTAATGATGGTTTTGGTGTATTATTGCAACCATGGTTCATTTTCTTGAGTTAATCTTTTCATTATTCTCTTGAAGTGAGAAGAAAAGAAAAGCTCCATGGTTGCTAGAGTTTCTCCTTCATCTTCCTCCTCTTGAAAATTCTTTTGATCTCATGTGTTGAGAGAAAAAGAATCCACATAGACAAACACTTCCATCTTTCTCTTCTACACAACCTAGGGTATCTAGACTAGCGATCTCGTTGCCCTAGTTGCCTCGGCTTGAGGTGGAGCTCGGTGTAAAACTCTCGGGTGGATCGTCTTCGACTCAAGAAAGCCGCGGAGGTGACCTAGATCCGGATCGACCCTCGGAGCATGGATGGACGAGCCGGACAGCGGAGAGAAGACCCGAAGTACCGGTTTCGTGTGGTTTATTTTCTACAGCATAGTAGTTAAAGCCTCTACTTGTTTGCTAGTTTCTAGTTTAGCCAAGATCCGGCTTTTAAGTCCATGTTGCCCTTGCGCCAATTTATTGTTTTTCGCCGTTTCCGCCTCCCCGTAAGAACCGGGGTGAGCAACGTGGACTTACAGCATACTATTCTCTATCACCGTGTAATAGTGAACTACAATGTCACCTAAAGCATGTACACGATGATAAAGACAAACCAGATAGTATACAAACCTCTCGAGTAAGACTGTCCTACCGGTATAGGTCCACCTTCAATCATTGCAATCACTTGCCTGCGATCCAATAATTGACTCTGAGGGAACTATATCCAACGGTGTCTTCCTCTCTGCCTCTATCAACTGTACATACATACCCGCATCCTGTAGGGTTCCTAGGCACGCTCACATGATCTTCGAGGCATCAACCATGCCCGATTTAAAATTTAGCCGTACCGAACAACCCAAAACCGGATCTTTAAACTAGAGTTTATGCGAAAACAAGCATGTTAAACACTTTAACACTAAGTGAGAGGGATTACAACCTTTGTAGATCCGGTCCTTCACTTCTTAAGCTCTGTGTTGAGGTCCCTTCGCTGCGATCATCGTGTCCCGGACTCTCGAGAGGCTCGACGAAGAGAAAGATGCAAGCTTGCTTCCGATCTTCGATAACAAAGATGATTTACCTTGAAGTTTCATTAACACAAGCTAACACTCACTAAATGAAGTGAACACTCTCATCTAAAGGGCAAGGGTAGATGAGGATGATGAAGTAGGATTTTTTTCTCTCATTTGTTTTCATATTCTCACTCACTTTCATCACTTAGCAAAAAACTAGAAAGCTTTTTCCAAGAAGGAACTCAAGGAGGAAGATGATAGAATCCTTTTGTGATGAATAATGAATTATTGTAGTGGTTACAAATCTAACCAAGGGTTAAGCATGAAGGAGTTAACCCATGTAGAGCATTGACTAGAGTTAATGGTTTGGATTGGGTTAACAAAATATCTAGCTAAAAACAAAGTCAAAGCTTCGTGAAGCTTCATGGAAGCTTCATGGAAAAGCTAACCCTAATCCAAACCCTAACCAAGTTTAAACCCTAAACCATTGTTAAATTTGTAGCCCTAACATGTTACAATATTATATATCACATATACAATATATTTTGTAACAATAAAAAATAATACAATTAACATATATCGCATATATATCAATGTATTATCCCGTGAGGAAATGAATCTTTTAGTGAGCTAATATTAGTTAATGTAATTTAATATATCATATATATTATTATACATTAAATTATCGAATCAACACTTGATTCGACAATCCGGCTATATCGCATATAACCGACTAATACGATGATCCGGCTATATCACATGTACCCGGCCGATATCTCATATCGCGAGAATCCAATACGGTATCATATACCGCATTATCCTCGGTCCCGCACATATCACATATGTGCTCCTACTCCGTTTTGCCTGAGCCAATAAACCTCTGTCTAGGACTCTAAAGAATCGTCAATAAGCCGGCAATAGGTGATGATCATATCAAACACCCCCAAGCTGCAAGTGGTGAGCTAAACGTAACAGCCACCCAGGTATTGAGCGCTCAGAAGATCAACAAGCAAGCCTGTACATTCTCCGGTGAATCCAAACAGTAACACTCCCGTACAGTCCGGTCTCGTCGCATATCTCGCCTAGGGGTGGTAAACGTCAGACCCCAGTAGCTCGATAAGTCGTGTCGATATGAGGTCTATAACAGTTCGAGAAACTACCGATAACACTTACCAGTAGATCTCAGCAACCCTGGCCAGGGATTTCCGGTTATAGCAACCAGAGCACAGCACAACATCAACTCCCTATACCGGGAGAGACGAATCCCCTCTTATCGCTCATTGCCTCCATGTGATTCGGGACTGTACCTAAAAGCCACCTTTTTGCACGCCCTCTTGGACGTGGTATGATGAAAATCAAAGCATAGTGGGAATCACACAAGACTCTATCACGATCTCGGGTCAACAGACTACTCTGTACCAGTGTCACCGGAGAACTGCCATCAGACGTGAGGTATAATACCTTCTGGGAGTTCTCGGCGAGTCCGTCCAGTATACCCAGTCACCACTGAGCACCCGTACACCATCCTTGATGTCAAACACCTATGGATAAGGGATCATCCATCGCCCATCATATGGTTCAAGATGCGTATACGCTAGTCTACTCTGGTGTATCGATGCCCTGTCTCGATACACCCTCGACTAGGAACAGTTATAGGATGTACTCATCGACTACCGTGGCCCCACTAGTATGATCTCATCATAGTCCCAGTAGTCGAGTACATATCCTAAAGGCTTTATCAACATGTAATATAGAGACAATCAGAGTACATGTTAAGATAAAGTACAACCAGATAGCATACTATCATGTCAAGCAAGAAAGTCCTCCCTATATATGTCCAAGCATCCATTACAATATACATCGTATGTACAGTAATGGCCTCTAGGGCATACATATAACTAACACATCCGTGTTCCGAAGAAACATGAATACAACGAGACTAAATAAATCCCAAAACAGATACTAGGATTGTCACGTAAAGTACCGAGCATGACTGGTACTTAAATTACGAAACTTCTCAAGGCGTACGTAATCTAAGTAAGCCAAAACCCAGAAATCAAAACCAAGTAAAGCAGTAGAGTGAAGAAAAAACCAATTTTAGAGCAAGAAGTTTAACAACATAAGCCGAAGTATGCATTTTTAAAATCTCAAGTTTTTTATGAAAATTTCGATAGAGTTTCCTTTGTAAAAACTAACCCCAAATGAGTACAAAACCTGATGAAGCATATATACTGAATAAATGCATCCCAAAGCGCGAGATAGCTCTTTGCCAACCGACGAACAAAAGCACACAGTGCAATATAATATACAACGCCGAAAGGCGAGGATCAAACTCAGGATAAAAATCCAACATCATCAAGAAAACCAAAGGAAAACCATAATAATACAACGCGCGACTCTAAGGTCGAAATAATACATACTGGTCATTTATCTCTATCAAAATATACAAGTCTGGTTGATGGAGTTTTACTAGATACAACTGAAATAACAAATATACAATGGTTGTCCAGATTCAAAAATTCCTACCTACCAAAGCAATCACCCGGAAGGAACAGTGTGCCAGCAAAACCGCAATGAAACCTGTACGGCAAAACCTACAAGGAACTGTGGCACAACTGGGGTGAGTTGCCAACTCGTGACTAGAAAACATCTACGAGTAGAAATCGCATGTATGTTGCTACCCGAGGTCATAACAAGTAATGTCCTCAAATAAATATCCTGGTCCATCTATGTATACATGTAATTCTACATGCTCGTGTCAGTGCCTCAGATAGCAACATATCAGATATATGATGTATCAACGCATGACGAATGGAAACAGAATTCATCCTGAAATCAACAGAGAAATCAGTATCAAGTATCGACACGAAACATAAATCTCAGTATCTCAATATCTCAAATCTCAAAATCTCGGTGTCTCAAATCCCAATATCTCAATATCTCAATATCTAGGGCTCCGTCAGTCCAGATCGGCCCATAACATCAAATCACACGACCACGGACGGAATCCTCTGGATATCCGCCGCGCCAGGTAAAATCACCGGTATGTACTACTCCCCTGCCAGGCTCATCGTCTACAGCTCAAGCTTATTGCCCCAGGGTACCTTACCGGGCCCACCATGTACACGAGACGGTTCATCCTACTTCTCGAATCGGGTCTCGAAAACCAACAGAAGTCATGAAAACTCATGGTGGACAACACATACATCACGAGAAAACCGCAACTTTTATTTTAAAATGATAATATGTTTATAAATTCTTGCGGTTTTCCACAAAAATACAGAAATCTCAAGAAGGATCCGAAATCATCAAATCACCATGTCAATAACAATGAAAACCAGCATAAATCTCCATAATACTGCATAACCAATGAATATATGAATGCATGAAGTATCTATGTAAAGAATGCAATCTCTAAGATAACATATGAGAGCAATAGCGCAACATTATGTGGTAACTAGCATTTAGCAGATTATATCAATGAAATAATATGTTCTAAAGTGTACTTGACATGGCAATTACCGATGATAATGTGTGTGAGCCGGTAAGTAAGTGTATGTGGAGCATACGCATCATCGGTTATGGTGCTGGTGTCCTGACAGCATGGTTTCATAATCACTAAGTACACAATAAACATACAATGAGACGATAACAATATAATAACTTGCAATGAATAGTAAATGCAACACTAATATGCGGAACATGAATGATAACGTAACAACAAGGAGTCTACATCGCTATACATGTATCATACTGTTTTGCCATTTGAAATAATACGAATCGTAGAGTTTTCAAAATAAAGCCTACGGTGTTTTTATGAAAAGATACGTCCTTTGAAGTATCCGTAGAATCCTTTGTCCTATCTTTAAAATACACACGATCCGTTAGTTTTGAAATAGGTATGAATCGAATCTAGTCTAACATCTACAAATAAACTACAGGACCGAGCAAACAGGCTAATCGAACGGGGAAGGAAACAACCTACATCTGAGTCGATATATCTATATCTATATAATAGTCGGTGATCCCGCCTCAATAGTATCCATCTAATATGACATCGTCGAGTCAAGAATACGGATCTATCATCAATAACTCATACGGTAAATCCATCATACGGCATCCCAAATTAGGGTACGGGTCAATTATCATATTTATCTCATTATTCATCTGGTATCCACATCATCACATATCGTGAGGTGGGGGTACCGATCTAAGTCTAGTTCACTACTAATAGCATCAACAATATCATGATCTGGCTACTGATCTAAAGTCCCATACAATCTGATGTCATCAACACATATTATCATATAAAAGTATACATCGCCCAAGTGATCCATTATAAATATCATAACATATCTCATCTCATATCTCGATCATATGTCAACTATCATATATATATATATATATATCATCATCCAAGCATATGAGTACCAATATATATATGTCCCCAACACGCACAAGGAAGTAAACGTACGTGAGTATGTGTATGTGTGTGTATGCAAATCTTTACACTAGGGCTTCGTGACTAAGAAATCGACTAAAGTCCTCTCTTCAATTCACGCTAACACTAACCCCTAATCTCCTAAAGCTTTTCTTGCTAAGGTTCATATCACATACGAACATGTAAATGTATATCTATATCACATCACATCGTTTCTCAGAACTTTGCGGGGGTGTTATACGCCATCCACCCGACTTCCCCCGTAGATATAAATCGACTCACCTCATCTTCGCTCGTCGATGCCGATGTCGCCACGCGCTTGCTTGTCGTCTCGAAGTCCTCGTGTGGGTACCTACACATCATAACGTATCGTGCAGCATTAAAACCCAATTCAAAACCAAAACGACACGCTAAAAGCCTATAGGTTAGAACCTACGGACTACGCCTTTCAAACCACCAAACAACCCTCGATATCGTCGTACAAACGTCATGTGATGGAGGTAAAAAACAAATACTAAATTCCAGAATCCAAAATACAAAAAAATATAATCCTGAATCAAAACAACAACTCATGAATTTAGTCCCAGATTTTCCCCTAGGTGAAATTAGCTAATTTTGCATATGTAAAGGGTCTAGTTTAATGGAGATGGAGCTATGGAACAAATACGAACCATAATGCAATAGGTCTGACCGCAAATTGCGGCCAGAAGGAATATTTCTGCGGCCAAGTTGGGGAAGTAGGGTCTTGGGTTTTAGTGGGGATCCTAGGTTGCCTACATGTATCTCAGTGTTTACTAAATAATTTTTCAGGTCCCCGAGTGTTAGCAGATTTCCAATTACCATCACATTTTCACAGTTTTCCGATGTCAGGGTTTCTAATTTCGTTTTTTGGTGTTTATATTATGGTTTCAATCTAAGATACAATCCCGACAGGGGTCATAAGGTCTCAACTAACCTCAATTACACTTCACAATTCAAAATTTCTCAAAACCCCCATCTAGAAATTTCTAGGTTCACAAAACCACTCGATATCGATATTAAACATATATGGATGCCTAAAGAATTTAAATACTATTCTAAAGGTGCAGAAGTTACCTCAATTGGCAACTGAAGAATTTTCTTGAGTTGCCCAATGTCCTAAAAATTCGATTTTTCTTGGTCCAATGTGCTTCCCTTGAGCTTGTGCATGTTTTTTGTGGAATAGAGATGGGATTTTGTGAATTTTTGATGATGTTATGAGGGTTGAAGAGGAGGGGGAGATGAGGTGCTGCCTTGGGTGAGGATAAAGAAGAAGAAAGATGTAGATGATGAAGTGATAAGATGAGACATGACTATGGTTTGACCCATCATCCTCTCTCTCTCATGCCCATCACTCTTGTCATCATGATACCTTTTCCTATTCTTTTGTTTTTGTCTTCTTCTCTTTTCTTTTTATTTAAAAAGCCATGCATGATAAAAATAAGGAAAAAGCCAAGATAGAAAAATGTAACAATTATGAAAATGATATGGTTCATGTCATGTGCACAAAACACGCTTAATGCGCGATTAGCGATATTTAATCGCGATTAGCACTAAAATGGTGTATAATAAATCATAAAACTTCATAATTTGCATAAATTACACAAAGCACGCTCTTTTTAGTAATTTCTATAATTTTCCAAATTTTCCCCAAATTTATCGGTATTTAATTTTACCGCCTTATTAAAATATTCAATATAATTATTATTTAATTACAAAAATTCCCAAAAATAATATTTTATTTTGCTGAAAAGTTACAAGGATCTGGCTTAAACCAAAGCCCACTAGTACCAACTTCCCGAACACCAAACACGCACAAGTACGCGTATGTGAACGAACCCTGTCGTAAAACCTTACGACCTCTACCTCGTTTCGCCCAAAGGTGAACAACTCTGTGTGTGGGACTCTAAAGACTCGACACTACGCTGGCAGTAGGTTTAATTACAGGATGCAAGTGGTACTAGCTGTACGTAACGGTCCCCAGGTAGATGCCGATAAGTTGGCCGATGAGGAAAAACCCATCCGAACTCCTACTGGGCCTGAATGTGACAATCTCCGTACAGTGCGGTCTGTTCGCCTAAGAGTATCGCATGTCGGGCCTAGGGGGCGGTAAATGTCAGACCCCTAATAGCGGTACAAGTCGTGTCGGAGTGTAACCCAGAACACCCTGAGAAACTACTGGAAACACTACCAATAAATGTCGCTTGCCCTGGCCAGGGACTTTATGTAATGGCTCTCCTAGACAATGTACGATATCAACCCCCAATACCAGGAGAGATGAATCATGTCTAACCGTCACTGCCTCCAAGTGCTTCGGGACTGCACCCAACAACTACATGTTTGCACGACTCAATAGAGCCGTGGTAGGGTAGTAATCTAAGAACAGTGGGAACACAGTCGAGGCGAAGTGACGGTGTCAAGTCAACGGACTAAGCCGTTCTCATGTCACATAGGAACTGTTAACTGACGATAGGTATAGTACCAACCAACAGTTCCCGACGAGTCTTGTCCAGTGCACTCATAACCTAATAAGCACCTGCATACTATCTCCAGTACGACGTACCGATGGCTGTGGGAAAGACCATCTCCCCAGATGGGATGAGAAGCTTACACACTAGTCTACTCTGGAGTATCGACGCCCTGTCTCGATAATCCTACTACTAGGGACCTGTATAAGGATGTGCTTGTAGACTACCTAACCCCCACAAGTGTGACTGCCATCACAAAGCTGGTAGTCAAGCAAAGATCCTAAGGGCTCTATCAATATGTATTAGCGATACGTCAAATGAAACATATGCACATATTAAGATAGATACAAACCAAGTAGCATACTACCATATCGAGCAAGACTGTTATAAATCTGTGTATATATATTCCAAGCTTCCAAAATGTAAAATACAAACTAGTATTATAAAATAATGGCCTCTAGGGCATATCACACTAACAATCTCCGACTTGCACTATTGCCATGTGCTGGCATATCGTAGACCTATCATCTCGAATTGCCTCTCGAACTGCGTCTGAGGAATGGCCTTTATGAATGGATCTGCAGTGTTATCTTCTATAGCAACCCTCCGAATCTCGATCTCTCGGCGATCCACGATCACCCTGATCAGGTGATACCGCCTCAAGATGTGTCTGGACTTCTGATGTGACCGGGCTTCCATTGCTAATGCTATAGCCCCATTGTTGTCACAATACAGAGGGTATTGGAGAAACAATGGATGGAGCCACATGAAGTTCTGTTAAGAACTTCCTCATCCAGACAGCTTCTTTTGTGGCATCAGAAGCTGCGATATACTCCGCTTCCATCGTCGAGTCAGCAACAGTTTCCTGCTTGGAACTCTTCCAACAGACGCCCCTCTATTGAGGGTAAAGACATAACCCGACATGGATTTGTAGTCATCCTTGTCACTCTGTAAGCTGGAGTCAGCAAAGGCCTCGATCTGGAGGTCTTTTCCGCCGTAAACCAAGAACATATCAGTAGTCCTTCTCAGGTACTTTAGAATGTTCTTTACCGCTATCCAGTGCTTCTCCCCAGGGTTTCACTGATACCGGCTTACTACACTCTGTGCATAAGCTACATCTGGTCTGGTACATAATAATGCATACATTATAGAGCCTACCGCAGAAGCGTAGGGTATAATAGACATGCGATCCCTTTCCAAATCAGTCTTGGGAGACATCTCTTTGGAGAAGGTGATTCCGTGACAAGCCGGTAAATTACCGCGCTTTGATTCTTCCATACTGAATTTTTTAATTATGGTGTCGATGTACTTGGATTGCGAAAGTCCCAATATCTTCTTAGATCTATCACGATAGATCTGGATTTACAGAATGTAAGAGGCATCACCCAGGTCTTTTATGGAGAACCTGTGTGACAAGAACCCTTTGACAGATTGTAGCATAGGAGTGTCATTTCCTATGAAGAGAATGTCATCCACGTATAAGACGAGGAATACAACAGTTCGTTCTACAATCTTACTATAAATGCATGGCTCATCTGGATTTTTGATAGAATCAAAGTCTTTGACCATCTCATCGAAACAGATGTTCCAACTTCGCGATGCCTGCTTCAGTCTATAAATGGACTTAAGCAACTTGCATACTTTCCCGCTGCTCCCACTCTAAATGAAACTGTAACATTTCAGAAAATATAAAATATTATTTTTGGAATTTAGTATTAAAATAATATTTTTCCCGGAAACTGCCCGATTTGCGAAATTGGGGTTTTCGAAAAAGGGTATAAATATATACGAATAATTATGAAATAAATAAAAATTAAAATGATTTATTCATTTAATAATATAATTAAATGATTTGGCATTTTTAAAATTTATTATATGCAGTTTCGATAAAAACCCGATTAGTGCACTGCTAATCGCGATTAAGCCAAATCCGTATTTCGACAGTTTTCCGTGGCTAGTGCACCATGTCATATTACATTTGGTTACATGTTGTTGTATTTGTGCTGTTTTATGGGTATTATGTGATTTGGTTTTGAAATTTGAAAAAGAAAAGAAAAAGAAATGAAAAAGGGTTAAAAAGGTGAATGATTGGAGAGAGAGAGAGAGAGTGTGAGAATAAGTGAGAGAGAGGGGGCCTGCTGCCATGTTTCTTTCCCCCATCATTTTCATCTCCCTCTTCATCTTCCTCAACTCCACTTCCCTCCACTTCAAACCCTATATCCATCTCCAAATAATCCCCAAAACCTTATACTCCCTTCACAAAAATTAATCAACATCTCTTCCTCTACACATTGAACCAAACAAAGTGGGATTTTGGCAACATTGGGACTACTAGGGTTCTCTTGAGTTCATCCATGAGGTATAATCATTTCCACTTAGTTAGTTTTAGTTTTCTTGTGTTTTAGATAAATTAGATGTTGGATTGGTTGGGTGGTTGTGGAGATAGAAACCCTTAGAGAAGGTTTAGGGTTAAAGATGGTTTTAGTGAACTCTTGTTGCTGTGCAGTACCTGAGATTTAGTATGGGAAACCAAAATACGAATTTTGGATTTGAGTTCATGTCGGTTTGTGAGAATTTAGGGTGTGCAGGGAAATCTGGAGCAACCAGGGGGATTTTTGAGAGTAGCAAACAACTCTAGTGACCAAATTAGGGTACTAGGAGACCACCTTGATAAGACGGACCCAACCTGAGAAGGGGGACCCGAGGAGGCCCATTTTTTTGATGAAGTGGCCGTCCACATGGTGATATGGGGTGTCAGGGTTGGTCCAGTAGCTCATATACATCATATACAGCACCCTAGACTTGTTTTGGCAACTCCTTTTGGCATGAATCAAAATCTGAAGCACTTTAGTGTGGTTTTAGCTATGTTTCCGTATTTTGAAATGTTTAGTTTTGATATTTGGATTTGTATTTGGTTGTCTTATGTTTGTACATCGACAACAAGGTTTTTTTGGTTGATTTTGTACGCGTATGCTATAGGTTCTAACCTACGAGCAAGGCGCGTGCCGTTTTGGATTTCAGAACTTGATTTTAATAGTGTTGCGATATGTGTTGTTATTGTCGGTACCTTCGCATGGATTCTGAAGCGACGGAGCGTGGTGTCATCGACTTCGGCAAGCGAAGACCAAGTTTAGTGGATCTATATCCATAGGGGAAGTCGGGTGGATGGCGTATAGCACCCCAACAATGTTTTGATGGAAATGATTTATAGAATGTGGTTAAGGAAACCTAGATTAGGAAACTAGGGTTAGAGTTAAATGATAGTTAGTGAAACCATATTAGAAACTAAGGATAGTTAGAAGTGGTATAATACTGCTAATATGTGATGACGGAATTTGAGGATAATGTTTGGCGATATTGCCGTTTAGGGTACTATAGGACTAGATAGTCGACGTAGATGTGTCATCCGAACCATAACTATTTCTAAACTGAAGAATCGTATGAATCTTTTAAACAGATACCTTGAGGGACGTTACGGATTTTTAAATGATATCTTTTCCTTAAAAACACCGTAACTCCTATTTTCAAAACTACGATTCACTTCCTTTAAAATATTCTTATATGGTTCGGGTGTGTATGTTAGATTAGATATTTATACTATTAGTAGTGATAGAATGTTATGTAAACTGGACTTGATGTGAGATATAAATACGATGAAAGAATATAAGACGGATATACTGATATGATGATATGATGATCTGTTGGTATTCGGATGCGAGTCGATCGAGATGATTTGTACCCTGCCGGTCACCTGATATGAGATTATTACGGATGTGACCTGAGACATAGGTGTGTATATATATATATATATATATATAATGTTATGAATCATGGATGATAGGCCGTACGTGATATTAGGCTGTACCCTCATTTGTCTTATAGGATGATAGGATCCCTATTAGCTTAATACCGCCGTATGATGATTTTCCGTGCGTGATGAGTTGACTTGATGATTGATCCTTACCCTTGACTAGAGCTTGTCGTACGATGGATTATACCGTACGCGATGCGGTTTAGTCTGGATGCCGATTGATAGATTCACCGACTCAATCATGTCAGATACGTATACCCGTCAGCATTTGCTTATGTTTTATCTTATGCTGCCTTCATATTATTCGCATTGCATGTGATAGTACACCTGTACCATTATCGATGATGCATATGTTACACGTACACAGATTGTAGGCTCACACACTTCATCATCGATAATTGCCATGCCACTACACAGTATGATTGCTGCATCATGATATGACTTTTCGCATAACATGCATACATATACATCGATATATCCATACTTGCACATATACACATTGTATATCTATATTGGTGCACACATAAATTGGTACGTCTATACTTGCGCATATACACATTGTATATCCATATTAGTGCACATATATACTGATATATCCATATTTGCACACATACACATTGTATATCCATATTGGTGCACACATACATTGGTATATCTATACCTGCGCATATACATATTGTATATCAATATTGGTGCACATATACATTGATATATCCATATTTGCGCGCATACACATTGTATATCCATATTGGTGTGTTAGTTGTATGTATGCCCTAGAGGCCAGTATTGTACAGATCATGTTAGTGTTTATGCCCTAGAAGGCCATTACTGTATCATACTAGTTTGTATATTACTTAATGGAAGCTTGGGATATTCACATGTATATAACAATCTTGCTAAACATGGTAGTATGCTACTTGGTTTTTCTATCTTAATATGTGAGTATACGTATTGATAGAGCTCTTAGAATCTTGCTTGACTACCAGCGTTGTGATGGCAGTCACACTAGTGGGGGCTGGGTAGTCTACAAGCACATCCTTGTTCAGGCCCCTGGTCGTTGGATTATCGAGACAGAGAATCGATACTCCGGAGTAGACTAGTGTGTACGCTTCTCATCCCAGTTGGGGAGATGGTCTGTCCCACAGCCGTCAGTTCGTCGTACTGGAGATAGTATGCAGGTGCTCGTTAGGTTACGGGTACACCGGACAGGACTCACAGGGGACTGTTGGTTGGTTTTATACCAGTCGTCAGTGAACAGTTCCCAGGTGACATGAGTACAGCATAGTCCGCAGACTTGACACTGCTACTTCACCTCGAGTGTCTCCCACTGTTCTTAGATTGCTACCCTACCACGGCTCAAAGGAGTCGTGCAAACAGCTAGCAGTTAGGTGCAGTCCCGAGCACTTGGAGGCAGTGGCGGTTAGACAGGATTCGTCTCTCCCGGTATTGGGAGTTGATATCGCTCTGTGTCAGAGAGCCATTACGCAAAGTCCCTGGCCAGGGCAAGCGAGATTTGCTGGTAGGTTCCAGTAGTTTCTCAGGGTGTAATGGGCTTCGTCCAACACGACTTATACCGCTATTAGGGGACTGACGCTTGCCGCCCCCTAGGCCCGATATGCGATAGTCTAAGACGAACGGACCGGACTGTACGGAGATTGTCACATCAGACTCAGTAGGAGTTCGGATGGGTTCCCTCATCGGCCTTCTTATCGACATCTACCTGGGGACCGTTACGTACAGCTAGTGCCGCTTGCGGTCTGTGGTTAAACCCACTGCCAGCGTAGTAGTCGAGTCTCTAGAGTCCCACACAGAGAGTTTCCCTACTCCAGGCGAAACGATATAGAGGTCGTATGGTTTTACGACAAGGGTTCGGACGCATACGTGTGTTTTCGCACGTACGACTTTCGGACAGTTTTTACCAGTCGGCTTTGGTTTAAGCCAGTTACTGGTATCCGGTTATTGGATTTATACAGTCTAAAGTTTTTCCGTATTTTTGCGGAAAGGAGGGGCGTTCTCGTAATTGCGCGAGAAGCTTCTAGAAGATGATGACTAAGGAGGTTTAGGTGGCATATACATTGAATGAGATTAGTGAGTCATATGGATGATTTATCCATGTCATTAATGCTTCATAATTGCTTAATGACTCATGGAGATGAATCACCACAAGATATTTATCAAGCATGGTTGTAAAATGATTTCTTATTTTTCTTGTTAAAATGAAATGCTTGATATATATTATGATAACTCATTATTCTCACTTCACTATTATCCTCACCTTCTCTCTCCTCAAGCTTTCCCTCTTCAAACCCTAATCCTCCCCTCTCATGTGTTGAGTACAAGGATTAGTTAGACTACTTAATCCATAACCCTCTCTATATTTCACCTAGCTTCATTGATTAGCACTTAGAGAAGTTTAGTTGCCTCAAGTTTAGAGGCTAAGCTTGGAGTAAAGCTCTCGGGTGGATCGTCTACTACTTCGAGAAGGCCGAGGAGGAGGTGGAGTTCGCAAAGACGAAGGACACGATTCGTTAGGTATAATCCCTAAATATAGTAGCATAGAAACTCTATGTTTTAAGTTAGTTATCGTTTAGCTTCGATTCAAGCGGTTAGTCGATGTTTGTTCACTAAACAAGTTCGTTTTTGAAAATTCCGCCTCCCCACAAGTATTGGGGTGTTGTACATCGACTTACAGATCATGTATATTATATTGGATGCTTGGACATATATAGAGATGACTTTCTTACTCGATATGATAGTATGCTATCTGGTTGCTCTTTATCTTAACATGTTCACTTGTCTCTTTAAACTGTCTTAAAGTTACATGTTGGTAAAGCCCTTAGGATGTGTACTTGACTACCTGGACTATGATAGATATCATACTAGTGGGGACATGGTAGTCCATAGGTACATCCTTCAAGGTCCCTAGTCGTGGGTGTATCGAGACAGGGCATCGATATACCAGTGTAGACTAGCGTATATGCTTCTTGACCCATGAGATGGGCGATGGATGATCCCATATCCATTGGTGTTTGACATCAGAGATGGTATACGGGTGCTCAGTGGAGACTGGGTACACTGGACGGACTCGCCGAGAACTCCCAGATGGTATTATACCTCACGTCAGATGGCAGTTCTCAGGTGACACTTATGCAGGTTAGTCTGTATACCCGAGATCGTCATAGAGTCTTGTATGATTCCCACTGTGCTTTGATATCCACCTTACCACGTCCACGAGGGCGTACAAAACGGTGCTTTTTGGATACCGTCCTGAGTCACATGGAGGCAATGAGCGATAGGAGGGGTTTCGTCTCTCCCGGTATTGGGGGTTGATGTTGCGCTGTGCTGGATTGGCCGTAACAGGGAAGTCCCTGGCCAGGGCTGATCAGAGGTTTGCTGGTAAGTATTACCAGTATTTTCTCGACCCGTTATGAGCCTCACATCGGCACGACTTATCGGTTACTGGGGTCTGACGTTTACCACCCCTAGACTTGATATGCGACATATCAGACGAACAGACCGGACTGTACGGTAAGTGTTACTGGTTGGATTCACAGGAGTGTGAGCGGGCTAGCTCGTAGATTTTCTGATCGCTCAATACCCGGATGGCCGTTACGTTTAGCAGACCGCTTGCGGCTTGTAGGTGCTTGATATGATCATCATCTGCTACCGGCGTATTGACGAGTCTTTAGAGTCCTACACAGAGGTTTCCTGGCTCAAGCGAAACGAAATAGGGACGCATATGAGCTATGTGCAGGACCGAGAATAATGCGTGTATGTGATACCGTATTCCATTCTCGCGATGAATGTATCGATTGGTTATATGCGATATAACCTAGATATCGAATCAAGGATTGACTCGATAAGCCGATACATAGGATACTAGTCAGTTATATGCGATATGACCGGATCGTTAAATCAAGTGTTGATTTAATAATTTAATGTATAATTATATATTTGATATATTACTTTGTATTAACTAGTATTGGTTCACTTTAAAAGGTTTTTCTCACTTGAAGTTCACAAGTTGTATATGTGATATACTTTTGTGCACTTGATTGTATCATGTTTGATGATGCATGCTCACTTGGGTTTGTGTAAAGAATTATACCATGGTTAAGTTAATGATTAGGGTTTTGTTTATTTGATTTACTTATTTATTTATTTATTTATTTTCATTTATATTAGGAAAAGAAATGAAATGGTGGCTCATTTTGGACTTTCTTTTGAAGCTTCATGAAGCTTTGAATGGTTTGACCATTTTGTCTCTTTTCTTAACCCTAACCATTCACTTGAACCATAGTTGATTCTGTACACAAGTTATCTTGACCATGGTTGCTACATGATAAGTATAATCTATTTTCTATTTGATGGATTATTCTTATCATAATCATCTTCATCTTCTTCTTCTTCTTGACATAAAGAAAAGCTTGCCTTCATCAATGGCAACTTGAGCAAAAGTGTGAGAAATCCAACTCTAAAGTGAACCCACCTCCTATTTCTTCACCCTCTACCTCTTGCCAAGTAGTATAGGGTGTTTTCTTCACAAGTTTCACAACTTGGTGAAGTTGGAGCTTGATCTTGTGTAACCTCGACGTAGATCATCTTCGGCATCGTAGCCGACGACTTGTCCGCTCATTTCTCCGATGAAGCCGATGCTAGAGTCCGAGATCCGACTTGGACAGCGAGAGGACGTCTACATGGAGCTAAGGAAGTGGAGAACCGGATCTACAAAGGTTGTAGTTTCTTACCTTTAGTTAAGTTGTTAACTAGTTTATCTTTTCGCCTAAAATTCTAGTTGACGATCCGTATTAGGGTTTCTCGGCACTCATAAAATTTAAAATTGGCATGGTTGATGCCTTGTGAGACCTCTATTGTGTGCCTAGGAACCCTACAGTGGTATCAGAGCCTAGCTAGAGCCTTAGGCGATGCTTAGACGATGTTTGAAACCCGATCGAAACCGAAACCCTAAAACCAAATCGCTCTCTGGACTTTTTCTAAAAACTGGGTTTTTTCCATATTAAAAATGCTTAAAAAATTCAGCAGGAAGTTATAAGAATTACGGTGCAAAATTGGACAAATGATGCCTCAAACCTGCGGCGGAACCGCGGCATAAGCCTAGCTTCTGCGGCGGTTCCGCGGCGACATGATGATGTCAGCCCTCCAAATTTGCACAGTAATTCCTAATTTACAGTGCTGAGTTTTATGGGAATTTTTAATATTTATTCAAGAGTTGAATTTTCTGGGGTGTTTTGGGTGTTTGCTGATTCGATCGGATTATCAGACTTTGTCTATGTGGCTTTCCGGATATTTTGGAATATGTTAAAAAGTTCGACCAGATGTGAATACCCAATCTTTCCCCTGCCGGAAAATATCCAAGTGTGGGATTTTTCTGTGGTTTAAGGACGTTCTGAGTAGTGCAAGTAACGCGATGGTCCCTCTAGAAGACAAAAAACCTTAACTCGATAATGTGACCGTCTTGAACTGCCCTTTGAACCTTCGGGTTTGGGGCAGTACGGCGTGCCACATGTGAGGCGTTGTCTTGACCCTTCTACGGCTGGACCGTTGGTACTGAGGCATGAAATGAATGTCTTTGAACCTATTTCATGTGTTGAACGGTTCCGGGAAAACTTGGGTGTTCGAATGTTCGATCGGAAAGTTTAATATTTTCTATTTATCCGGAATGGGATACAATAATTGGAATTCACAAACAGTTATGAGATAACTGGATGACTGTTATAAATCTAGCGGTTTAGTCTCGCTTGATATTAAAAAGAGTTTTCGATAATGGGACTAAAATGCGGGGTTTATAATTGTTAGGTATGTGATGTCTAAGTATTTCATTTGATTAGGCATGCGATGTCTAATGAGGTTGCAGATTCCAACTGTTGTAGTTTTACACTTTCTTTTCTGTGACCATAAGTGTAATATGTGATATCGCCGGTTTCGTTGCTATATGTCAACGACAATTGGGATGCGCATATTTACTTACGTTGATGACATGTGATGTTATGTGTTGCTGGATATGTTATATTGGATTGTCGTGTTTGAATAGCCGGGGGTTTTTATGTGAGATGGGTGCTTTTCATTTCCATTCATGTAAAAACTTGTATGTAATATTCTTTTATTGGGGCACTTCCAGGTTGCGGAAGCTGTCACCCTTTGTATATTGTTTACTTTTCCGCATTAGGATAGACCCAAGAAGGGGAGCACAAGTAACCGGGTTCTAGGGTCCAGTGGGAGACCATCTCGAGGAGTCGAGTCCGGGTCTCCTAACCCTAGAATTGGTAGGGTTGCTTGCCGCTCTCGTAGGGGTCTAGGGGTGTGGGATTGGCTATTCATCACGACCGTGGAATCCGTGTTTTATACTGGCTCGTATTGAAAACACGGACGTCCTAGTATATCCAATGTTTCATATGTTTCTTCTGCTGCGATATCTGTGATGTGATCATGTGATGTTCTGTGATAGATACAGTATATAGTATATATGATATATTATAAAGACGTTACTTATGTTTTGCACCCGCACTAGCCCTGCCCTGCTCTGTCGTTAGTTACCTAACCTAACGGTGCACGAGGGGACATCCAGGCGAATGCGGATGGCATAAGTGTACGTCGTATTTATCTGTGATGTTTAGGTGACTTAAATGATGGGACTTCATTAATGTGATTAATGAAAGAAAAGAAACCTAAGATGTTGTAGAATCAAATTTTAAACAAAACAGGTAGCTACAGTTCTTGCTTTGCATAGCGGTATATATGATATACCCTGCACCTTATTCGATGAGGAAAGGACCGAGATCCCTTCACCGGGAGTGACTCCTTTAGCAATAACTGGCAGATGCTACACACTCGGTTTGACTTTTGATTGCTTCTATAGTTTCTTCTTTGCACAGTGATATATATGATATATCCCGCACCTCATTCGACGAGGAAAGGGCCGACGATCCCTTCACCGGGAGTGACCCCTTTAGCAAAACTAGAAAAGCCTCAAAATCACTCCATTTCAAAAAAAAAAAATTTATTTGATTCTACAACGATATCAAGTTCATTACGCAATAGGTTTTCAGAAAAACCTATCGTAGCCCTCCGTCATTTCAGATAAGTACTAGTTAGTATTCGTGCTACGTTTGTTGTCTATGTTAAGGCGTAGTGTGTGGTAGCTAATTAGTGTTTATCTGCATAAGCATATGATGCGATTGGATTAGGGTAGTCGTGCAACTTTGTTGACTATGTTAAGGGTCGTGTGGGTGGGTTTAATTCAATCGGGAAATGACGGGTTGAACTTGACTAGCACTTATGATTTGTTGACTATGTTAAGGTCATATAGCTGCTAGGGGCAAAATATTATCGGGAATTTCAAGTGTTGAAATTTTCAATGAGATTGCATACCTTCTATGAGATAGTTGGATCCCGATACCCACTGCGAGTAAGAGTTACTCCTGGGAGAGTTTTACACATTACAATTAGCCGATCAAGTAGGTGTCTAGAAAGGTGTCAACGGGGTTACGCCTCTGGGAAAACGAGGTTTCCATTAATTAGGTTCGTGCGAAAGCACGGGTGACCTCCCTCAAAGTACCGACACTGGCCTGGCTGAAAGATTGGCGAACTTATAGTGTGTAATTAATCCCGGCTAGTCTTTCCTTTTAGGGTTTGAAGGAAGATTTGATAAAAAACAGTGGGAGCCATCCTGATTAGATAAGATAATAACCAATCTGATCTTGCAAGAGCATACGCTAAAGTGTTTTCTTCTCTCTCTCTCCAGGTAGCGACCATGTCATGCCCTAATAAAGATAATAATATGGATGTATTGACTGAACCCGCATGTTATACTGTGCTGGGGAACGTTGGTTCCGTTCTTTCTTATAAGAGTTATAGGAATGAACAGGATATAAGGGAACACCAGGATTCCCATGCCACCCGATTGAAGAAAGTACATGGTGATGCATTTTCTTCGGGTGTGTTCGTTACAGAGAACTGTTTCTCCATTTGCCCTACGTCCTGGGTATTAGATACTGGGTCAGGATCCTATATATGTAATCAGTTACATGGGCTTAGAAAAGGTAGAGAACTTGGAGAAGGTGATAAAGACATTAGAGTTGGAAATGGTGCAATTGTTGCAGCTAAGACTGTCGGGAAATATCACCTTGTAATACCAACTGGTAATACATTGGTTCTGAACGAATGCTATTACATGCCGAACCTAATATGCAATATTATATCGGTTTCTTTATTGAGTAAAGAGGGTATAATTTTGTATTACAGGATAATGTTATGAACATTTTCCGTAACCAAAAGTTGGTTGGATCAGGCACGTTGTGCAATGGCATTTATGTTCTAAATCAATCAACAGTTCTGAGCATAACAAACACACACAAGAGGAAGAGTTCAGAACTGAACGAATCCTTCTTATGGCATTGTAGACTGGGTCACATCAATGTGACACGACTGGCTAAGTTGCATAAGGATGGATATTTGAAACCATTCGAATTTTCATCTTATGACACTTGCCAGTCATGTCTCAAAGGCAAGATGACCAAAACTCCGTTTACGGGACACGGAGAAAGAGTTACCGAACTCTTAGGACTGATACATAGTGATGTATGCGGTCCTATCTCTACACATGCCAGGGATGGTTCTTCATACTTCATTACATTCACTGACGATCTCTCTAGGTTCGGGTATGTGTTCCTGATGAAACACAAATCAGAAGCTTTTGAGAAATTTAGAGAATATAAACAAGAAGTTGACAACCAAACCGGAAAAAGTATTAAAATCCTACGATCTGATCGAGGAGGTGAATACTTGAGCAATGAATTCCTGGACTTCCTAAAAGAGAATGGGATTCTCTCTCAGCTGACTCCTCCATATATACCACAGCACAACGGTATATCAGAACGGAGGAACCGCACACTATTAGATATGGTGCGCTCTATGATGAGCACAGCTGAGTTACCTATTTCCTTCTAGGGATATGCGCTGGAGACAGCTGCATACCTATTGAATCAAGTTCCATCTAAATCTGTACCAACCACACCATATGAGATATGGAGTGGGAAGAGACCATATTTTAAACGAGTTAAGATATGGGGTTGTCCGGCCTATGTCAAAAGGCAAAATCCAGACAAACTCGAGGCACGGTCAGTTCTTTGCAAGTTTGTGGGATATCCTAAGAATTCACAAGGATATTTTTTCTACCATGCTGAAGAACAAAAGGTGTTTTTTTCTCAATATGCCACCTTTTTAGAAAAGGAATTCCATGAAAAAGAAATTAGTGGCAAAGTGGTAGAACTGGAAGAAGTTCCAGATACACAAACCGTAACTGAAGATTTAGTGGAACCAGAAGATTCAATAGCTCCCAATAAACCTCATCCTCTCCGCCGATCTAGTAGGGTTCCACGCCAACCTGAGAGATACTACGGTTTTCTCATGGATGGTGGGAGCGAGGATTGCATCATGGAGGATGATGACCCTACTAGCTTCGAGCAGGCCATCACGAGTAAAGACTCAGTGAAATGGCTGGATGCAATGCGGTCCGAGATGGAATCCAAGTACACCAACAAAGTATGGACTTTGGAAGTTGCTCCTGAAGGGGTAAAACCCATTGGGAGCAAGTGGATCTTCAAGAAAAAACTTGGTGTAGATGGGAAAGTAGAGACTTTCAAAGCTAGACTTGTTGCAAAGGGTTTTCGTCAAAGACCAGGTGTGGACTATGACGAAACCTTTTCTCCAGTAGCTATGCTTAAATCCATCCGGATCATGCTTGCCATCGCTGCATATCATGACTACGAAATCTGGCAAATGGATGTTAAGACCGCCTTTCTAAATGGTGATTTAGAAGAGTGCGTCTACATGACTCAGCCAGAGGGCTTCGTAGACAGTGGGAGCAGCGGGAAGGTATGCAAGCTGCTTAAATCCATTTATGGATTAAAGCAAGCATCGCGGAGTTGGAACATCTGCTTCGACGTCGTTATCAAAGAGTATGATTTCGTCAAAAACCCAGATGAACCTTGTATCTACAAGAAGGTAGTAGAGAGTAAGGTTGTCTTCCTCGTATTGTACGTGGACGACATACTCTTGATAGGAAATGATATTCCTATGCTGCAATCGGTCAAGCTCTTCTTATCACAAAGATTCTCGATGAAAGATCTTGGTGATGCCTCCTGCATATTGGGAATTAGGATCTATAGAGATAGATCCAAACGGATATTGGGATTGTCCCAATCCAGATACATTGACACCATACTAAAGAGGTTTAGTATGGAAGAATCCAAGCGTGGGAATTTACCCACGATTTCTGGAGTCACTCTCTCCAAAGAGATGTCTCCCAAGACTGATTTGGAGAGAGCTCGCATGCAAGGGATACCCTATGCTTCGGCTGTAGGCTCTATCATGTATGCGATGCTATGTACCAGACCCGATGTAGCATACTCACTAAGTATAGTGAGCAGGTATCAAGCTGATCCTGGAGAGAGACACTGGACAGCTGTGAAGAGCATTCTCAAGTACTTACGAAGGACTAAAGAGATGCTCTTGGTGTATGGTAATGGAGAACTCCAAGTGGAGTCCTTTACCGATTCGAGCTTCCAGAGTGATATGGACGACTCTAAGTCGCAGTCGGGATTTGTCTTTACCCTTTACGGAGGGGCGGTTAGCTGGAAGAGTTCCAAGCACGAAACCGTGGCAGACTCGACGATGGAGGCTGAATACATCGCTGCCAACGATGCTGCTAAAGAGGCTGTCTGGATCAAGAAGTTCATTACTGAACTTGGAGTGGTTCCATCCATTGAGCATCCAATACCTTTGTATTGTGATAACAATGGAGCGGTGGCTTTGGCCAAGGAACCCAGGTCCCATCAGCGATCCAGGCATATTCTGAGGCGGTATCACCTGATCCGGGAGATAGTTGATCGCCGGGAGATCGAGGTCAGGAGGGTTGACACGAAGAACAACACGGCGGATCCACTCACGAAGGCCATTCCCCAGATACAGTTTGAGAGACTCTTCGGGATGCTCGGTATGCGATACTACAGCAGCTGGCCCTAGTGCAAGTGGGAGATTGTTAGTTGTATGTATGCCCTAGAGGACAGTATTGTACAGATCATGTATATTATATTGGATGCTTGGACATATATAGAGATGACTTTCTTGCTCGATATGATAGTATGCTATCTGGTTGCTCTTTATCTTAACATGTTCACTTGTCTCTTTAAACTGTCTTAAAGTTACATGTTGGTAAAGACCTTAGGATGTGTACTTGACTACCTGGACTATGATAGAGATCATACTAGTGGGGACATGGTAGTCCATTGGTACATCCTTCAAGGTCCCTAGTCGTGGGTGTATCGAGACAGGGCATCGATATACCAGTGTAGACTAGCGTATATGCTTCTCGACCCATGAGATGGGCGATGGATGATCCCATATCCATTGGTGTTTGACATCAGAGATGGTATACGGGTGCTCAGTGGAGACTGGGTACACTGGACGGACTCGCCGAGAACTCCCAGATGGTATTATACCTCACGTCAGATGGCAGTTCTCAGGTGACACTTATGCAGGTTAGTCTGTAGACCCAAGATCGTCATAGAGTCTTGTGTGATTCCCACTGTGCTTTGATCTCCACCTTACCACGTCCATGAGGGCATGCAAAACGGTGGTTTTTGGGTACAGTCCCGAGTCATATGGAGGTAATGAGCGATAGGAGGGGTTTCGTCTCTCCCGGTATTGGGGGTTGATGTTGCGCTGTGCTGGATTGGCCGTAACAGGGAAGTCCCTGGCCAGGGCTGATCAGAGTTTTGCTGGTAAGTGTTACCAGTATTTTCTCGACCCGTTATGAGCCTCACATCGGCACGACTTATCGGTTACTGGGGTCTGACGTTTACCACCCCTAGACTTGATATGCGACATATCAGACGAACAGACCGGACTGTACGGTAAGTGTTACTGGTTGGATTCACAGGAGTGTGAGCGGGCTAGCTCGTCGATCTTCTGATCGCTCAATACCCGGATGGCCGTTACGTTTAGCAGACCGCTTGTGGCTTGTGGGTGCTTGATATGATCATCATCTGCTACCGGCGTATTGACGAGTCTTTAGAGTCCTACACAGAGGTTTCCTGGCTCAAGCGAAACGAAATAGGGGCGCATATGAGATATGTGCAGGACCGAGAATAATGCGTGTATGTGATACCGTATTCCATTCTCGCGATGAATGTATCGATTGGTTATATGCGATATAACCTAGATATCGAATCAAGGATTGACTCGATAAGCCGATACATAGGATACTAGTCAGTTATATGCGATATGACCGGATCGTTAAATCAAGTATTGATTTAATAATTTAATGTATAATTATATATTTGATATATTACTTTGCATTAACTAGTATTGGTTCACTTTAAAAGGTTTTTCTCACCTGAAGTTCACAAGTTGTATATGTGATATACTTTTGTGCACTTGATTGTATCATGTTTGATAATGCATGCTCACTTGGGTTTGGGTAAAGAATTATACCATGGTTAAGTTAACGATTAGGGTTTTGTTTATTTGATTTACTTATTTATTTATTTATTTATTTTCATTTATATTAGGAAAAGAAATGAAATGGTGGATCATTTTGGACTTTCTTTTGAAGCTTTGAATGGTTTGACCATTTTGTCTCTTTTCTTAACCCTAACCATTCACTTGAACCATAGTTGATTCTCTACACAAGTTATCTTGACCATGGTTGCTACATGATAAGTATAATCTATTTTCTATTTGATGGATTATTCTTATCATAATCATCTTCATCTTCTTCTTCTTCTTGACATAAAGAAAAGCTTGCCTTCATCAATGGCAACTTGAGCAAAAGTGTGAGAAATCCAATTCTAAAGTGAACCCACCTCCTATTTCTTCACCCTCTACCTCTTGCCAAGTAGTATAAGGTGTTTTCTTCACAAGTTTCACAACTTGGTGAAGTTGGAGCTTGATCTTGTGTAACCTCGACGTAGATCATCTTCGGCATCGTAGCCGACGACTTGTCCGCTCATTTCTCCGATGAAGCCGATGCTAGAGTCCGAGATCCGACTTGGACAGCGAGATGACGTCTACGTGGAGCTAAGGAAGTGGAGAACCGGATCTACAAAGGTTGTAGTTTCTTACCTTTAGTTAAGTTGTTAACTAGTTTATCTTTTCGCCTAAAATTCTAGTTGACGATCCGTATTAGGGTTTCTCGGCACTCATAAAATTTGAAATTGGCATGGTTGTGCCTTGTGAGACCTTTATTGTGTGCCTAGGAACCCTACATGGTGCACACATATATTGGTACATCTATACTTGTGCATATACATATTGTATATCCATATTGGTGCACATATGCACTGATATATCCATATTTGTGCACATACACATTGTATATCCATATTGGTGCACACATACATTGGTACATCTATACTTGCGCATATACATATTGTACCTATATAGATAACTGGTTTTATTGGGAAATTGGGAACCGCTTGTTATATTTTTAAAAACTGGAATCATTTTAAAGGAGCGGTTTTCCCTTAATATGTCATATCACTGTTCCATGTTGCATGATTACACGGATATGCTCGCATTTCTCTTATATGTCGCATGCATCAAGCTCTATTACTTTATGCATTGAGATATGTTGTTTTCATGAGATTTCTGGATTTGAGAACCGTGGATATTTCAAAAGAGATAATGTGTTGTTTTAAAAACCCGGTTTCTCTTGATATGATATTTCAGTGCGTCCACCATGTGTTTTCTCGTTATTGAGAGCGACACGTGAAACCCGATTCGAGGAGGCACATGAGGCCGATTGCGGGTACATGGTGGACCAGGTATGGTACCCCGGGGCGAGAATGGATCGCCGTGCAGTAGATGGTGAGCCTGGCAGTGGGACTACTACCCAGCGATGATAGTATTTGGGCTCGACGGATATCCGGAGGATACCGAACGGTGTCGAAACATGTTATAGGCCGATCCGGACTGACGGAGCCCGTGGCCGATCCGGACTGACGGAGCCCGATATATGAGGATTTACGTGCCGATGCTGGGCACTGTTTTCATGATGTTTTCGAGTGTTGATGCTAGGCACTCAGGTTCCATGATTTTATTGTGTCGTGAGGAACACTGTTGATATATATATCCTCATACTTTTGTGCACACTCTTTTATAATATTTATGTGCATACAAACTTTGATTATATGGGTGGACGATATCCACATGCATATATACATTGATTATATGGTTGGACGAGATCCACATGCTTACTTACATTGATTATATGCGTGGACGGGATCCACATGCATACATACACTGGTTATATTGTTGGATTATATCCGCATGCATATAGGTATTGACTACCTTGTTGGAACATATACAGACCCGGTCACCTTTATGATATAGTTGACCTAGGAGTTGTTGTTTATTCGGTTTCTATCGGTTGATATTTTTCTACTCGCAAGTTGGCAACTCACCCCCGTTATGCCACAGTTCTTGCAGGTTGACCGCTTGGATCAGTAGCGGCATCGCTGGCACATAGCTTCATTCGGGTGTTTTGCTTCGGTAGGTGGGGCATTTGTATCGTAGCCACTATTGTATTTATGTTTCATATTGTATCTAGTTAACTCCATCAATCAATCAAAATTAGTAAATTGTATAAGTAATGAGACTTAGTGAGACTTGTAGTTGCGAGGTTTGAGCGATGGGTGTTTTATTCGCTTTTGGGTTTATGTCTTGCTTTTCTTATCTTTTGTGGTGATCTTCGCCGTTGGGCGTCGTATACTGATATTTAATGTTTTGCGTGATTGTGATCCGCCGTTTGGCGAAGAGCTAGCTCCCGCTTGGGGATGCCTTTATTATCATTATGTATATGTGGTTTTGGATCAAAATATACAAAGGAGGTGCTGCCCAAATTTTCAAAAAGACGAAACATGTTTTTAAACTTGGATAATCCACTTGCATTTTCATGTTCCTTTTCTATGCATTTAAGCACACTTGATTTCATTATACCCTTATTTCAAAAACTTCACCTCCTTTATTTTCTTAAAAGGGTTTAGATTTCTGGGTTTCAACTTACTTGAATTACGTTACGCCTTTAGACGTTGCGTGATTTAAGTGCTGGTCACGAGCTAATATTTCGGGTCGTGACAAAGTTGGTATCAGTGCGCTAGGTTTAACCTTTGTTCGAGTTTATGTTTGACTATGCGGAGTCTAGGGCGGGTATGTATTTCGGAACCTAGGCTTGACCTTACGGAACTTAGACATGAACGGGGGGTATTAGACCCGAACTTTCGTTTCAAAGGCTGACCCTGATTAATGGAGTAGGTAGCTTGAGTAGAGTGACGTACCGTACGTATGTTCTGCGGCATATTTACGATACGATACTCCACTTAAGAAACCTTAGGATGTATATATTTTGAGATCTATGACTCTCTTCGTACCCATGATTATACATCCATTGGAGATCCTTGATTCTATTTGTTTCCATGATCATACTCCCATTGATGTTGTTGCTTCTTATGATCATGTATCCGTTCTGGATCTGTCGTTTCCTTTCATGCCGTAGATCTGCTTTCTTTGATACTCGATTGAGGTTCCTGTCACCATGGTTTCAGCGCAGATTGAGCTGCTGCTAGTGTTGTGTTCAGGGTGAGCTCGCTTGGTACGAGGGCTGACCATTGTGTTTTCTGGTCACACGGGAACGTCTCGAGTTAGCATTTATGTTATGACCTCTCGGGTGAGGCGAGGGTAGGTTTTACACCGGATGATCAGGCAACTGTTAAAGCTGCCAGTTGCGAGAGGACTGTTGTTGTATAACATACCTCCGAGATTATGATGTCGCCTACCGTGCAGGCAGATGACCCAGCTGTTGCTGAGATTGATAGGATGTCGCTTCCTGAGCTTACGAGCTAAGATCGCCGGAGCTTCCAGGAAGATATGCGATAGATGATAGCTAGTCTATCCCGAGTTGAGGGACGAAGGTGATTCGTCAGATTGATGCGCCGACACAGGCGCAGTTGAGTTGAAGATTTTCAGTATGGAGAGTCTTACTCAAATCTAGAGCAGGCCGATCCAGAGATGACCGTTGACGTGTCGCCTTTCCTGGAGGATTGAGGCATTGTTTAGCATGCGGGCGAAGAATATTCACATGTTGTATAGGCGAAGCTAAAAAGTTTTGACGAGTGTCAGAAACCCATTTTTTCCAAGTTTAAAGTGTTCCGAGGAACATGCAGGTAATTCTGTGGACCCTCTAGAAGAATGATACCCTAACTCGACATGATGACCTTGGAACAGCTTTGAACCTTAGGGTTTGTGGCAGTTTAGCGGTGCCATCAGTGAGGCTTGGGTTTGCCCTTCTACGGCTGGTCCAGAGGTGCTGTGATATGTACCAGAAGTTTTTAGACTGCGCTCAGGTGTTGAGCCTTCGGGAAATTTTAGGACTTTGATGACTCGATCGAAAAGTTTGACGTCGTCCGGATACCATGTAATAAGAGACCAGTAAGCTGACTAGCTTCGCGTAGAGGACCTCACCCTGATGCATTGTGAGTTGATCGAGGACGGACGAGTATTGAGTATTCCTCCGATGGTTAGGACGAGTTCCCGAGGACGTGTTCGGCCAGATATCTTCTACAGAGTGATGAAGATACTGAGTTCGAGCTTCGAGTCCGTGTGAGAGACTCCAGATTGACAGTGGCCGAGAACAGTTGCAGTGTGCAGATAGCATGGCGTGATGTCATAGTGGGCGATGGTACAGACGAGTGGAAACAGAGGTTCATGTGAGACGCTGACGAGCTGTTGTTACTCCCCGTCGAGATTAGAGACCTGATAGGCATACAGAGGCGTTGGGATGCGGCCAGTTCCCGAGGAAATGTAGTGGTGAGGACGCAGATGTCCCGAGAATGCGAAAAGATTATGTAAGATTACCAGCCCCCGTACAGTTCGGCATAGAAGAGATCGGAAAAGTCCTTGAGCAGGATTCCTTCCAGGACACTGCTGCAATGAGATTTGAACCAAGGATCAGTTGTGTCGCGAGTATACAGAGGGCCAGAGGCCAACGCCAGTGACGTGCCGCCTTACACGTGGTCGTGATTATTGACCGAGAGATGACCCGAGAAGTGCCAGAACGGAATCGTCCCCGTTAGCACACCTGACTGGGCCGATGAGCCGATGGATTGCGAGATTGGTAATCTGAGGCGGAGATGAGTACCCGATTGATCTGTAATTTAAGTGTAGTAGTTAAGCCCAATCAATAACGGTGTCGCGCGTAGCTAGACCGAGATGAGTACGGGTCGTCCTCTGGGAAACGTAGAACCTTTTATTATTACTTTAGGAGTGTCGAGAAAGAAGGGAGAATAAGAATGGTGAAGAATGGTTGTAGGATCTAGTTATATGTTAAACACGGATGCAAAATATAGATCTAGATTAACTATGGATGTCGCTTTTATAATAGAAAGGGGATTGTAGGGTTCATTGGGATTTAGTAGTTATGGATGGTTAATTAAAGATTACTCTATTTATCCTTTAATAGATTTAAAACTAGAACAACAGTGATGCATGTAGATTTGGGTTTCTGGAGGGAAAATGGTTCCCACTCTTAACCCCTATCTCGACATGGAACTCCGTTCATATCTAGCTTTTACCAAAACAATTGTTAATCTAATCTCGAATCGTGGTCACGATTATCAATGAATTGATAGCGCGCCCAATTAGGATGTTAACTATTCTTTTGATAAAATTTATAAACTTTATAGGACTTAAAAAGAGTTTAAGAATTTTCATCATCCATTAACCTACCCTAATCCCATGAACCCTGACAAGCGAAGAATTATTCGCTCATGTTGGGATAAGAAGAGATAAAAATCATGAAGAAAATAAAATTCAATAAAATAAACTATCTTTATTAATCAACAAGATCAAGTACACTTTGATTCCTTAGAAAATGATTACAAAACCCTAGTTTGCTTCTCGATCTCTTCTAAGGAGGTAGATGAACCGTTGATGATCAGCCTGCATGCGTGAGCCTGTCGTGGACTTCGTGATCTCTTCAGCTTGATGATTTTTCTAAGAGGCTCTCGGTCCTTATTTATAGTCCCTGAGCCAGAACCCTAGCTGCCTAATTTGGAAGCCTGAGGTTATGATCCTAACAGAGAATTCTCAACTTCCCAATCTTCTAAACCGCGGCGGATCCGCGGCCTTATGATGTGATCATTGCATTGTTTCTCTGGGCTTTGTTTATCTGACATGTGGTGATCTTTTAACATCTATGGAAACTGAAAATCTTCTCTTCGTCACTGCCCGCCTTGATTTCTTTAGATTACTTTCTTAATTAGGCAGCTTTGTTTTACCAACTTTTATTTCAGCCCTTCAAATTCTGCACAATAACTCAACAAATAATATTTAGTAGAGTTTGTTATATTGAGATATTAACTTAACCATGAAGAATTGGTCAAAGGCTTTTAATAAGGTAAGCATATTTAAATGGGCCACATATCACATGGATATTATATGCTTAATTTTTCCTACAAAATGTTAATTATAATATATAAACACATAAAAATAGTATTTTTACAGATAAACCCTTATATGTATCATATATTATAATAAACACCTTTTATTATATAGAAATAGTAGGAAAAATGTCATATTAAATGTGCAGTTTTATTAACTGAACAAATACCCCCAAACTTATCTTTGATCGTCCCGAGCAAACTAGTTTATTCAAGAGAAGGAGAAAAAGAAAGGAGAAAGCTAAGCACACTTTCGTAGACAACACGATTACAATGAGCACGTGCAACAAGCCCTTAAACCTCTAGGTGTCCCTAGTAGGAGGAGTGTTGTCTCCTGAGGGTTTTCAGCGGATTACACCCACAAAATCCTATAATAAAAGAGAGATGGTGAAAGTTACATATAAAGATAAGAACCATAAAAGAAAGACTTTGAAAACTTAGAATTTCCAACAACACTAGCTTTTCAGTTGTCATGAGCCCTATCTTAATAGTTACGAAAAGATGTTAGAAATCACGTCATCCCTCAATAAAACATCGCCTTTATTCTTCATTCCTATCTTTCAGCCAAACATCTATCATATACCCCTACGTGTGTGTATAGAACATCCCTACACTAGGATAATTCAATTCAAGCTATCATACTCTTGTCCATCTACCTCAGTACTTTTTAATTTGATAAATATTTGGATGGATTTGCTCGCACATTTTTCATACGACCGTTAATACTTCTTGAGGTACTAACCGACCGATTACACATGTGCTTGCTGATTAAGTGTATTAGTATTTTCTTTGTCTTGCACCACCTAAGGCTTAGCAGTAACTCCCAGACCATTTGGCTTAAGGCACTAGGTAATGAAGCACCCTCGCTATATTTTTTTATTGCTGCCTCGGTGATAACAAAACCAGTGTTCATTTTTCTTCACCATTTTATCTTTTATTCATTTTTTTACTTCCTTCATACTTTGGCTTTTAGACAAGAGAATTTCAAGGTATCCTCTACTATCCCCAGTTTCAAGACTTGTGTAAGTGCGTATAGTAGGGTATCGACATTCAAATATTTGGCTTCTAGAATAGGAACTATTTTTCTGACTTATTTTTATCTTTAGATTAGTGATTTCTTTCATCTTACTAACCCTTGTGACAACGGCCCATAACTACTTATTACTAGTTCGTTTAAGAAGACTTCTAATTTTCATGGTTTTCTTAAACCATTCCTACCTTTTAAATATAATTTTTCACTTTCTACTCTTTTATTATCAAAAAAATTTTGTGCTTATATATAGTATAATGCAAAATAATGCGTAAATAAGCACAAACCTCCCCCAAACCTGTATGCAGCAGTGTCCTCACTGTTGTCTCTTTTAAATCTCAAAAACCTATAAACTTGGCAGGAAAGGTTATTAACGGGGGCAAAAAAAATTGAAAGTGATAATCCTCCCCCAAACATATTTTTGTCTCGCAATTTTGTAAAAAATTTCTTTCAAGAGCCAACATATCCCCCCCAAACTTGAGTAAAATAGTATTAAGCATTTAAAATTATTAGGGGGTTTAAAGTTATTTGTCAAAGTAAAGCCTTACAAATACCAAATTCAACACCAACCATTCAAAAATTTTATCGATGAAACGTACTGGTTGGTGGAAAATCAGAGATTTGAAGAAGTGGGGAGATAGGAGGTGCTAAAGAACGGGTTTACGTCTCTGTTTGTAGAGACGAAACAATGAAGGTGGATTACTCGCATTCTTGTGGTTGATAGGAAGAAATGGTGATGGTTCAACTTCCTTGTGTTGAGGTTGATTCATCACCACACCCATATTTTCTAAGAATGCGAGTTCGTCAGCGAAAATTTCTTCAAAACTTTCATCAATTTCCAGAATAATAATCTCATCGGAAAGAACGGGATGATCCTCGGACTCCATAAAAGGTCCATATTCAGCGTTAGATATTGACCCGGACAACAATGTAATAGCGGAGTCCAGATCAGTATCGTGAATCTCTTCAATTTCGCTGCTGTCGGAATCTATTGTTTCAACAGAACACATATGAGTATAGGGTTCGGAGGGTTCACTTCCCACTTGTAAATGTTAAGCTCAATTGACTTCTTTCTAAATGATAGGGTCATAGAGCCGTTTCAGCAATTAATTACAGCGTTGGAAGTCGCAAGAAAAGGTCGACCTAAAATCACAGCAATTTGGTTTCGTGGGTTCGCTACAGGTTGTTATCAATAACGATAAAGTCCACAGGAAATATAAATCCCCGACTTTGATTAACACATCCTCTAGCCCACCCCTAGGTTTGGTGATAGATCGATCGGCCATCTGAAGAGTGCAATGCACCGGTTTTAACTCTCCGATCTCTAATTGCTCATAAACAGAATACGGAAGCAAGTTAATACTAGCACCTAAATCGAGTAGAGCACGATTGATATTTTTATCCCCAATAGAAATAGAAATTGTAGGACTTCCGGGGTCCTTTCGTTTCTTGGGTAGGTGTTGTGTAAAAGTAGTGCTCACATTACTCGCAAGGAAAACTTTTTTAGGTACTTGAACTTTTCTCTTCCTAGTGCACAAGTCCTTTAGGATTTTCGCATAAGACAGAACTTGTTGAATAGCATCTAGGAGAGGAATGTTTATGTTAACTTTCTTAAAATTTCCACAATCTTCTCCATTTGTGGACTTGGTCTGTTGCCCCTTAACCTGTTTGGATAAGGTGCTTTATCAATAAGGGTTGCGTCCGACATTGGAGAGGATTGTGGGGATGAAATGGATCCCAGAATTAGAGTGGGGATCGTTTTAGATAGATTTATGGAAGTGGGCTGAGGGTTCGAGCCTTGTAGGAAGCATAGAATAGGCTCGGAAGTAGGTGGGAGACTAGACGAATTAGGGGAAGAAGTAGAAGCCGGGGTATCATTGGTATGACTAACATCATCAACTTGTTCACCCACTTGGTTATCCAGCACTCTTCCCGATCTCAACGTGGTAACGGCATTCACATTATGATTTTGTGACTGGCCAGGATTCGTTAGGTGTTGAGATGGAAGTTTCCCTTTCTCTCCCACACTCATTGCGGCGTTCAACTGTGCAATTTGGTTTTATTTAATACTCTCACCATGGGAGGCGGAGTCTTTCTTTATGGTATCAATAGAAGACTTCATATCAGCCGACATTTGAATGTTATGTTTCACAAACAAATCCAAAATTTGTGCGAGTGAAGAGTTATCAGTACCGGCCAATTGCGGTACAGAAGTGTTGGCTGGATTTTGAAAATTTTGTGACTGAAAGGGGTGCTGACTTTGTGGTTGTGGTAGCTGTTGCTGTGGAGGAGGTCTTTGATAATTGCTTTGGAACTGGTTTTTATTTTGGTTTTGGTTTTCGTTCCAAACAAAATTAGGATGATTCCTCCATCCTTGATTGTACGTGGAAGAATAAGGATCGTTTCTAGGTCGCCGCTGAAAAGTAGCATTAGTTTGCTCGTGACCTTGAAATGATGCATTCATAGGACATTCTTCCCTCAAGTATGAAGGATCTGAACAGCAACTACACACGGTCTTGGGAAGCGTTACCTGATTTAGAGAGACTGATAAGAATTTGTTCTCAATAGCATCGAGTTTTTTCTGCATCGCTGCCATTTCGGCTTTTACTGCGATGGGAACATCGAGCTGATGAATACCTCCCCTAGATGAAGGTGGTTTTACGCTTTCCTGCTGCAATGTGTTTTCAGCGAGGTTTTCCAGATATTTCCAAGCTTCACCATCATCTTTAGACATGAAATTGCATTGACAATTTGTTTCAAGCATCTGCTTTGTCGCTGGATTAATGCCCTCATATATAATTCGGTACAAATCCCATCTATTTATTTCATGATGAAGACATTAGACAAGCAGATCCTTGAAACGTTCAAAGCACTTCCAAAATGGTTCATTGGGAAGCTGGGTAAACTGGTTGACCTCGCTCCTAACACGGGTGGTCTTATGGTTTGGGTAAAACTTCTTAAGAAATGCTATTACAAATTCATCCCAATTAGTGATAGAGTGTGCGGATGTATAATAAAGCCATTTTTCTGCCAAGTCGCACAGAGTGAATGGGAGAAGACGCAAGCGCATAGCATCCACAGTCAGTTGTCAATTACCCATCATTGCGCATACGTTTTTGAATTTTGTGATGAAAACGTACGCGTCTTCAGACTCAAGACCGTGAAATTTGGGCAACAGGTTGATGTAGTGGGGTTTAATTTCAAAATTATCCCCTTTGGCTGGTGGAATAGATAAGCAGGTGGGAAGTGGACCACGGATAGGATAGCATCTTTCTTGGAGAGAGATGGGCGGTGGATTCTACTCACCTATGTGCGGTGGCAGCATGATATTATAATTTGATGGAGCACCATCCATCTCGGTCGATATGGTGGGTGGTGGGGGAAAAGAAGATGAAGAAGCACCGACTTCGAAGTCGATAGCAGGAACGCGGACAAGACGGGCACTAGAATCTCATGTCCGGCAAAGCATACACTATGCGGGTTTAGCGCAAGTGGCAGCATGTGTGTGATTTAAAATTGGTTTGTTTTGAAAAAGTGGGACTTTAGGCCAACTCACACAAAAATGCACAAACAACCCTAGAACTAAAGTCACCTAGGTCAAGTCTCTCGACCGCTCCTAGACTTCCAAAGGACAAGCCGTAGGATCAATCCTCTACCACCTCTTTACTACTCTTATGGCCAGGTAAGTGCCACGTAAGTGGGAGGTATCCGCTATACGAATCACCGAAAATAGCGGGCCTAATTAAGTAACCACATGCCTTAGACACACTTGCCTAGACACCACAAAAGTAATGTGGATAAGCGATTGATTACCCACGAATTTCCTCTGTCCTTATTGAGCGCGACAGTCCTTTGAGTCTTGTCTAGATATTTTTTTAAATTAATGTAGGATTGATGCGGATGCTCTTTTTATGATTTGTGGGGCTTAGGAAGGGTGATGAAATCCCCACCTAATCAGAATTTTGGTCTTGCCCGTTAAAATCCGTATTAAAATATGAAATAACAAACCAATAACAAAACTTTGCAAAAAGATTTTTGAGCGGCGATATTTTGCAAAGAATCCTGCAGAAACGATATTTTATTGGATTTTAGAGGAAAGAGAATGAGTTGAAAATTTCACCAGAGAAGTTTGGAATCCTAATTCCTCTCTTGCGCTGCGCTTCCGCCGCTATTGTGCCCTTTTGCCGCGGTTCCGCCGCAAAGAAGAGAGATCAGTTTATGAATTTTTTTTGTTTGGCCTTCTGTACTCCTCTGGATCTCGATGAATGTCTCTGTCTTTCTGTTTTCTTAAGTCTGTGACTCCAGATCCCATCGCAAAATTCACACAATAATCGTTAAATATACAATTTGCAGTTTTGTTTTGTTTATGATAATGATCGAATAAGAATTCAACACAAATTGTAAGAATAAAAAATTACGCACGTATCCCCGACAATGGCGCCATTTGATTGATCTGTAATTTAAGTGTAGAAGTTAACCACAATCAATAACGGTGTCGCGTGTAGCTAGACCGAGATGAGTACGGGTCGTCCTCTGGAAAACGTGGAACCATTTATTCATACTTTAGGCGTGTTGAGAAAGAAGGGAGAATAAGAATGGTGAAGAATAGTTGTAGGATCTAGATCTATATTAAACTCGGATGCAAAATATAGATCTATATTAACTACGGATGTAGCTTTTATAATAGAATAGGGCTTGTAGGGTTCACTGGGATATAGTAGTTATGAATGATTAATTAAAGATTACACTTTTTATCCTTTAATAGATTTAAAACTAGAACGACAGTGATGCATGTAGATTAGGCTTTCTGGAGGGAAAAGGGTTCCCGCTCTTAACCCCTATCTCGACATGGAACTCCGTTCATATCTAGCCTTTACCAAAACAATTGTTAATCTAATCTCTAATCGTGGTCGCAATTATCAATGAATTGGTAGCGTGCCAAATTAGGATGTTAACTATTCTTTTGATAAACTTTATAAACTTTATAGGACTTAAAAAGAGTTTAAGGATCTTCATCATCCATTAACCTAACCTAATCCCATGAACCCTAACAAGCGAAGAATTATTCGCGCATGTTGGGATAAGAAGAGATAGAAATCATGAAGAAAATAAAATGCAATAAAATAAACTACCTTTATTAATCAACAAGATCAAGTACACTTTGATTCCTTAGAAAATGATTACAAAACCCTAGTTTGCTTCTCGATCTCTTCTAAGGAGGTAGATGAACCGTTGATGATCAGCCTCGATGCGTGAGCCTGTCGTGGACTTCGTGATCTCTTTAGCTTGATGATTTTTCTAAGAGGCTCTCGGTCCTTATTTATAGTCCCAGAGCCAGAACCCTAGCTAAATAATTTGGAAGCCTGAGGTTATGATCCTAACAGAGAAATCTCAACATCCCAATCTTCTAAACCGCGGCGGATCCGCGGCCAATAGGTGGGTTTGGCCGCGGATTCGCGGCCTTATGATGTGATCATTGCTTTGTTTCTCTAGGGCTTTGTTTATCTGACACGTGGTGATCTTTTAACATCTCTGGAAACTGAAAATCTTCTCTTCGTCACTGCCAGCCTTAATTTCTTTAGATTACTTTCTTAATTAGGCAGGTTTGTTTTCCCAACTTTCATTTCCTTGATTTCACCCCTGCAAATTCCACACAATAACTCAACAAATAATATTTAGTAGAGTTTGTTATATTGAGATATTAACTTAACCATTAAGAATTTGTCAAAGGCTTTTAATAAGGTAAGCATATTTAAATGGGCCAAATGTCACATGGATATTATATGCTTATTTTTTCCTACAGAATGCTAATTATAATATATAAACACATAAAAATATTATTTTTACAGATAAACCTTCATATGTATTATATATTATAATAAACACCTTTTATTATATAGAAATAGTAGGAAAAATATGCAGTTTTATCAACTGAACAATACCTAGAGACAAAGGACGCCAGACCGTGAGCAGGAGGCTAGCGGATATTCTTGTTCTGCCGTTTTTAGGCGCACCGATTCATTTTTCGACATTGTAGGAGGTGTACCTCAATGTCCTTTGTTGCGATTTGCGTTTGTGACCTGAGTATCACGCTTATATCGCTTGGATTTGAGTTTTGATGACGGGTTTCCTGATATTGATTTTGAGCACCATGGTTGCAACTACTGGGTATTTACATTTTGCGCATAGTTGTCGCACTGGATATATATTTCACCATTGTGTTGATTTATGATTTGTGCAGATCTATTGCATTGATGTCGATTTTGTACCTTCGTAGCATGTGTTTATGATTTCGTGGATTTCATACGGATGATTTGATTTTTGCACTCGGTATAGCTTATATGAGCTTGTAGTGCATTGATACATATTTTGTGCACTACAGTTGCACCTGACTTCGTTTTGATGTCATTTGAGATATTTATTATGATTTCATGCATAGGGCATGCATATGATTTCATTTATGCTTTCAGCATAGTTTTCATGCACTTTTAGTATTTTAATTTGCTTTTGTGCACGCTGATGCACATGCTTGTGAGATTATTGTTGGATATATGTATGCCCTAGAGGCCATTATATGATAGTGGATGTATTTATACATGTATATATATATATATATTCAGTATACATTCTTGCTCGACATGATAGTATGCTATCTGGTTCTTCTTTATCTGACATGTTGATTTGATCATGCTTTTATTCATTCACACATGTTGATAAAGCCTTGAGGATATTGGCTTGACTACTGCGATTATGATAGAGATCATACTAGTGGGACATCTGTAGTTTATAAGCATATCCTAGAATGTCCCTAGTCGTAGGTGTATCGAGACGGGGTATCGATATACCAGAGTAGACTAGCGTATATGATTCTAGACCCATACGATGGGCGATGGATGTTCCCACATTCATCGATGTTTGACATCGAGATCGTATACGGGTGCTCAATGGTGACTGGGTACACTGGACGGACTCACCGAGAACTCCTATATGGAATTATATCTATCGTCGGATAGCAGTTCTCAGGTGACACTGGTGAAGGTTGGTCTGTAGACCCGAGATCGTCATAGAGTCTTGTGTGTTCTCCCACTGTACTTTGATTACCACCCTACCACGGCTTAACTGAGTCGTGCAAACAGGTGGCCATTGGGTACATCCCGATACACACGAAGGCGATGAGCGATAGGAGGGGTTTCGTCTCTCCCGGTATTGGGAGTTGATGTTGTACTGTGCTCGAATGGCTATATCAGTAAGTCCCTGGCCAGGCCTGTTGAGATTTACTGATAAGTGTTATCAGTAGTTACTCGATCTGTTATAGACCATTCTTCGGCACGACTTATTAAGTTATTAGGGTCGACGTTACCAACCCTAGACTCGATATGCAGCATATCTGACGAAGATACCGAACTGTACGGTAGTGTTGCCGGTTGGCTAGACGGGAGTTGTTACAGGTTCGCTTGTTTTCTTCTAATCGCTCAATAGCCGGGTGGCCGTTATATTTAGTTGACCGCTTGCGTCTTGGGGTGCTTGATATGATCATCACCCACTTCCGGTGTATTGACGAGTCTTAGAGTCCCAATATGGAGTTACCTAGTCCAGGCGAAACGTTGTGTTGCGCATATGCGATATGCGCGTGAACCCGGTTAAAATGCGCCTATGAGATACCGTATATTAATCGGGTGGCTTGCTTTTGGTCGGGTCGTATGTGATATGACCGGGTTGCTAAATCAAGTGTTGATTTAGCATTAACCATTATTTTCTCACTAGAAATCCTTTCTTGTCTTTATGCATGCATGTATGCATTCATACTCATTCATGCACATAGGATGTGCATGCACACATACATGCATACATAAAGATTATCATGGTTGTTGATATAGTACATGGTGGCAATATAAGACTCACACCTTATAAAATATATATGGATATTATTTATTTGGAAAAAGGAAAAATGAAAATGGAAATTGTTTCATGGTTAATATATTATTTCTTGCACTAACCCCTTGGATTAACCATGATTCATTTCTATGGTCATTATTGTTCCAAACTAAAATATCTAAGATATTTTACAACCATGGTTTAGAATGAGAGAGTGAAAATATATATATTTTCATTTTCTTATTTTCTAAACAAGCTTATCATTATCTTGAGTTTTCTAGAGCCATCATCTTCTTCCTCCTCTCTCTCTTGCTCTCTAGTTCTCTCAAGTGAGCAAAAGAGTTGTCAAGTTAGGATTTTGAAGTGAGAAAACCAACCACAACACCATTCTACACTAGTCTTGCCCATTAGTGAAGAGATTAGCTTCCATTTCTTCTCATGATCTTGTGATGTTTCAAGCTTGGACAAAAAGGACTCCGAGTGGATCATCGTGGACCTAGAAGGATCCCAAGCGGACTTTTTCCAACCCTCAAGTAGCCAAGGAGTCTAGCATAGGGAGCTACAAAGGTTGTACTCTCAAAACCCTAGTTTTTTCTACTTGTGATGATGTCTATGTTAAGAAACCCTAAATTTCTAGTGATGATTCTTTGTATGTTCACTTAGCACCTTAAAAATTTGATTTTGAGATATGTTATGCTTCCAAACCCTTCATGAGGTGCTAGGTAAACCTAACAATGGTATCAGAGCCGAGCTAGAACTTTAGGCGACGCTTTACCGAAGTTAAAACTTCGATCGAACCAAAAATACGGTTTTTTGAGCCTTGTTTGGACATTTTTTCGAAACTGTGTTTTTTCAGTATTAAAAATCCTTAAAGAAATCAGCAGGGAAATATAAGCCCCACTGTAAAAGACGATGCCATAAACAGTAACTTCCACCACGGAACCGCGGCGAGAGCTTGCTTGGGCGGCGGTTCAGCGGCTTTACACATGAGATATTGCGTCGTTTTTTTACAGTAATCTTCCTACCTGCTTGTAGATATTTTTGGGTATTTTTAATCTGATTTAAGTGTTGAATATTTTGGGGATTTTTTTGGATTCGGTGATTCGATCGGAATTTTAATTTCGTGTCTTTTTCGGATAATTTAGAAAGTATTGAAATGTTCGAACGAGTGTCATTAACTCACTTTTTAACAGGGTTTAAATCTTTCGGAAATACGTGCAAGTTAAGTGGTGGACCCTCTGGAAGACAACAAACCTTAACTCGATTATGTGACCGTCTTGAACTGCCTTTTGAACCTTAGGGTTTGGGGCAGTACGGCGTGCCACATGTGAGGCGTTGGCTTGACCCTTCTACGGCTGGACCACTGCTACTGTGTCACATTCTGAGATTTTTGAACTCCGCTCAAGTGTTGAGCTTTGGGAAATTTTGGGTATTTAATTATTCGATCGAAAAGTTTAATACTGTCTATTTATCTGGAATGTCATACAATATGTGGAATTCATACAGTTAGGCATGAAATGCGAAGTATGTGATATTTCAGATTTACGATGTCTAAAGAGAATTTGGATTCCAAATGTTGTAGTTTTACACTTTCTTTTCTGTGACCGTAAGTGTAATATATCGCATATCAACGGTTTCGTTGCTATACATCAACGACAATCGGGGTACGCATACTTACTTATGTTGATGATATATGATATTATGTGTTGCTGAGATATGATGCGCAGGATTGTCGCGATTGAATAGCCGGATTTTTTTATGTGAGATGAGAGTTTTCTTTTCATTCATGTAAAATTCAAATGTAATGTAATATTCTTTTATTTGGGGCACTTCCGGGTTGAGGTTGATGTCACCAGTGTTGTATATTATTTACTTTTCCCCATTAGGATGGACCCAAGGAGGGGAGCACAGGTGACTGGGTTCTGGGGTTTAGTGGGAGGCGATCTCGAGGAGTCGAGACCGGGTCTCCTAAACTCCAGAATTGGTAGGGTCGTTTGTCGCTCTCGTAGGGGTCCAGAGTGTGGGCTTGGCTATTCATCGCGACTGTGCAATCCGTATTTTCTATTGGCTAAATACTAAATACGGACGTCCTAGTATATCCTGTATTATCATTTGTGTGTTTCTGCTGCTTGTATTCTGTGATGTGATTTCTGAAACGAATGATATATTATATATGAGATATATAGTAGACATTTCTTATGTTTTACGCCCGTGCTAGTCCCGTCCCGGTATGCCGTTAGTTAAGTAACCTAACGGTGCATAACGGAACATTGTGGCGAATGCGGATGGCATAAGCGTACGTTGTATTTTCGTTTCTTTTCTGTGATTGGCTTAAGGACTTAAATGATGGGACTACATTAATATGATTAATGTAAAGAAAATAAACCTAAAAAGATGTTGTACAATCGGATTTGAAAACCACACGGCTCTTAATGAAAAAGCTATATTTCAAAACTGCGGAGCTTAAGCCACTCCTTTTGAAAACCATTTGATTCTACGACGATATCAAGTTCAAAGCGTTAAAGATTTTCCTAAAAATCATCCGCAATCCTCGGTCATTTTAGGAAGTAGAGTACTTAGTATTCGTGCTACGTATGTTAACCTTAGCCAAGGCGTAGTGTACGGTAGCTATGTGATGTCTTCCTACAATGCATATGATGCATATTAATTAGGTCGGGTATGTGACTTTGTTGACCATAGCCAAGGGTCATGTGAACGGGTCTGATTAATCAAGAAATGCCGGGTTGAACTTGACTAGTACTTGTGATTTGTTGACCATAACCAAGGTCATGAGTACTAAGGGTAAAAACCACATTGGGAATTTCAATAATTGAAATTTGCAATGAGATTGCATACCTTCCATATGATGGTTGGATCCTGATCCCACTGTGGGCAATAGTTGCTCCCAGGAGAGTTTTGCAGTTTACAATTAGCTAACTCACTAGGTGTCTAGAAAGGTGTTAACGGGGCTACGCGTCTGGAAAAATGAGGTTTACTTTAATTAGGTCCGTGCGAAAGCACGGAGAACCTCCCTCAAGTACCGACACTTGCCTGGCTGAACGGTTAGCGAAGTTGTAGACTGTAATTAATCCTGGCTAGTTTTCTTTTTAAGGTTTGAAAGAAAAACTTGATTAAAGCAGTGGGAAACATCGATTAGACAAGATAATAACCAATATGATCTTTGCAAGAGCTTTTGCTGTGTGTATTCTTTTCTCTCTCTTAATGGCAGATAACAATGACTGGACTCAAGCTTCTACTAGCTAAAAATAAACTGAATGGGACTAATTATAAAGACTGGCTGAGGAATCTGAAAATAGCCTTGACTTATGATAAAGTATTATATGTCCTTACGGCTCCAGCCCCGCCCGTCCCAGGTCCAAAATCCTCAGTTGCGGACAAAGAAGTACGCAAGACATGGGACGCTGACTGTGCCACGGCCAAATGCCTCGCGCTTGCATCGATGGATAACACACATCAAATGCAGCACGAGAATATGAACATTCATGACATATTCCTCCATACAAAGGAGTTGTATGGAGAGCAATCCCGCGTATTACGATATGAAGCATCAAAGAAATTGTTTCAGATGCGAATGGCCCCTGGCACATCAGTAGGAGACCATGTTCTGAAGATGATAGCTCTCATAGAAGAGCTTGAGGACCTTGGATGGACGATGGACAGCGAACAATATACGGATATTATTCTGCAGTCCCTCCCCTCCACCTTTACTCAATTCATAGTTAACTTCAACATGCACAACATGGAGAAGGAACTACCTGAACTCCTTAATATGTTAAGGAGTGCAGAGAGCACACTGAAATCAGTGAAAACTCCCATTTTGAGTGTTGGGCAATCTTTCTCCTCTCGACCAAAGGCTAAGGCCAAGAGAAAGAAAAAAAAGAAACCCACCAATCCTAAGGATGGAGTTAAAAAGGTTAAGGGGAAGGAAAAGTCCAAAGCTGGAGAATCGGGGAAAGGGGAATGTTTTCATTGCCACAAAACAGGACATTGGAAGTGCAACAGTACAGAGTACTTAAATCTCAAGAAGAAGCATGGGGATGTTTCCGCTTCAGGTGTGTTTGTGACAGAAAACTGTTTTTCAATAAACTCTGCTTCCTGGGTATTAGATACCGGTTCAGGTTCTCACATTTGCAATTCTATGCAGGGGCTGAGAAATAGCAAGGTTTTGAAGACAGGTGACCATACTCTCCGCGTTGGAAATGGTTCCAATGTACATACAGTCGCAGTGGGAGAGTATCACTTGGGGTTGCCATCTGGGTGTATATTGGTTTTGAACCCATGTTATTTTGTACCAAGTATGCTTTGTAATATAATATCTGTTTCTTTGTCAGACAATGAAGGACATAATTTTGTATTGCAGAATAATGTTATGAACATTCACCAGAATCAAATGTTGGTTGGGTATGGTATGCTTAATAACGGGATATACGTCCTAAATCAACACACAGTTTTCAGCATACAACACACTAATAAAAGAAAACTTTTCAGAAATAAATGAAGCTTTTCTTTGGCACTGTAGACTTGGTCATATTAACGAAATAAGACTAAACAAGTTACATAAAGATGGATATTTAAACCCTTTTGAATATAAATCTTATGCGACTTGCCAGTCTTGTATCAAGGGTAAAATGACGAAAACTCCGTTTACCGGACACGGAGAAAGAGCTACTGAGCTCCTAGGCCTCATACATAGTGATGTATGTGGGCCAATGTCTACACAGGCTAGAGGCGGTTTTTCTTACTTCATTACTTTCACTAACGATTTCTCAAGATTCGATCATGTATTTTTATTAAAGCACAAATCCGAAGCTTTCGAGAAATTCACTGAATATAAACTCGAAGTAGAAAAAAAACCCGGCTTGAGTATCAAAATGCTTCGATAAGATCGAGGTGGAGAGTATTTCAGTACAGAATTTGCAAACTTCCTAAAAGAGAATGGGATTCTCTCTCAGCTCACTCCTCCTTACACACCACAGCACAACGGTGTGTCTAAACGACGGAATCGGACCCTATTAGATATGGTCCGATCAATGATGAGTGATACTGAGTTACCCGTCTCATTTTGGGGGCATGCATTGGAGACTGCAGCATTTCTACTGAACAGGGTTCCAACCAAAACCGTGTCTACCACGCCATATGTGATATGGCATGGGAAGAGACCATCTCTAAAGAGAATTAAGATTTGGGGTTGCCCGGCCTATGTTAAAAAGCAAAATCCGGACAAACTCGAGACACGGTCAGTCATGTGTAATTTTATGGGATAACCAAAGAACACTTATGGATATCTTTTCTACTACAAGGAGGAACGAAAAGTGTTTGTTTCTCAGCATGCCACATTCTTGGAAAAATAGTTTTTCACAAATGAAAATGATGACAATATGGTAGATCTAGAAGAGGTTCTAGAGACATAAACTACAAATGACGACTTGGTTGAACCGCCTGTTGCAATAGAAACTGAGGAACCTCAGCCACTCCGTAGGTCTGGTAGGACATCTCGCCCACCGGAGAGGTACTACGGTTTCCTCATTGATGGTGACGGAGAAGACTGCATCATGGAGGATGATGATCCTACCAGTTTTCAGCAAACTATCACGGGTGGAGACTCTGTGAAGTGGCTGGATGCCATGAGATCCGAAATGGAGTCTATGTACACCAACAAAGTATGGAATTTGGACGTTATACCCCCTAGGGTAAACCTGTGGGGTGCAAATGGATGTTTAAAAGGAAGATTGGTGTAGATGGGCAGGTAGAAACCTATAAGGCAAGACTTGTGGCGAAGGGTTTTCGTCAAAGACCGGGTTTGGACTATGACGAGACTTTTTCTCCCGTAGCCATGCTTAAATCCAATCGGATCCTACTTGCTATTGCTGCTCACTATGACTATGAAATCTGGCTGATGGACGTTAAAACGGCATTTCTAAATGGAGATTTAGAAGAATGCGTTTATATGGATCAGCCAGAGGGCTTCATTGACAGTGGGAGCAGCGGGAAAGCATGTAGATTGCTTAAATCCATATATGGGTTAAAGCAGGCATCACGGAGTTGGAACATCTGTTTCGATGATGTTATCAAAGAGTTTGATTTCATCAAAAATCCAGATGAACCTTGTGTTTATAAGAAGGCTGTAGGGAAAGCTGTCACATTCCTCGTATTGTATGTGGACAATATTCTTCTGATAGGAAATGATATTCCTATGCTACAGTCGGTCAAATCATTCTTATCATGAAGGTTCTCTATGAAGGACCTGGGTGATGCCACATACATTTTGGGCATAAGGATCTATAGGGATAGATCCAAGAGGTTATTGGGATTGTCCCAAGCCAGGTACATCAACCCCATCCTAAAAAGGTTTAATATGGAAGACTCCAAGCTGGGTGCCTTACCCGCTTGCCATGGGGTCACTCTCTCCAAGGACTCTTGCCCAAAGACCGATGAAGAGAGAGCTCGCATGAGCGTGATACCCTATGCTTCGGCAGTAGGATCTATAATGTATGCGATGTTATGTACACGTCCAGATATAGCTTATGCACTTAGTGTTGCAAGCAGGTATCAATCCAACCCAGGGGAGAATCACTGGATAGCTGTGAAGAACATTCTGAAGTACTTGCGAAGGACTAAAGAATTATTCTTGGTGTATGGTGGAGATCTCTAAATGGAGGCCTTTACCGATTCGAGCTTCCAGAGCGATAAGGACGACAGCAAATCTATCTCTGGATTTGTATTTACCCTCAATGGAGGGGCGGTAAGTTGGAAGAGTTCCAAACAGGATACCGTTGCAGACTCTACGATGGAAGCTGAGTACATTGTTGCGAATTATGCCGCCAAGGAAGCCGTCTGGATGAAGAAGTTCGTCTCGGAGCTAAGAGTAGTTCCAACCATTATTGATCTAATACCATTGTATTGTGATAATAATGGGGCTATGGCGTTAGCCATGGAGCCCAGGTCCCATCAGCGGTCCAGACACATTCTGATGCGCTTTCATTTGATCCGGGAGATTGTAGATCGCCGCGAGATCGAGATTAGGAGAGTAGACACAAAGAATAACGCCGCGGATCCACTCACCAAGGCCCTCACTCAGCCGCAGCATGAGCGACTTTTTAAGATGTTGGGTATGAGATACGCCAATAACTGGCCTTATTGAAGTGGGGGATTGTTGGATATATGTATGCCCTAGAGGCCATTATATGATAGTGGATTTATTTATACATGTGTATATATATATATATATATTCAGTATACATTCTTGCTCGACATGATAGTATGCTATATGGTTCTTCTTTATCTGACTTGTTGATTTGATCATGCTTTTATTCATTCACACATGTTGATAAAGCCTTGAGGATATTGGCTTGACTACTGCGATTATGATAGAGATCATACTAGTGGGACATCTGTAGTTTATAAGCATATCCTGGAATGTCCCTAGTCGTAGGTGTATCGAGATGGGGCATCGATATACCAGTGTAGACTAGCGTATATGATACTAGACCCATACGATGGGCGATGGATGTTCCCACATTCATCTATGTTTGAAATTGAGATCGTATACGGCTGCTCAGTGGTGACTGGGTACACTGGACGGACTCACCGAGAACTCCTATATGGAATTATATCTATCGTCGGATAGCAGTTCTCAGGTGACACCGGTGCAGGTTAGTCTGTAGACCCGAGATCGTCATAGAGTCTTGTGTGTTCTCCCACTGTACTTTGATTACCACCCTACCACGGCTCTACTGAGTCGTGCAAACAGGTGGCCATTGGGTACAGTCCCGAGACATACGAAGGTGATGAACGATAGGAGGGGTTTCGTCTCTCCCGGTATTGGGAGTTGATGCTGTGCTAGTTGATGCTGTGCTGTGCTCGATTGGCTATATCAGTAAGTCCCTGGCCAGGGCTGTTGAGATTTACTGATAAGTGTTATCAGTAGTTTCCCGATCTGTTATAGACCATTCATCGGCACGACTTATTGAGTTATTAGGGTCGACGTTACCATCCCTAGACTCGATATGCAGCATATCTGACGAAGAGACTGGACTATACGGTAGTGTTGCCGGTTGGCTCGACGGGAGTTATAACTGGTTCGCTCATTTTCTTCTGATCGCTCAATACCCGGGTGGCCGTTACGTTTAGCTGACCGCTTGCGGCTTGGGGGTGCTTGATATAATCATCACCCACTGCCGGCGTATTGACGAGTCTTAGAGTCCCACAATGGAGTTACCTAGTCCAGACGAAACGTTGTGGTGCGAATATGCGATATGCGCGTAGACCCAGTTAAAATGCGCGTATGAGATACCGTATATTAATCGGGCGGCTTGCTTTTGGTCGGGTCGTATGTGATATGACCGGGTTACTAAATCAAGTGAAAAATAATCATTAACCATTATTTTCTCACTAGAAATCCTTTCTTGTCTTTATGCATGCATGTATGCATTTATACTCATTCATGCACATGGGATGTGCATGCACACATACATGCATACATAAAGATTATCATAGTTGTTGATATAGTAGATGGTGGCAATAAAATATATATGGATATTATTTATTTGGAAAAAGGAAAATGAAAATGGAAATTGTTTCATGGTCAATATATTATTTCTTGCACTAACCCCTTGGATTAACCATGATTCATTTTCTATGGTCATTATTGTTCCAAACTAAAATATCTAAGATATTTTACAACCATGGTTTAGAATGAAAGAGTAAAATATATATATTTTCATATTCTCATTTTCTAAACAAGCTTATCATTATCTTGAGTTTTCTAGAGCCATCATCTTCTTCCTCCTCTATCTCTTGCTCTCTAGTTCTCTCAAGTGAGCAAAAGAGTTGTCAAGTTAGGATTTTGAAGTGAGAAAACCAACCACAACACCATTCTACACTAGTCTTGCCCATTAGTGAAGAGTGTTAGCTTACATTTCTTCTCTTGATCTTGTGAAGTTTCAAGCTTAGACAAAGAGGACTCCGGGTGGATCATCGTGGACCTAGAAGGATCTCAAGCGGACTTTTTCCAGCCCTCAAGTAGCCAAGGAGTCTAGCGTTGGGAGCTACAAAGGTTGCACTCTCAAAACCCTAACTTTTTCTACTTGTGATGATGTCTATGTTAAGAAACCCTAAATTTCTAGTGATGATTCTTTGTATGTTGACGTAGCACCTTAAAAATTTGATTTTGAGACATGTGATGCTTCCAAACCCTTCATGAGGTGCTAGGTAAACCTAACAATTATATGCCACGGTATACCAGATTTGGATTTGGATTTGGATTGAAAGGTGTTGTATACCATCGATTTCGATTTTGATACTCGATATTTGTTTTGTGCACCTTGTGCACCTCATTGGATTCTGGTGCATATCAGATGCACCCGATATTGTTGTCATGCACACCCGTTGCACTGGACAGATGCTTTCGTGCACACCCGTTGCACGTAGTTTTGGCTTTTGTGCATATTGTGGCACCTGTATTTGGATTTGATTTTCATGCGCACCAGACGCATGTGATTATTGGATACGCCTTTTGAGGCTGATTTTGCTTTTGAGCACTTTGTTTTCATGATGGGAACTATATTGTGTAGTAGCGAAACATGACTGATCTAAGGACAGTACCTGAGTAATTTACATGCATTAAAAGTTTACCAAGTGGTTTTTGAAAAAGATTTATAGTCTCGCTATTTCCTACGTGTCCGTGAGTGACACGAACGTTAATAAAAGAAAACCTTTGGAATATTTTGAAAACGACGGAACGTGCATTTAAGAAAACATATATGGACGTATATTGTTATTTCACAAATGGGCGTCCGTCACTTAAGCCGTGAGTTACGCATCACACGGTGATTTAGAAAAGATTTTTGCATGAGTTTTATTTAGTTCTTGGAACTTTTCCAGGGATAAGTACTATATACGTATTATAGTATTTGACTAGTGTATATTGGATTTCAGTAGTAGATTTCGAGATCTGTATCTCTATTATAACTCCGAGGATATGCATTCAAATTCGATAATTTGCATGACGCTTGACGGAGTTTGATTTTGAGTTTTATACTCGTTTTCATGCGCACTTGACACGCTGTGTTGTTTCTGTATCTTCCGTGTTTTCGGAGCCCTGTTGATTTGAGCTGATTATTGAAATGTTTTAGATTTTGGGGGTTTAAATTTAAATTCGGGGATCGAATTTATTTAAGGGGGGAAGACTGTAACATTTTAGAAAATATAAAATATTATTTTGGGAATTTCGTATTAAAATAAAAAATTTCCCGAAAACTACCCGATTTGCGAAATTGGGGTTTTCGAAAAAGGGTATAAATATATACCAATAATTGTGAAATAAATGAAAATTAAAATAATTTATTCGTTTAATAATATAATTAAAGGATTTGGCATTTTTTAAATTTATTATAGGCAGTTTCGAAAAAAAAAACGATTAGTGCACTGCTAATCGCGATTAAGCCAAATCCGTGTTTCTACAGTTTTCCGTGGCTAGTGCATCATGTCATGTTACATTTCGTTACATGTTGTATTTGTGTTGTTTTATGGGTATTATGTGATTTTGTTTTGAAATTCAAAAGAGAAAAGAAAAAGAAATGAAAAAGGGTTAAAAAGGTGAATGATTGGAGAGAAAGAGAGAGTTAGAATAAGTAAGAGAGAGGTGGGGGCTGCCATGTTTCTTTCCCCCATCATTTTCATCTCCCTCTTCATCTTCCTCAACTCCACTTCCCTCCACTTCAAACCCTAGATCCATCTCCAAATAATCCCTAAAACCTTATACTCCCTTCACAAAAATTAATCCCCATCTCTTCCTCTACACATTGAACCAAACAAAGTGCGATTTTGGCAACATTGGGACTACTAGGGTTCTCTTGAGTTCATCCATGAGGTATAATCATTTCCACTTAGTTATTTTTAGTTTTCTTTTGTTTTAGATAAATTAGAAGTTGGATTGGTTAGGTGGTTGTGGAGATAGAAACCCTGAGAGAAGGTTTAGGGTTAAAGTTGGTTTTAGTGAACTCTTATGGCTGTGCAGGAACTGAGATTTAGTATGGGAAACCAAAATATAGATTTGGGATTTGACTTCATGTCGATTTGTGAGAATTTAGGGTGTGCAGGAAAATCTGGAGCAACCACGGGGATTTCTGAGAGTAGCAAACAACTCTAGGGACCAAATTAGGGTACTAGGAGACCACCTTGACGAGATGGACCCAACCTGAGAAGGGGGATCCGAGAAGGCCGGTTTTTTTGATGAAGTGGCCGGCCACATGGTGACATGGGGTGTCGAGGTTGGTCCAGTAGCTCATATACATCATATACATCACCCTAGACTTGTTTGGGCAACTCCTTTTGGCCTGAATCAAAATCTGGAGCACTGTAGTGTGGTTTTGGCTATGTTTCCGTATTTTTAAATGTTTAGTTTTATATTTGGATTTTTATTTTGTTGTCGCATGTTTGTACATCGACAACAAGGGTTTTTTTTGGTGATTTTGTACGCGTATGCTATAGGTTCTAACCTAGGAGAAAGACGCATGCCGTTTTGGATTTCAGAACTTGATTTTAATAGCATTGCGAAGTGTGTTGTTATTGTAGGTACCTTCGCGTGGATTCCGAGGCGACGGAGCATGGCGTCATCGACTTCGGCAAGCGAAGACCAAGGTGAGTGGATCTATATCCACGGGGGAAGCCGGGTGGATGGCGTATAGCACCCCCGCAATGTTTTGATGGAAACTGATTTATAGAATGTGATTAAGGAAACCTAGATTAGGAAACTAGGGTTAGAGTTAAATGATAGTTAGTGAAACCATATTAGAAATTAAGGATAGTTAGAAGTGGTATAATACGGCTAATATGTGATGACTGAATTTGAGGATAACGTTTAGCGATATTGCCGTTTAGGGTGCTATAGGACTAGATAGTCGACGTAGATGTGTCATCCGAACCATGCCTATTTCTAAACTGAAGAATCGTATGCATCTTTTAAACAGATACCTTGAAGAACGTTACAGATTATCAAATGATATCTTTTCCTTAAAAACACCGTAACTCCTATTTTCAAAACAACGAAACACTTCCTTTAAAATCTGCTTGTGTGGTTCGGGTGTGTATGTTAGATTAGATATTTATACTATTAGTAGTGATAAAATTGTTAGTTATATGTATGCCCTAGAGGCCATTACTATACATAGGATGTATATTGTAGTGGATGCTTGGACTTATATAGGTAGGACATTCTTGCTCGACATGATAGTATGCAATCTGGTTACTCTTTAACTTAACGTGTACACTGACTATCTCTCTGTTACATGGTTGTAAATCCCTTAGGATGTGTACTTAACTACCTGGACTATGATGCGGATCATACTAGTGTGGACATGGTAGTCCATAAGTACATCCTTCAAGGTCCCTAGTCGTGGGTGTATCGAGACGGGGTATCGATATACCAGAGTAGACTAGCGTATGCCTTCTCGATCCATACAGATGGGCGATGGATGATCCCATATCCATTGGTGTTTGACATCAGAGATGATATACGGGTGCTCAGTGGAGACTGGGTACACTGGACGGACTCGCCGAGAACTGCCAGATGGTATTATACCTTACGTCAGATGGAAGTTCTCTGGTGACACTGGTACAGGTTAGTCTGTAGACCCGAGATCGTCATAGAGTCTTGTGTGATTCCCACGGTGCTTTGATTTCCACCTTCCCACGTCCAAGTGGGCGTGCAAAACGGTGGTTTTTGGGTACAGTCCCGAGTCACATGGAGGCAATGAGCGATAGGAGGGGTTTCGTCACTCCTGGTATTGGGGGTTGATATTGCGCTGTGCTCGATTGGCCATAACAGGGAAGTCCCTGGCCAGGGCTGGTATAGAGATTTACTGGTAAGTGTTACCCGTAGTTTCTCGACCCGTTATGCGCCTCATATCGGCACGACTTATCGGTTATTGGGGTCTGACGTTTACCACCCCTAGACTTGATATGCGACATATCAGATAAGGAGACCGGACTATACGGTAGTGTCACTGTCAGGCTTTTTGCAGGAGTTGGAGCGGGCTTGCTTGCTGATCTTCTGATCGCTTAATACGCGGGTAGCCGTTACGTCCAGCTAGTACCGCTGACGACTTGTGGGTGCTTGATAAGATCATCATCTACTGCCGGCGTATTGACGAGTCTTTAGAGTCCTACATAGAGGTTGTACTGGCTCAGACAAAACGAAATAGGAGCGCATATGTGATATGTGCGAGACCGAAAATAATGCGTGTATGTGATACCGTATTCGATTCTCACGATGTTTGTATCGATCCGTTATATGCGATATAACCGGGTTATCGAATCAAGTGTTGATTCGATAAGTCGATACATTGATATTAGTCGGTTATATGCGATATGACCGGATCGTTAAATCAAGTGTTGATTTAATGATTTAATGTATAATTATATATTTGATATATTACTTTACATTAACTAGTATTGGTTCACTTTAGATTGATTTTCTCACTTGATGTGCACAAGTTGTATATGCGATATATTTTTGTGCACAAGTTTGTATCATGTTTCATGATACATGCAAACATGGGTGTGTGTATGACTTACACCATGTTTAGGTTAAAGGTTTGGGTTTTTATTTATTTTGGTAAAATAAAATGGTGGATTGCTTTGTCTTTGCTTGAAGCTTCATGAAGCTTTCAAGCATCTTTGACAAAGTCCACCATTTTGTTTTGCATGTCATTTTCCTTAACCTAACCCTTAACCTAAACACAAGTTTAGTCTCTACAATGGTTTATCTCACCCATGGTTGCATTATGATAGACATCACTTGATAATTCATTTTGCAATTTTTTATTTTTTATTCTTTTCTTTTCTTCTTCTTCTTCTTGAAGAAAAGAAAACGCTTGCTAGAAAATTATCAAGTGAAGATTAAGTGTGAGAAATCAAAATCTAAAGAGTACCCATTTCCTATCTCACCATACTCTTCTAGACTAGCACTTTAGTTTAGGGTGTTTGCTTCACTAATTCTATGGTTAGTGCGGTAGAAGCTTGAGTCTGTATTCCCTCGACGTAGATCATTTTCGGCATCGAAGACTTCAAGCGATCCCGTTGCAATTTCTCAAGGAGCCGTCCGAGAGTCCGGGAGTTGGATGATCGCAGCGAAGGGACGTCGTCACGGAGCTTTGGAAGTGGAGGAGCGGATCTACAAAGGTTGTAGTCCCTTCCCTTGGTGATAATTGTTATCTACTAGCTTTATGTTTCGCCTAATCTCTGGTTAACGATCTTGCTTAGGGTTGTTCAGCACCTAAAAATTTTAATCCGGCATGGTTGATGCCTTGTAGAGCCTCATTAGTGTGCCTAGTAACCTTACAGTGGTATCAGAGACTAGCTAGAGCTTTAGGCAAAGTGTAGACGATGTTAAAAACCCGATCGAACCCCGAAACCCTAAATTTCACCCCTTTCTGTACTTTTTCTGAAACTGTGCATTTTTCCTAATGAAAAATATCCAAAAAATTCAGCAGGGTTTTTGAGGGGTTACTGTGCTGCACGTGCGTCTAAGTCGACTAAAGCACCGCGGAACCGCGGCATGAGCATGGCTCATGCGGCGGTTCCGCGGCTGTTATGTCACTTCATCATTTTCTGTTTGCACAGTAATCTCTCTCTGTAAGTGCTGTATTTTATGGGAATTTTTAAAGTTTTCTCAAGGGTTGAGTTTTCTGGGTTGTATTGGGGACTCGATGTTTCGATCGGGAAGTCTAACTTCGTCTGTGTGTTTTTCCGGGTATTTTAGAACATGTTAAAAAGTTCGACCGGATATAATTACCCACTTTTTCCCCTGTCGGGAAATTTCCAAGTGTTGGATCTTTCCGTAGTTTAAAGACGTTATACGTAGTGCAAGTAACGCGATGGACCCTCTAGAACACAACAAACCTTAACTCGATTATGTGACCGTCTTGAACTGCCCTTTGAACCTTAGGGTTTGGGGCAGTACGGCATGCCATATGTGAGGCATTGGCTTGACCCTTCTACGGCTGGACCGTTGGTACTGTGGCATGAAATTGATGTTTTTAGACTTATTTCATGTGTTGAGCTATTTCGGGATAACATGGGTGTTTGATTGTTCGATCGAAAAGTTTAACATTTTCTATTTATCTGGAATGTGATACAATATTTGGAATTCACAAGTAGTTATGAGATAACTATTATGAATGTTATAAACATAGCACTTTAGTCTCAAATGATCGGTTGCCACGGAATTTTGATGCGATCAAAAGTCCATCGCAATCACGTAGCGTACGCGGATACTCGCCGGATAGACTTAATAGACAGCTACACCCCTTAGCCCCGACAAAGTGAATGTAGGAGAACCCCTTCGCCGAAAGCATCCGTTCGGGTGCTCGCGGTAACGGTGTTCCGCCTTGGTGCACTTCGTCGACGGTATCGGGGGTGCGGCCGCCTACTAAAGTTTGCGACGAGCATTCGATCAGGATGTCGGGAATCCTGTTGAATTGCCCGACTTGATATTGAAAAGTTTTTTCGATAAAGAGACTAAAATGTGGGGTTTATAATAGTTAGGCATGCGATGTCTAAAGAATTCATTTGGTTAGGCATGCGATGTCTAAAGAGTTTGCGGATTCCTACTATTGTAGTTTTACACTTTCTTTTCTGTGACCGTAAATGTAACATGTGATATCGCCGGTTTCATTGCTATATGTCAACGACAATTGGGATGCGCATATTTACTTACGTTGATGACATGTGATGTTATGTGTTGCTGGATATGTTATATTGGATCGTCGTGTTTGAGTAGCCGGGTTTTTTTTATGTGAGATGAGTGTTTTTCTTTTTCATTCATGTAAAAACTTGTATGTAATATTCTTTTATTGGGGCACTTCCAGGATGAGGTTGATGTCACCATTTGTATATTATTTACTTTTCCGCACTAGGATAGACCCAAGGAGGGGAGCACAAGTAACCGGGTTCTAGGGTCCAGTGGGAGACCAACTCGAGGAGTCGAGTCCGGGTCTCCTAAACCTAGAATTAGTAGGGTTGCTTGCCGCTCTCGTAGGGGTCTAGGGATGTGGGATTGGATATCCATCACGACCGCGGAATCCGTGTTTTATAGAGGCTCAAAATAAAACACGGACGTCCTAGTATATCCAATGTTTCATATGTTTCTTCTGCTGCGATATCTGTGATGTGATCATGTGATGTGCTGTGATAGAAACTATATATAGTATATACGATATATTATATAGATGTTACTTATGTTTTACACCTGCGCTATCCCTGCCCCGCTCTGCCGTTAGTTACCTAACCTAACGGTGCACGACGGGACATCGAGACGAATGCGGATGGCATAAGTGTACGTCGTATTTATCTGTGATGTTTAGGTACTTAAATGATGGGACTTCATTAATATGATTAATGAAAGAAAAGAAACCTAAAAGATGTTGTGGAATCGAATTTTCAAAAAAAAAACAAAAAAAAAACAGGTAGCTACAGTTCTTGCTTTGCATCACGGTGTTCCTTATAGAACATCCTGCACCTTATTCGATGAGGAAAGGGCCGAGATCCCTTCACCGGGAGTGACCCCTTTAGCAATAACTGGCAGATGCTACTACACTCAGTTTGTATTTTGATTGCTTCTATAGTTCTTGCTTTGCATAGTGGTATATATGATATATTCTGCACCTCATTCGACGAGGAAAGGGCCGACGATCCCTTTACCGGGAGTGACCCCTTTAGCAAAACTAGAAAAGTATCAAAAAACACTCCATTTTAAAATCATTTGATTCTACAACGATATCAAGTTCATTACGCAATAGGTTTTCAGAAAAACCTGTCGTAGCCCTCCGTCATTTCAGATAAGTAGTAGTCAGTATTCGTGCTGGGTTTGTTGGCCTTTATCAAGGCGTAGTGTGCGGTAGCTGACTAGTGCTTATCTGCTTATGTATATTATGCAGATTGGGTTAGGATAGTCGTACGACCTTGTTGGTCTTTGTGAAGGGACGTGTGGGTGGGTTTAATTCAATCAAGAAATGACGGGTTGAACTTGACTAGCATCCTATGATTTGTTGGCCTTTGTCAAGGTCATAGGAGGTTAGGGGCAAAATTATCGGGAATTTCAAGTGTTGAAATTTGCAATGAGATTGCATACCTTCTACGAGATAGTTAGATCGCGATACCCGCTGCGAGTAAGAGTTACTCCTGGGAGAGTTTTACACATTACAATTAGTCGATCAAGTAGGTGTCTAGAAAGGTGTTAACGAGGTTACGCCTGTGGGAAAACGAGTTTTACTTTAATTAGGTCCATGAGAAAGCACGGGGCACCTCCCTCAAAGTACCGACACTGGCCTGGCTGAAAGATTGGCGAACTTATAGCGTGTAATTAATCCCAGCTAGTCTTTCCTTTTAGGGTTTGAAGGAAGATTTGATAAAAACAGTGGGAGCCATCCTGATTAGATAAAATAACAACCAATCTGATCTTGCAAGGGCATACGCTGAGTGTTTTCTTCTCTCTCTCTCTCCAGGTAGCGACTATATCACGCCTTAATCAAGATAATAATACGGATTATTGACCGAACCCGCTTATTATACTGAGCCGGGGAACGTTGGTCCCGCTCCAACTTATAACTGTTATAAGACAGAGCAGCTAATTGGGGAATACCAGAATTCCCGTGCCGCCCAAACGAAGAAAATCCATGATGATGCATCATCTTCGGGTATGTTCATTACAGAGAACTGATTCTCAATGTCCTTTACGTCCTGGGTATATGATACCGGATCAGGATCCCGCATATGTAATCTGTTACATGGGCTACAGATAGGTAAAGAACTGAGAACGGGTGATAAGTTTCATGAGATAGAAAACGGTGCAAATGTTGCAGCCAAGTCTGTTGGTCACTATCACCCTGTATTACCAGAATACATTGATTCTGAACAAATGTTATTAGATACCGAACCTGATATACAAAATCATATCAGTCTCTTTATCAGTAAAGAAAAGATATAATTTTGTATTGTTGGATAATGTTTTGAACATTTCCTATATCAAAAGTTGATCGGTTCAGGTACGTTATCTAAAAGTATTGACGTTCTAAATCAAACTACAGTTCTTAGTATACAGAACACACACAAGAGGAAGAGTTCAGAAATGAACGGATCCTTCATGAGTCATTGTAGACTAGGTCATATCAATGCGACCCGACTAGCTGAAGTTACATATAGATGCATATTTAAATCAGTTTGAATTTACATCTTGTGAAACTTGCCAGTCATGTCACAAAGATATAATGACACCATCTCTGTTTATTGGAAACAAAGAAAGAGTTAGTGAACTTTTGGGATTGATACATGCTGATGTATGAAGGTCCCCTGTCTACATATGCCAAGATAGGTTCTTTTTACTTCATTACATTCTCTGATAATCTCTCAAGATTCAGACATATGTTCCTGTTGAAACACAAGTCCGAACCTTTTGAGATATTCACGGAATATAAGTTAGAAGTAGAGAACCAAAATACGGGTATAAGTATTATGTCCTTTGATGCGATCAGGGTGGAGAATACTTGAGCACGGAATTACTGGACTATTCTAAAGGAGAATGCGATTCTCTCTCAGCATTACTCCTCCGTATGCACCATAGCACGATGGTATATCGGGACGGAGCAATAACACCCTATCTGATATGGTGTGCTCTATGATGAGTACTACTGAGTTACCTATTTCCTTTTGGGAGTTATGCACTTGTGAAGTTGCATACCTATTGAATAGGGTTCAAATCAAATCTGATGCCTACCACTTCATATGTGATATGGAATGAGAAGAGCCCATATCTTAAGTCAGTTAAGATTTGGGGTTGTCCAGCCTATGTCTAAAAGCATAATCCGGACAAGATCGAGGCAAAGTAAGATCTGTGGAAGTTTGTTGGATATCCCAAGCATTAGCAAGGGAATATCTTCTACCAAACCGAGGAACAAAAATGTTTGTTTCTCAACATACCACCTTTGTGAAAGGGAATTTCTTGAGAAGAAATTAGTGGTTATGAGGTAGAACTGAAAAAAGTTCCAGCTATACAAATTATAGCAGATGATTTGGTAGAACCAAATGATTCAGTAGATTCCAACGAATCTCAGCCTCTCCGCTGATCTAGTAGGATTCATCACCCACCTGAGAGATACTTCAGTTTCTCTATGACAGTGGGAGTGAGGATTACATCATGAGATGATAACACAACTAGTTTCGAGCTGGCCATTAGGAGTATGACTCTGTGAGAATGGCTGGATGCTTAGTGATCTGAGATGGAATCCTTATATACCAACAAAGTATGAACTTTGGTTGCTTTATCTGAAGGGTTAAATCCACATCAGGAGCAAGTATATCTTGAGAAGATTACTTGGTGTATATGAAAAAGTTGAGACTTTCAAAGCTAGACTTCTTAAAGGTTTGCATCATAAACTAGTTGTGTCTAATGATGAAACCTTTTCTGAGGCCTATGCTTAAGTCCATCCAGATCCTACTTGCCACGACTATATACCATGACTACGATATCTGGCGGTTGGATGTCATGACTGCTTTTCTAAATGATGTTTTAGAAGAGTGAGTCTATAAGTACACAGCCAGAGGGCCTCGTAGACAGTGGGAGCAGCGGAAACGTGTGCAAGATGTTTTCTGTGATAAAGCAGGCATCGCGGAGTTGGAACGTCTGTTTCGATGTGGTAGTCAAAGAGTCTGACTTCATCAAAATGGTAGATGAACCTTGTATATACAAAAAGGTAGTAGGGAGTATGGTGGTGATCCTCGTAGAGTACGTGGATGACATACTCATGATAGGGAAAGAGTTTCCTATGCTACGCTCGATCAATCTCCGCTTATCACAAGGATTCTCCATATAGGATCAAAGTGATACCTACTACATCCTGAATTTTGGATCTATAAGATAGATCTAATTGGGTGTTAGAATACTCACTAGCTGTAGTGAGATGGTATCAATCGATCCTGGAGAGAATCACTGGAATGGTTCCAGGGTGATAAGGACGATTGAAAGTCAGTCACAGGCATTGTCTTTACCCTCAGTAAAGGGACGGTATGTTGGAAGAGTTCCAAGCTAGATACCGTGACATACTAGACGATTAAAGGCAAGATACATCGTTACCAAAGATACTACCATAGAGGCTGTCTGGGTGTATATTAGTTCATAAGATGAACTTCGTTCCTACCATTGTGTGCCAATGGAGTAGTGGCTTATGCCTAGGAACGCCCGTCCCATCAGTGATCCAGACATATTCTGAGGCAGTGTTACCTGATCATGGAGATGGTTGATCTCCAGGGGATCGAGTGCAGGAGAGTAAACTCAGAGGGCAACACTGCGGATCCACTCACAAAGGCTTTTTCTCGGAGAGAGACTATTATGGGATGGTTGAGTATGAGATACTACAACCACTGCTATCAGATGGCCCTAGTGCAAGTGGGAGATTATTAGTTATATGTATGTCCTAGAGGCCATTACTATACATAGGATGTATATTGTAGTGGATGCTTGGACATATATAGGGAGGACTTTCTTGCTCGACATGATAGTATGCTATCCGGTTACTATTTACCTTAACGTGTATAATGATTGTCTCTCGGTATGTTGGTAAATCCCTTAGGATGTGTACTTTACTACCTGGACTATGATGCGGAACATACTAGTGGGGAAATGGTAGTCCATAAGTACTCCTTCAAGGTCCCCAGTCATGGGTGTATCGAGACGGGGCATCGATATACCAGAGTAGACTAACGTATGCCTTCTCGATCCATATAGATGGGTGATGGATGATCCTATATCCATTAGTGTTTGACATCAGAGATGATATACGGGTGCTCAGTGGAGACTGGGTACACTGGACGGCCTCGCCGAGAACTCCCAGATGGTATTATACCTTACGTCAGATGGCAGTTCTCTGGTGACACTGGTACAGGTTAGTCTGTAGACCCGAGATCGTCATAGAGTCTTGCGTGATTCCCACTGTGCTTTGATTTCCACCTTACCATGTCCAAGAGGGCGTGCAAAATGGTGGTTTTTGGGTACATTCCCGAGTCACGTGGAAGCAATGAGCGATAAGAGGGGTTTCGTCTCTTCCGGTATTGGGGGTTGATGTTCGCTGTGCTCGATTGGCCATAACAGGGAAGTCCCTGGCCATGGCTGGTTTAGAGATTTACTGGTAAGTGTTACCCGTAGTTTCTCGACCCGTTATGCGCCTCATATCGGCACGACTTATCGGTTATTGGGGTCTGACGTTTACCACCCCTAGACTTGATATGCGACATATCAGACGAGGAGACCGGACTGTACGGTAGTGTCACTGTCAGGCTTTTTGCTGGAGTTGGAGCGGGCTTGCTTGCTGATCTTCTGATCGCTCAATATCCGGGTAGCCGTTACGTCCAGCTAGTACCGCTGACAACTTGTTGGTGCTTGATATGATCATCATCTACTGCCGGCGTATTGACGAGTCTTTAGAGTCCTACATAGAGGTTGTACTGGCTCAGGTAAAACGAAATAGGATCGCATATGTGATATGTGCGGGACCGAGAATAATGCGTGTATGTGATACCGTATTCGTTTCTCGTGAAATTTGTATCGATCGGTTATATGCGATATAACCGGGTTATCGAGTCAAGTGTTGATTCGATAAGTCGATACATTGATATTAGTCGGTTATATGCGATATGACCGGATCGTTAAATCAAGTGTTGATTTAATAATTTAATGTATAATTATATATTTGATATATTACTTTACATTAACTAGTATTGGTCCACTTTAGATTGATTTTCTCACTTGATGTGCACAAGTTGTATATGTGATATATTTTTGTGCACAAGTTTGTATCATGTTTGATGATACATGCAAACTTGGGTGTGTGTATGACTTACACCATGTTTAGGTTAAAGGTTTGGGTTTATATTTATTTTGGTAAAATAAAATGGTGGATTGCTTTGTCTTTGCTTGAAGCTTCATGAAGCTTTCAAGCATCTTTGACAAAGTCCACCATTTTGTTTTGCATGGCATTTTCCTTAACCTAACTATTAACCTAAACTCATGTTTAGTCTCTACAATGGTTTATCTCACCCACGGTTACATTATGATAGACATCACTTGATAATTCATATTGCAAATTTTTTTTTCTTATTCTTTTCTTTTCTTCTTCTTCTTCTTGAAGAAAATAAAAAGCTTGCTACAAAATTATCAAGTGACGATTAAGTGTGAGAAATCAAAATCTAAAGAGTACCCATTTCCTATCTCACCATCCTCTACTAGACTACCACTTTAGTTTAGGGTGTTTGCTTTAGTAATTCTATGGTTACTGAGGTAGAAGCTTGAGTCCGTATTCCCTCGACGTAGATCATCTTCAGCATCGAAGACTTCAAGCGATCATGTTGCAATTTCTCAAGGAGCCGTCCGAGAGTCCGGGAGTTGGATGATCGCAGCGAAGTGACGTCGTCGCGGAGCTTTAGAAGTGGACGACCGGATCTACAAAGGTTGTAGTCCCTTCCCTTAGTGATAATTGTTATCTACTAGCTTTATGTTTCGCCTAATCGCTATATCTTGCTTAGGGTTGTTAAGCACCTAAAAATTTTAATCCGGCATGGTCGATACCTTGTAGAGCCTCATTAGTGTGCCTAGTAACCCTACAAGAATGTAATGTAAACTCGACTTGATGTGAGATATAAATGCGATGAAAGAATACATGACGGATATACTGATTTGATGATATGAGATTATTGCGGATGTGACCTGGGACATAGGTGTGTGTATATATATATATATATTGTTGTGAATCATGGATGATAGGCCGTACGTGATATTAGGACGTACTCGCATTTGTCTTATAGGATGATAAGATCCCTATTAGCTTAATGCCGCCGTACGATGATTTTCCGTGCGTGATGAGTTGACTTGATGATTGATCCTTACCTTTGACTAGAGGTTGTCGTACGATAGATTATACCGTACACAATGTGGTTTAGGCTGGATGCCGATTTATAGATTCACGGACTCGATCATATTAGATACGTATAACCGTCAGCATTTGCATATGTTTTACCTTATGCTACCTTCATGTTATCTGCATTGCATTACTTATACCAGTGATAGTACACCTGCACTATTATCGATGATGCGTATGTTACACGGATACAGATTGTAGGCTCACACACTTCATCATCGATAATTGCCATGTCACTACACAGTAGGATTGCTGCATCATGATATGACTCTTCACATAACATGCTTACATATACATCGATATATCCATACTTGCGCATATACACATTGTATGTCCATATTGGTGCACACATACATTGGTACATCTATACTTGCGCATATACACATTGTATATCCATATTGGTGCACATATACACTGATATATCCATATTTGCGCACATACACATTGTATATCTATATTGGTGCACACATACATTGGTGCATCTATAGTTGCACATATACACATTGTATATCCATATTGGTGCACATATACACCCATATATCCATATTTGCGCACATACACATTGAATATCCATATTGGTGCACACATACATTGGTACATCTATACTTGTGCATAAACACATTGTATATCCATATTGGTGCACATATACACTGATATATCCATATTTGCGCACATACACATTGTATATCCATACTGGTACACACATACACTGGTACATCTATACTTGCGCATATACATATTGTACCTATATAGATAACTGGTTTTATTGGGAAATTGGGAACCGCGTGTTATATTTAAAAAACTGGAATCATTTTAAAGGAGATGTTTTCCCTTAATTTGTCATATCACTTTTCCATGTTGCATGATACACAGATTTTCCCGCATTTCTCTTATATGTCGCGTGTAGCATGCTCTATTATTTTACGCTTTGAGATATGCTGTTTTCATGAGATTTCTGGATTTGAGAACCATGGATATTTCAAAAGAGATTATGTGTTGTTTTAAAAACCCGGTTTCTCTTGATATGATATTTCAGTGCGTCCACCATGTGTTTTCTCGGTTCTGAGAGCGACATGTGAAACCCGATTCGAGGAGGCGGATGAGGCCGATTGCGGGTACATGGTGGACCCGGTATGGTACCACGGGGTGAGAACGGATCGCTGTGCAGTAGACGGTGAGCCTAGCAAAGGGACTACTACCCACCAGTGATAGTATTTGGGCTCGGCGGATATCCGGAGGATACCGACCGGAGTTGAGAGATGTTATGGGCCGATCCGGACTGACGGAGCCCGTGGGCCGATCCGGACTGACGGAGCCCGATATATGAGGATTTACGTGCCGATGCTGGGCACGGTTTTCATGATGTTTTCGAGTGTCGATGCCAGGCACTTAGATTCCATGATTTTGATGTGTCGTGAGGGACACTATTGATATATATATCCTCATACTTTTGTGCACACTCTTTTATGATATTTACGTGCATACAGACTTTGATTATATGGGTGGACGATATCCACATGCATATATACTTTGATTATATGGGTGGACGAGATTCACATGCATACATACACTGGTTATATTGTTGGATTATATCGGCATGCATATAGGTATTGACTACCTTGTTGGCACATATACAGACCCGGTCACCCAAGATATCATAGTATTACCTTTATGATATAGTTGACCTAGGAGTCGTTGTTTATTCGATTTCTATCTGTTGATATTTTTCTACTCACGAATTGGCAACTCACCACCGTTGTGCCACAGTTTTTGCAGGTTGACTGCTTGGATCAGTAGCGGCATCACTGGCATATAGCTTCATTCGGGTGTTTTGCTTCGGTAGGTGGGGAATTTGTATCGTAGCCACTCTTGTATTTATGTTTCATATTGTATCTAGTTAACTCTATCAATCAATCAAAATTAGTAAATTGTAAATGTAATGAGACATAATGAGACTTGTAGTTGCGAGGTTTGAGCGATGGGTTTTTTATTCGCTTTTAGGTTTATGTCTTGCTTTTTTTATCTTTTGTGGTGATCTTCGCCGTTGGGCGTCGTATACTGATATTTACAGTTTTGCGTGGTTGTGATCCGCCAATTGGTGAAGAGCTATCTCCCGCTTGGGGATGCCTTTATTATCATTATGTATGTGTGGTTTTGGATCAAAATATACAAAGGAGGTGCTGCCCAAATTTTCAAACTGACGAAACATGTTTTTAAACTTGCATAATCCACTTGCATTTTCATGTTCTTTTCTATGCATTTAAGCACACTTGATTTCATTATACCTTTATTTCAAAAACATCACCTCCTTTATTTTCATAAAAAGTTATAGATTTCTGGGTTTCAGCTTACTTGAATTACGTTACGCTTTTAGACGTTGCGTGATTTAAGTGCTGGTCACGAGCTAATATTTCGGGTCGTGATAGAAACTTTCTGGCCGGTCCATATAGTCATACTCTTCTAAATTTCTAGTTAGAAAAGCGGTTTTTACATCCATCTGCCAAATCTCATAATCGTGGAAGGCAGCAGTGGCAAGAAGGATCCGAATGGATTTGAGCATAGCCACTGGAGAAAAGGTTTCGCCATAGTCCATTCCAAGTCTTTGACGAAAACTCTTTGCAATAAGTCTAGCCATATAAGTTTCAACCTGTCCATCTACACCAATCTTCTTTCTGAAGATCCATTTGCAGCCTACGGGTTTTACCACTTTTGGAGCAACGTCCAAAGTCCATACTTTGTTGGTGTACATGGACTCTATCTCGGTCCGCATTGCATCCAGCTATTTTACCTAGTCAGTGGTCTGAATGTCCTACTGGAAGTTAGTCGGCTCATCATTGTCAATGATGCAATCACCTCTATCCCTGTCTATGAGAAAACCGTAGTATCTCTCAGGTGGATGAGAAAGCCTACTATTTCTACGGAGCGGTCAAGGATTGTCCTGTTCTTTTGAAACTTCTGGTTCTACCAAGCTTTCAGTAATAGCTTGTGGTTCTGGAATTTCTTCTTGTTCTATTGCGCTCTCACTTGTTTCATTTTCTAAGAATTGATGTTCCAGAAAGTGGGCATGACGAGAAACAAAAACCTTTTGTTCCTCTACGTAATAGAAAAGATACCCCCTGGAGTTCTTTGTGTATCCCACAAACTTAAACGGTACTGAGCGTGCCTCGAGTTTGTCCGCATGCTGGTTTTTGACAAAAGCTGGACATCCGCATATTTTCAGATATTGAAGATAGGGTTTCTTCCCACTCCACATCTGATATGGTATGGTAGGCACAGTCTTGGAAGGAACTTTGTTCAAAAGATATGCAGCTGATTCTAGTGCATAACCCCAGAATGATCGCGGTAACTCTGCGTTACTCATTATGGAATGTACCATATCCAATAGGGTTCGGTTCCGTCTCTCCTATACACCGTTGTGTTGAGATGTGTATGGAGGAGTAAGCTGAGAGAGAATTCCATTCTCTTTTAGGTAATACAGGAACTCGGCACTTAAGTATTCACCACCTCGATCAGATCTCAGTGTCTTGATACTTTTGCCAGTTTGTTTTTCTACTTCATTCTTATATTCCTGGAATTTTTCAAAGGCCTCGGATTTATGCTTCATCAAGAAGACATGTCCATACCTAGAGAAATCATCCGTAAAAGTAATGAAATATGAAAAACCACTTCTTGCATGTGTAGACATTGGACAGCACACGTCGCTGTGTATGAGTCCTAAGAGCTCGCCCGCTCTCACTCCGTGTCCGGTGAACGGAGTCTTTGTCATCTTTCCTTTGAGACATGATTGGCAGGTTGCATAAAATTGATATTCGAACGGATCCTAATATCCTTCTTTATGTAACTTGTTCAACCTTGTTTCATTAATGTGACCCATTCTACAATGCCATAAGAAAGCTTGATTTAATTCTGGAGACTTTCTTTTGTGTGTATTCTGGATATTGAAAATCTGCAGTTGGTTTAATACGTATATACCGTTGCTTAATGTATCCGACCCAATCAAAACATGATTAAGGTGAATGTTTACAACATTGCTTACAAATACAAAATCATAACCTTCTTTAGACATTAAAGATACAGATATGATATTACAAGTCGAACTGGGTACAAAATAACAGTTGCGCAAAACCAAAACATTCCCATATGTCAATCCTAAGTGATATTCCCCCACGGACTCAGCATCCATGCTTGCTCCGTTTGCAACTCTGAGGGTCATATCACCCACCTTCAAAACCCTACGGCTTCTCAGTGCCTACAAAGAATTATAGATATGAGATCCTGATCTGGTATCCAATACCCCGGAAGTAAAGTTGATTGACAGACAGTTTTCAATAACATACACATCTGAAGCCGAAGCCACAACTTGCTTCGGGTCCTGGTTCTTGACCTTCAAGCCCTGCAATCTTTCTTCCAGTGTCCTTTCTTGTGACAATAAAAGCATTCTTCCTTTCCTACAATCTGTCCCACTACCTTTGCTTTTCCCTTGGCGGATACCTTACTAACACCGGCCCTTGGTTTGGTGAGGGCCTTCTTCTTCTTTCCTTTGGCTTTCGCCTCGGACATAGAAGAGGAATCTCTTCCAACAAACAAAGCGGGTGTTTCCCTCACTTTCTGCACGGTACCTTCTGCAGTCCTCAACATGTTGAGGAGTTCCGGATGTTCAACTTCTTTTCCTTGCATGTTGAAATTCATGATAAACTGGGCGTAGGTGGAAGGAAGGGACTGGAGAATCAAGTCAGTGTACAGCTCATTCACTAACGTGGTCCCGAGATCCGGAAGCCCCTCAATGTAGCCAATCATCTTAAGGACGTGTTCCCCTACAGATGATCCGACAGCCAACCTCGCATGAAATAGCTTTTTCGAGGTCTCGTATCTTGCGATACGGGATTGCTCTCCATATAGTTCGTTACTATGGAGGAATATGGATTCAAGATCCATATTCTCATGCCTCCTCTGATGTTCATTGTCCATAGAGGCAAGCACGAGGCACTTGGCCTTCGCGCAGTCAATCTCCCAGGTCTTACGGATTTCCATATCCGCGACACTGGATTCTGGACCTGGGACGGCGGGGCCTTAGTAGTAAGGAGATATCCCAACTTGTCATATGTGATTGCCATTTTTAAATTCCTAAACCAATCTTTGTAGTTTGGCCCTGTCAATATAATTTTATCTAATAGTAACTTAAGGCCCGTCATGTTGTTTGGTTGCTGCAATTAGGAGAGAGAGAAGAAACACTTTAGCATGATGCTCTTGCAAGTTTAGAGTGGTTTTTTGTTTGTCTAAACATGATGGCTCCCACTGTTTCTCGAATCCTTCCTCAAACCATAAAACAAGAACTAGTCGGGATTGATCTCACCATACAATACTTGCTTAACCGTTCAGCCAGGCTGCTGTCGGTACTTCGAGGGAGGTTTTACGACGCTTTCGCGAAGTTCCTTAATTAAATAACCTCTTTTCCCTATGAACGTAGCCCCGCTAACACCTTTCTAGACACCTACTTGGTTTATAGCATTGATCGTTAAGTGAGAAAAATTCCCGAGGAGTAGCAGATACTCATAGTAGGATCGGGATCCAACTATCATTGTGTGATAAAGTTGAAGGAATCCTACGAAAATTATCACACTCCAAATGGTATGCAACACTAGCAAGTTTTGGTTTCCTTAGAAATTCCTGATGTGGATTTTTTCCCTATGCTCTTATGACCTTGACGAAGGCCAACATATCATAAGTCACATGTCAAGTTCTACCTGTCATTATCCAGGTTAATTTAAACCCACCCGTACATACCCTTGATTAAGGCCAAAATAGCAGTACGACTGTCCCAAACCAACGCATCTATTTATGCAACAGATAAATATTCGGCGGCTACCAATCACTATGCCTTGGCGAAGGTCAAAATACATAGCTTGAATAATACTGAATATTTAAATGAAATGACGGAGGTCTACGAATGGTTTTGGCGAAAACGTGAACGTAGTGAACTTGATATAATCGAAGGAACCTGATATCTTTTAAAAGGAGTGGTTTAAGCTCCACATTTTAAAAGTTTTGTTGTTTTGAAAAAACCGAGTGGTTTTTAAATTGTAACAACGATTCAACTTTGGTTTGTTTTCTTTGCATTATTATAATGCGTCCCATCAATTAATCCTACAATTCAGAAAACAAAGAAAATATGACGTACGCTTATTCCACCCGCATTCGCCATTGGGTCCCGTCATCACCCGTTAGGTTACTTAACTAACGACAGAGCGGGGGCTGGACTAGCACGGATGCAAAACATAAGCAACGCTTACTAGATATCTTATATATATATATATATACATTCGTCGAACGCAATGATAGTCATTCCAAATCACAGATGAACATATTAGATATGCTAGGAATCCGCGTTTTGTTCGATCCTGCAACGAAAGACGGATTACACGGTCGTGATGAATAGCCAAACCCCACCCTAGACCCTTACGGGCGCGGCAAACTACCCGCCAAATACCCGAAGTGAAGCAGCCTCCCTCATCAACGTGAGTAGGCCACTCAGCACTTCAAAGTATCCGGTAGTTTGTGCACCCCACCTTGGGTCTATCCTAGAAGCAAAAACAGTAAAAGAAATAATATACAATGGTGGCTACAACCTTAACCCGGATGTGAGACCATAAAACAATATTACATCAATTTACAATTTACATCGAATGAAAAATGAAAAACACTCATCTCACATCCTCGGCTATTCATCCACGATAATCCAACAAGTTCATATACACAATCCAATATCACAGATCACAGATATGTGCAACCCCCACTAAACGACGTATAGTGATTAGCAGATGTTCAGCGCATATAACACTTACAAGATATAATCCGATTAGCTAAAGTTTATAGAATTTCGATCGATATTTCAAATTAGAAACTGTTAGTGTGTAGTAGCACCTCTAGTAAGGTTACAACATCATAAAGTAGTGAACTTTTAAATTTTAGAGCGCTATTACAAACGAACTACGAATCGTAACTAGAGATTAGGCTAATAACATCATTATGTGAAGTCCAAACTAAAGGAAAAGGAAATACTACCTTTGTAGTCAACTCCTTCGGTCTTTAAGACTCCTACGGCTTTGCACAAGGTTTGGAATGACTCCGCTCGAGGTCCTTCGTCGTCTACGATTATACACTCGGAGATTCCTAGATCAAGCTTTTAGCTTCACAAAATGAAGCAAGCACTCTATACTAAAGGATAGTGTAGAATGGTTGTGTGGTTTGTAAACTCACTTAAAAACCCTTTCTTTTTAATTTCCTCACTCAAAACAAAACTGAAGAGAGCTAGGAAAAGGAGGAAGGTGAAGATGGCAAAAGCTTTTGTGTAAATAACTAAAAATATATTTTCAAAAATGAAAATGAAAATATAATATATGAGACACTCTCACATATAACCATGGTTGGCTAAATATCTAGATATTATTTGGATGGGTTAAAGAACAAAAGGAAATTAAACCATGGTTAAAGCCAATGGTCAAAGAAGAAGTGTCTAGAAAATGAGTCATTATGCTAATTTCCTTTTTCCTTTAATCCATTAACAAAAATCTAGATATTTATCAACCTTGTGAGTCTTATATTGCTATCTACTTTGTATCATCAACCATGACACATATGTATATGTGTATGTGTGCATGCACATCATCATGTGTATGTGTGAACATACATGCGTACATCTAAAAGAAAAAGGGTTAATTAAAAGTGAGCTTAAAGATAATATTAAATCAACACTTGATTTAATAAATCGGTCACATCAAATGCGACCCGACAAATATTGAACGTCCGATTAAAATACGGTATCACATATCCGTATTTCATCGAGCATCTGCGCATATCTCATATACACACCGCATCATTTCACCTGAGCTAGAAAAATCATGTGCGGGACTCTGAGACTCGTCAATACAACGGCAGTAGGTGATGATCATATCAAAACACCTACAAGCCGCAAGCGGTCAACTAAACGTAACGGCCATCTGGGTATTGAGAGATCAGAAGAAAAACAAGCGAACCCGTCAAAACTCTCATCGAGCCATTGGCAACACTTACCGTACAGTCCAGTCGCTTCGTCTGATATGCTGCATATCAAGTCTGGGGATGGAATCGTCGAGCCCTAATAACTCAATAAGTCATGTCGATATGGTCTATGACCAGTGGAGAAACTACTGATAACACTTATCAGTAAATCTCATCAGCCCTGGCCAGGGACTTTAAGTCAGAGCCAATCGCACATAGCACAACATCAACTCCCAATACCGGGAGAGAAGAAACCCCTCCTATCGCTCATTGTCTCTATATGTCTCGAGACTATACCCAAAAGCCACCTGTTTGCACGACTCGGTAGAGCCGTGATAGGGCGGAAATCAAAGTACAGTTGGAGAACACACAAGACTCCATGACGATCTCAGGTCTACAGACTAACCTGTACCAGTGTCACCAGAGAACTGCTATCCGACGATAGATATAATACCATATAGGAATTCCGTGTGAGTCCGTTCAGTGTACCCAGTCTCCACTGAGCACCCGTATACAATCTTCGATGTCACAACACCAATGGATATGGGATCATCAATCGCCCATCATATGGGTCAAGAAACGTACACGCTAGTCTACTCTGGAATATCGATGCCCTATCTCATATACCTACGACTAGGAACATTTAAGGATATGCTTATAGAATACACATGCCCCACTAGTATGATCTCCATCATAGCCATGGAAGTTAAGCAAATATCCTTAGGGCTTTATCAACATGTATCAAATGAACGGTATCATGTTTCTGATAAAGTAAAACCAGATAGCATAATATCATGTCGAGTAAGAAAGTCATTTATCAATATATATATATATATATATATATATATGTCCAAGCATCCACTATACATATAATGGCCTCTAGGGCATACATATATCCAATAATCTCCCACTTGCACTAAGGCCAATTATTGGCATATCTCATATCCAACATCTCAAAAAGTCGCTCATGTTGCGGCTGTGGAAGTGCCTTGGTGAGTGGATCCGCGGTGTTTTCCTTTTTGTCTACTCTCCGAATCTCGATCTTATGGCGATCAACTATCTCCCGGATCAAATGATATCGCCTGAGGATGTGTCTGGAATTTTGATGGGATCTGGGTTCTTTAGCGAGTGCCATATCTCCATTATTATCACAATACAATAGTATTGGATTAATAATGGTTGGAACTACTCCTAGCTCCGCAACGAACTTCCTCATCCAGACGGCTTCCTTGGCAGCATCATTTGCAGCAATATACTCAGCTTCCATCGTGGAGTCTGCAACGGTATCCTGTTTAGAACTCTTCCAACATACCGCCCCTCCATTGAGGGTAAATACAAGCCCTAAGATAGATTTACTGTCATCTTTATCACTTTGGAAGCTGGAATCGGTAAAGGCCTCTATTTGGAGATCCCCATTACCATACACCAAGAACATTTCTTTAGTCCTTCGCAAGTACTAAAGAATGTTCTTCACGGCTATCCAGTGTTGCTCCCCTGGGTTGGATTGATACCTTCTTACTATAGCTAGTGCATAAGCAACATCAGGGTGAGTACATAACATTGCATACATTATAGATCCTGCGGCTGAAGCGTAGGGTATAATGCTCATGGGAGCTCTCTCTTCATCAGTCTTCGGATATAAGTCCTTGTTGGATATATGTATGCCTTAGAGGCCATTATATGATAGTGGATGTATTTATACATTTGTCTATATATATATATATATTCAGTGTACATTCTTGCTCGACATGATAGTATGCTATCTGGTTCTTCTTTATCTGACATGTTGATTTGATCATGCTTTTATTCATTCACACATATTGATAAAGCCCTGAGGATATAGGCTTGACTACTGTGATTATGATAGAGATCATACTAGTGGGACATCTGTAGTTTATAAGCATATCCTGAAATGTCCCTAGTCGTAGGTGTATCGAGACGGGGCATCGATGTACCAGAGTAGACTAGCGTATATGATACTAGACCCATATGATGGGCTATGGATGATCCCACATTCATCGATGTTTGACATCGAGATCGTATACGGGTGCTCAGTGGTGACTGGGTACACTGGACGGACTCACCGAGAACTCCTATATTGGAATTATATCTATCGTCGGATAGTAGTTCTCAGGTGAGACTGGTGCAGGTTAGTCTGTAGACCCGAGATCGTTATAGAGTCTTGTATGTTCTCCCACTGTACTTTGATTACCACCTACCACGGCTCTACTGAGTCGTGCAAACAAGTGGCCGTTGGGTACAGTCCCGAGACACACGAAGGCGATGAGCGATAGGAGGGGTTTCGTCTATCCCGGTATTGGGAGTTGATGCCGTGCCGTGCTCGATTGGCTATATCAGTAAGTCCCTGCCAGGGCTGTTGAGATTTACTGATAAGTGTTATCAGTAGTTTCTCGATCTGTTATAAACCATTCATCAGCACGACTTATTTAGTTATTAGGGTCGACGTTACCATCCCTAGACTCAATATGCAGCATATCTGACGAAAAGACCGGACTGTACGGTAGTGTTGCCGGTTGTCATGACGAGAGTTGTGACAGGTTCGCTTGTTTTCTTCTGATCGCTCAATACCCGGGTGGCCGTTACGTTTAGCTGACCGCTTGCGGCTTGGGGGTGCTTGATATGATCATCACCCACTATCGGCGTATTGACGAGTCTTAGAGTCTCACAATGGAGTTGCCTAGTCCAGGCGAAATGATGTGGTGCGCATAAGAGATATGCGCGTGGACCCGGTTAAAATGCACGTATGAGATACCGTATATTAATCGGACGGTTTGCTTTTGGTCGGGTCGTATGCGATATGACCGGTTTACTAAATCAAGTGTAGATTTATCGTTGACCATTAGTTTCTCACTTTAAACCCTTTCTTGTCTTTTTGTTGTATGCATGCATGTATGCATTTATTCTCGTTCATGCATATAGGATGTGCATGCACACATACATGCATACATAATTCTATCATGGTTGTTGATATAGCGGATGGTGGCAATATAAGACTCACACCATATATAAATATATAGATATTATTTTTGGAAAAAGAAAAATGGAAATGGAAATTGTTATCATGATTTAATATTTTATTCTTGCACTAACCCTTTGGTTTGACTATGATTCATTTTCTATGGCCATTTTTGTTCCAAACTAAATATCTAGATATTTTATAACTATGGTTAAGAATGAGAAAGTGAAAATATATATATTTTCATTTCTCATTTTTATTCATATGCTTATCATTATCTTGAGATCTTTACAAGCCACCATCTTCTTCCTCCTTTCTCTCTTGCACTCTAGTTTTGTCTTCTGAGCAAAAGAGTCACCAAGTTAGGATTTTGAAGTGAGAAAACAAACCACATCACCATTCTACCCTAGTATTGCCCATTAGTGTAGTGTGTTAGCTTCCATTTCTTCTCTTGATCTAGTGGAACTTCAAGCTTGGACAAATAGGACTCCGGGTGGATCGTCGTGGACCTAGAGGATATCAAGCGAACCTTTTTCCAACCCTCAAGTAGCCAAGGAGTCTAGCGTAGGGAGCTACAAAGGTTGTACTCTCAAAACCCTAGCTTTCACTACTTGTGTTTATGTTAAAGTTATGTTACCCTATATATTCTAGCATGATCCTTAAGATAGTTTCTTTAGCACCATATAAATTTTAAATATGGCATGTGTGTTGCCTCCAAACCCTTGTAGTGGTGCTGTAGGAAACCCTTCAGTCCTTAGAGAGAGAGTGATTCCATGGCAAGCGGGCAAGGCACCTCGCTTGGAATCTTCCATACTAAACCTTTTTAGGATGGTATCATTGTACTTTGATTGGGACAATCCCAATAATCTCTTGGATCTATCTCTATAGATCCTTATGCCCAAAATGTACGAGGCATCACCTAAGTCCTTCATGGAGAACTTTTGTGATAAGAATAATTTGACCGATTGTAGCATATGAAAATCATTTCCTATCAAGAGAATGTCATTTATGTACAATACGAGGAATGTGACAGTACTCCCTAAAATCTTCTTATAAATGCATGGTTCTTCTATATTTTTGATAAAATCAAACTCTTTGATTGTATCATTAAAACAGATGTTCCAGCTCCGTGAGGCCTACTTTAATCCATAAATGGATTTAAGCAATCTACATGGTTTCCCGCTGCTCCCACTGTCAATGAAGCCCTATGGCTGATCCATATAAACGCATTCCTCTAAATCACCATTTAGAAATGCAGTTTTAACATACATCTGCCAGATTTCATAGTCGTAGTGAGCGGCAATAGCAAGTAGGATCCGAATGGATTTAAGCATTGCTACTGGAGAGAAAGTTTTATCATAGTCCAGTCCTGGTCTTTGACGAAAACCTTTCGCTACAAGCCTTGCTTTATAAGTCTCTACCTGTCCATCAACACCAATCTTTCTCTTAAAGATCCATTTGCACCCAATGGGTTTTATCCCAGGAGGTGCAACATCCAAAGTCCATACTTTGTTGGTGTACATGGACTCCATTTCGGATCCCATGGCATCCAGCCACTTCACTGAGTCACTACTCGTGATAGCTTGCTGAAAACTAGTAGGCTCATCACCATCCATGATGCAATCTTCTCTATCACCATCAATAAGAAAACCATGGTATCTCTCCGGTGGGCAAGAAGTTCTACTAGATCTCCGGAGCGGCTGATGTTTTTGATGTTCTACTCCAACATCAGATTCAACCAATTCGCCCTGAGTAATTTGTGTCTCTAGAACCTCTTCTAGTTCTACCGCATTGCCATCAGTACTATTTGTAAAAATTTCATTTTCCAAAAATGTGGCATGTTGAGAAACAAATACCTTTTGTTCCTCCTTATGGTAGAAAAGATATCCATTTGAATGTTTTGGATATCCCACAAATGTACACATGACCGACCGTGTCTCGAGTTTATCCGGATTCTGCTTTTTGACATAAGCCGGACAACCCCATATCCAAACTCTTTTAAGAGATGGTATCTTTCCACACCACATCTCATATGGAGTGGTAGACACGGTCTTTGATGGACCCTGTTCAATAGATAAATTGCTGTCTCTAATGCATGTCCCCAAAAGGAAAGTGGTAACTCAGCATCACTCATCATGGACCATACCATATCCAATAAGGTACGATTCCTCCGTTCTGACACACCGTTGTGTTGTGGTGTGTACGGAGGAGTGAGCTGAGAGAGAATCCCATTCTCTTTTAAGAAGTCTGAAAACTCAGTGCTTAAATACTCTCCACCTCGATCTGATCGAAGTTTCTTGATACTTGAGCCAGTTTGTTTTTATACTTCAAGTTTGTACGCCTTGAATTTCTCGAAAGCTTCTGATTTATACTTCCATAAAAACACATGTCCGAATCTAGAGAAATCATAAGTAAAAGTGATGAAGTATGAAAAACCGCCTCTAGCATGTATAGACGTTGGTCCGCATACATCACTATGTACGAGGCTGAAGAGTTCAGTAGCTCTCTCTCCGTGTCTTGTAAACGGAGTTTTGGTCATTCTACCTTTGATACAAGACTGACAAGTCGCATAAGATTTATATTCAAAAGGTTCTAAATATCCATCTTTATGTAGCTTGTTTAGTCTTGTTTCATTAATATGACCAAGTATACAATACCAAAGAAAAGGTTCATTTATATCTGAAATCTTTCTTTTATTTGTATGTTGTATATTGAATATCGTGTGTTGGTTTAGGACGTAAATTCCGTTACTTAGTGTACCATACCCAATCAACTGTTGATTCAAGTTAATGTTCATAACATTATTTTGCAACACAAAATGATAACCTTCATTGTCCAACAAAGATACGGATATTATATTACATAGCATACAAGGTAAAAAATAACAAGGGTTCAAAACCAAAATACATCCTGATAGCAACCCCAGATGATACTCTCCTACGGATACAGCATGTATATTGGAGCCATTTCAAACCCGTAGAGTGTGGTCCCTAGTCTTCAAAACTCTACTGTTTCTCAATCCCTATGTTAGTTGTATGTATGCCCTAGAGGCCAGTATTGTACAGATGATGTAAATTATATTGGATGCTTGGACATATATAGAGACGACTTTCTTGCTCGATATGATAGTATGCTATCTGGTTGCTCTTTATCTTAACATGCATACTTGTCTCTTTATACTGTCTTATGGTTACATGTTGGTAAAGCCCTTAGGATGTGCACTTGACTACCTTGACTATGATACGGATCAGACTAGTGGGGACATGGTAGTCCATAAGTACATCCTTCAAGGTTCTTAGTCGTAGGTGTATCGAGACGGGGCATCGATATACCAGTGTAGACTAGCGTATACGCTTCTCGACCCATGAGATGGGCGATGGATGATCCCATATCCATTGGTGTTTGAAATCAGAGATGGTATACGGGTGCTCAGTGGAGACTGGGTACACTGGACGGACTCGCCGAGAACTCCTAGATGGTATTATACCACACGTCAGATGGCAGTTCCCTGGTGACACTTGTACAGGTTAGTCTGTAGACCCGAGATCGTCATAGAGTCTTGTGTGATTCCCACTGTACTTTGATTTCCACCTTACCACGTCTATGAGGGCGTGCAAAACGGTGGTTTTTGGGTACAGTCCCGAGTCACATGGAGGCAATGAGCGATAGGAGGGGTTTCGTCTCATCCGGTATTGGGGGTTGATGTTGCGCTGTGCTCGATTGGCCGTAACAGGGAAGTCCCTGGCCAGGGCTGATTCAGAGATTTGCTGGTAAGTGTTACCACTAGTTTCTCGACCCGTTATGAGCTTCACATCGGCACGACTTATCAGTTATTGGAGTCTGACGTTTACCACCCCTAGACTTGATATGCGACATATCAAACGAGGAGACCGGACTGTACGGGAAGTGTTGCCGGTTGGCTCGACGGGAGTTGTAGCAGGTTCGCTTGTTCTCTTCTGATCGTTCAATACCCGGGTGGCCGTTACGTTTAGCTGACCGCTTGCGGCTTGGGGGGGTGCTTGATATGATCATCACCCACTGCCGGCGTATTGACGAGTCTCAGAGTCCCACAAAGGAGTTACCTAGTCCAGGCAAAACGTTGTGGTGCGCGTATCCGATATGCGCATGGACCCGGTTAAATTGCGTGTATAGGATACCGTATATTGATTGGGCGGCTTGCTTTTAGTGGGGTCGTATGTGATATGACCGGATTGATAAATCAAGTGTTGATTTATCATTTAACCCTTAACTTCTCACTTGAAATCCTTTTCTTGTGTTTGATGGATGTATGCATGCATGTATGCTTTCTTTATAGATTCATGCACATATGGATGTACATACACACACACATACATACATACATCCTTCATGGTTGTACATACATGAAAATGGTGGCAATATAAGACTCACACCATGGTTGGATTTATATATGATTTATTATTGCATTTGATTTTAAAAAAAGAAAAGAAAAGGATAATTCATGGATGCTTTCTACACTCTTCTTGACCTAACCATTCTCACCCACCATTTGACCATGGATTACTTTTCCTTTTGTGTTTTTAACTCAAATTCAATAATATCCTAACCATGGTTTGGTATGAGAAGAGGAAAATATATATTTATATATTATCTATTTTTCTTTCATGAGTTGAACTTATCTTCTTCTCAAAAAGCCATCATCTTCTTCCTCCTTCTTCCATTGCTCTTTAGAAATCTCAAGTGAGCAAAATACTCATCAAGTTAGGATTTTGAAGTGAGAAATGCCACCACAACATCATTGTACACAAGTCTTTCCCACTTGTTTAGAGTGTTAGCTTCGATTTTCATTCTTGATCTTGCGAAGTCGCTAGCTTGGACAAAGCGGACTCCAGGTGGATCATCGGTGACCTCGAGGAGTTCAAGCGGAGCTTTTCCAAACCCCAAGTAGCCGAGGAGTATAGCGTAGAGAGCTACAAAGGTTGTACTCTCAAAACCCTAGCTTTTCTTGCTTATGTTGATGTGCAAAAAAATTTTAAACCTTAATTTTCTAGGAAAGATTCAATGATCATTAACTTAGCACCCTAAAAATTCCATATTTGTGATATGTGATGCTTCCAAACTCTACATTGGGTGCTAAGCTAACCCAACATTGGTATCAGAGCCGACCTAGAACATTAGGCGACACTTTAACGAAGTTAAAACCACGATCGAACCCGATATCGACGAAATCAACCCCTCTCTGGACAATTTTTATAATCTGGGATTTTGTGAATTAAAAATACTTAAAAAATACAGCAGGGATTTTTAAGAATTACGGCGCAAAAATGATGACATGATCTGTACGGACCGCCGCGGTTCCGCGACAATACCTTGCTTGGGCCGCGGAACCGCGGCCGTACAGTGAGATCTTTGCATTAGGTTTGCACAGTAATTCTTGTATCTTAATGTGTTATTTTATGGGTATTTTTAAACTGACTCAAGTGTTGAATATTCAGGGGTTCATTTTGTAATTGTCGATTCGATCGGAGAATTTAATTTTGTATTGCTTTTCCGAATAAATTAGAAAGTATTGAAGTGTTTGAACGAGTATCATTTGCTCACTTTTCACGGGGTTTAAATATTTTGGAGATACGTGCAAGTTTTATGGTGGACCCTCTAGAAGACAACAAAACTTAACTCGATTATTTGACCGTCTTGAACTACCCTTTGAAACTTAGGGTTTGGGGCAGTACGGCGTGCCACATGTGAGGCGTTGGCTTGACCCTTCTACGGCTGGACCGCTACTACTGTGTCACACTCCGAGTTTTTGAACTCCGCTCAAGTGTTGAGCTTTAGGGAATCTTGGGTATTTGATCGTTCGTTCAAAAACTTTAATACTGTCTAATTATCTGGAATGTGATGTAATGTGTGGAATTCATATTATAAGACATGAAATATGAGGTATGTGATATTTCACATTTACGATGTCTAAAGAGAATGTGGATTCCAGATATTGCAGTTTTACACTTTATTTTCTGTGACCGTAAGTGTAGTATGTAGTAGTATCGCCGATTGTCGTTGCTATACGTCGACGACAATCGGTGTATGCATACTTACTTACGTTAATGATATGAGATATTATGTGTTGCTGAGATATGATGTGCAGGATTGTCGCGATTGAATAGCCAGGGGTTTTATGTGAGATGAGAGTTTTATATTTTCATTCATGTAAATTCAAATGTAATGTAATATTCTTTTCTTTGGGGCACTTCCGGGTTGAGGTTGATGCCACCAGTGTTGTATATTATTTACTTTTCCGCATTAGGTTGGACCCAAGGAGGGGAGCACAGGTGACCGGGTTCTGGGGTTCAGTGGGAGGCCATCTCGAGGAGTCAAGACCGGGTCTCCTAAACTCCAGAATTGGTAGGGTCGCTTGCCGCTCTCGTAGGGGTCCAGGGTGTGGGCTTGGCTGTTCATCGCGACTGTGGAATCCGTATTTTCTATTGTTGGCTAAATACTAAATACTGACGTCCTAGTATATCCCACATTATATCTATGTTTCTGCTGCGATATCTGTGATGTGATCATGTGATGTGCTGTGATAGATACTTTATATAGTATATATGATATATTATATAGACGTTACTTATGTTTTGCACCCGCACTAGCCCTGCCCTGCTCTGTCGTTAGTTACCTAACCTAACAGTGCACGAGAGGACATCGAGGCGAATGCGGATGGCATAAGTGTACGTTGTATTTATCTGTGATGTTTAGGTGAATTAAATGATGGGACTTCATTAATGTGATTAATGAAAGAAAAGAAACCTAAAAGATGTTGTAGAATCAAAAACTTTATAAAAAAAAGGGGTAGCTACAGTTTTGCTTTGCATAGCGGTATATATATGATATACCCTGCACCTTATTCGATGAGGAAAGAGCCGAGATCCCTTCACCTGGAGTGACCTCTTTAGCAAAACTGGCAGATGCTACAACACTCGGTTTGACTTTTGACTGCTTTTGGAGTTTTGCTTTGCATAGCGGTATATATGATATACCCTGCACCTTATTCGATGAGGAAAGAGCCGAGATCACTTCACTGGGAGTGACCTCTTTAGCAAAACTAATAAAAGCCTCAAAATCACTCCATTTCAAAATTCACTTGATTCTACGACGATATCAAGTTCATTATGCACATGGTTTTCTGAAAAACCTGCGTAGCCCTCCGTCATTTCAGATAAAGACTAGTTAGTATTCGTGCTACGTTTGTTGACTATGTTAAGGCGTAGTGTGCGGTAGCTAATTAGTACTTATCTGCTAAAACTTGAGATGTGATTGGATTAGGGTAGTTGTACGACTTTGTTGACTATGTTAAGGGTCGTACAGGTGGGTCTAATTCAATCGGGAAAAGACGGGTTGAACTTGACTAGCAATTATGATTTGTTGACTATGTTAAGGTCATAAATTGCTAGGGGCAAAATATTATCGGGAATTTGAAGTGTTGAAATTTGCAATGAGATTGTATACCTTCTATGAGATAGTTGGATCCCGATACCCACTGCGAGTAATTGTTACTCCTGGGAGAGTTTTACACATGACAATTAGCCGATCAAGTAGGTTTCTAGAAAGGTGTCAACGGGGTTACGCCTCTGGGAAAACGAGGTTTACTTTAATTAGGTCCGTGCGAAAGCACGGGGAAGCTCCCTCAAAGTACCGACACTGGCCTGGCTGAAAGATTGGCGAAGTTGTAGGGTGTAATTAATCCCGGCTAGTCTTTCCTTTTAGGGTTTGAAGGAAGATTTGATAAAAACCAGTGGGAGCCATCCTGATTAGATAACATAATAACCAATCTGATCTTGCATGAGCATACACTAAAGTGTTTTCTTCTCTCTCTCTCTCCAGGTAGCGACCATGTCATACCTTAATCAAGATAATAATATGGATGTATTGACCGAACCCGCAAGTTATACTGTGCTGGGGAACGTTTGTTCCGTTCTTTCTTATAAGAGTTATAGGAATGAACATGACATAGGGGAATACCAGGATTCCCATGCCACCCGAATGAAGAAAAGTACATGATGATGCATTTTCTTCGGTTGTGTTCGTTACAGAGAACTGTTTCTCGATTTACCCTACGTCCTGGGTATTAGATACCGGGTCAGGATCCCATATATGTAATCAGTTACATGGGCTTAGAAAAGGTAGAGAACTTGGAGAAGGTGATAAAGACATAAGAGTTGGATATGGTGCAATTGTTGCAGCTAAGACTGTCGGGGAATATCACCTTTCATTACCAACTGGTAATACATTGAATCAGAATGAATGCTATTACATGCCGAACCTGATATGCAACATTATATGGGTTTCTTTGTTGAGTAAAGAGGAAAATAATTTTGTATTACAGGATAATGTTACGAACATTTTCCGTAACCAAAAGTTGGTTGGATCAGGCACGTTATGCAATGGCATTTATGTTCTAAATCAATCAACAGATCTGAGCATAACAAACGCACACAAGAGGAAGAGTTCAGAACTGAACGAATCCTTCTTGTGGCATTGTAGACTCGGTCACGTCAATGCGACACGACTAGCTAAGTTGCATAAGGATGGATATTTGAAACCGTTCGAATTTTCATCTTATGACACTTGCCAGTCATGTCTCAAAGGCAAGATGACCAAAACTCCGTTTACGGGACACGGAGAAAGAGTTACCAAACTCTTGGGACTGATACATAGTGATGTATGCGGTCCCATGTCTACACATGCCAGGGATGGTTCTTCCTACTTCATTATATTCACTGACGATCTCTCTAGATTCGGATATGTGTTCCTGATGAAACACAAATCAGAAGCTTTTGAGAAATTTAGAGAATATAAACAAGAAGTCGAGAACCAAACCGGAAAAAGTATTAAAGTCTTTCGATCTGATCGAGGAGGTGAATACTTGAGCAATGAATTCCTGGACTTCCTAAAAGAAAATGGGATTCTCTCTCAGCTGACTCCTCCATATACACCACAGCACAACGGTGTATCAGAACAGAGTAACCGTAACCTATTAGATATGGTGCGCTCTATGATGAGCACAGCTGAGTTACCTATTTCCTTCTGGGGATATGCACTGGAAACAGCAGCATACCTATTGAATCAAGTTCCATCTAAATCTGTAGCTACCACACCATATGAGATATGGAGTGGGAAGAGACCATATTTTAAACGAGTTAAGATATGGGGTTGTCCGGCCTATGTCAAAAGGCAAAATCCAGACAAACTCGAGGCACGGTCAGTTCTTTACAAGTTTGTTGGATATCCTAAGAATTTCCAAGGATATTTTTTCTACCACGCTGAATAACAAAAAGTGTTTGTTTCTCAATATGCCACCTTTTTGGAAAAGGAATTTCTTGCAAAAGAAATTAGTGGCAAAGTGGTAGAGCTGGAAGAGGTTCCAGAAACACAAACTGTAACTGAAGATTTAGTGGAACCAGAGGATTCGGTAGTTCCCAACGAACCTCAGCCTCTCCGCCGATCTAGTAGGGTTCCTCGCCAACCTGAGAGATACTACGGTTTTCTCATGGATGGTGGCAGCGAGGATTGCATCATGGAGGATGATGACCCAACTAGCTTCGAGCAGGCCATCACGAGTAGGGACTCAGTGAAATGGCTGGATGCTTTGCGGTCCGAGATGGAATCCATGTACCCCAACAAAGTATGGACATTGGAAGTTGCTCCCGAAGAGTTAAAACCCATTGGGAGCAAGTGGATCTTCAAGAAAAAACTTGGTGTAGATGGGAAAGTGGAGACTTTCAAAGCTAGACTTGTTGTAAAGGGTATTCGTCAAAGACCAGGTGTGGACTATGACGAAACCTTTTCTCCAGTGGCTGTGCTTAAATCCATCTAGATCATGCTTGCCATCGCTGCATATCATGATTACGAAATCTGGCAAATGAATGTTAAGACCGCCTTTCTAAACGTTGATTTAGAAGAGTGCGTGTACATGATTCAGCCAGAGGGCTTCGTAGATAGTGGGAGCAGCGGGAAGGTGTGCAAGTTGCTTAAATCCATTTATGGATTAAAGCAAGCATCGCGGAGTTGGAACATCTGCTTTGACGTCGTTATCAAAGAGTTTGATTTCGTCAAAAACGTAGATGAACCTTGTATCTACAAGAAGCTGGCAGAGAGTAAGGTTGTCTTCCTCGTATTATACGTGGACGACATACTCTTGATAGGAAATGAAATTCCTATGCTGCAATCGGTCAAGCTCTTCTTATCACAAAGATTCTCAATGAAAGATCTTGGTGATGCCTCCAGCATATTGGGAATCAGGATTTATAGAGATAGATCCAAACGGATATTGGGATTGTCCCAATTCAGGCACATTGACACCATACTAAAGAGGTTTAGTATGGAAGAATCCAAGTGTGGGAACTTACTCACGATCTCTGGAGTCACTCTCTCCAAAGAGATGTCTCCCAAGACTGATTTAGAGAGAGCTCGCATGCAAGGGATACCCTATGCTTCGGCTGTAGGCTCTATCATGTACGCGATGCTATGTACCAGACCCGATGTAGCATACTCACTAAGTGTAGTGAGAAGGTATCAAGCTAATCCTGGAAAGAGTCACTGGACAGCTGTGAAGAGCATTCTCAAGTACTTACGAAGGACTAAAGAGATGCTCTTGGTGTATGGTAACGGAGAACTCCAAGTGGAGTCCTTTACCGATTCGAGCTTCCAGAGTGATAAGGACGACTCTAAGTCGCAGTCAGGATTTGTCTTTACCCTTTACGGAAGGGCGGTTAGCTGGAAGAGTTCCAAGCAGGAAACCGTGGCAGATTCGACGATGGAGGCTGAATACATCGCTGCCAACGATGCTGCCAAAGAGGCTATCTGGATCAAGAAGTTCATTACTGAACTTGGAGTGGTTCCATCCATTGAGCATCCAATACCTTTGTATTGCGATAACAATGGAGCAGTGGCTTTGGCCAAGGAACCCAGGTCCCATCAGCGATCCAGGCATATTCTGAGGCGGTATAACCTGATCCGGGAGATAGTTGATCGCCTGGAGATCGAGGTCAGGAGGGTTGACCCGAAGAATAACACAGCGGATCCACTCACGAAGGCCATTCCCCAGATACAGTTTGAGAGACTCTTCGGGATGCTCGGTATGCGATACTACAGCAGCTGGCCCTAGTGCAAGTGGGAGATTGTTAGTTGTATGTATGCCCTAGAGGCCAGTATTGTACAGATGATGTATATTATATTGGATGCTTGGACATATATAGAGATGAATTTCTTTCTCGATATGATAGTATGCTATCTGGTTGCTCTTTATCTTAACATGTTTACTTGTCTCTTTATACTGTCTTATGGTTACATGTTGGTAAAGCCCTTAGGATGTGTACTTGACTACCTGGACTATGATACGGATCATACTAGTGGGGACATGGTAGTCCATAAGTACATCCTTCAAGGTCCCTAGTCGTAGGTGTATCGAGACGGGGCATCGATATACCAGTGTATACTAGCGTATACGTTTCTCGACCCATGAGATGGGCGATGGATGATCCCATATCCATTGGTGTTTGACATCAGAGAAGGTATACGGGTGCTCAGTGTAAGGTTCCTAGGCACCCAATAGAGGTCTCACAAGGCATCGAACATGCCAAATTTAAAAAATATGGTGCCGAGAAACCCTAGTTAACGGATCGTTTCTAGATGTCTAGGCGAAATATAAAACTAGTTAACAAATTAACTATAGGTTAGATGCTACAACCTTTGTAGATCCGGTAATCCTCTTCCTTGGCTCCATGAAGGCATCCTCTCGCTGTCCATCTCGATTCCCAAACTCGAACTTTGGCTTCATCGGAGAAACGGGAAAGCTAGGTCGTCGGCTTTGTGTCAAAGACGATCTACCTCGAGGCATCGCAAGTTCAAGCTCCGACTTCACAAACTTGTGAAACTTGTGAAGTAAACACCCAAAACAACTTGGCAAGAGGTAGAGGGTGAAGAAATAGGAGGTGGGTTCTCTTTGGAATTGGATTTTACTCACTAAAACTCAAGTTGCCATTGATGTAGCAAGCTTGAAGAAGAAGAAGATCAAGATAGTTATGATAAGTTCTCATATTAAAAAAGAAAATAGAAAACCAATACTTATCATAACATAAACTAGGGTTAAGTGTAGAGAATTAACCATGGTCATTTGGATGGGTTAGGGTTAAGCATGAAGACAAGAATGGTTAGCAAAGTCAAAGCTTCATGAAGCTTCAACATAAAACAAATAAAGCCACCATTCTTATCTTAAACTTATCCAAATAAATGAATAAACAAATAAATGAATAACTAAATATGCAAAACCCTAATTATCATAATAACCATGGTTTAATTCTATTCACTTAACCATATGATCAAGTATCATCAAACATGATACAAAAAGGTGCACAAAAGTATATCACATATACAATGTGCAATCCAAGTGAGAAAAATCCGTTTAAAGTGAACCAATACTAGTTAATGCAAAGTAATATATCAAATATATAATTATACATTAAATCATTAAATCAACATTTAATTCAATGATCCGGTCATGTCGCACATAACCGACTAGTATTCAATGTATCGATTTATCGAATCAATGATTCGATAACTAGGTCATATCAAATATAACCAATCGAAACATTTATCGCGAGAATGAAATGCGGTATCACATACACGCATTATTCTCGGTCCTGCACATATCTCATATGCGCTCCTATTTCGTTTCGCTTGAACCAGGAAACCTCTGTTTAGGACTCTAAAGACTCGTCAATACGCCGGTAGCAGATGATGATCATATCAAACACCCACAAGCCGCAAGCGGTCTGCTAAACGTAACGGCCACCCGGGTATTGAGCGATCAGAAGATCGACGAGCTAGCCCGCTCACACCCCTGCGAATCCGACCAGTAACACTTACCATACAGTCCGGTCTCTTCGTCTGATATGTCGCATATCAAGTCTAGGGGTGGTATACGTCAGACCCCAATAACCCGATAAGTCGTGCCGATGTGAGGCTCGTAACGGGTCGAGAAACTACTGGTAACACTTACCAGTAAATCTCTGATCAACCCTGGCCAGGGACTTCCCTGCTACGGCCAATCGAGCACAGCGCAACATCAACTCCCAATACCGGGAGAGACGAAACCCCTCCTATCGCTCATTGCCTCCATGTGACTCGGGACTGTACCCAAAGACCACCGTTTTGCATGCCCTCATGGACGTGGTAAGGTGGAGATCAAAGCACAGTGGGAATCACACAAGACTCTATGACGATCTCGGGTCTACAGACTAACCTGTACAAGTGTCACCTGAGAACTGCCATCTGACGTGAGGTATAATACCATCTGGGAGTTCTCGGCGAGTCCGTCCAGTGTACCCAGTCTCCACTGAGCACCCGTATACCATCTCTGATGTCAAACACCAATGGATATGGGATCATCCATCGCCCATCACATGGGTCGAGAAGCGTATACGCTAGTCTACTCTGGTATATCGATGCCCCGTCTCGATACACCCACGACTAGGGACCTTGAAGGATGTACTTATGGACTACCATGTCCCCACTAGTATGATCTGCATCATAGTCCAGGTAGTCAAGTACACATCCTAAGGGCTTTACCAACATGTAACTATAAGACAGTATAAAGAGACTAGTGTACATGTTAAGATAAATAGCAACCAGATAGCATACTATCATGTCGAGCAAGAAAGTCATCTCTATATATGTCCAAGAATCCAATATAATATACATCATCTGTACAATACTGGCCTCTAGGGCATACATACAACTAACAATCTCCCACTTGCACTAGGGCCAGCTGCTGTAGTATCGCATACCGAGCATCCCGAAGAGTCTCTCAAACTGTATCTGGGGAATGGCCTTCGTGAGTGGATCCGCCGTGTTGTTCTTCATGTCAACTCGCCTGACCTCGATCTCCCGGCGATCAACTATCTCCCGGATCAGGTGATACCGCCTCAGAATATGCCTGGATCGCTGATGGGACCTGGGTTCCTTGGCCAAAGCCACTGCTCCATTGTTATCGCAATACAAAGGTATTGGATGCTCAATGGATTGAACCACACCAAGTTCAGTAATGAACTTCTTGATCCAGACAGCCTCTTTAGCAGCATCGTTGGCAGCAATGTATTCAGCCTCCATCGTCGAGTCTGCCACGGTTTCCTGCTTGGAACTCTTCCAGCTAACCGCCCCTCCGTAAAGGGTAAAGACAAAGCCCGACTGCGACTTAGAGTCGTCCTTATCACTCTGGAAGCTCGAATCGGTAAAGGACTCCACTTGGAGTTCTCCGTTACCATACACCAAGAACATATCTCTAGTCCTTCGCAAGTACTTGAGAATGCTCTTCACAGCTGTCCAGTGACTCTCTCCAGGATCAGCTTGATACCTGCTCACTACACTTAGTGAGTATGCTACATCGGGTCTGGTACATAGCATCGCATACATGATAGAGCCTACCGCCGAAGCATAGGGTATCCCTTGCATGCGAGCTCTCTCCAAATCAGTCTTAGGAGACATCTCTTTGGAGAGAGTGACTCCAGAGATCGTGGGCAAGTTCCCACGCTTGGACTCTTCCATACTAAACCTCTTTAGTATGGTGTCAATGTACCTGGATTGGGACAATCCCAAAATCCGTTTGGATCTATCTCTATAGATCCTAATTCCCAATATGCAGGAGGCATCACCAAGATCTTTCATTGAGAATCTTTGTGATAAGAAGAGCTTGACCGCTTGCAGCATAGGAATATCATTTCCTATCAAGAGTATGTCGTCTACGTACAATACGAGGAAGACAACCTTACTCTCTGCCACCTTCTTGTAGACACAAGGTTCATCTGGATTTTTGACGAAATCAAACTCTTTGATAACGACGTCAAAGCAGATGTTCCAACTCCGCGATGCTTGCTTTAATCCATAAATGGATTTAAGAAGCTTGCACACCTTCCCGCTGCTCCCACTGTCTACGAAGCCCTCTGGCTGAGTCATGTACACGCACTCTTCTAAATCACCATTTAGAAAGGCGGTCTTAACATCCATTTGCCAGATTTCGTAGTCATGAAAGGCAGCAATGGCAAGCATGATTCGGATGGATTTAAGCATAGCCACTGGAGAAAAGGTTTCGTCATAGTCCACACCTGGTCTTTGACGAAAACCCTTTGTTACAAGTCTAGCTTTGAAAGTCTCCACTTTCCCATCTACACCAAGTTTCTTCTTAAAGATCCACTTCCTCCCAATAGGTTTTACCACTTCAGGAGCAACTTCCAAAGTCCATACTTTGTTGGTGTACATGGAATCCATCTCGGACCGCATAGCATCCAGCCATTTCACCGAGTCCCTACTCGTGATCGCCTGCTCGAAGCTAGTTGGGTCATCATCCTCCATGATGCAATCCTCGCTCCCACCATCCATGAGAAAACCGTAGTATCTCTCAGGTTGGCGAGGAACCCTACTAGATCGGCGGAGAGGCTGGGGTTCATCGGGAACTACGGAATCCTCTGGTTCAACCAAATCTTCTGTTGTAGTCTGTGTCGCTGGAACCTCTTCCAGTTCTACCTCAATGCCACTTATTTGTTTCATAAGAAAACTTTTTTCTAAGAAAGTGGCATGTCGAGAAACAAACACCTTTTGTTCCTCGGGGTGGTAGAAGATATACCCTTGTGAATTTTTGGGATATCCTACAAACTTACATAAGACAGATCTCGCCTCAAGTTTGTCCGGATTTTGTCTTTTGACATAGGCTGGACAACCCCATATCTTAATATAATTAAGATGTGGTCTCTTCCCTTTCCATATCTCATATGGAGTGGTAAGCACTGATTTGGTAGGAACTCTATTCAATAGGTCCATGGCTGTCTCAAGCGCATATCCCCAGAAGGAAATAGGTAACTCAGCTGTACTCATCATTGAGCGCACCATATTTAATAGGGTGCGGTTTCTCCGTTCAGATACACCGTTGTGCTGTGGTGTATAAGGAGGAGTCAGCTGAGATAGAATCCCATTCTCTTTTAGGAAGTCCAGGAATTCATTGCTCAAGTATTCACCTCCTCGATCAGATCGAAGGATTTTAATACTTTTTCCGGTTTGGTTCTCAACTTCTTGTTTATATTCCCTAAATTTCTCAAAAGCTTCTGATTTGTGTTTCATCAGGAACACATACCCGAACCTGGAGAGATCGTCAGTGAATGTAATGAAGTATGAAGAACCATCCCTGGCATGTGTAGACATAGGACCGCATACATCACTATGTATCAGTCCTAAGAGTTCGGTAACTCTTTCTCCGTGTCCCGTAAACGGAGTTTTGGTCATCTTGCCTTTGAGACATGACTGGCAAGTGTCATAAGATGAAAATTCAAACGGATTTAAATATCCATCTTTATGCAACTTAGCTAGTCGTGTCGTATTGATGTGACCCAGTCTACAATGCCACAAGAAGGATTCGTTGAGTTCAGAACTCTTCCTCTTGTGTGTGTTTGTTATACTCAGAACTGTTGATTGATTTAGAACATAAATGCCATTGCATAACGTGCCTGATCCAACCAACTTTTGGTTACGGAAAATGTTCATAACATTGTCCTGTAATACAAAATTATATCCCTCTTTACTTAATAAAGAAACCGATATAATGTTGCATATCAGGTTCGGCATGTAATAGCATTCGTTCAGAACCAATGTATTTCCAGTTGGTAATACAAGGTGATATTCTCCGACAGTCTTAGCTGCAACAATTGCACCATTTCCAACTCTAATGTCTTTATCACCTTCTCCAAGTTCTCTACCTTTCCTAAGCCCATGTAACTGATTACATATATGGGATCCTGACCCGGTATCCAATACCCAGGACGTAGAGCAAATAGAGAAACAGTTCTCAGTAACGAACACACCCGAAGAAAATGCATCAACATGTACTTTCTTCATTCGGGTGGCATGGGAATCTTGGTATTCCCCTATATCCTGTTCATTCCTATAACTCTTATAGGAAAGAACGGAACCAACGTTCCCCAGCACAGTATAACATGCGGGTTCGGTCAATACATCCATATTATTATCTTTATTAAGGCATGAAATGGTCGCTACCTGGAGAGAGAGAGAAGAAAACACTTTAGCGTAAGCTCGTGCAAGATCAGATTGGTTATTATCTTATCTAATCAGGATGGCTCCCACTGCTTTTTATCAAATCTTCCTCCAAACCCTAAAAGGAAAGACTAGCCGGGATTAATTACACACTACAAGTTCGCCAATCTTTCAGCCAGGCCAGTGTCGGTACTTTGAGGGAGGTCCCCCGTGCTTTCGCACGAACCTAATTAATGTAAACCTCATTTTCCCAGAGGCGTAACCCCGTTAACACCTTTCTAGACACCTACTTGATCAGCTAATTGCAATGTGTAAAACTCTCCCAGGAGTAACTCTTACTCGCAGTGGGTATCGGGATCCAACTATCTCATAGAAGGTATGCAATCTCATTGCAAATTTCAACACTTGAAATTCCCGATAATCTTTTGCCCCTAGCGTGCTATGACCTTGACGCATGCCAAACAACCCATAGTCCGCTAGTCAAGTTCAACCCGTCATTTCCTGATTGAATTAAACCCACCCGCACGACCCTTGACGCATGCCAAACAACGCCGTGCGAATACCCTAATCCAATCTGCATCATATGCATAAGCAGATAAATACTAGTTAGCTATCGTACACTACGCCTTGAAGCATGCCAAACAACCGCAGCACGAATACTAAATAGTACTTATCTGAAATGACGGAGGGCTACGACAGGTTTTTCTGAAAACCTATTGCGTAATGAACTTGATATCGTTGTAGAATCGAATGAAGTTTTAAAAATGGAGTGATTTTGAGGCTTTTCTAGTTTTGCTAAAGGAGTCACTCCCGGTGAAGGGATCTCGGTCCTTTCCTCGTCGAATGAGGTGCGGGATATATCATATATATCGCTGTGCAAAGCAAAAACGCAAAAGCAGTCAAAAGCAAACCGAGTGTGTAGCATCTGCCAGTTATTGCTAAAGGAGTCACTCCCGGTGAAGGGATCTCGGTCCTTTCCTCATCGAATAAGGTGCGGGGTATATCATATATACCGCTATGCAAAGCAAGAACTGTAGCTACCTGTTTTATTTTAAAATTCGATTCTACAACATCTTAGGTTTCTTATCTTTCATTAATCACATTAATGAAGTCCCATCATTTAAATACCTAAACATCACAGATAGATATAACGTACACTTATGCCATCCGCATTCGCCTCGATGTCCCCTCGTGCACCGTTAGGTTAGGTAACTAACGACAGAGCAGGGCAGGGCTAGCGCGGGTGTAAAACATAAGTAACGTCTATATAATATATCATATATACTATATACTATATCCATCACAGAATCACATCACAGATATCGCAGCAGAATAAACATATGAAATATTGGATATACTAGGACGTCCGTGTTTTCAATACGAGCCAGTATAAAACACGGATTCCACGGTCGTGATGAATAGTCAATCCCACACCCCTAGACCCCTACGAGAGCGGCAAGCAACCCTGCCAATTCTAGGGTTAGGAGACCCGGACTCGACTCCTCGAGTTGGTCTCCCACTGAACCCCAGAACCCGGTTACTTGTGCTCCCCACCTTGGGTCTATCCTAATGCGGAAAAGTAAATAATATACAACGGGTGACAACTTCCGCTACCTGGAAGCGCCCCAAATGAAAGAATATTACATAAAAGTTTTTACTTGAATGAAAATGAAAAAACACTCATCTCACATAAAAACCCCCGGCTATTCAAACATGACGATCCAATATAACATATCCAGCAACACATAACATCACATGTCATCAACGTAAGTAAATATGTCCATCCCAATTGTCGTTGACATATAGCAACGAAACCGGCGATATCACATATTACACTTACGGTCACAGAAAAGAAAGTGTAAAACTACAACAGTTGGAATCCGCAACCTCTTTAGACATCACATGCCTAACTGATATAAATCCCGCATTTTAGTCTCATTATCGAAAACTCTTTTCAATATCGTATGGGACTAAACTGCTAGATTTATAACATTCATCCAGTTATCTCATAACTGTTTGTGAATTCCAATTATTGTATTCAATTCCGGATAAATAGAATATATCAAACTTTCCGATCGAACATTCGAACACCCAAGTTTTCCCGACACCGATCAACACATGAAATAGGTTCAAAGACATTCACTTCATACCTCAGTACCAACGGTCCAGCCGTAGAAGGGTCAAGCCAACGCCTCACATGTGGCACGCCGTACTGCCCCAAACCCGAAGGTTCAAAGGGCAGTTCAAGACGGTCACATAATCGAGTTAAGGTTTGTTGTCTTCTAGAGGGACCATCGCGTTACTTGCACTACTCAGAACGTCTTTTAACCACAGAAAAATCCAACACTTGGAATTATTCCGGCAGGGGAAAACTTGGGTATTTATATCCGGTCGAACTCTTTAACATATTCTACAGTTATCTGGAAAAACACTTAGACAAAGTTTGATATTCCGATCGAATCGTCGATTCCCAATATAACCCCAGAGCACTCAACCCTTAAATAAATTTAAAAATACCCAGAAAACTCACCAGAATTTATCAGGTATTACTGTGCAGTGAAAACTTGCTGACGTCACTATATGGCCGCGGAACAGCGGCAGAAGCCATGCTTCTGCCGCGTTTCCGCGGCTCATGGAACTGTTCATGGGAAACGTTTTACACAGTAATTCTTAGAATTCTTTGGTGAATTTTTTAAGCATTTTTAATATCAAAAATTCCCAGATTTCAGAGAATGTCCAGAGAGCTCTTGGGTATCGGGGTTTCGGGTTCGTTCGGACTTCAAACTCCGTCTAGACTTCGCCTAAGGCTCTAGCTAGGCTCTGATACCACTGTAAGGTTCCTAGGCACCCTATAGAGGTCTCACAAGGCATCGAACATGCCAAATTTAAAAAATATGGTGCCGAGAAACCCTAGTTAACGGATCGTTGCTAGATGTCTAGGCGAAATATAAAACTAGTTAACAAATTAACTATAGGTTAGATGCTACAATCTTTGTAGATCCGGTAATCCTCTTCCTTGGCTCCACGAAGGCATCCTCTTGCTGTCCATCTCGATTCCCAAACTCGAACTTTGGCTTCATCGGAGAAACGGGCAAGCTAGGTCGTCGGCTTTGTGTCAAAGACGATCTACCTCGAGGCATCGCAAGTTCAAGCTCCGACTTCACAAACTTGTGAAACTTGTGAAGTAAACACCCAAAACAACTTGGCAAGAGGTAGAGGGTGAAGAAATAGGAGGTGGGTTCTCTTTGGAATTGGATTTTACTCACTAAAACTCAAGTTGCCATTGATGTAGCAAGCTTGAAGAAGAAGAAGATCAAGATAGTTATGATAAGTTCTCATATTAAAAAAGAAAATAGAAAACCAATACTTATCATAACATAAACTAGGGTTAAGTGTAGAGAATTAACCATGGTCATTTGGATGGGTTAGGGTTAAGCATGAATACAAGAATGGTTAGCAAAGTCAAAGCTTCATGAAGCTTCAACATAAAACAAATAAAGCCACCATTCTTATCTTAAACTTATCCAAATAAATGAATAAACAAATAAATGAATAACTAAATATGCAAAACCCTAATTATCATAATAACCATGGTTTAATTCTATTCACTTAACCATATGATTAAGTATCATCAAACATGATACAAAAAGGTGCACAAAAGTATATCACATATACAATGTGCAATCCAAGTGAGAAAAATTCGTTTAAAGTGAACCAATACTAGTTAATGCAAAGTAATATATCAAATATATAATTATACATTAAATCATTAAATCAACATTTAATTCAATGATCCGGTCATGTCGCACATAACCGACTAGTATTCAATGTATCGATTTATCGAATCAATGATTCGATAACTAGGTCATATCAAATATAACCAATCGAAACATTTATTGCGAAAATGAAATGCGGTATCACATACACGCATTATTCTCGGTCCTGCACATATCTCATATGCGCTCCTATTTCGTTTCGCTTGAACCAGGAAACCTCTGTGTAGGACTCTAAAGACTCGTCAATACGTCGGTAGCAGATGATGATTATATCAAACTCCCACAAGCCGCAAGCGGTCTGCTAAACGTAACGGCCACCCGGGTATTGAGCGATCAGAAGATCGACGAGCTAGCCCGCTCACACTCCTGCGAATCCGACCAGTAACACTTACCATACAGTCCGGTCTCTTCGTCTGATATGTCGCATATCAAGTCTAGGGGTGGTATACGTCAGACCCCAATAACCCGATAAGTCGTGCCGATGTGAGGCTCGTAACGGGTCGAGAAACTACTGGTAACACTTACCAGTAAATCTCTGATCAGCCCTGGCCAGGGACTTCCCTGCTACGGCCAATCGAGCACAGCGCAACATCAACTCCCAATACCGGGAGAGACGAAACCCCTCCTATCGCTCATTGCCTCCATGTGACTCGGGACTGTACCCAAAGACCACCGTTTTGCACGCCCTCATGGACGTGGTAAGGTGGAGATCAAAGCACAGTGGGAATCACACAAGACTCTATGACGATCTCGGGTCTACAGACTAACCTGTACAAGTGTCACCTGAGAACTGCCATCTGACGTGAGGTATAATACCATCTGGGAGTTCTCGGCAAGTCCGTCCAGTGTACCCAGTCTCCACTGAGCACCCGTATACCATCTCTGATGTCAAACACCAATGGATATGGGATCATCCATCGCCCATCACATGGGTCGAGAAGCGTATACGCTAGTCTACTCTGGTATATCGATGCCCCGTCTCGATACACCCACGACTAGGGACCTTGAAGGATGTACTTATGGACTACCATGTCCCCACTAGTATGATCTGCATCATAGTCCAGGTAGTCAAGTACACATCCTAAGGGCTTTACCAACATGTAACTATAAGACAGTATAAAGAGACTAGTGTACATGTTAAGATAAATAGCAACCAGATAGCATACTATCATGTCGAGCAAGAAAGTCATCTCTATATATGTCCAAGCATCCAATATAATATACATCATCTGTACAATACTGGCCTCTAGGGCATACATACAACTAACACTCAGTGGAGACTGGGTACACTGGACGGACTCGCCGAGAACTCCCAGATGGTATTATACCTCACGTCAGATGGCAGTTCTCTGGTGATACTTGTACAGGTTAGTCTGTAGACCCGAGATCGTCATAGAGTCTTGTGTGATTCCCACTGTACTTTGATTTCCACCTTACCACGTCCATGAGGGCGTGCAAAACGGTGGTTTTTGGGTCCAGTCCCGAGTCACATGGAGGAAATGAGCGATAGGAGGGGTTTCGTCTCTCCCGGTATTGGGGGTTGATGTTGCGCTGTGCTCGATTGGCCATAACAGGGAAGTCCTTGGCCAGGGATGATTCAGAGATTTGCTGGTAAGTGTTACCAGTAGTTTCTCGACCCGTTATGAGCCTCACATCGGCACGACTTATCAGTTATTGGGGTCTGACGTTAAGCACCCTTAGACTTGATATGCGACATATCATACGAGGAGACCGGACTGTACGGGAAGTATTGCCGGTTGGCTCGATGGGAGTTATAGCAGGTTCGCTTGTTCTCTTCTGATCGTTCAATACCCGGATGGCCGTTACGTTTAGCTGAACGCTTGCGGCTTGGGGTTGCTTGATATGATCATCACCCACTGCCGGCGTATTGGCGAGCCTCAGAGTCCCACAAAGGAGTTACCTAGTCGAGGAAAAACGTTGTGGTGCGCGTATGCGATATGCGCATGGACCCGGTTAAAATGCGCGTATAGGATACCGTATATTGATTGGGCGGTTTGCTTTCGGTGGGGTCGTATGTAATATAACCGGATTGATAAATCAAGTGTTGATTTATCATTTAACCATTAGCTTCTCACTTGAAATCCTTTTCTTGTGTTTGATGGATGTATGAATGCATGTATGCTTTCTTTATAGATTTATGCACATATGGATGTACATACACACACACATACATACATACATCCTTCATGGTTGTACATACATGAAAATGGTGGCAATATAAGACTCACACCATGGTTGGATTTATATATGATTTATTATTGCATTTGATTTAAAACAAAAGAAAAGAAAAGGATAATTCGAGGATGCTTTCTACACTCTTCTTGACCTAGCCATTCTCACCCACCATTTTACCATGGATTACTTTTCCTTTTGTGTTTTTAACTCAAATTCAATAATATCCTAACCATGGTTTGATATGAGAGGAGGAAAATATATATTGATATATTTTCTATTTTTCTTTCATGAGTTGAACTTATCTTCTTCTCAAAAAGCCATCATCTTCTTCCTCCTTCTTCCATTGCTCTCTAGAAATCTCAAGTGAGCAAAATACTCATCAAGTTAGGATTTTGAAGTGAGAAAAGCCACCACAACATCATTCTACACAAGTCTTGCCCACTTGTTTAGAGTGTTTGCTTCGATTTTCATTCTTGATCTTGCGAAGTCGCTAGCTTGGACAAAGCGGACTCCGGGTGGATCATCGGTGACCTCGAGGAGTTCAAGTGGAGCTTTTCCAAACCCCATGTAGCCGAGGAGTCTAGCGTAGGGAGCTACAAAGGTTGTACTCTCAAAACCCTAGCTTTTCTTGCTTATGTTGATGTGCAAAAAAATTTGAATCCCTAATTTTCTAGGAACGATTCAATGATCGTTAACTTAGCACCCTAAAAATTCCATCTTTGTGATATGTGATGCTTCCAAACTCTACATAGGGTGCTAGGCTAACCCAACACCCTGCATACAATTACAGATATGAGAACCAGAACCGGTATCTAATACCCAAGATGTAGAGTTTAATGAAAAACAGTTTTCAGTTACAAACACACCTGAAGCGGAAGCAACATCATGCTTCTTCTTTTTGAGATCTGCGACGTACAAAGCACAATTGTGTTTCCAGTGTCCCGACTTGTGGCAGTAAAAACATTCTCCTTTTCCACATCCCACGGTCCCAGATTTGTCTTTCCCCTTCGCCTTTTGAACTTCACCTCTCGGCTTGGTGGGATTCTTCTTCTTCTTTCCCTTGGCCTTGGCTTTCGGGATTGAAGAGGAAGATGGCCCATAAAGCAGAGCGGGAGTTTTCTCTATCTTAAGCGTGCTCTCTGCATTTCTCAACATATTGAGAAGTTCAGGTAATGAATTCTCCAAATCATTCATATTGAAATTCACTATGAACGGAGCAACGGCTGGGCAGAGAGACTGTAGAACAATATCTTTATATTGCTCATTATCCATAGTCCGTCCCAATTCCTCAAGTTCTTCTATAAGACCAATCATCTTCAAAACACGGTCTCCTACTGATGCACCGGAGGCCAACCGCATCTGAAACAGCTTTTGAGATGCGTTATATCGTAAAATACGAGATTGCTCTTCATACAACTCCTTTGTATGAAGAATGATGGATTATACATCTATCTTCACGTGCTGTTTCTGATTGATACTGTCCATAGAAGCAAGCGCGAGGCACGTGGCCATCTTGTAATCAATATCCCATGTTTTTCGAATATCCTTATCCGAAACAGATGATTCAGGTCCTGGGACGGACGGGGCTTTCGTACTTTATCATATGTGAGTGCAATGTTCAAGTTCCTCAACCATTCTTTATAATTTTGTCCAGTCAGTTTGTTTTTCTTTAAAAGAAGCTTAAGTCCCGTCATCGGTATCTGCCATTAGGAGAGAGAAAAGAATACACTCAGCGAAATGCTCTTGCAAAGATCAGATTGGTTATTATCTTATCCAATCGATGTCTCCAACTGATTTTATCAAATTTTCTTTCAAACTTGAAAAGAAAACTAGCCAGGATTAATTACATTCTACAGTTTCGCTAACCGGTCAGCCAGGCCAGTGTCGGTACTTAAGGGAGGTTCCCCGTACTTGCGCACGGACCTAATTAAAATAAACCTCGTTTTCCCAGAGGTGAAAACCCCGTTTAACACCTTTCTAGAAACCTGCTGGATTAGCTAATTGTAAAGTGTAAAACTCTCCTGGGAGTAACTCTTACTCACAGTGGGATTGGGATCCGAATATCATATAGATGGTATGTAATCTCATTGCAAATTTCAACTCTTGAAACTCCCGATATGGTTTTTACCCTAGATGCTTATGCCTTGGCTATAGTCAACATATCATAAGCACTAGTCAAGTTCTACCAGTCATTTCGAGATTAACTAGACCCACCCATATGACCCTTTTATCAACATAATCATATGAATGTCCTAGCTAATCGCATCATATGCTTGTAGGAAGACATCACTTAGCTACCTTACACTATGCCTTGACTATAATCAACATACGTAGCACGAATACTAAGTACTCTGCTTCCTAAAATGACAGAGGGTTGCGGATGGTTTTTATGAAAAGCTTTAACGCTTTGAACTTGATTTCGTTGTAGAATCTAAATTGTTTTTAGAAAAGGAGTGGCTTAAGTTCCGCATCTTTTGAAACTTGCTTTTTCATAAAAGAGCCGAGTGGGTTTCAAATCCGATTCTACAACATCATTAGGTTTCTTTTCTTTTACATTAATCTCATTAATGTATTCCCATCATTTAAGATCCTAAGCCATTACAGAAAGAAACGAAAAGCAGTATTACATATCACATATATAAAAATATCACATTCGTCTCAGATATTGTGCAATCACATCACAGAATAATCAGCAGCAGAAACACATATATGAAAATATATGATATACTAGGAACTCCATATTTTCTATTTAGCCTACGATGGAAAATACGGATTCCACGGTCGTGATGAATAGCCAAGCCCACACCCTTAGACCCCTACGAGAGCGGCAAGTGACCCTTCCAATTCTGGAGTTTAGGAGACCCGGTCTCGACTCTTCGAGATGGCCTCCCACTGAACTCCAGAACCCGGTCACTCGTGCTCCCCTCCTTGGGTCTATCCTAATGCGAAAAAGTAAAATATACATCAATGGAGACATCATCCTCAACCCGGATGTGCCCCAATAAAAGAATAATATATACAATGAATTTTGCATGAATGAAAAGATAAACTCTCGTCTCACTTAAAAACCCCGGCCATTCAATCACGACAATCCTATATATCATATCACATCAACAATTGAAAAACATACACGATGTTAAAATATATCAATCAACACATCAACATACCCACTGTTGTAATAGATCTCGACACTTGAACCCGCATAAAAAATTTCCCAGAGAGCATATATGGTACCTACGGATCAACGAAAGAGCGAACGGTCCAAGCCTCACCAACGGCGCCGCGGAACCGCCGCAAATACACCTATTTGGCTGCGGTTCCGCGGTCGTTATGTTGAGTTAGGTGCTCGTTTTTCTTGGGGATCAATAGAAAAGCCTGGTCTATTTTCTGCATATTTTAATTACAAAAATTCCAACTTTTGAAAAAATTTCCAGTGAGCATGTAAAAATCGCATTTTTCATGTTCGATTGAGTTTTTAAACGTCGTCCGGCTTACCCTAAAGCACTAGCTAGGCTCTGATACCATGTTAGTGTGTAGTAGCGGCTCTAGTAAGGTTGCAACATCATAAAATAGTGAACTTTTAAATTTTAGAGTGCTATTACAAACGAACTACGAATCGTAACATGAGATTAGGGTAATAACATCATTATGTGAAGTCTAAACTAAAGGAAAAGGAAATACAACCTTTGTAGCCAACTCCTTCGGTCTTTAAGACTCCTACGGCTTTGCACAAGGTTTGGAATGACTCCGCTCGAGGTTCTTCGTCGTCTACGATGATCCACCCGGAGATTCCTAGATCAAGCTCTAAGCTTCACAAAATGAAGCAAGCACTCTACACTAAAGGGCTAGGGTAGTGTAGAATGGTTGTGTGGTTTGTAAACTAACTTAAAAACCTTTTCTTTTTAATTTCCTCACTCAAAACAAAACTCAAGAGAGCTTGGAAAATGAGGAAGGTGAAGATGGCAAAAGCTTTTGTGTAAATAATAAAAAACTTATTTTCAGAAATGAAAATGAAAATATTATATATGAGACACTCTCACATATAACCATGGTTGGCTAAATATCTAGATATTATTTGGATGGGTTAAAGAACAAAATGAAATTAAACCATGGTTAAAGTCAATGGTCAAAGAAAAAGTGTGTAGAAAATGAGTCAATATGATAATTTCCTTTTTCCTTTAATCCATTAACAAAAATCTAGATATTTATCAACCTTGTGGGTCTTATATTACCATCTACTTTGTATCATCAACCATGACACATATGTATGTGTGTATGTGTGCATGCACATCATCATGTGTATGTGTGAACAGATATGCATACATTTAAAAGAAAAAGGGTAAATTAAAAGTGAGCTTAAAGATAATATTAAATCAACATTTGATTTAATAAATCGGTCACATCAAATGCGACCTGACCAATATTGAACGTCCGATTAAAATACGGTATCACATATCCGTATTTAATCGAGCTCCTGCATATATCTCATATGCACACCACATCATTTCGCCTGAGCTAGAAAAATCCCGTGTGGAACTCTAAAACTCGTCAATACGCCGGCAGTAGGTGATGATCATATCAAAACACCTACAAGCCACAGGCGGTCAGCTAAACGTAACGACCACCCAGGTATTGAGCGATCAGATGAAAAACAAGCGAACCTGTCAAAACTCCCGTCGAGCCATTGGCAAAACTTACCGTACAGTCTGGTCTCTTCGTCTGATATGCTGCATATCAAGTCTAGGGATGGAATCGTCGAGCCCTAATAACTCAATAAGTCATGTCGATAAGGTCTATGAACGGTTGAGAAACTACTGATAACACTTATCAGTAAATCTCATCAGCTCTGGCCAGGGACTTCACGTCAGAGCCAATCGCACATAGCACAACATCAACTCCCAATACCGGGAGAGACGAAACCCCTCCTATCGCTCACTGTATCCATGTGTCTCGAGACTATACCCAAAACCACCTGTTTGCATGACCCAGTAGAGTCATGGTAGGGCGGAAATCAAAGTACAGTTGGAGAACACACAAGACTCTATGACGATCTCGGGTGAACAGACTAACCTGTACCAGTGTTACCAGAGAGTTGCTATCCGAAGATAGATTTAATAGCATATATGAATTCTCTGTGAGTCCGTTCAGTTTACCCAGTCTCCACTGAGCACCCGTATACAATCTTCGATGTCACAACACCAATGGATATAGGATCATCCATCGCCCATCATATGGGTCAAAAAACGTGCACACTAGTCTACTCTGGAATATCTATGCCGTATCTCAATATACCTACGACTAGGAACATTTAAGGATATTGTCACGTCCCGAAAGTACGGAACATGACCGGCACTTAAACTACGAAACGTCTCCAGGCGTACGTAATCTAAGTAAGCCGAAAACCCAGAAATCCAAACCAAGAAAAGTAGTAGAGTGAAGGAAAAAAACCAACTTAAAACAAGTAGTTTCAATAGCATAAGCCGAATTATGCATTTTAAAAACATCAAGTATTTTCTGAAAATTTCGGCAGAGTCTCCTTTGTAAATACTGGCCCCCAAATGGGATACAACATGAATAGTATACGAAATCAATAAAAATGGCATCCCCAAGCGGGAGCTAGCTCTTCGTCAATCGACGGTCACAACCACACAAGCAATATAATATACAACGCCAAGGGCGAGGATCAAAACTCAAAAGGAAACTCAAAACAGCAAGAAATCCATAGAAATACAACGCGCGACTCTAAGGTCGAAAGAATAAACATCACTGGTCTCTATCTCTGAAATAAATACATGTTTGGTTGATGTAACTTCTAGATACAACAGAATAATAATATACAAGGTATAATGATGGGTACGATACAAATAAACCCACCTACTAGCAAATCACCCGGAATGAAAATAGTGCCAGCACGACGTAATGAAACCTGTACGGCAAAACCAGCAAGAAACTGTGGCACAACGGGGGTGAGTTGCGAACTCGTGAGTAGAAAAATATATACGAACAGAAATCGCATGAACAACGCAATCCTAGGTCAATGATCATAATATATTCTCAAATATATAACCAACAACCTATAACAATGGCTAGGGTAAATGTCTAACCCAAGTGTAATCCCATGTGCCTGTGTCAGTGCTTAAGGTAGCAATATATCATATGGATGATGTATGAATGCATGAGAACAGAATACATGTACTAAAGAAACTGCTTTCATAATTTAATAAAATTTCCTTTGTATTTTTAAAATGAGGTATCATAAATGAAATCAGCATAAACAGTGTGTAGCATCGACACAAAACGTAAATCTCAATGTCTCAAAATCTCAGGCTCCGGCTATCCGGACTGGCCTGTATCATCAAATCTGAGTACCTCAATATCTCGAAATCTCAATGTCTCAATCTAAATATCTAGGGCGCCGTCATTCCAGACCAGCCCCTACCAGCCATCTCAAGACCACGACGGTATCCTCCGGATATATGACGCGTCGGGTAAAATTACCGGTAGGTAGTCTCCCCCTGCCAGGCTCACATCGTCATCACTACTCGCTTCTTTCCCCGGGGTACCTTACCGTGTCCACCATGTACTCGAAACGGTTCCTCCACTCTTCGAACTCGGGTCTCACATGTCGCTCCCAGCACCGAGAAAACACATGGTGGACGCACTGAAATATCATATCAAGGGTAATCGGGTTTTTTAAACAATTACATATTCTCTTTTGAAATACCTGCGGTTCCCAAATCCAGAAATATCATCGAAATCCGAATCCAAAACCTCAATAGCACATAAACTTGTGAATATAAGCATTAGAATCCATGAATGCGGCATAACAATGAATAACGGGAAGCATGAAGTGACAAGTAATAACTACAATGTCTAAACTGACATATAAGCCAAGTACACTAATATCATGTCAAACTACTAACTAACAAGCTAAGTCTAGCAATAGTATTTTCTAAGTGTATGTGACATGGCATTTACCGATGAAGATGTGTGTGAGCCGGCAAGTAAGTGTACGTGGTACATAAGCATCACCGGTAATGGTGCTGGTGTCTTAACAGCATGATATCAATAATGAAATATGAATTACAACAAGTATGCGATGCGGAGCAACATCAATAATGTGTGGAAGCTGAATACTAAACACAATGATAACTAATTTGCATTTAAAATAAATCTAGTCTAACAACTACACTAAACTATAGGGCTGAGCTAACAGGCTGACTGAAGGTAAGGAAGCCGCCTAACATCTGAGTCGATATATACATACATATATATATATATATATAAGAGTCGGTGATCACGCCACAATAATATCACATCCGATACTATATCTATAATCAGATATTCCCAAGTCAAGAGTGTGGATCAAACATCAATATATAGCACGTACGTAAATCCATCGTACGGCATCCCAAATCTGGGTACGGGTCAATATCAGATTCATCATATTATTCATCTGGTATTCTCTTTATCAAAGATCATAATCCGGGTACTGATCTATGCCTAGTACAATACTAATATCATCAATATAATCATGATCTGACTACTGATCGACAGTCTCGTACAAACCGATATGATCAGCACATATCATCATGAAGGAGTATACATCGCCGAATACGGCCTATTATCAACATCCTAGCATATCATATCTCATATCACGATCACATGTCGACCATTTTATTTATATCACTATTTACATCGTATCATCGTCCAAAGATCCGCTATAACATCATGACGTATCTCAAATACGAATTTTGCCATATCACTGATCTCACGGCTTCAAGTCAAATCTCATCGACTCGTCTCAATCCCAAGTATCATCCTCAAATCCGTATGTGAACACATAGTCCTATACCCATGTGGACACATAACTATATATTCCCGTATAAGCACAAATGAAAGAAGAACGTATGCAAGTATGGGTATGTGTGTATGTGTGGTGCAACCACTACTCTAGGGTTTCGTAACACTAAACCTATCCAATCACACCTAAAATCTATCTTTATCATCAATAAAATCAACCATATATAATCAATATATATGGGTGTATACATATTCGTATACATCACCAAGAACTGCGGGGGTGCTATACGCCATCCACCCGACTTCTTCCCGAAGATATAAATCTACTCACCTGGTCCTCGCTTGCCGGTGCCGACGTCGCCATGCGCTTGCTTGTCGTCTCGATGTCCACATGGGGTACCTACATATCATAACGCACCGTATCGCATTAAAATACGACTCATGACCAAAACAACACACGAATCCCACATAGGTCAAAACCAATGGTTTACTTTCACAAATCAACTCAAACACCCTCGACATCGGCGTACAAACGCCGATTGATCGAGAAAACATCAAACGTACCAATCATGGTTTCACAAATCACTAATTATATATGAAATAATATTTAAATCATCAAAACATTAAAATTAATCAATCTGTTTTATTTCTCAAAAACCTAGTTAGCAAAAGTTTTGTTTTAATTCGAAACTTGATGTTTTAACAAAACTAGTGCCCAATATATTAACTAAATAACTTAATTTGGTCATATAAACCACTTCTATATTTTTATCACACTAATTTGTAAAAATTCAAAAATTCTAGTTTGCAATTATCCAATTTTAACAATTTTATAGCAAAAATGACCAAACAACAATCTAGCTTGGATTTGAATATACTAAAATATTAAACCATAATTTATAATGTTAATAATGTGATAAAACCCTAACCATATTTTTAATCTCCCATTCTAAATCAAATTTTTTTTGAAAAAACTAGTAAGCATGAAAACTAGAAAATTGACGCAACCATCGCGGATTTGCGACAAAAAAACTACAATCTAGCATGAACAACCAATCCACACTACAAGCAATCTACCACACTCAAATAATCCATATGAAATGCTTAAATTCCCATTTCCAAAATCAACCCCTTCTCTTGATTTTTTTTTAAAACTAGCAACAAGAACAATTTCACACTTTAAATAACTAATTTAGCATATACAAGCTACAATTTAACCATTAGATAGAAATTATACCTTCAAGTTTGAAACACTAGGTTGCTCTAACCACTAAATACACCTCCTTTCTCTATGCTTTAAACCAATTTGGGTGAGAGGAGTGATAGAATTAGGATTTGCTTTGAATTTGTGAAGAAATTGTGGATTTTTTTTATGTGTTTTGAGATGAAATTTGAGGCCAAAAAAGATGGGAACATGGGGGGAAAATGGGGCTGCTGCAGTTCAGATTCGGCCAAGGGAGGAATGGGGAAAGGGTGAGGGAATTGGTGAAAAATTTCCAAGTCAAAGCCCTCCCAAATTACCATAATACCCCCACCTACTTTACTATATATAAAAACCCTTATTTTAACCCATTTCTTCACATGGATGAAGACAACAAGAGAGGGGGAGAAAGTGGGCTGATGTTAGAGATGGTGGGGCCGGCCATGGTTGAGGGGTGAGGAATATGTGAGGTTGCAATGAAAATTTCATGCAAAAAGAACCCCTCAAGTTACCAAATTGCAAGTTTTAGTTAAATTATTTAAATTTTAGTTTTCCATTAATTATAACCAATTAGAAATTGAAATAAATTGCTAAAAATTTCTATTACAAACTGGATTTTAGTTGTCAAGGTTCTATAGTGTGCAATTAGCATATTCAAATTTGTATTTATCGCCAATTTAATGTATTTTTAACAGCTTAAAATAACATTAAAATAATTAATTTCGGAAAAAATTTCAGAAAATTAGAAATTTAACCAGTGGCTTAATAAACACTAGTCACTAGCAATTTCATAGCTAGAATATGTATATTTAATTTTATAATAAAGATATTTATATTTTGACTTTTTACAAAAAAAACCCCTTATTTTACCGATTTTCCGAAATTTCAACGAAACGATTTTCAAAACGTTACAATCTTCCCCCCTTAAAGAAATTCGGTCCCCGAATTTAAATTAAAACTCCCCCCAAATACTAAAACATTTCAGCGAAACAATCAAGTCGTCGGAGCTCCGAAACCATAAGTACATAAAACAAATCGTAGCGCAACGCATGCGCATAAAAAATGAGCCTATAACTCAAAATCAAACTCCATCCAGCATCCCGCAATCATCGGAGTCATAGGGAAGACATCAATGTCAACATCCAATATGAAAACCAACATGATATACATCACTAAAACATCTGGAAGCAATGCAAGCCAACCCTTTTTTTTTCAAATCGTTGTGCGATGTGCGTATCAATGCACAGTGGCGGACGTCCATTGTGAGAAATAACAATATAGATATATATATATCCTTTCTTTAATATACACGTCCCGCCATTTTGAAAACAATTTAGAAGGGTTTCCTTATTTTAAAACGTTTCATATCATATCAGACACGTAGGTAAATACTGAGACTATAGCTCGCTTTTTGGAAATCCCTTCTATAACTATCAATGCATGCAAAATATATTCAGGTACTGTCCTCTGACTTGTCCTGCTCAGTACGAAAACAATAATAACATCATAAAAATGTACTACTCCATAAGAAATCAATCCTAAAATATGCACATGAATACTACGTGCGTCTGGTGCGCACGGAAATCAAAATCTATGAATATGCCATACATGCGCACAGAAACAATATCTAAGTGCATCGGGTGTGCACGAAATATCTGTCAAGGGCAACAGGTGTGCCTGACAGCAAAAACAGGTGCATCTGACATGCATGAAGATATCTCGATTTAGTGCATCTGGTGTGCACCAAAATCGTATCTCATAACATGCGCCCAACATGTGCGAAAACCCAAATCAGGGGCACAAGGTGCACAAAACAAATATCGAACACCACCATCGAAATCGAAGTCCAGTGCAACTGTAGTGCACAAAATGTGTATCACTGCACTGCAAGCATATGTGAACTATACCGAGTGCAAAAACCAAATCGTGTGCGTACATATGCACAAAATCAACTCACTGTAAGAAGCCCATAAAATCATAAACTTGTGGAACCAAGGCACGAAAACGATATCAGGTGCAACATCTGCGTAAAAATCGTAAACACTCAGTAGGTGCAACCATAATGCATGAAAACAAATATCATGAAACTCAATCATCACAATCAATCATGCAAATAGACCGCCTAAAATACCGAAATCAAATATGGCGAAATGGTCTCGCTCAAGCACATCCTCTAAAAATCTCTGGCCAACTGTCGTGGTCACTCATAGCATGTCTCGTCGACGATCATGATCTCTGGCCTGCCGGTGTGCGTAACGTGACCACTCCTGGGTCCAAGTCTTCTCGGAATTTATTCCAGAAAGGTCCTGCCGAGGTCTCTCCTAAATCTCGTCTCTGCCGAACTGTCTGGAAGTCATCGTCCTTTACTTTATCTGTTTCTTGTTCCGGAACGGCTGCATACTCATCGCGACTCCTTCTGGAAGGTATATCCAAGTACAATGCCTCGGCATGCATATCGCATCTCTGATGTCGGCGGAGTGGAACGTCATCTTATTCAGATCTCGTACGAACCTCTTATTCCACTTTCTCTAATGTCGATTGTTTCGGACTTATCTCGTCATGGCTGCATGGACTGAGCTCCAACGGCTATCCTCGTATCTGGAGTCTCCCAAAAAATGCATCTCACCACCTGGCATCCGAATGAAGTCGAACCATTTGATCGATTCGTCAAAACCTCATAATCCCCTAAGAGCTCAACATCATGGGTACAGTTTAAAAGTATCGATTACGTACCACAGCATCGATGGTCCAGCCGCAGAAGGGCAAACCCAAGCCTCACTAAAGGCGCCGCGGAACTGCCGCAAACCGTAAGGTTCAAAGGCTTTCACACGGTCATTAAGTCGAGTTAGGGTTTCATTCTTCTAAAGGGTCCATAGAATTGCCTGCATGTCTTTCCAAATACTTTAAACTTAGAATAATAGGTTTCTGACATTAGATCGTCTCTGGAGACTCTCAACGTCTCCGCGTGAAGTCGTCTCTAGCTAGAATCAATCTATCTGATGACCCCGCATCGGGATAGCGAACGAACCACATGTCCTATTCATTCATCCCCGGTGACTCGCGACCTTCTATTATCTCTTAGTACAACTCATACTATAATAGCTCCAACATCTGGGGCGATATCTCGTCGTTCCCAACAATAACTGGCTCACTCGTCTGCATGCTGAACAGTGCCTCAATCATCATGAATAAGCAATACGCCAACGGTCATCAAAATCTGGGTGGCCTCTATCATTGGCTCAATCCTCTGGTGCTTATCTGCACGTCCGAGTAATCTCATACAGCGATCCATCAAACGCTCGTGGCGCGAAAACATAATAAAAAGGCACATCTCTGCAATCGTGTGTCGCCAGAATCACGCCCTGGTCAGTCCTCGTTCGTAACGAGCTCGTGCTGACTGCAACTCAAGCCGTAGCTCTCCCTGCCCGTAATCATGGCAGCAAAACCATAACTGATACCGATGAGGCTAAATCAGGAATGAATATAATACTGAACAAAGAAATGTACATCCTAAGGCTTCTTAAGTGGAGTAGCGTATCGTAAGTATGCAGCGAAACATACCCACGGTACGTCACTCTACTTTAATCACCTATTCTATCAACCAAGGGTCGTCCTACGCTCCGAAGGTAAAACTTAACGCTCTGATACCAACTTTGTCACGTCCCGAAAGTACGGAACATGACCGGCACTTAAACTACGAAACGTCTCGAGGCGTACGTAATCTAAGTAAGCCGAAAACCCAGAAATCCAAACCAAGAAAAGTAGTAGAGTGAAGGAAAAACCAACTTAAAACAAGTAGTTTCAATAGCATAAGACGAATTATGCGTTTTAAAAACATCAAGTATTTTCTGAAAATTTCAACAGAGTCACCTTTGTAAATACTGGCCCCCAAACGGGATACAACATGAATAGTATACGGAATCAATAAAAAAGGCATCCCCAAGCGGGAGCTAGCTCTTCGTCAATCGACGGTCACAACCACACAAGCAATATAATATACAACGCCAAGGGCGAGGATCAAAACTCAAAAGGAAACTCAAAACTGTCACGACCCGAATATTTCGACTCGACCGGCACTTAACCCCGCTATGTCTACAGGCGTAACGCGACTAAGTAAGCCGAACCCAGAAATCAAAACCATTTAAACATAGTGAGTGTTGAAAACCTTTAGTTAAAACATTTAGAAAAAAAAACCTTAATTAGTTCAATAAGTTCTTTTAAAGTCACTTAATCATTTAAATAATTTTGGCAGCATTTCCTTTGTAAAAGTAGCCCCGAGACAGGGTATAAAAGAGGATATGAGTAAAAATGAGATATAATGGAACAAAACATTCCCAAACGGGAGAAGTCACGCCCAACGGCGGAAACCATCATCACAAGAGTAATATACGACGCGTAGCGAAGAATAAGCAATAAGTAAACATCACAGAATATAAACTGCATATAAAAATAGTCGGCTCCCACGAGCTCGACACCAGAATACAAAATATACAACATCGTCTTCACACAGTATCTAAGTCCAGCACATAAATGGTAGATGGAGAATACTAGATACAAAAGGAGTACAACAAAAGTAATCAGATACCACAACCCACCTAAATGAAAAACATCTCTCACCGCAACTGTCGTGGTATCTGTATCCAAAAGATGCAAAAGAGAGCCTGCCGCGACTATGCTGAGGGCAACCTGCAAATACTGTGGCACAACGGGGGTGAGTTGCCAACTCGTGAATAGAGATAACATATAAAGGTAATCGCGAGCATGCACGTATTGCGCTACTCTAACAAATGCCAGCAGATGATATCAATGCGAAATAAGCAGTATGTGCAATAATCATGCAGATGCTCTGTCAGGTAAAATAACTACAGGATGAGATATATGGTAATCAAAGCTGAGCATGGGATAAACAAAATCTACACGGAATATCAACGTGGAAAACAATCAGTGCCCACAACTGCACCCAAATCCTAAATAACTCAGGCGCCGGCACACCCATCGGCCCTCAAATCCTGTAAATCTCTGAGAAATCACGAGTGCCCAACATCGGCACCCAAAATATCATAAAATACTCGTGTCCAGCATTGACAGGCAAATCCTCATATATCGGGCTCCGTCAGTCCGGATCAGCCCACGGGCTCCGTCTGCGGTATCGGCCCTCGGCCCCGGCAGTATGGATCATCCCGCATCCATCTTTCGACTCCGGTCAGTATCCTCTGGATAACCGCCAGGTCCAACCAATCACCGGTAGGTACTCGCCACCCTGCCAGGCTCATCGTCTACTCCACGAAAAACATTTCTCGTCCCGGGGAACCATACCGGGTCCACCACGAACCCGCAAACGGATCATCCAACTCCTCGAATAGGGTTTCAAGCACACGTCTCAGCACCGAGAAAACGCGTGGTGGACGCACCAAAATATCATATCACGAGGAACCGGGTTTTCAAATAGTGCATCTTTTCTTAAAAATCCCACGGTCCTAAAAACCAGAAATCACATGAAAATCCAACACCAAGAAGTAAATCCAATGCGATGTGCTATGTACATCAATCCATGATATAGGTATAAGGGAAAACCGCTTTTAAAATTAGTTTCCGTTTTTAAAGATATCATGTGGCTCAAAATTTCCATGAAAGTCATATTGAATCATATATGAAATGAACTACAGCAGTATAATCATGGCAGTTCTACATTGAGTGTGTCATGGCAATTACTAACGGTGTGTGTGTAGCATGCAGATTAGTGCTCGTGCAACATGAACCATTAGTAATAGTGCGGTGTTCTATCAATTCTAAGCATACATACAGCAGGGAATGCAATATGCAATGACAGTCCATGAGGTAAATGCAACATATAATAATAAGGTCCTATCGGCCCTGACGCATAACGCCATGTGGGCGATATCCCCGTAGATGTTAAATCTACTCACCGAAGTCTCGCGATAAGTGTAGCCGACGACTTTCTTGCCCTTCTTCGCAGCGTCCGTCTCACTCGCCTGTGAACCTAGAATTACATAACATATATCACACATAAGCTCAATTTCATAAAAACATGATATTAGGGTCAACCTAGAGACCCGTGTCGTAACCCAATCGTGCGTGTGCGCGATACGCTAAAACATGTAATCACGCGCCAGAAACTACCCTGACGCGTCGCGATACGGAGAAACCCCAAACCCACACACGTATCACGCGTGTCCCGAAGGTTTAAAATACGAGAAATAGGTATTTAGTCCCAGATTTTTTTACAGAACTAAATTTACAAAAATATGTATATCATAAAACTCCACATAGCAGCAGACACCCATAGGACCAAACCCCAACCCAAACCCTCCCCATCTGGCCGCAAATTGCGGCCAGATCGAATTTTTCGGCGGCCACTGTACGGAATTTGGGGGTCGGGTTCTACCTGGGGATCAGCAGCTAACCAACATACTGCAGTCTTCTCAAAATTATTCTGAACTCACCGGGTCGATAGCAGTTTTCAGAAACTGAAATTTTGCTTAAAAACGACGAATTTGAATCAAATAGGGATCTTGTGGTATTTTAGTGCAATTAGGGTTTAAGCTGGGTTAAAATGGCCTTAACAACACTCTATCAACCTACTGAAACCAAAACACACATCACTTGGCCAAGGTTCTCACTAAACACCTCATATCGCACTAAAACGCATCAATAACCACTAACAGAAGCAAAACTACACTAAACAAGTAAACTTGGGAGTAAGTTTAGGAAATATACCCCACACTCGACCCTAGGGAGCTGGAGGAAGAAGAAGAAGTGAAGGGAAGGAGCTGCAGTCGAAGTTGTGCTGTTGCTGCTGCTCACAGATGCTGTTGCTGCTCACTGATGCTGCTGCTGCTGCTCTCTGTTGCTGCTGTTGCTGCTTCTGGCTGCTGCTGAGATGAGAGGGTTGCTGCTGCTGCTGCTGTGAGGTAAGTGTGTGTTTGTGTGTGAGAGAGAGTGAGGTTGAGAGAAAAGAACAAAACAAATGAGAGGAAATCATAACCACCAATGTCAACCCATCACTCTTTCTCTCCTCATTAATTGCAAGCACGGCTTAAGCCATGATGCACTCTCTCTCTCTCTCTCTCACCAAGTCAACACCCTAAGGAAATTCAAATTAAAGCAACTATTAATTAACTAATTAAACTTAATTAAAACCCAAAAGACTTAATCCCAATGATTAACCCACCATGGTTACTAATCATGGTAATACCTCATTTAAAAACCTTAGTTTACATGAACATATGTGTGCAAGCCTAGGAAAATTTTAGAAAAATATTTATTAAATTAGGAAAAATATTTGAAACACAATTTGGTAAACTTTTTATTAAAAACCCATTACTTAAATATAAATAGTCACTAAACACATCCTAAGGTGTTACAATCTCTCCCCTTAAAGAAATTCGTCCCGGAATTTCAAAATTTAACTACACGTACCTTCAAAAAGATGGCGATACTTCTTCTTCATCTTGCTCTCGGTCTCCCAAGTGACCTCCTCATGGCCCTGACCACACCAAAGTACCTTGACTGATGGAATGTCCTTTGATCTCAACTTCTTCACTTGTTGATCCAAGATCATCACCGGCTGCACTGCATAGGAAAGGTCGCGCTCAAGATGGATCGTCGGATGCTGAATCGCATGCGAGGGATCATGAAGATATCTATGGAGCATCGATACGTGAAATACGGGGTGCACATCTGGAAAACTGGGCGGAAGGGCTAACCGGTACGCAACTGCACCAACACGCTCGAGGATCTCGAAGGGGCCCACATATCTAGGACTGAGCTTCCCCTTCTTCCCAAACCTCATTACACCTTTCATTGGGGAGACCCTCAAGAAAACATGATCACCAACATAAAACTCAAGTCTGCGTCGCCGACGGTCCGCATAAGATCTCTGCCTACTCTGGGCTGCTCTCATCCTATCGCGAATCAACTGGATCTTCGCGGTCGTCTCCTCAACAATCTGTGGCCCTAAGATACTGCTCTCACTGAGCTCTGTCCAACAGGAGGGCGATCTGCATCTCCTCCCATAAAGAGCCTCAAATGGTTCCATCTGAATGGTCTCCTGGTAGCTGTTATTGTAGGAGAACTCTACTTAGGGTAAGTGATGATCCCAGCTACCTCCGAAATCTAATACACATGCTCAAAGCATGTCCTCGAGAGTCTGAATAGTCCGCTCTGACTGTCCGTCGGTGTGCGGATGAAATGCTGTGCTGAAACTCAAGAGAATGCCCAAAGCCTCCTGAAGCCTCTGCCATTGTCGACTGGTAAACTGGGTGCCTCTGTCGGACACGATACATGTCGGGACTCCGTGCAGTCGTACTATCTCGTCAATGTAAATCTGGGCGTACTGAGCAAATCCGAAAGTCGTCTTCACTGGCTGGAAGTGAGCAGCTTTCGTCAAACGATCTACGATCACCCAAATGGAGTCGTACCCTCGCCTAGTCCTGGGTAGACCCACAACGAAATCCATCGAAATCTGCTCCCATTTCCACTCCGGAATGGGTAACGGCTGTAGCTCTCCCGTGGGCCTCTGGTGCTCAGCCTTGACTTGCCGACAAGTCAGGCATCTCGACACAAAATCTGTGATGTCCCTCTTCATTCCGTCCCACCAGTAAACATCTGTCATATCAAGATACATCTTGGTGGAACCGGGATGAACACTATATACCGATCGATGTGCCTCCTCAAGAATCTCACGCCTCAGTCCCTCAGCATCTGGTACGCACAGTCTATTCCCAAATCGTAGTACCCCCTGATCATCGATAACGAACTCGGAAAATCTGCCATGTCCAATCTGTGCCATGATCCCCGAACATCGGTCATCACTGCGCTGTGCCTCATGTATGCGGTCAAGTAACTTTGGGCGTGCACGAACATGCGCGATCTGTCCTCCAATCGGCGTGAACTCGAACTGTACTCGGCTGTCGCATAATATCTGCCAATCTGCCCACGACTGCCCCTGTACTACGCTCAAACAAGATAGACTACCCTCGGGCCTCCTGCTCAAAGCATCCGCCACCACATTTGCCTTGCCCGGGTGATACAAGATCTCGCAGTCATAATCCTTCACTAACTCCATCCATCGGCGCTGTCTAAGGTTCAGGTCTCGCTGCTGAAATATATATTTTAGACTCTTGTGATCAGTAAATATCTGGCACGACTTGCCGTAAAGGTAATGTCGCCAGATCTTAAGTGCAAAGACCACTGCATCCATCTCCAAGTCATGAGTGGGGCAGTTCTGTTCATGTTTCTTCAATTGTCGTGAAGCATACGCGATCACCCTGTCATGCTGCATCAAAACGCACCCTAGCCCTACTCGATAAGCATCACAATAGACCACAAATCCGCCTGAGCCTGAAGGTAATGATAATACCGGCGCCGTCGTCAGCCGAGTCCGTAGCTGCTGAAAACAGTGCTCGCACTCCTCCGTCCAATCGAAAGGGACTCCCTTCCGGGTCAACCCGGTCAAAGGTGTAGCAATACTGGAGAAGTCCTGCACAAATCGCCTGTAGTAACCGACCAACCCCAAAAAGCTGCGAATCTCCATAACCGATGTGGGTCTGGGCCAACGCTGCACGGCCTCGATCTTCCTCGGGTCCACACATATACCGTCTCATGAAATCACATGCCCCAAGAAGTCTACGTTGTCCAGCCAGAAAGCACACTTGGAGAATTTCGCATAAAGCTGGTGCTCCCTCAAAGTCTGCAGTGTAATCCGCAGTTGCTGCTCGTGCTCCTCACTACTCCGGGTATACACCAAGATATCGTCAATGAAGACTATGATGAACAGATCCAAATATGGCCGGAAAATATGGTTCATCAAGTCCATGAATGCTGCTGGCGAATTGGTGAGTCCGAACGACATCACCAAAAACTCATAGTGGCCGTAGCGCGTACGGAAAGCTGTCCTGGGAATGTCCTCATGTCGAACCCGCAGCTGATGATAGCCCGATCGTAAATCGATCCTCGAAAAGTACCCTGCCCCCTGATGCTGGTCGAACAAATCATCGATGCGCGGCAAAGGATACCTGTTCTGCAACCCTGTTCAGCTGGCGGAAGTCGATACACAGACGCAAACTGCCGTCCTTCTTCTTGACGAATAGGACTGGAGCACCCCAAGGAGAAACACTGGGTCGAATAAGTCCCTTGTCCAGCAAATCTTTCAACTGACCCTTCAATTCTCTAAGTTCCGCCAGGGCCATCCGATAAGGCGGTATGGAAATAGGCCCTGTGCCAGGAACCAAATCAATACAGAAAGAAATGTCGCGCTCGGGCGGTAGCCTAGGAAGCTCGTCAGGGAACACATCAGGGAACTCGCTAACAACCGGAACCTGATCCAATGGAACCTTTGTAGCACTAGCATCGCAAACATAGGCGAGAAATCCCTGACATCCCTTCCTCGAAAGCTGTCCAGCGCGAAAAGAAGAAATCACACTGTGAGGGGCGGCACCACGGTCCCCCAACACAACAAAAACCGACTCGCCGGGAAAACAAAATCTAACTGTCTTCTCACGGCAGTCCACAGAAGCATAGCACGTGGCCAACCAATCCATGCCCAAAAGAACGTCGAAGTCCAACATCTCCAGAAGGATCAAGTCGACAGGCAGCTCTCTCTCGCCAATACAGACGGTGCAGGACCGGAACACGTGCCTAGCAACAAACGACTCTCCCACAAGAGTGGTCACAACAAGTGGCTGATCAAGCAGACCGGACTCTCTAACCAAACTCGGCACAAAGTGTGTGGATACGTACGAGTGCATGGATCCGGGATCGAACAATACGTGTGCATCAACTGAACATACTGGAAGGATACCTGAGACTACCGCATTGGACGCCTGCGCGTCCTGATGCGTCAAAGAAAAAACCCGCGCCTGTCCACCACCTGCGACTGACTGCCCTCTGCCTCGGTCATCTCGCCCTCTCTGAGCAACTCCTCCACGTCCACGACCTCTCTGCGTATGAGTCTGGCGCAGAGCAACGGTAGGTACAACAGGAAACGCCCTCTGGGGTGGTGAAGGTGGTAAGGTAACATGCGGTGCCGCCACCTCCCTCCGGTGTATCTCTAGACAATCTCTAACGAGGTGAAGTAGACTGCCGCAACTAAAGCAACCCCACGGCGACTGCTGACTCTCCTGGGGATACGAACTAAACATCTGGCCTCGTCCCGAATCTCTGCTACTCCTCGTACCAGAACGATACCTGTCGCGGCGTCTGAATGACTGCCTCCGTGCGGATATACTAGTACGAACTCACTTCGGCTCTGGAACTACCGAAGTCTCAGCAAGGCGCTCCTCGACTAATAGGGCTGCGTCTACAGCTGCTGTATAGGTCTCGTAGTGCTGCGCACTGATCGCAAGGAATAGTGGTGTAAGCAAGTCTCGAACAAATCTCTTGACTCGCAACTCCTCGGTAGCCACTAAATACCGGGCATAAGCTGCTAGCTCTGTAAACAGCACGTCATACTCTTCCACTCTCATCCCTGGCGTCTGGCGCAAAGACTCAAATCTGCGTGCTCGGGCATCCCTAACACTCTGGGGAAGGAAACGGGCTAGAAATACTGTCACGAACTCCGTCCAGGTCATAGGAAGAAGACCTGCTGCTCTGCCCATCTCAACTGAATCACACCACTTCTGCGCAAGACCTTCCAGGCAAAAACTCACGAACTCAACCCATCTCGCATCTGCGCATCTGAGGGAACGGCATATCCGGGCCATCTTGTCGATGAAAGACTGTGGGTCCTCGGCTGTATCGGTGCCTGTGAAGACCGGAGGCTTCAGCCTCATGAACTCTGACAGCGATACTGTAATCACCTCCGTGGCTGCAGGGGCAACTGGCTGTGCGGTAGGTACCATCGCGGTCTCTGGAACCGGTGGAGCTACCTCTGGTCGCTGTGCTCGAAGCGTCTTGACTAGTGATCCTATCATCTGGCGCATCTCCTGCATACTGGATCCCATCGTCTGGCGTATCTCCTACACACCAGCCCCTAGCATGGCAATCTGATCTGTCACGGCAGGAACATCCTGCTCGGGCACAACCGGTGTACTTCCCGGATCAGTCCTCGTCTCGGACGAGTCAACTCGAATCTCGGCCCACGCGGCCGCTCTCTGCGCCCTCGTAGTCTTTGGCGGCATAATGGGTAAAAGGAAATTAGGATCCGATAAGAATACGGAAATCGAATCACAAGAATATATATTTACTCAAGAAGGAATTTAAATCAATAAGTCCTAAGGTCGCCTTGGCGGAGTACCGTGTCGTGAGTATGCCGCGGAACATACACACGCTATGCCACTCTGCTTCAGCTACCTACTCCATCATACCAAGGTCATCCTACACTCCGAAAGGTAAAACCTACGCTCTGATACCAACTTTTTCACGACCCGAATATTTCGACTGGTGATCGGCACTTAACCCCGCTACGTCTACAGGCGTAACGCGACTAAGTAAGCCGAACCCAGAAATCGAAACCATTTAAACATAGTGAGTGTTGAAAACATTTAGTTAAAACATTTAGAAAAAAAAACTTAATTAGTTAAATAAGTTCTTTTAAAGTCACTTAATTATTTAAATAATTTTGGCAGCATTTTCTTTATTAAAGTAGCCCTGAGACCGGATATAAAAGAGGATATGAGTAAAAATGAGATATAATGGAACAAAACATTCCTAAATGGGAGCAATCACGCCCAACGGCGGAAACCATCATCACAAGAGTAATATACGACGCGTAGCGAAGAATAAGCAATAAGTAAACATCACAGAATATAAACTGCATATAAAAACAGTCGGCTCCCACGAGCTCGACACCAGAATACAAAATATACAACATCGTCCTCACACTGTATCTAAGTCCAGTACATAAATGGTAGATGGAGAATGCTAGATACAAAAGAAGTACAATAAAAGTAATCAGATACCACAACCCACCTAAATGAAAAACAGCTCTCGCCGCAACTGTAGTGGTATCTGTAGCCAAAAGATGCAAAAGACAGCCTACCGCGACTATGCTGAGGGCAACCTGCAAATACTATGGCACAACGGGGGTGAGTTGCCAACTCGTGAATAGAGATAACATATAATGGTAATCGCGAGCATGCACGTATTGCGCTACTATAACAAATGCCAGCAGATGATATCAATGCGAAATAAGCAGTATGTGCAATAATCATGTAGATGCTCTGCTCTGTCAGGTAAAATAACTACAGGATGAGATATATGGTAATCAATGCTGAGCATGGGATAAACAACATCTACACGGAATATCAACGTGGAAAACAATCGGTGCCCACAACTGCAACCAAATCCCAAATAACTCAGGCGCCGGCACACCCATCGGCACTCAAATCCTGTAAATCTCTAAGAAATCACGAGTGCCCAACATCGGCACCCAAAATATCATAAAATACTCGTGTCCAGCATCGACACGCAAATCCTCATATATCGGGCTCCGTCAGTCCGGATCAGCCCACGGGCTCCGTCTGCGGTATCGGCCCTCGGCCCCGGCAGTACGGATCATCCCGCATCCATCTCTCGACTCTGGTCAGTATCCTCCAGATAACCGCCAGGTCCAACCAATCACCGGTAGGTACTCGCCACCCTGCCAGGCTCATTGTCTACTCCACGAAAAACATTTCTCGCCACGGGGAACCATACCGGGTCCAGCACGAACCCGCAAACGGATCATCCAACTCCTCGAATCGGGTTTCAAGCACACGTCTCAGCAACAAGAAAACGCGTGGTGGACGCACCAAAATATCATATCACGAGGAACCGGGTTTTCAAATAATACATCTTTTCTTAAAAATCCCACGGTCCTCAAAACCAGAAATCACATGAAAATCCAACACCAAGAAGTAAATCCAATTCGATGTGCTATGTACATCAATCCATGATATAGGTATAAGGGAAAACCGCTTTTAAAATTAGTTTCCGTTTTTAAAGATATCATGCGGCTCCCAATTTACATGAAAGTAATATCGAATCATATATGAAATGAACTACAGCAGTATAATCATGGCAGTTCAACAGTGAGTGTGTCATGGCAATTGCTAACGGTGTGTGTGTAGCATGCAGATTAGTGCTCGTGCAACATGAACCGTTAGTAATAGTGCGGTGTTCTATCAATTCTAAGCATACATACAGCAGGGAATGCAATATACAATGACAGTCCATGAGGTAAATGCAACATATAATAATAAGGTCCTATCGGCCCTGACGCATAACGCCATGCTGGCGATATCCCCGTAGATGTTAAATCTACTCACCGAAGTCTCGCGCTAAGTGTAGCCGACGACTTGCTTGCCCTTCTTCGCAGCGTCCGTCTCACTCGCCTGCGAACCTAGAATCACATAACATATATCACACATAAGCTTAATTTCACAAAAACATGATATTAGGGTCAACCTAGAGACCCGTGTCGTAACCCATTCGCGCGTGTGCGCGATACGCTAAAACGTGTGATCACGTGCCAGAAACTACCCTGACGCGTCGCAATACGCAAAAACCCCAAACCCACACACGTATCACGCGTGTCGCGAAGGTTTAAAATACGAGAAATAGGTATTTAGTCCCAGATTTTTATACAGAACTTAATTTACAAAAATATGTATATCACAAAACTCCATATAGCAGCACACACCCATAGGACCAAACCCCAACCCAAACCCTCCCCATCTGGCCGTAAATTGCGGCCAGATCGAATTTTTCGGCGGCCACTTTATGGAATTTGGGGGTCGGGTTCTCCCTAGGGGATCAGCACCTAACCAACATACTGCAGTCTTCTCAAAATTATTCTGAACTCACCGGGTCGATAGCAGTTTTCAGAAACTCAAATTTTGCTTAAAAACGACGAATTTGCATCAAATAGGGATCTGGTGGTATTTTAGTGCAATTGGGGTTTAAGCTGGGTTAGAATGGCCTTAACAACACTCTATCAACCTACTGAAACCAAAACACACATCACTTGGCCAATGTTCTCACTAAACACCTCATATCGCACTAAAACGCATCAATAACCACTAACCGAAGCAAAACTACACTAAACAAGTAAACAAGGGAGTAAGTTTAGGAAATATACCCCACACTCGACCCTAAGGAGCTGGAGGTAGAAGAAGAAGTGAAGGGAAGGAGCTGCAGTCGAAGTTGTGCTGTTGCTGCTGCTCACTGATGCTGTTGTTGCTCACTGATGCTGCTGCTGCTGCTCTCTGTTGCTGTTGTTGCTGCTTCTGGCTGCTGCTGAGATGAGAGGGTTGCTGCTGCTGCTGTGAGGTAAGTGTGTGTGTGTGTGAGAGAGAGAGTGAGGTTGAGAGAAAAGAACAAAACAAATAAGAGGAAATCATAACCACCAATGTCCACCCCTCACTCTCTCTCTCCTCATTAATTGCAAGCATGGCTTAAGACATGATGCACTCTCTCTCTCTCTCTCACCAAGTCAACACCCTAAGGAAATTCAAATTAAAGCAACTATTAATTAACTAACTAAACTTAATTAAAACCCAAAAGACTTAATCCCCATGATTAACCCACCATGGTTACTAATCATAGTAATACCTCATTTAAAAACCCTAGTTTACATACACATGTGTGTGCAAGCCTAGGAAAATTTTAGAAAAATATTTATTAAATTAGGAAAAATATTTGAAACACAATTTGGTAAACTTTTTATTAAAACCCTTTACTTAAATATAAATAGTCACTAAACACATCCTAAGGTGTTACAAAAACAGCAAGAAATCCATAGAAATACAACGAGCGACTCTAAGGTCGAAAGAATAAACATCACTGGTCTCTATCTCTGAAATAAATACATGTTTGGTTGATGGAACTTCTAGATAAAACAGAATAATAATATACAAGGTATAATGTTGGGTACGATACAAATAAACCCAACTACTAGCAAATCACCCGGAATGAAAATAGTGCCAGCACGCCGTAATGAAACCTGTACGGCAAAACCTGCAAGAAACTGTGGCACAACGGGGGTGAGTTGCCAACTCGTGAGTAGAAAAACATCTACGAACAGAAATCGCATGAACAACGCAATCCTAGGTCAACGATCATAATATATCCTCAAATATATAACCAGCAGCCTGTAATAATGGCTAGGGTAAATGTCTAACCCAAGTGTAATCCCATGTGCCCGTGTCAGTGCCTCAGGTAGCAATATATCATATGGATGATGTATGAATGCATGAGAACAGAATACATGTACTAAAGAAACTGCTTTCATAATTTAGTGAGATTTCCTTTGTATTTTTAAAATGAGGTATCATAAATGAAATCAGCATAAACAGTGTCTAGCATCGTCACAAAACATAAATCTCATTGTCTCAAAATCTTAGGCTTCGGCTATCCGGACTGGCCTGTATCATCAAATCTCAGAACCTCAATATCTCGAAATCTCAATGTCTCAATCTCAATATATAGGGTAGGTAGTCTCCCCTACCAGGCTCACAACATCATCACCACGTGCTTCTTGCCCCGGGGTACCTTACCGGGTCCACCATGTACCCGAAACGGTTCCTCTACTCCTCGAACTCGGGTCTTACCTGTCGCTCTCAGCACCGAGAAAACACATGGTGGACGCACTGAAATATCATATCAAGAGTAACCGGGTTTTTAAAACAATTACATATTCTCTTTTGAAATACCCGCGGTTCCCAAATCAAGAAATATCATGGAAATCCGAATCCAAAACCTCAATAGCATATAAACTAGTGAATATAGGCATGAGAATCCATGAATGCGGCATAACAATGAATAACAATATGCATGAAGTGACAAGTAATAACTACAATGTCTAAACTGGCATATAAGACAAGTACACTGATATCATGTCCAACTACTAACTAACAAGCCAAGTCTTGCAATAGTATTTTCTATGTGTACGTGACATGGCAATTATCGATGAAGATGTGTGTGAGCCGGCAAGTAATTGTACGTGGTACATACGCATCATCGGTAATGGGGCTGGTGTCCTAACATCATGATATCAATAATGAAATATGAATTATAATAAGTATGCGATGTGGAGCAACAGCAATAATGTGCGGAAGCTGAATACTAAACATAATGATAACTAATCTGCATTTAATATAAATCTAGTCTAACAACTACACTAAACTATAAGGCTGAGCTAACAGGCTAACTGAGGGTAAGGAAGCCGCCTAACATCTGAGTCGATACATAAATATGTATATATATATAAGAGTCGGTGATCACGCCTCAATAATATCATATCCGATACCATATCTATAATCAAATATTCCCAAGTCAAGAGTACGGATCAAATATCAATATATAGCTCATACGTAAATCCGTCGTACGGCATCAAAAAATCTGGGTACGGATCAATATCACATTCATCATATTATTCATCTGGTAACCTCTTTATCAAAGATTATAATCCAGGTACTGATCTATGCCTAGTACAATACTAATATCATCAATATAATCATGATCTGACTACTGATCGGCAGTCTCGTACAAACCGATATCATCAGCACATATCATCATGAAAGAGTATACATCGCCCAATACGGCCTATTATCAACATCCTAGCATATCATATCTCATATCATGATCACATGTCGACCATTTTATTTATATCACTATTCGCATGGTATCATCGTCCAAAGATCCGCTATAACATCATTACGTATCTCAAATACGAATTTTGCCATATCACCGATCTCATGGCCTCAACTCAAATCTCATCGACTCATCTTAATCCAAAGTATCATCCTTAAATCCGTATGTGAACACATAGTCCCATACCCATGTGGAGACATAACTATATATTCCCATAAAAGCACAAATGAAACAAGAATGTATGCAAATATGGGTGTGTGTGTGTGTATGGTGCAACCACTACTCTAGGGTTTCGCAAAACTAAACCTATCCAATCACACCTAAAATCTATCTTTATCACCAATAAACTCAACAATATACAATCAATATATATGTGTGTATACGTATTCGTATACATCACCACGAACTGCGGGGGTGCTATACGCCATTCACCCGACTTCTCCCCATAGATATAAATCTACTCACCTGGTCCTCGCTCGCCGGTGCCGACGTCGCCACACGCTTGCTTGTCGTTTCGAAGTCTACATGGGGTACCTACATATCATAACACACAGTATCGCATTAAAATCCGACTCATAACCAAAACGACACACGAATCCCACATAGGTCAAAACCAATGGTTTACTTTCACAAATCAACTCAAACACCCTCGACATCGGCGTACAAACGCCGATTGATCGAGAAAACATCAAACGTACCAATCATGGTTTCACAAATCACTAATTATATATGAAATAGGATTTAAATCATCAAAACATTAAAATTAATCAATTCGTTTTATTTCTCAAAAACCTAGTTAGCAAAAGTTTTCGTTTTAATTCGAAACTTGATGTTTTAACAAAACTAATGCCCAATATATTCACTAAATATCTTAATTAGGTCATATAAACCACTTCTATATTTTTATGACACTAATTTATAAAAATTCAAAAATTCTAGTTTGCAATTATCCAATTTAAACAATTTAATAGCAAAAAATGCCCGAACAACAATCTATCTTGGATTTGCATATACTAAAATATTAAACCATAATTTATAATGTTAATAATGTGATAAAAACCCTAACCATATTTTTAATCTCCTATTCTAATTCAATTTTGTTTTTTAAAAACTAGTAAGCATGAAAACTAGAAAATTGACGCAACCATCGCGGATTTGCGACAAAAAGACTACAATCTAGCATGAACAACCAATCCACAGTACAAGCAATCTACCACACTCAAATAATCCACATGCAATACTTCAATTCCCATTTCCAAAATCAACCCCTTCTCTTGATTTTTTTTATAAACTAGCAACAATAACAATTTCACACTTTAAATAACTAATTTAGCATATACAAGCTACAATTTAACCATTAGATAGAAATTATACCTCCAAGTTTGAAACACTAGGTTGCTCTAGACACCAAAGACACCTCCTTTCTCTATGCTTTAAACCAATTTGGGTGAGAGGAGCGATAGAATTAGGATTTGCTTTGAATTTGTGAAGAAATTGTGGATTTTTTTATGTGTTTTGAGCTGAAATTTGAGGCCAAAAGAGATGGGAACATGGCGGAAAAATGGGGCTGCTGCAGTTCAGATTCGGCCAAGGGAGGAATGGGGAAAGGGTGAGGGAATTGGTCAAAAATTTCCATGTCAAAGCCCTCCCAAATTACCATAATACCCCCACCTACTTTACTATATATAAAAACCCTTATTTTAACCCATTTCTTCACATGGATGAAGACAACAAGAGAGGGGGAGAAAGTGGGCTGATGGTAGAGATGGTGGGGCCGGCCATGGTTGAGTGGTGAGGAATGTGTGAGGTTGCAAAGAAAATTTCAGGCAAAAAGAACCCCTCAAGATACCAAATTGCAAGTTTCAGTTAAATTATTTAAATTTTAGTTTTCCCTTAATTATAACCAATTAGAACTTGAAATAAATTGCTAAAAATTTATATTACAAACTAGATTTTAGTTGTCAAGGTTCTATAGTATGTAATTAGCCTATTCAATTTTGTATTTATCGCCAATTTAATGTATTTTTAACAGCTTAAAATAATATTAAAATAATTAATTTCGGAAAAATTTTCAGAAAATTAGAAATTTTACCGGTGGCTCAATAAACACTAAACACAAGCAATTTCATAGCTAGAATACGTATATTTAATTTTATAATAAAGATATTTATATTTTGACTTTTTACAGAAAACTCCCTTATTTTACCGATTTTCCGAAATTTCACCGAAACGATTTTCAAAACGTTACAGATATGATTATAGACTACACATGCCCCACTAGTATGATCTCCATCATAGCCATGGAAGTCAAGCAAATATCCTTAGGGCTTTATCAACTTGTATCAAATGAACAATATCAAGTAAACATGTCTGATAAAGTAAAACCAGATAGTATACTATCATGTCGAGTAAAAAGGTCATATATCAAAATTTACATATATATATATATGTCCAAGCATCCACTATACATATAATAGTCTCTAGGGCATACATATATCCAACAGAAACTACACCAAATACAACACTGTACTCAAAGGAATCTGGGCAGAAACAAAGTATCTGAAAAATCACAAAACATCAAGCTGGACAATCTGCAATAAAAAGGGGTTGACTTCGAGTCGACTCGGCCATGGATCCACGGCGAAATGCATGGTTTCGCCGCGCTTCCACGGCAGTCTGACCGAGTCCCGAGTTCGTTTTTCTTCGGTGTCCCTAAAGAAGCCTGCACGTATTTTTCAGGTCTCTGAAAATATTTTTAGATCTGTTCTGAAAATCGGCAGAAAACATAATTTTTTGATGTATTTTCCGATTTGTCCTGGATCGAAGTTCTAAAGACTTTGCTAACATGTTAGTTGTTGTTCAGCTAGGCTCTGATATCACTGTAAGTGTATAATACCAACCCCGGTGCTTAACGGGGAGGCGGAATAGGTAAAAATCAAATTTTACTTTAAAGTAAACATAGACTAACCATGAAAGATCTTTGCTAAACAAAAACTAACAAACTAACATGGGGCTTTAACTACTAGGTTAAGAAATTATACCTAAAGCTTGAACTCTTTCTTCTCTTGTTGTGGTCCTCCTTGGAGTGGTGTAGATGGCTCCTCCTCACCGTCTTCTCTATGTCAAAGAAAGATCTACCCGAAGGCCACTACCTTGATCTCCTACCTCAACAATGAAGTAACTAGAGTGCTTGACTTGCTAGACTAAGAACCCTAGAATGAGTAAAGAAGTATTTTGGTGGTTTAGTCTCAAAAACTTTTGTTTTTCAACTCATGAAAGATTAAAGCTTTGAGAGAGGAAAAGGAGAGAGGAAACCATGACAGAGAAAGATAATGAGATAATGAGAGGATGAAGCTCTCATATGAGGAAATATGATAATAATAATATCAATTAAGATAATTGTGATGGTGTTTTGATTTAACCTTTATCATGTCACAATTAATGCTAAACAAGCTCAAAGAAAATATCTCATGCTTAACAAAAATATCTAATTCAACATGGGTCAACAAGGACAAATGGTCAAACTAATTAACCATGACAATTATCTCTAATAATAATTATTAAACAATTTCCTCCTTCTCTTTAGGGTTCTAATCAAGTCAATGGTCAAAACCCTAATGAGGTGTCTCCCTCTCTGCCTCTGTCAACTGTACATACATACTCGCATCCATGTTCCGGAGAAACACGAATACAATGAGACTAAACAAATCCCAAAACAGATACTAGGATCTGGCTTAAACCAAAGCCCACTAGTACCAACTGCCCGAACACCAAACACGCACAAGTACGCGCCCTATCGTAAAACAATACGACTTCTACCTTGTTTCGCCCAAAGGTGAACAACCCTCTGTGTGGGACTCTAAAGACTCGACACTACGCTGGCAGTGGGTTTAACCACAGGCCGCAAGTGGTACTAGATGTACGTAACGGTCCCTAGGTAGATGTCGAAAAGAAGGCCGATGAGGAAAAACCCATCCGAACTCCTACTGAACCTGAATGTGACAATCTCCGTACAGTCCAGTCTGTTCGTCTAAAAGTATCACATGCCGGGCATAGGGGCGGTAAACGTCAGACCCCTAATAGTGGTACAAGTCATGTCGGAGTGTTGCCCAAAACACCCTAATAAACTACTGGAAACACTACCAGTAAATCTTGTTGGATATAGTGCCCTCAGAGTCAATTATTGGATCATAGGCACGTGATTGCAATGATTGAGGGAGGACCTATACCGGTAGGACAGTCTTACTCAAGATGATAGTATGCTATCTGGTTTATCTTTATCATCGTGTGCAGATTTAGGTGATCTTACAAGTCACTATTGCACGTTGGCAGAGCCCTTAGGATTCTTGCTTGACTACCAGCAGTATGATGGAGATCATATACGTGGGAGCTGGGGTCTATAAGCACATCCTTAAAAGGTCCCTAGTCGTGGGAGTTTCGAGACTGGGCATCGATACTCCATTAGCAGACTAGTGTATACAGTCGAGACCCCGACGAGGGAAGGTGGCCGGTCTCACAAGTTATTGGTGTCAGTTGGATCACCTAAGATGTATACAGGTGCTCATTGGGTTATGAGTACACCAGACAGGACTCGCCGGGAACATGCTAGTTGGTATTATACCTGACGTCAGATAGCAGTTCCCTGGTGACATGTGTACAGGTTAGTTCATCGACCTGAGATCGTCATTTGTCTCATGTGAGTTCCTACTGTGATTTGATTACTACCCTACCACGGCTCAAAGGAGTCATGCAAACAGATTTTAGTTGGGTACAGTCCCGAGCCACATGGAGGCATTGAGCGGATCGGCAGGGGTTTTGTCTCTCACTGTATTGGGGGTGAGATCGCGCTGTGTCTAGTAGAGCCATTACACGAAGTTCTTGGCCAAGGCAGGAGATTTACTGGTAGGTATTCCAGTAGTATCTCAGGATGTTCAGGGCTACACTACGACATGACTTGTACTGCTTTTGGGGGTCTGACTTTTAGCAACCCCCTAGGCCCGCCATACGATGCTCATAGACGAACGGACCGGACTGTACGGATATTGTCACTGACAGGCTCAGTAGGGTGTCAGGATGAGTTTGCTCATCGACCCCCCTTTTGGTCAATACCTGGTAGCCCGTTACGTACAGCTAGTACCTCTGACGTGCTAGTGGTTAAATCCAAAACCAAATTATTGGCAAGTCTTTAGAGTCCCCTACAGACAGTTTTCATGTTTTTGGCAAAACGTTGTAGTGGCCGTATGATATATGGCAGGGTCCGATCATATACGTGTTGTAGTGCACGGATCATGATCGGGCGGATCATACTAGTGGGCTTTGGTTTAAGCCGGATCCTAGTATTAGATTTGTTGGATTACTTTAGTCTCATCGCATTCGTATTCAGTCGAAATGCGGATGCAGGTATGCATATACAGGTGAGGGGTATCCTTGTGATCCGTCACGAGTTTATTTTAGATATTGCCGTATTTTTTTTTTGTAAACAGTTGGATTAATGTTTACAAATGGAAATTGTGAGCTAGAAATCATCATGGAGTGCATTTAATGTGGCATGTGCAACAGTAGTGACTCATGTTCTCTTTTATTATGCATATGTCACATTATGTGATAGATTTGTGTGTTGAAATGAGAGGATGAAAGAGAAGGGCAGCCATAAGGTTGTGGGTTTGCTGTTGTGTTTCATAATTCTTCTCACTCTCTCATTTTATCACAAAAAACACAAGAAAAAGGCTTCTTCTTCTTTTGCTTCCTCTAGCTGACGATCTCTAATGATGGCTTCACCTTCAACCTCCATCCATATAATGGATACAAGAGACAAAGTTGTCACACACATTCTCTATATCGCCTTGGACACGTTGGCTAGCGAACTTTGTGCCCGAGTTTCTTCATACGAAGCGGGAGCCTGTAAAAAGGCTCGAAGATGTGGTGCCCTCTCCGACGAGGAGATCGAGATCGGAGATGCCGCGAGGAGCTTGGGATGGTGGCCAAAGACCGAAGGACACGGATCGATCGGTATAGCTTTTCCAACCCTTTCTCTAGTTGCTAGTTATAGGTTAATGGTTCGATCCGGATTTAAAGTATACGATAGCGCCGGTTTCAAATTTAGAAAAAGTTTTCGTTTCCGCATACCGTAGACATACATGGTATCAGAGCCACGCCACTAACCTTTACTAGCTTGCTCTAACATGTTTAGAACTTCGATCGAACAAAATTTCCAAAACCACGATTCTAATTTGTGCAGTTTCTGTCGAAATTTTTTTGTCGTCTAAAAATTTTTTTTAGTACGTCATAAAATCATGCAGGCTTTTCTAAGACCTCTGCAGAAAATTTATTGCCTGAGCCAACTGTAGCGCCGCTGAACCGGGGCATGACCTTTGTTTTGGCCGCGGTTCCGCCTCAATACTGTAGCATTAGGGCACCAAAATTTCTACAGTGGTCTCTGAGTTGGAATTGGGGTTTCTGGTATTTTTTGTTTTGGCCCAGATTTGTTTGAGTACTGGGAATTGTGCTTGGGGCCCACTTCGGTAAATTTTGTCGATAAAAAATTTTAAAGATGTTAGTTCACAGTAATTACATTATATCTGCGGCCGTGAATGTCATTTGATCGGTAAATCTTGTCTAATTGCTATAGTTCTTTTAGACGGATTTGCGAACGTGACATTCACGTTAATGTTCTGTGTTATGCTGTGATGTTGCGGATTTGTCGTGGTGGATAGCCTGGATGCAATGGTAGTAAAATTTGATTATATTTGTACATTTGATATTGCGGGGCGAGCGTCCGACATGTGAACTGTCGTCACTGCCTGTTTGTATATTATTCTATTGGGGCACGACCGGGCTGAGGTTCATGTACCCGTTGTATATATTTTACTTTCTATACTAGGATTACCCCACGGTGAGGTGCAGGGTAGCCGGGTTCTAGAGGGCAAGGGGCCCGCATCTCATAGCTTTGAGACGGAGGGGTTTCACTCTAGAATTGGTGGGCTATTCGCCGCACTCATAGGGGGTATAGGTTGACCGAAGGAGGGGTGCTCAAGTTACCGGATTCCGTGAAGTGCTGGGTGGTTCATTCACTTTGTTGAAGGGGGCTGCCTCGCTTCAGGTTTTGGCGGGTAACTTGCCGCGCCCGTAAGGGTCTAAGATTTCATTGCACAGACTATCCACACGACCAGTGGAACGTCGGGTTTCAGTAGCGGCTCTATGAAACCCGGGGATCCCAGATTATCTGTATTGTTCTGTGATGCTTATTACATTTTTGTGTTGTTGCATTTTATCACGCTTTGAGTGAATACTATATATTGATATATATACTAGTAGATGTTGTAAATGTTTTACACCCGCGCTAGTCTAGTCCCCGCTCTGTCGTTAGTTAAGTAACCTAACGGGTGATGACGGGACCCAGTGGCGAATGCGGATGGAATATACGTATATCGTATTTTCGTTCTTTTGTGGTGTGATTAATTGGTGGGACTGCATTGATTCGGATCAATGCAAGCTAAACAAACCTATTCTGATGTTGTTGGAATATTTTTTCAAAAAGCTGTTACTGCAAGGACGTTCTCTTTTGTTTTGCACAGTGGTATTCGATTATGAATATCCAGCACCTCAGTCGACGAGGCAAGGGGCGAGATCCCGTCACCGGGAGTGACCCCTTGGACAGAAGTTTGCGTCAAGGTAATAACATCACTATAGTTGATTACTTTTTGCTTTGCATCGCGGTATTCATTTGGAATATCCTGCACCTCTTTCTACGGGGAAAGAGCCGAGATCCCTTCACCGGGAGTGACCTCTTTAGCAAAGGTTTTCGCTAATATATATTTATAAAAGCTATGCAGTTCATTCAACGATATCAAGTTCATTACGTTAATGGTTTTTCGCAAAAAACCAGCCTTAGCCCTCCGTCATTTCTTAAAAGTATTACTTTGTTTTCGTGTTGCGTTTGTTGACTGTGTCAAAGCGTAGTGTGCGGTAGCTAAGTAGTGTTTGTTTGTGGCATATTAATGCGATTGGTTAGGCCAGTCGTGCGGCCTTGTTGACTATGTCAAGGGATCGTATGGGTGGGTTTAATGCAATCCAGGATAATGACGGGTTGAACTTGACTAGGGCTCTTTGATTTGTTGATCATGTCAAGGTCACTTGGGTCCTAGGGGTAAAAACACACATTGGGAGTTTCTAAAGAAACTGAAAATTGCCTGGCATGTGCAAACCTTCTAGAGTGTGATAACGTGAGTGGATTCCATCACGTTATCATGCGATGATAGTTAGATCCTGATTCCCACTGATGAGTTGGTTTACTCCTCGGGTGATCCCGACTAATTCTTCTTTCAGGTATGGAGGAGAATTTGACGATACAGTGGGAGGTTTCCTGATTAGATAAATTGATAACCATTCTGATCTAGGTTAGAGTGCACGCTGAGTGTTTCTTTTCTCTCTCTCTTTGGCAGCGACCATGACCCGACCGATGACTATGACTCAATGACCAAGATTAACCGAACATTCTTAAAACACTGGCTTTTACATTGTCTGAGTTGCATACCTCATTGCCACTCCTACTTTTACCCTTTTCTCCAGAACACCCCGTATTACTACGAACGTCCACTTCCATTGGATAAAGCCATCGTATGGTTATATATGAACTCGAAGGAACTTGTTCCAGATTCGAGGATGGTTTCCAATTCTGGAGAAAATGAATAGGACTATTCAGTTGTCTTTTCCTTTTACCTTCTCTCAGGTTGCGAGTGCTCCTTGGATTAGGACGGTACACCTATTATGCTAATTTGATAGTCTTCTTCCAAACCATAGGCAGGTGCTGAATGGTGGGGATTGAAGAAAACCAATTTGCCTAACGATAGTGTACAGAAGGTAATAAGTTAAGACAAATAAAGGGATTAGTAAGAGGGCAAAGTAAACTGCGACTGCTATTCATGACCAAACCAAGTATTTCTTCGCCAATCCTACATCACCTTTGTATTTCTCCAGAACACTCCTTATCACTATGAAGATCCACAGTTTATTGGATACTCCATCGTATGGTTATATACGAACTCGAAGCGACTTGTTCCAGTTCGGGGATGGATTTTGGTTCAGGAGAAGTAGGAATATGGTTCTATTCAGTTGTCTTTTATCTTTACCTTCTCTCGGGTTGAGAGTGCTCCAAGGATTAGGAGAGTACACCCATTATGCTTATTGGATTGTCTTCTTCCAAACCATAGGCTGGTGCCGAACGGTAGGGAAGGAAGAAAACCATTTGGCCTAAAAGGGTGTATAGAAGGTAATGACTAAAGACATATAAAGGGATTTGGAGAGATGGCAAAGAAATATACGGTTACAGTTGTGAATCTGATAATGGAAGAAGCATTACTAAGAATACCCGGATACCCCTTCGAAACGTTTACATGTTTCAGTTTCACTGTGTATTGTTAAAAGAAAACTGATTTCCTAATTAGCCCTTGCTCCAGGGTATATATTTACCAGGTTTGATTCTCACATCTCTATGGTTTTACAGATGATAAGTGGGAGTAAGTTATTGGGAATTGGGTGATCATCTTCATTATATCGGGATTCGTTGTAATTGGTGATATTTGAGGAAATCGCTTAGGTTGTTTGTCGGACGGCAAATATTTGGTTTTGAATATCCGTTGTTATGAACCAATTTCAAATTGATATATCTGCACGTTTATTTTTATAAAATGAGATATAGCTTTTTGAAATTATGTCTATGACATTTACCTATATCAGTGGATGGTTAGGTAAGGACCATTAAACAGCGCTGTAATTCTTTTTAACCAAAAGTACAGTTTTCAACCTACGACACACGGTGAATGAGTTATTAGACTCAGGGGACTTATACAGAGTATTGTATATTGTCCAGTGTCCATGAGGACAGAGGGGTTGGTACTCGTACTATATTTTGTTTACTTGTGTCTTCTCTAGTTCTTAGACATGTGCTTCGTAGAAATGCAAGGTTTAAGTTTTGAGAAGTTATACGCATAAGAATAAAGTAGAGAAGCAGGCGTTGCCAGTATCAGGATTCTTCAAGGTGATCAAAGATGTAGATACTTGTGTATGGTATTCAGTTAATAGTAATGATTAAGAGAACTTGCTTCTCTTTCAGGTTACTCATATCTGGATGTATTCCTAAGTTGAGTAATGCTGATTGACTTCTCTCCATTTAGTTGACATGCACTGGAGACAGCTGCGTGATTTGAATCTGGTTCCAATTAAATCAGTGCCTCTGTTTCTATGAATAGTTCATATCTTAACAATGTTAAGGTACGGGTAGTTGTCCGGCTTATGCTTAAAAGCAGACTCTGGATAACTCAAGGCACACTTCTGTAATGGCTGTTTGTGGGTTGACCTGGGCTATGACGAGGGTTGACTTTCTACCATCTGGAAGATCAATAATGATATTGTTCTTGACTCGCCACAGTTTTAATAAAAATGGATTTTTTCAGAAAACAGTGGTGGGAGTATGGGAGAACCGGAAGTGATTCCAGAACCGCAAACGATTACTGAAAATTTAATAGAACCTAAAGATTCAATCTGGTTTGACATTCCATTGGCCACTCCACATATATGGTGGGTAACCTCAGGCACTCGAGAGGTACTTCGGTTTGCTCAAAGACAGTGACAAGGAGGTTCTTGTTTACCCAGACTTGCCGTTTCTGTTGTTCCAGACTGTGAGACCCGGTAGGAGGATGAGTATAGCGTCGTTCTAAACTAGATTTAGAAGTGTACGTGTATATGACTCTGCCAGAGGGTTGTCGTAGTCAGTGGGAGCAGCGGAAGCATTGTGGACAAGTAGCTTATGTCTATTTATGGACTAAAGCAGATATAGCGGAGATAGATCATCTATTTCTGATGTGACAGTCATAGGTTTGACTTCAACAGAATAGGGGATGGATCTGTTAAGAAAGTAGTAGGGTGTGATGTCCTGGGATTTGTATGACAAACACATAGTAGGAAGTGAAATTCCTATACTACGATCGGTTATATTTTGGTTGTCACACAGTGGTTTCTCCACATAAGATATGGATATTATATCAGATATTCTGGTTACTAGATCTATGGTTTTAGATCTAGATTTGGGTTGTTTCCTAATCTGGGCACTTAGAAAGCATTCTAAAGACGTTTTAGAATGGACGACTCCTAGCATGGTAGTGTACCTGCAGGTAATGGAGTCACCCTCTCAAAAGGTGTCTTACAGACTGAAGGGGAGAGGGATGTGCATGATTGGCAGATCACTTGCTTAGGCAATTGAGTCAATCATGTGATGTCAAGTACCACACCAGATATTGTTTTTGCACGAGATGCAGTAAGTTGATATTAATCCTATCCTGGAGAAACATTCGGAAGCAGTTTTAGAACATAAGTGGATGTTCTAGGGATATGATAAAAGAGACGGTTATCATTCCAGGCTTCCAAGATGACCTGGCTGACAGAGTGACTGTCAGAGTTATAGTTTTCCCTCTGACGAGGGGCAGTAGTTTGGGCAGATGGTCCAAGCGGATACTGAGGGAGGCATGGCGGAGGATACTGATTAAGTTCAGTTGACGATACAGTCTAAGAAATTTGGATTTGGAGTTCATTTATGAAATAGGTCCCATCCGATAGCCAGACATATTCTAAGACAGGTATTGCTCATTTCGGGAGATGGCTTTCTCTACGAACTTGAGATAAAGAGAGACATAGAAAGAAACATCAAGACGGATCTACTCACTGAGGCTATTTCTCGAACGCAATAGTTTTGCAAACAGGTTTTGTGAGACTGATTAGTAGAGGAGTTGGGTGTTCAGTATCACACGAGCTATAAGTATGCGACATCGCAATAATTAGCCTTGAGTGCAAGTGGTAGATTGTTGGATATAGTGCCCTCAGAGTCAATTATTGGATCACAGGCACATGATTGCAATGATTGAGGGAGGACCTATACCGGTAGGACAGTCTTACTCAAGGTGATAGTATGCTATCTGGTTTATCTTTATCATCGTGTACAACTTTAGGTGACCGTACAAGTCACTATTGCACGTTGGTAGTGCCCTTGGGATTCTTGCTTGACTACCAGCAGTATGATGGCGATCATATACGTGGGAGCTGGGGTCTATAAGTACATCCTTAAAAGGTCCATAATCGTGGGAGTTTCGAGACTGGGCATCGATACTCCATTAGTAGACTAGTGTATACAGTCGAGACCCCGACGAGGGGCGGTGGCCGGTCTCACAAGCCATCGGTCTCAGTTGGATCACCTAAGATATATACAGGTACTCATTGGGTTATGAGTACACCGGAAAGGACTCGCCGGGAACATGCTAGTTGGTATTATACCTGACGTCGGATAGCAGTTCCCTGGTGACATGTGTACAGGTTAGTTCATCGACCTGAGATCGTCATTTGTCTCGTGTGAGTTCCCACTGTGCTTTGATTACTACCCTACCATGGCTCAAAGGAGTCGTGCAAACAGGTTTTAGTTGGGTACAGTCCCGAGCCACATGGAGGCAGTGAGCGGATCGGTAGGGGTTTCGTCTCTCCCAGTATTGGGGGTGAGATCGCGCTGTGTCTAAGAGAGCTATTACATGAAGTCCTTGGCCAAGGCAGGAGATTTACTGGTAGGTATTCCAATAGTATCTCAGGGTGTTCTGGGCTACACTCCGACATGACTTGTACCGCTTTTGGATGTCTGACTTTTACTACCCTCTAGGCCCGCCATGCGATGCTCATTAACGAACGTACCGGACTGTATGGATATTGTCACTGACAGGCTCAGTAGGGTGTCAAGATGAGTTTGCTCATCGACCTCCCTTTTGGTCAATACCTGGTAGCCCGTTATGTACAGCTAGTACCTCTGAAGTGCTAGTGGTTAAATCCACAGCCAAATTATTGATGAGTCTTTAGAGTCCCCCACAGACAGTTTACAAGTTTTGGGCGAAACGTTGTAGAGGTCGTATGATATATGGCAGGGTCCGATCATATACGTGCACTAGTGCACGGATCATGATCGGTCGGATCATACTAGTGGGCTTTGGTTTAACCCAGATCCTAGTATTATATTTGTTGGATTACTTTAGTCTCATCGCATTTGCATTCAGTCGGAATGCGGATGTAGGTATGTATATACAGGTGAGGGGTATCCTTGTGATCCGTAACGGTTTACTTTAGATGTTGCCGTATCTTTTTATTGTTGTAAACATTTAGATTAATGTTTAGAAATGGAAATTGTGAGCTAGAAATCATCACAGAGTGCATTTAATGTGGCATGTGCAAGAGTAGTAACTCATGGTCTCTTTTATTGTACATATGTCACATTATGTGATTGATTTGTGTGTTGAAATGAGAGGATGAGAGAGAAGGGCAGCCATAAGGTTGTCGGTTTGCTCTTATGTTTCATAATTCTTCTCACTCTCTCATTTTATCACAAGAAACACAAAAGAAAAAGGCTTCTTCTTCTTCTTCTTCCTCCAGCTCACAATCTCCATTGATGGCTTCACCTTCAACCTCTATCCATACAATGGATGCAAGAGACAAAGTTGTCACACACATTCTCTACATCGCCTTGGACACGTCGGCTAGCGAACTTCGTGCCCGAGTTGCTTCGGACAAAGCGGGAGCCCGTAAAAAGACTCGAAGATGTGGTGCCCTTTCCGACGAGGAGATCGAGATCGGAGATGCCGCGAGGAGCTTGGGATGGTGGCCAAAGACCGAAAGACACGGATCGATCGGTGTAGCTTTTCCAACCCTTTCTCTAGTTGCTAGTTATAAGTTAATGGTTCGATCCGGATTTAAAGTATATGATATCGCCGGTTTCAAGTTTAGAAAAAGTTTTCGTTTCGGCATTTTGGCCTCAGACAGACGGCCAGGGCGCTACCGTAGACTTACAAATCTCGCTTGCCCAGGCCAGGGACTTTGCGTTATGGCTCTCCTAGACACTGCGCGATATCAACCCCTAATACCAGGAGAGACGAATCATGTCTAACCGTCACTGTCTCCAAGTGCTTCGAGACTGCACCCAACTATTACATGTTTACAAGACTCAATAGAGCTGTGGTAGGGTAGTAATCTAAGAACAGTGGGAACACACTCGAAGCGAAGTGACAGTGTCAAGTCAACGGACTATGTTGTACTCATGTCACCTAGGAACTGTTAACTGATGATAGGTATAGTACTAACCAACAGTTCCCGACGAGTCCTGTCCAGTGTACTCAAAACCTAATGAGCACCTGCATACTATCTCCAGTACGACGTACCGATGGCTGTGGGACGGACCATCTCCTCAGCCGGGATGAGAAGAGTACACACTAGTCTACTCTGGAGTATCGATGCCCTATCTTGATAATCCTATGACTAGGGACATGTATAAGGATGTGCTTGTAGACTACCAAACCCGACAAGTGTGACTGCCATCACAACGCTGGTAGTCAAGCAATGATCCTAAGGGCTATATCAATATGTATTAGCGATACGTCAAAAGAATCATACACATATTAAGATAGATACAAACCAAGTAGCATACTACCATATCGAGCAAGTGTAGGGTTCCTAGGCATCCTAATGAAGTCTCATAAGGCATCAACCATGCCAATTTCAAAAATTATTGGTGCCGAGAAACCCTAACATGGATCGTTGACTAGATGTTTAGGCGAAAAGGTAAACTAGTTAACTACTTAACTAGAAGTGAGAAGCTACAACCTTTGTAGATCCGGATTTCCACTTCCTTAGCTCCACGTGGGTGTCCTCTCGCTGTCCATCATGAATCCCGAACCCAATCGTCGGTTTCATCGGAGAAACGGGCGAGCTAGGTCGTCGGCTTCGTGTCAAAGACGATCTACGTCGAGATTGCACTAGTTCAAGCTCCGACTTTACAAAGTTGTGAAACTTGTGAAGAAAACACCCAAAACAACTTGGCAAGATGTAGAGGGTGAAGAAATAGGAGGTGGGTTAACTTTAGAATTGGATTTCTCTCACTAGAACTCAAGTTGCCATTAAAGTAGCAAGCTTTTTCTTTTAGAAGAAGAAGATGATGAAGCTAGTTATGATAAGTTCTATATTTAAAATGAAAAGAAAATACAAACTTATCATAACTTTAACTAGGGTTAAGTGTAGAGAGTAAACCATGGTCATTTGAGTGGGTTAGGGTTAAGCATGAAGACAAGAATGGTTAGCAAAGTCAAAGCTTCATGAAGCTTCAATATGAAACAAAAATTGCCACCATTTTCACCTTAAAGTTTATCCAAATAAATGAATAAACAAATAAATGAATAAATGCATAATCAAAACCCTAATCTCAAGTTAACTATGGTTTAATTCTATACACTTAACCATATGATCAAGTATCATCAAACATGATACAAACAAGTGCACAAAAGTATATCACATATATAATGTGTACAACCGAGTGAGAAAATCCATTTAAAGTGAACCGATACTAGTTAATGCAAAGTAATATATCAAATATATAATTATGCATTAAATCATTAAATTGACACTTGATTTAACCATCCGGTCATATCGCATATAACCGACTAATATCAACAGTAACAACTTATCAAATCAACACTTGATCCGATAACCCGGCTATATCACATATAACCGATCAATGTCTCATATCGCGAGAATCGAATACAGTATCACATACTGGTATCATTCTTGGTCCCGCACATATCTCATATGCGCTCCTATTTCGTTTCGCTTGAGCCAGGAAACCTCTTTGTAGGACTTTAAAGACTCGTCAATACGCCGGCAGCAGAAGATGATCATATCAAGCATCTACAAGCGGCAAGCGGTCTGCCAAACGTAACGGCCTCCCGGGTATTGAGCGATCTGAAGATCGACGAGCTAGCCCGCTCACACTCCTGCGAATCCGACCAGTAACACTTACCATACAGTCCGGTCTCTTCGTCTGATATGTCGCATATCAAGTCTAGGGGTGGTAAACGTCAGACCCCAATAACCCGATAAGTCGTGCCGATGTGAGGCTCATAACGGGTCGAGAAACTACTGGTAACACTTACCAGCAAATCTCTGATCAGCCCTGGCCAGTGACTTCCCTGCTACGGCCAATCGAGCACTGCGCAACATCAACCCCCAATACCGGGAGAGACGAAACCCCTCCTATCGCTCATTGCCTCCATATGACTCGGGACTGTGCCCAAAGACCACCGTTTTGCACGCCCTCATGGACGTGGTAAGGTGGAGATCAAAGTACAGTGGGAATCACACAAGACTCTATGACGATCTCGGGTCTACAGACTAACCTGTACAAGTGTCACCTGAGAACTGCCATCTGACGTGAGGTATAATACCATCTGGGAGTTCTCGGCGAGTCCGTCCAGTGTACTCAGCCTCTACTGAGCACCCGTATACCATCTCTGATGTCAAACACCAATGGATATGGGATCATCCATCGCCTATCACATGGGTCGAGAAGCGTATACGCTAGTCTACACTGGTATATCGATGCCCAGTCTCGATACACCCACGACTAGGGACCTTGAAAGATGTACTTATGGACTACCATGTCCCCACTAGTATGATCCGCATCATAGTCTAGGTAGTCAAGTACACATCCTAAGGGCTTTACCAACATGTAACAGAGAGACAAACAGTATACACGTTAAGGTAAAGTGCAACCAGATAGCATACTATCATGTCGAGCAAGAAAGTCCTCCCTATATACGTCCTAGCATCCACTACAATATACATCCTATGTATAGTAATGGCCTCTAGGGCATACATATAACTAACAATCTCCCACATGCACTAGGGCCATCTGTAGCAGTGGTTGTAGTATCTCATACTCAACCATCCCATAAAAGTCTCTCTCTGGGAATAGGCCTTCATGAGTGGATCCGCCGTGTTGTCCTCTGAGTCTACTCTCCTAACCTCGATCACCCTGGAGATCAACCATCTCCATGATCAGGTGATACTGCCTTAGAATATGTCTGGATCACTGATGGGACATGCGTTCCTAGGCATAAGCCACAACTCCATTGTCACACAATGGGAGGAACATAGTTCATCTCATGAACCAATATACATCCAAACAGCCTCTTTGGTAGCATCTTAAGTAGCGATGTATGCTGCCTTTATCGTCTAGTATGTCACGGTATCTAGCTTGGAACTCTTCCAACATACCGTCCCTCCACTGAGGGTAAAGACAATGCCTGTGACTGACATTCAGTCGTCCTTATCACCCTGGAACCCTTCCAGTGATTCTCCCCAGGATCATGTGATACCACCTCACTACAACTAGTGAGAATCCTAACATCCATTTAGATCTATCTCATAGATCCAAAATCCAGGATCTAGTAGGTATCACTTTGATCCTATATGGAGAATCTATGTGATAAACGGAGATTGACCGAGCGTAGCATAGGAAACTCTTTCCCTATCAAGAGTATGTCATCCACGTACTCTACGAGGATCACCACTATACTCCCTACTACCTTTTTGTTTATACAAGGTTCATCTACCATTTTGATGATGTAAAACTCTTTGACAAATCCATCAAAACAGATGTTCCAACTCCGCGATGCCTGCTTTAATCCTATAAAGCATCCTGCACACGTTACCGCTGCTCCCACTGTCTACGAAGCCCTCTGGCTGTGTACTTATAGACGCTCTCTTCTAAATCATCATTTAGAAAAGCAGTCAAGACACCCAACCACCAGATATCGCAGTCATGGTATGTAGCCGTGACAAGTAGGATCTGGATGGACTTAAGCATAGCTACTTGAAAAGGTTTCATCATTATCCACACCTGGTCAATGATGAAAAGCTTTAACAAGTCTAGCTTTGAAAGTCTCAACTTTTTCATCTACACCAAGTAATCTTCTCAAGATATACTTGCTCCTGATGGGGATTTAACCCTTCAGATATTGCAACCAAAGTCCATACTTTGTTGGTGTACATGGATTCCATCTCAGATCGCAAAACATCCAGCCATTCTTACAGAGTCTTACTCTCGATGGCCAGCTCGAAGCTAGTTGGGTCATCATCTCATGATGCAATCCTCGCTCCCACTGTCATAGAGAAACCGAAGTATCTCTCAGGTGGGTGAGGAACCCTACTAGATCGGTGGAGAGGCTGAGATTCGTTGGTAACTATTGAATCCTTCGGTTCTACCAAATCATCAGCTGCAGTTTGTATAGTTGGAACCTTTCCAGTTCTACATAACTTACATTGCCTCGAGCTTGTCCGGATTTTGCTTTCAGACATAGGCCGGACAACCCCAAATCTTAACTAACTTAAGAAATGGGCTCTTCCCTTTCCATATCACATATGAAGTGGTAGGCACTGATTTGATTCGAACCCTATTCAATAGGTATGCAGCTTCTCAAGTGCATAACACCCAAGAGGAAATAGGTAGCTCAGTATTACTCATCATAGAGCACACCTTATCACATTGGGTGTAATTGCTCCACCCCAATATACCATCGTGCTATGGTGTATGCGGAGGAGTAATGCTGAGAGAGAATCTCATTCTCCTTTAGAAAAGTCCAGGATTTCCGTGCTCAAGTATTCTCCTCCTTGATCTCATCAAAGGACATAATACTTATACCCGTATTTTGGTTCTCTACTTCTAATTTATATTCTGTGAATATCTCAAAAGGTTCGGACTTGTGTTTCAACAGGAACATAGGTCTGAAACTCGAAAGAGATCATCAGAGAATGTAATGAAGTACAAAGAACCGATCTTGGCATGTGTAGACAGGGGAGCTTACATACATCAACATGTATCATATCCCAAGAGTTCACTAACTCTTTCTCTGTTTCCAATAAACAGGGCTATGGTCATTTTATCTTTGTGACATGACTGGCAAGTTTCATAAGATGTAAATTCAAACTGATTTAAATATGCATCTATATGTAACATCAGCTAGTCGGGTCGCATTGATATGACCTAGTCTACAATACCTCAAGAAGGAATCGTTCATTTCTGAATTCTTCCTCTTGTGTGTGTTCCATATACTAAGAACTGTAGTTTGATTTAGAACATCAACGCTTTTAGATAACGTGCCTGAACCGATCAACTTTTTATATAGGAAATGTTCAAAACATTATCCAACAATACAAAATTTTATCATTTCTTTACTAATAAAGAGACTGATATGATTTTGTATATCAGGTTCGGTATCTAATAACATTCGTTCAGAATCAATGTATTTGGAATACAGGGTGACAGTGACCAACAGACTTGGCTGCAACACTTGCCCCGTTTTCTGCCTCATGAAACTTATCACCCGTTCTCAGTCCTCTACCTTTCTGTAGCCCTATGTAACAGATTACATATCTGGGATCCTGATCTGGTATCACATACCCAGGACGTAGAGGATACTGAGAAACAGTTCTTTGTAATGAACACACCCGAAGAAGATGCATCATATGCACTTTCTTCGTTTGGGCGGCACGGGAAATCTGGTATTCCCCAATTTCCTGCTCTGTCTTATAACAATTATAAGTTGGAGCGGGACCAACGTTCCCCAGCTCAGTATAACAAGCGGGTTCGGTCAATAATCCGTATTATTATCTTGATTAAGGCGTGATATAGTCGCTACCTGGAGAGAGAGAGAAGAAAACACTCAGCGTGCGCTCTTGCAAGAATAGATTGGTTATTATTTTATCTAATCAGGATGGCTCCAACTGCTTTTTATCAAATCTTCCTTCAAACCCTAAAAGGAAAGACTAGCCGGGATTAATTACACACTACAAGTTCGCCAATCTTTCAGCCAGGCCAGTGTCGGTACTTTGAGGGAGGTCCCCCGTGCTTTCGCACGAACATAATTAATGTAAACCTCGTTTTCCCAGAGGCGTAACCCCGTTGACACCTTTCTAGACACCTACTTGATCGGCTAATTGTAATGTGTAAAACTCTCCCAGGAGTAACTCTTACTCGCAGCGGGTATCGGGATCCAACTATCTCATAGAAGGTATGCAATCTCATTGCAAATTTCAACACTTGAAATTTCCGATAATATTTTTCCCCTAGCAGCTATATGACCTTAACATAGTCAACAAATCATAAGTGCTAGTCAAGTTCAACCCGTCATTTCCCGATTGAATTAAACCCACCCGCACGACCCTTAACATAGTCAACAAAGTCGCACGACTACCCTAATCCAATCGCATCATATGCTTATACAGATAAGCACTAATTAGCTACCGCACACTACGCCTTAACATAGTCAACAAACGTAGCACGAATACTAACTAGTATTTATCTGAAATGACGGAGGGCTACGTCAGGTTTTTCTGAAAACCTATTGCGTAATGAACTTGATATCGTTGTAGAATCAAATGAAGTTTTAAAATGGAATGATTTTGAGGCTTTTCTAGTTTTGCTAAAGGGGTCACTCCCGGTGAAGGGATCGTCGGCCCTTTCCTCGTCGAATGAGGTGTGGGATATATCATATATATCACTGTGCAAAGCAAAAACTCTTAAAAGCAATCAAAGCCAAACCGAGTGTGTAGCATCTGCCAGTTATTGCTAAAGGAGTCACTCCCGGTGAAGGGATCTCGGTCCTTTCCTCATCGAATAAGGTGTAGGGTATATCATATATACCGCTATGCAAAGCAAGAACTGTAGCTACCTTTTTTGTTTAAAATCTAATTCTACAACATCTTAGGTTTCTTTTCTTTCATTAATCACATTAATGAAGTCCCATCATTTAAATACCTAAACATCACAGATAGATATGACGTACACTTATCCCATCCGCATTCGCCTCGATGTCCCCTCGTGCACCGTTAGGTTAGGTAACTAACGACAGAGCAGGGCAGGGCTAGCGCGGGTGTAAAACATAAGTAACGTCTATATAATATATCATATATACTATATACTATATCCATCACAGAACATCACATGATCACATCACAGATATCGCAGCAGAAGAAACATATGAAACATTGGATATACTAGGACGTCCGTGTTTTCAACACGAGCCAGTATAAAACACGGATTCCACGGTCGTGATGAATAGCCAATCCCACACCCCTAGACCCCTACGAGAGCGGCAAGCAACCCTGCCAATTCTAGGGTTAGGAGACCCGGACTCGACTCCTCGAGTTGGTCTCCCACTGGACCCCTGAACCCGGTTACTTGTGCTCCCCTCCTTGGGTCTATCCTAATGCGGAAAAGTAAATAATATACAAAAGGTGACAACTTCCGCTACCTGGAAGTGCCCCAAATAAAAGAATATTACATACAAGTTTTTACATGAATGAAAATGAAAGACACTCATCTCACATAAAAACCCCCGGCTATTCGAACACGACGATCCAATATAACATATCTAGTAACACATAACATCACATGCCATCAACGTAAGTAAGTATGCATACCCCAATTGTCGTTGACGTATAGCAACGAAACCGGCGATATGAACATACTACACTTACGGTCACAGAAAAGAAAGTGTAAAACTACAACAGTTGGAATCCGCAACCTCTTTAGACATCGCATGCCTAACAGATATAAATCACGCATTTTAGTCTCATTATCGAAAACTCTTTTCAATATCATATGGGACTAAATTGCTAGATTTATAACATTCATTCAGTTATCTCATAACTACTTGTGAATTCCAATTGTTGTATCCCATTCCAGATAAATAGAAAATGTTAAACTTTCCGATCGAACAGTCGAACACCCAAGTTTTCCCAATACAGATCAACACATGAAATAAGTCTAACAACATTCAGTTCGTGCCTCAGTACCAACGGTCCAGCCGTAAAAGGGTCAAGCCAACGCCTCACATGTGGCACGCCGTACTGCCCCAAACCCTAAGGTTCAAAGGGCAGTTCAAGACGGTCACATAATCGAGTTAAGGTTTGTTGTCTTCTAGAGGGTCCATCGCGTTACCTGCACTACTTAGAACGTCGTTAAACTACGGAAAATCCAACACTTGGAAATTTCCCGACATGGGAAAAATTGGGTATTTATATCCGGTCGAACTTTTTAACATATTCTAAAATTTATCCGGAAAGCCAAATAGACAAAATTTGTTACCCCGATCGAGACTTTGATTCCCAATAGTACCCCAGAATACTCTTCTGTAGAGTCACAACAAAAATATCCCAGAAAATATAGCATAAAATTATATGAGTTACTGTGCAGAAATCATCACACAAGGGAACAGTAAGGCCGCGGAACCGCCGCATCAAGCATAGCACGTGCCGCGGTTCCGCGGTGGAAAAGTCGACTTAGGCCCTCGTATTTCACAGTAATTCAAATAACACCCTGCTTGATTTTCTGCATATTTTTAATTGACAAAAATCCCATTTTTTAGAAAAAGTCCAGAGAGCTATTTTGGGCTTAGGTTTTCGGTTCGTCCGGCTTTCAAACTCCGTCTAGACTTCGCCTAAGGCTCTAGCTAGGCTCTGATACCACTGTAGGGTTCCTAGGCATCCTAATGAAGTCTCACAAGGCATCAACCATGCCAATTTCAAAAATTATTGGTGCCGAGAAACCCTAACATGGATCGTTGACTAGATGTTTAGGCGAAAAGGTAAACTAGTTAACTACTTAACTAGAAGTGAGAAGCTACAACCTTTGTAGATCTGGATTTCCACTTCCTTAGCTCCACGTGGGTGTCCTCTCGCTGTCCATCATGAATCCCGAACCCAATCGTCGGCTTCATCGGAGAAACGGGTGAGCTAGGTCGTCGGCTTCGTGTCAAAGAGGATCTACGTCGAGGTTGCACTAGTTCAAGCTCCGACTTCACAAAGTTGTGAAACTTGTGAAGAAAACACCCAAAACAACTTGGCAAGAGGTAGAGGGTGAAGAAATAGGAGGTGGGTTCACTTTAGAATTGGATTTCTCTCACTAGAACTCAAGTTGCCATTAAAGTAGCAAGCTTTTTCTTTTTAGAAGAAGAAGATGATGAAGCTAGTTATGATAAGTTCTATATTTAAAATGAAAAGAAAATACAAACTTATCATAACTTTAACTAGGGTTAAGTGTAGAGAGTAAACCATGGTCATTTGAGTGGGTTAGGGTTAAGCATGAAGACAAGAATAGTTAGCAAAGTCAAAGCTTCATGAAGCTTCAATATGAAACAAAAATTGCCACCATTTTCATCTTAAAGTTTATCCAAATAAATGAATAAACAAATAAATGAATAAATGCATAATCAAAACCCTAATCTCAAGTTAACTATGGTTTAATTCAATACACTTAACCATATGATCAAGTATCATCAAACATGATACAAACAAGTGCACAAAAGTATATCACATATACAATGTGTGCAACCGAGTGAGAAAATCCATTTAAAGTGAACCGATACTAGTTAATGCAAAGTAATATATCAAATATATAATTATGCATTAAATCATTAAATCAACACTTGATTTAACGATCCGGTCATATCGCATATAACGGACTAATATCAACAGTAACAACTTATCAAATCAACACTTGATCCGATAACCCGGCTATATCACATATAACCGATCAATGTCACATATCGCGAGAATCGAATACAGTATCACATACTGGTATCATTCTTGGTCCCGCACATATCTCATATGCGCTCCTATTTCGTTTCGCTTGAGCCAGGAAACCTCTGTGTAGGACTCTAAAGACTCGTCAATACGCCGGCAGCAGATGATGATCATATCAAGCATCCACAAGCCGCAAGCGGTCTGCCAAACGTAACGGCCACCCGGGTATTGAGCGATCAGAAGATCGACGAGCTAGCCCGCTCACACTCCTGCGAATCCGACCAGTAACACTTACCATACAGTCCGGTCTCTTCGTCTGATATGTCGCATATCAAGTCTAGGGGTGGTAAACGTTAGACCCCAATAACCCGATAAGTCGTGCCGATGTGAGGCTCATAACGGGTCGAGAAACTACTGGTAACACTTACCAGCAAATCTCTGATCAGCCCTGGCCAGGGACTTCCCTGCTACGGCCAATCGAGCACTGCGCAACATCAACCCCTAATACCGGGAGAGACGAAACCCCTCCTATCGCTCATTGCCTCCATGTGACTCGGGACTGTGCCTAAAGACCACCGTTTTGCACGCCCTCATGGACGTGGTAAGGTGGAGATCAAAGTACAGTGGGAATCACACAAGACACTATGACGATCTCGGGTCTACAGACTAACCTGTACAAGTGTCACCTGAGAACTGCCATCTGACGTGAGGTATAATACCATCTGGGAGTTCTCGGCGAGTCCGTCCAGTGTACTCAGTCTCCACAGAGAACCCGTATACCATCTCTGATGTCAAACACCAATGGATATGGGATCATCCATCGCCCATCACATGGGTCGAGAAGCGTATACGCTAGTCTACACTGGTATATCGATGCCCCGTCTCGATACACCCACGACTAGAGACCTTGAAGGATGTACTTATGGACTACCATGTCCCCACTAGTATGATCCGCATCATAGTCTAGGTAGTCAAGTACACATCCTAAGGGCTTTACCAACATGTAACAGAGAGACAAACAGTATATACGTTAAGGTAAAGTGCAACCAGATAGCATACTATCATGTCGAGCAAGAAAGTCCTCCCTATATACGTCCTAGCATCCACTACTGTTGGATATATGTATGCCCTAGAGGCCATTATGTGATAGTGGATGTATCTATACATGTATATATATATTCAGTTTGCATTCTTGCTCGACATGATAGTATGCTATCTGGTTCTTCTTTATCTGACATGTTTATTTGATCATGCTTTTATTCATTCATACATGCTGATAAAGCCCTGAGGATATCGGCTTGACTACTCTGATTATGATGGAGATCATACTAGTGGGACATCTGTAGTCTATAAGCATATCCTGGAACGTCCCTAGTCGTAGGTATATCGAGATGGGGCATCGATATACCAGAGTAGACTAGCGTATATGATACTAGACCCATACGATGGGCGATGGATGTTCCCACATTCATCGATGTTTGACATCAAGATCATACACGGGTGCTCAGTGGTGACTGGGTACACTGGACGGACTTGCCGAGAACTCCTATATGGAATTATATCTATCGTCGGATAGCAGTTCTCAGGTGACACTGGTACAGGTTAGTCTGTAGACCCGAGATCGTCATGGAGTCTTGTGTGTTCTCCCACTGCACTTTGATTGCCACCCTACCACGGCTCTACTGAGTCGTGCAAACAGGTGGCCGTTGGGTACAGTCCCGAGACACACGAAGACGATGAGCGATAGGAGGGGTTTCGTCTCTCCCGGTATTGGGAGTTGATGCTGTGCTGTGCTCGACTGGTTATAACAGCAAGTCCCTGGCCAGGGCTGCTGAGATTTGCTGATAAGTGTTATCAGTAGTTTCTCGATCTGTTATAGACCATTCACCGACACGACTTATTGAGTTATTGGGGTCGACGTGACCATCCCTAAGCTCGATATGCAGCATATTTGACGAAGAGACCGGACTGTACGGTAGTGTTGCCGGATGGCTCGACGGGAGTTGTAGCAGGTTCGCTTGTTGTCTTCTGATCGTTCAATACCCGGGTGGCCGTTAAGGTTATCTGACCTCTTGCGGCTTGAGGGCACTTGATATGATCATTACCCTCTGCCGTCGTATTGACGAGTCTTAGAGTCCCACAGAGGAGTTACCCAGTCCAGGCGAAACGTTGTGGTGCGCATATGCGATATGCGCATACACCCGATTGAAATGTGCGTATATGATACCGAACATTGATCGGGTGATCTGCTTTTGGTGGGGTCATATAAGATATGACCGGATTGATAAATCAAGTGTTGATTTATCATTTAACCATTAGTTTTCTCACTCAAAACCTTTCTAGGGTTTGATGGATGTATGCATGCATGCATGTGTTTCTATTTTTCTTTTCTAGTTTCATGCACATGAAGATGTGCATACATGTACACATACATACATCAAACCATCATGGTTGATTATATATGGAAATGGTGGCAATATAAGCTTCACACCATAGATTAAACAATGGATAATTATTTGATTTTGGTTTTAAAAAGAAAATGAAAAGGAAAGGATAATTATGCTAGTTTCTACATGCTTCTTTTAACCTAACCATTCTCACCCACCACTAAACCATGGTTATCTTTTCCTTTATCATTCTAAACCCAAGTTAAATTAATCATCCATCATTTAATCATGGTTGGAGTCAAGAAAGAATAAATATATATAGTGATATTTATTTTCTTTTGCAAGTTAACCTTATGGTTATCTTTTTATCTCTTGAAGAAAATTAGCCACCATTTTCATCCTTCTTCATCTTCTCCTCTCTAGTTTTTTCTAGTGAGAAAAACACAATCAAAGAAAGGTTTTTGAAGTGAGATCCAAAGCCACAACAACATTCTACACAAGCTTAGCCGTTTCGTTTAGAGTGTTATCTTCGGTTTGACGAAGTAGCGAGCTTGGACGGATATCTCCGCGGTGGATCATCGTGGACACAAGGGGAGTTCAAGAGGACCTCGTTTCAACACTAAAGAGCCTAAGGAGTGAACCAAAAACAGGAGCTACAAAGGTTGTAGCCTTCAAACCCTAACTTTTTGTTAGCTTTAAGTTTAGTAAACCCTAATTTTCTCGGATCTATCCTTTGCATGTTAGTTTAGCACCTTAAAAATTAAAACTTTGGGTCATGTGATGCTTCAAAACTCTTCATTGGGTGCTATACTAACCTTACATTGGTATCAGAGCCGACCTAGAACATTAGGCGATGTTTTGATGAAGTGAAAACCCCGATCGGACAAAAATACCGTATTTTTTGATGCTCTCTGGAAATTTTCTAAAAATTGACATTTTGTAGAATTAAAAATATCTAAAAATCACAGCAGGAAAATATAAGAATTACGGCAGAAAAATATTTCAATGAACAGTAGTTGTAGCCGCGGAAACGCGGCCTAAGCTTGCTTAGGCCGCTGTTCCGCGGCCGTACAAATGAATTAGTGTATACTGTTTCTGCAGTAATTCTACTTTCTGCATGTTTAATTTTTTGGGTATTTTTAAACTGAATAAAGTTTTGAAAAATTCTGGAGATGTTTTTGGATTCATCGATTCGATCGGGACTTTCATTTCGTAGCTTTTCCGGGTAAACTAGAAAGTATTGAAGTGTTTGAACGAATATCATTTATTCAATATTCACGGGGTTTAAATAATTTGGAAATACGTGCAAGTCTTTTTGCGGTGGTCCCTCTAGAAGACAACAAACCTTAACTCGATTATGTGACCGTCTCGAACTACCCTTTGAACCCTCGGGTTTGGGGCAGTACGGCGTGCCACATGTGAGGCGTTGGCTTGACCCTTCTACGGCTGGACCGCCGCTACTGTGTCACACTCCAAAATTTTTGAACCCTGCTCAAGTGTTGAGCTTTAGTGAATCTTGGGTGCTTGATTGTTCGTTCGAAAACTTTAATACTGTCTGTTTGTCTGGAATGTGATACAATATGTGGAATTCATATGGTTTAGGTATGAAATACGGAATATGTGATATTTCGCATTTATGATGTCTAAAGAGAATCTGGATTCCAAATATTGTAGTTTTACACTTTCTTTTCTGTGACCGTAAGTGTAGTATGTTAGATATCGCCGGTTTCATTGCTATACATCAACTACAATCGGGGTACGCATACTTACTTACGTTGATGATATGTGATATTATGTGTTGCTGAGATATGATGTGCAGGATTGTCGCGATCGAATAGCCGGGGGGTTTTTGTGAGATGAGAGTTTTGTATTTTCATTCATGTAAATTCAAATGTAATGTAATATTCTTTTATTTGGGACACTTCCAGGTTGCGGTTGTGTCACCAGTGTTGTATATTATTTACTTTTCCGCATTAGGATGGACCCAAGGAGGGGAGCACAGGTGACCGGGTTCTGGGGTTCAGTGGGAGGCCATCTCGAGGAGTCGAGACCGGGTCTCCTAAACTCCAGGATTGGTAGGGTCACTTGCCGCTCTCGTAGGGGTCCAGGGTGTGGGCTTGGCTATTCATCGCGACTGTGGAATCCGTATTTTCTATTCTGGCTAAATACTAAATACGGACGTCCTAGTATATCCCACGTTATATCTATATTTCTGCTGCCTGTGTTCTGTGATATCTGAGACGAATGGCTTATTATATATATATGATATATATTAGACGTTGCTTATGTTTTACACCCGCGCTAGTCCCGTCCCGGTATGCCGTTAGTTAAGTAACCTAACGGTGCATAACGGAACATTGCGGCGAATGCGGATGGCATAAGCGTACGTGTTATTTTCGTTTCTTTTCTGTGATTGGCTTTAGGACTTAAATGATGGGATTACATTAATGTGATTAATGTAAAGAAAATAAACCTAAAAAGATGTTGTAGAATCGGATTTAAAAACTACTCGGCTATTTATGAAAAAGCTACATTTCAAAACTGCGGAGCTTAAGCCACTCCTTTTGAAAAACTGTTTGATTCTACAACAATATCAAGTTCAAAGCGTTAAAGATTTTCTTAAAAATCATTCGCAACCCTCCGTCATTTTAGGAAGTAGAGTACTTAGTATTCGTGCTACGTTTGTTGACTTTAGTTAAGGCGTAGTGAACGGTAGCTAAGTGATGTCTTCCTACACTGCATATGATGCAGATTAATTAGGACATTCATGCGACTTTGTTGACCATAGTTAAGGGTCATATGGGTGGGTCTAATTAATCAAGAAATGACGGGTAGAACTTGACTGGTACTTATGATTTGTTGACCATAGTTAAGGTCATAAGTGCTAGGGGTAAAAATTACATCGGGAATTTCAAGTGTTGAAATTTGCAATGAGATTGCATACCTTCCATATGATGGTTGGATCCCGATCCCACTGTGGGCAATAGTTGCTCCTAGGAGAGTTTTGCAGTTTACAATTAGCTAACTCATTAGGTGTCTAGAAAGGTGTTAACGGGGCTCCGCCTCTGGGAGAACGATGTTTACTCTAATTAGGTCCGTGCGAAAGCACGGGGAACCTCCCTCAAAGTACCGACACTGGCCTGGCTGAAAGGTTAGCGAAGTTGTAGACTGTAATTAATCCTGGCTAGTTTTTCTTTTTAAGGTTTGAAAGAAAAACTTGATAAAAAGCAGTGGGAAACATCGATTAGACAAGATAATAAACCAATCTAATCTATGCAAGAGCTTTCGCTGAGTGTATTCTTTTCTCTCTCTTAATGGCAGATACCAATGACTGGACTTAAGCTTCTACTAGATAAAAACAAACTGAACGGGACCAACTATAAAGACTGGCTAAGGAATCTGAAGATCGCCTTGACTTATGATAAAGTATCATATGTCCTCACGGCTTCAGCCCCGCCCGTCCCAGGCCCAAAATCCTCAGTTGCGGACATAGAAGTCCGCAAGACATGGGACGCTGACTGTGCCACGGCCACATGCCTCGCGCTTGCATCGATGGATAACACACATCAAAAGCAGCACGAGGACATGGACATTCACGGGATACTGCTCCATACAAAGGAGTTGTATGGGGAGCAGTCCCGCGTATTACGATACGAGGCATCAAAGAAACTGTTTCACATGCGGATGGCCCCTGGCACACCAGTAGCAGACCATGTTTTGAAGATGATAGCTCTTATAGAAGAGCTTGAGGACCTCGGATGGACTATGGACAATAAACAATATATAGATATTATTCTGCAGTCCCTCCCCTCCACCTTTGCTCAGTTCATAGTGAACTTCAACATGCATGGCATGGAGAAGGACCTCCCTGAACTCCTTAATATGTTAAGGAGTGCAGAGAGTACTATGAAGTCAGCAAAGACTCCCGTTATGACGATTGGACAGTCTTCTTCTTCTCGCCCGAAAGCTAAGGCCAAGGGAAAGAAAAAGAAGAAACCCACTAATCCTAAGGGCGGAGTCAAAAAGGTGAAGGGAAAGGGAAAGTCCACGGCTGGAGACCCAGGGAAAGGCGAGTGTTTTCATTGCCACAAGACAGGACATTGGAAGCGCAACTGCACGAAGTACCTAAGTCTTAAGAAGAAGCATGGTGATGCTTCTGCTTCAGGTACGTTTGTGACTGAAAACTGTTTTTCTATAAACTCTGCTTCCTGGGTATTGGATACCGGTTCAGGTTCTCACATTTGTAATTCTATGCAGGGGCTGAGAAATAGCAAGGTTTTGAAGACAGGTGACCATACTCTCCGCGTTGGAAATGGTTCCAATGTACATACAGTCGCAGTGGGAGAGTATCACTTGGGGTTGCCGTCTGGATGTATTTTGATTTTGAATCCATGTTATTTTGTACCTGATATGCTATGTAATATAATATCCGTATCTTTGTTGGACAATGAAGGATATAATTTTGTGTTGCAGAACAATGTTATGAAAATTCACCTAAATCAAATGTTGGTTGGGTATGGTACACTTAATAACGGAATATATGTCCTAAATCAACACACAGTTTTTAGTATACAACACACTAATAAAAGAAAACTTTCAGAATTAAATGAAGCTTTTCTTTGGCACTGTAGACTTGGTCATATTAACGAAACAAGACTAAACAAGTTACACAAAGATGGATATTTAAATCCTTTTGAATATAAATCTTATGCGACTTGCCAGTCTTGTATCAAGGGTAAAATGACCAAAACTCCGTTTACTGGACACGGAGAAAGAGCTACTCAGCTCCTGGGCCTCATACATAGTGATGTATGTGGGCCAATGTCTACACAAGCTAGAGGCGGTTTTTCATACTTCATTACATTCACCGACGATTTCTCAAGATTCGGTCATGTATTTTTATTAAAGCACAAGTCCGAAGCCTTCGAGAAATTCATTGAATATAAACAAGAAGTAGAAAAACAAACCGGCTTGAGTATTAAGATGCTTCGATCAGATCGAGGTGGTGAGTATCTCAGTACAGAATTTGCAAACTTCCTAAAAGAGAATGGGATTCTCTCTCAGCTCACTCCTCCTTACACACCACAGCACAACGGTGTGTCAGAACGACGGAATAGGACCCTATTAGATATGGTCCGGTCCATGATGAGTGATGCTGAGTTACCAGTCTCGTTTTGGGGGCATGCGTTGGAGACTGCAGCGTTTCTGCTAAACAGGGTTCCGACCAAAGCCGTGTCTACCATGCCATATGAGATATGGAATGGGAAGAGACCATCTCTTAAGAGAATTAAGATTTGGGGTTGCCCGGCCTATGTTAAAAAGCAGAATCCGGACAAACTCGAGACACGGTCAGTCATGTTTAACTTTGTGGGATATCCAAAGAATTCTTATGGATATCTGTTCTACCACAAAGAGGAACAAAAGGTGTTTGTTTCTCAGTATGCCACATTCTTGGAAAAAGAGTTTTTCACAGATAAAGATGATGGCAAGGTAGTAGATCTGGAAGAGGTTCTGGAGACACAAACTACAAATGACGATTTGGTTGAACCGGCTGTTGCAACAGAAACTGAAGAACCTCGGCCACTCCGTAGGTCTGGTAGGACTTCTCGCCCACCGGAGAGGTACTACGGTTTCCTCATTGATGGTGACAGAGAAGACTGTATCATGGAAGATGATGATCCTACCAGTTTTCAGCAAGCTATCACGAGTGGTGACTCTGTGAAGTGGCTGGATGCCATGAGATCCGAAATGGAGTCTATGTACACCAACAAAGTATGGACTTTGGACGTTGTACCCCCTGGGGTAAAACCTGTAGGGTGCAAATGGATCTTTAAAAGAAAGATTGGTGTAGATGGGCAGGTAGAGACCTATAAGGCAAGACTTGTGGCGAAAGGTTTTCGTCAAAGACCAGGTTTGGACTATGACGAAACTTTTTCGCCTGTAGCCATGCTTAAATCTATTCGGATCCTACTTGCTATTGCTGTTCACTACGACTATGAAATCTGGCAGATGGACGTTAAAACAGCATTCCTAAATGGAGATTTAGAAGAATGTGTTTATATGGATCAGCCGGAGGGCTTCATTGACAGTGGGAGCAGCGAGAAAGCATTTAGATTGCTTAAATCCATATATGGGTTAAAGCAGGCATCTCGGAGTTGGAACATCTGTTTCGATGATGCTATCAAAGAGTTTGATTTCATCAAAAATCCAGATGAACCTTGTGTTTATAGGAAGGCTGTAGGAAGAGCTGTCACATTCCTCGTATTGTACGTGGATGACATTCTTCTGATAGGAAATGATATTCCTATGCTACAGTCGGTCAAATCATTCTTATCACTAAGGTTCTCCATGAAGGACCTGGGTGATGCCACATACATCCTGGGCATAAGGATCTATAGGGATAGATCCAAAAAGTTATTGGGACTGTCCCAAACCAGGTACATCAACACCATCCTAAAGAGGTTTAGTATGGAAGACTCCAAGCGGGGTGCCTTACCCGCTTGCCATGGAGTCACTCTCTCCAAGGATTCTTGTCCAAAGACCGATGAAGAGAGAGCTCGCATGAGCATTATACCTTATGCTTCGGCAGTAGGATCTATAATGTATGCGATGTTATGTACACGCCCAGATGTAGCTTATGCACTTAGTGTTGTAAGCAGGTATCAATCCAACCCAGGGGAGAACCACTGGACAGCTGTGAAGAACATTCTTAAGTACTTACGAAGGACTAAAGAATTGTTCTTGGTGTATGGTAATAAAGATCTCCAAATGGAGGCCTTTACCGATTCGAGCTTCCAGAGCGATAAGGATGACAGCAAATCTATCTCAGGGTTTGTATTTACCCTCAATGGAGGGGCGGTAAGTTGGAAGAGTTCCAAACAAGATACCGTTGCAGACTCTACGATGGAAGCTGAGTACATTGCTGCAAATGATGCCGCCAAGGAAGCTGTCTGGATGAAAAAGTTCGTCTCGGAGCTAGGAGTAGTTCCAACCATTATTGATCCTATACCTTTGTATTGTGACAATAATGGGGCAATGGCGTTAGCCAAGGAGCCCAGATCCCATCAGCGGTCCAGACATATCCTGAGGCGCTTTCATTTGATCCGGGAGATTGTAGATCGCCGCGAGATCGAGATTAAGAGAGTAGACAAAAAGAACAACACCGCGGATCCATTCACCAAGGCTCTCCCTCAGCCGCAGCATGAGCGACTTTTTGAGATGTTGGGTATGAGATACGCCAATAACTGGCCTTAGTGCAAGTGGGAGATTGTTGGATATATGTATGCCCTAGAGGCCATTATGTGATAGTGGATGTATCTATACATGTATATATATATTCAGTTTGCATTCTTGCTCGACATGATAGTATGCTATCTGGTTCTTCTTTATCTGACATGTTTATTTGATCATGCTTTTATTCATTCATACATGCTGATAAAGCCCTGAGGATATCGGCTTGACTACTCTGATTATGATGGAGATCATACTAGTGGGACATCTGTAGTCTATAAGCATATCCTGGAACGTCCCTAGTCATAGGTATATCGAGATGGGGCATCGATATACCAGAGTAGACTAGCGTATATGATACTAGACCCATACGATGGGCGATGGATGTTCCCACATTCATCGATGTTTGACATCAAGATCATACACGGGTGCTCAGTGGTGACTGGGTACACTGGACGGACTCGCCGAGAACTCCTATATGGAATTATATCTATCGTCGGATAGCAGTTCTCAGGTGACACTGGTACAGGTTAGTCTGTAGACCCGAGATCGTCATGGAGTCTTGTGTGTTCTCCCACTGCACTTTGATTGCCACCCTACCACGGCTCTACTGAGTCGTGCAAACAGGTGGCCGTTGTGTACAGTCCCGAGACACACGAAGACGATGAGCGATAGGAGGGGTTTCGTCTCTCCCGGTATTGGGAGTTGATGCTGTGCTGTGCTCGACTGGTTATAACAGCAAGTCCCTGGCCAGGGCTGCTGAGATTTGCTGATAAGTGTTATCAGTAGTTTCTCGATCTGTTATAGACCATTCACCGACACGACTTATTGAGTTATTGGGGTCGACGTGACCATCCCTAGGCTCGATATGCAGCATATCTGACGAAGAGACCGGACTGTACGGTAGTGTTGCCGGATGGCTCGACGGGAGTTGTAGCAGGTTCGCTTGTTGTCTTCTGATCGTTCAATACCCGGGTGGCCGTTACGTTTAGCTGACCTCTTGCGGCTTGAGGGCACTTGATATGATCATTACCCTCTGCCGGCGTATTGACGAGTCTTAGAGTCCCACAGAGGAGTTATCCAGTCCAGGCGAAACGTTGTGGTGCGCATATGCGATATGCGCATACACCCGATTGAAATGTGCGTATATGATACCGAACATTGATCGGGTGAACTGCTTTTGGTGGGGTCATATGAGATATGACCGGATTGATAAATCAAGTGTTGATTTATCATTTAACCATTAGTTTTCTCACTCAAAACCTTTCTAGGGTTTGATGGATGTATGCATGCATGCATGTGTTTCTATTTTTCTTTTCTAGTTTCATGCACATGAAGATGTGCATACATGTACACATACATACATCAAACCATCATGGTTGATTATATATGGAAATGGTGGCAATATAAGCTTCACACCATAGATTAAACAATGGATAATTATTTGATTTTGGTTTTAAAAAGAAAATGAAAAGGAAAGGATAATTATGCTAGTTTCTACATGCTTCTTTTAACCTAACCATTCTCACCCACCACTAAACCATGGTTATCTTTTCCTTTATCATTCTAAACCCAAGTTAAATTAATCATCCATCATTTAATCATGGTTGGAGTCAAGAAAGAATAAATATATATAGTGATATTTATTTTCTTTTGCAAGTTAACCTTATGGTTATCTTTTTATCTCTTGAAGAAAATTAGCCACCATTTTCATCCTTCTTCATCTTCTCCTCTCTAGTTTTTTCTAGTGAGAAAAACACAATCAAAGAAAGGTTTTTGAAGTGAGATCCAAAGCCACAACAACATTCTACACAAGCTTAGCCGTTTCGTTTAGAGTGTTATCTTCGGTTTGACGAAGTAGCGAGCTTGGACGGATATCTCCGCGGTGGATCATCGTGGACACAAGGGGAGTTCAAGAGGACCTCGTTTCAACACTAAAGAGCCTAAGGAGCGAAGCAAAAACGGGTGCTACAAAGGTTGTAGCCTTCAAACCCTAACTTTTTGTTAGCTTTAAGTTTAGTAAACCCTAATTTTCTAGGATCTATCCTTTGCATGTTAGTTTAGCACCTTAAAAATTAAAACTTTAGGTCATGTGATGCTTCAAAACTCTTCATTGGGTGCTATACTAACCTTACAACTACAATATACATCCTATGTATAGTAATGGCCTCTAGGGCCTACATATAACTAACAGCAAGACTGTTATAAATCTATGTATATATATCCTAAGCATCCAAAATATAATATACAAACTAGTACTATACAATAATGGTTTCTATGGCATATCATACTAACACCCGCTTGTTCAGGAATCACTCTCTCTAAAGAGAGGTCTCTTAAGACTAATTTGGAGAGGGCTCGCATTCCAGGGATACCCTATGCTTTGGCAGACGGGTCAATCATGTATGCGATGTTATGTACCAGACCAGATGTAGCTTACTCACTAGGTGTAGTGAATAAGTATCGAAAAGATCTTTAGGAAAACCACTAGATTGTTGAAGAACATTCTTATGTGCTTGAGAAGGACTAAAGAGATGTTCTTGGTGTATGGTAACGGTGAACTCTAGATAGAGTCCTTTACCAATTCGAGCTTCCAGAGTGATAAGGACGACGGAAAGTCAGTCTCAGGTTTTTTCTTCACCCTCAGTGGAGGGACTGTATGTTGGAAGGGTTCCAAGCTATAAACCGTAGCAGACTCGTTGATAGAGGCTAATTACATCGCAACCAACGATACTGCCAAAGAGGTTGTCTGGATGAATAGAGTTCATGAGATAAACTAGGTTCCTACCATTGGGCATCCTATACCAGTGTATTATGATGACAATGGAGCCGTGGCTTTGGCCTAGAAACCACGGTCCCGTCAGCGATCCAGACATATTCTTAGATAGTATCACATGATCAGGGAGATAGTTATCTCCGAGAGATCAAGGTCAGAAGAGTTGACACAGAGGATAACACAGCGGATCCACTCACCAAGGCCATCCTCCAGATGTTATTCAAGAGACTTTTGGGACGTTGGGTATGAGAAACTATAACAACTAAACATAGTGCAAGTGGAAGATTGTTAGGAATATGTATGCCCTAGAGGCTATTATTGATGATATAGTGGATGCTTGGACATATATATAAAGGTATTTCTTGCTCGACATGATATTATGCTATCAGGTTACATTTATCTTAACATGTAGATTGGTATTTATACTGTTTGTCTCTTACAGTTGTTAAAGCCCTTAGGATATGTACTTGAATACCGGGATTATGATGAGATCATACTAGTGGGGCCAGGGTGGTCCAAAAGTACATCCTTTAATCAATTCCTAGTCGAGGGAATATCAAGACAAGGGCATCGATATTCTAGAGTAGACTAGTGTGTACGTTTCTTATCCCTTAAAGAGCGATGGTTGTTTTAGGAATATGTATGCCTTAGAGGCCATTATTGTACATGTGAAGTATATTATAGTGGAGGCTTGGACATATATATAGAGGACTTTCTTGCTCGACATGATAGTATGCTATTAGGTTACCTTTATCTTAATATGTAGACCGGTATTTGTTCTATCTGTCTCTTACATATCGATAAAGCCCTCAGGATATGTACTTGACAATCAGGATTATGATGAGATCATACTAGTAGGGCTAGGGTGGTCCAAAAGTACATCCTTTAATCATTTCCTAGTCGAGGGAATATCAAGACTAGGGCATCGATATTCCAGAGTAGACTAGTGTGTACGTTTCTTGTCCCTTAGGGGCGATGGTTGATCCCATAACCATTGGTGTGTGACATCAAAGATTATACACAGGTGCTCACTGGAGAATCGGTACACCGAACAGGTCTCACCGATGACTCCTATGTGGGAGTAAACCTATCGTCAAATAGGTATCCTCTGGTGACACTGGTACTGTTAGTTATATGTATGCCCTAGAGGCCATTACTATACATAGGATGTATAATGTAGTGGATGCTTGGACATATATAGGGAGGACTTTCTTGCTCGACATGATAGTATGCTATCTGGTTGCTCTTTACCTTAACGTGTACACTGATTGTCTCTCTGTTACATGTTGGTAAAGCCCTTAGGATGTGTACTTGACTACCTGGACTGTGATGCAGATCATACTAGTGGGGACATGGTAGTCTATAAGTACATCCTTCAAAGTCCCTAGTCGTGGGTGTATCGAGACGGGGCATCGATATACCAGAGTAGACTAGCGTATACCTTCTCGACCCATACAGATGGGCGATGGATGATCCTATATCCATTGGTGTTTGACATCGGAGATTATATACGGGTGCTCAGTGGAGACTGGGTACACTGGACGGACTCGCCGAGAACTCCCAGATGGTATTATACCATATGTTAGATGGAAGTTCTTTGGTGACACTGGTACAGAGTAGTCTGTTGACCCGAGATCGTCATAGAGTCTTGTTAGTCAAAGCTTCATGAACTTTCAATGTAAAACAAAACTAGCAACCATTTTCTTTTCTTTTGCCATTTCTTTTCCAAAATAAAATAAATGAAATAAATAAATAAATGAAAAAGAAAACCCTAACCATTACACAACCATGGTTTAATCTTTACACAAACCCTAGAGAGCATGTATCATCAAACATGATACAATCTTGTGCACAAAAATATATCACATATACAATGTGCACAAACAAGTGAGAAAATCCATTTAAAGTGAACCAATACTACTTAATGCAAAGTAATATATCAAATATATAATTATGCATTAAATCATTAAATCAACACTTGATTCAATGATCCGGTCATGTCGCACACAACCGACTAGTATTCAATGTATCGTTTTATCGAATCAATCCTTGATTCGATAACTAAGTTATATCGCATATAACCATTCGACACATCCATCGCGAGAATGAAATACGGTATCACATACACGCATTATTCTCGGTCCCGCACATATCTCATATGCGCTCCTATTTCGTTTCGCTTGAGCCAGGAAACCTCTGTGTAGGACTCTAAAGACTCGTCAATACGCCGGCAGCAGGTGATGATCATATCAAACACCCACAAGCCGCAAGCTGTCTGCAAAACGTAACGGCCACCCGGGTATTGAGCGATCAGAAGATCGACGAGCAAGCTCGCTTACACTCCTGTGAATCCAACCAGTAACACTTACCGTACAGTCCGGTCTCGTCGTCTGATATGTCGCATATCTCGCCTAGGGGTGGTAAACGTCAGACCCCAATAGCTCAATAAGTCGTGTCGATATGAGGTCTATAACAATTCGAGAAACTACTGGTAAAACTTACCAGTAAATCTCAGCAACCCTGGCCAGGGATTTCCGGTTATAGCCAATCGAACACAGCGCAATATCAACTCCCTATACCGGGAGAGACGAATCCCCTCCTATCGCTCATTGCCTCCATGTGACTCGGGACTGTACCCAAAAACTACCGTTTTGCACGCCCTCTTGGACATGGTAAGATGGAAATCAAAGCACAGTGGGAACCACACAAGACTCTATGACGATCTCGGGTCAACAGACTACTATGTACCAGTGTCACCAGAGAACTGCCATCTGACGTATGGTATAATACCATCTGGGAGTTCTCGGCGAGTCCGTCCAGTGTACCCAGTCTCCACTGAGCACCCGTATATAATCTCCGATGTCAAACACCAATGGATATAGGATCATCCATCGCCCATCTGTATGGGTCGAGAAGGTATACGCTAGTCTACTCTGGTATATCGATGCCCCGTCTCGATACACCCACGACTAGGGACTTTGAAGGATGTACTTATAGACTACCATGTCCCCACTAGTATGATCCGCATCACAGTCCAGGTAGTCAAGTACACATCCTAAGGGCTTTACCAACATGTAACAGAAAGACAATCAGTGTACACGTTAAGGTAAAGAGCAACCAGATAGCATACTATCATGTCGAGCAAGAAAGTCCTCCCTATATATGTCCAAGCATCCACTACATTATACATCCTATGTATAGTAATGGCCTCTAGGGCATACATATAACTAACAATCTCCCACTTGCACTAGGGCCATCTGATAGCAGTGGTTGTAGTATCTCATACTCAACCATCCCATAAAAATCACTCTCTGGGAACAGCCCTTTGTGAGTGGATCCGCTGTGCTGTCCTCTGAGTCTACTCTCCAAACCTCGATCCCCTAGAGATCAACCATCTCCATGATCAGGTAATACTGCCTTAGAATATGTCTGGATCACTGATGGGACGGACGTTCCTGGGCATAAGCCACAACTCCATTGTCATACAATGGGAGGAACAAAGTTCATCTCATGAACTATTATACACCCAGACTGCCTCTTTGGTAGCATCTTAAGTAGCGATGTATCCAGCCTTTATCGTCTAGTATGTCACGGTATCTAGCTTGGAACTTTTCCAACAAACTGTCCCTCCACTGAGGGTAAAGACAATGCCTGTGACTGACATTCAGTCGTCTTTATCACCCTGGAACCATTCCAGTGATTCTCCCCAGGGTCAGTTGATACCTTCTCACTACAACTAGTGAGAATCCTAACATCCATTTAGATATATCTCATAGATCCAAAACCCAGGATTTAGGAGGTATCACTTTGATCATATATGGAGAATCCTTGTGATAAGCGGAGATTGATCGAGCGTAGCATAGGAAACTCCTTCCCTATCAAGAGTATGTCATCCACGTACTCTACGAGGATCGTCACCATACTCCCTACTACCTTTTCGTTTATACAAGGTTCATCTACCATTTTGATGATGTCAACTTCTTTGACTAATCCATCAAAACAGATGTTCCAACTCCGCGATGCCTGCTTTATCCTATATAGCATCTTGCACACGTATCCGCTGCTCCCACTGTTTACGAAGCCCTCTGGCTGTGTACTTATAGACGCCCTCTTCTAAAACATCATTTAGAAAAGATGTCATGACACCCAACCACCAGATATCGTAGTCATGGTATGTAACCGTGGCAAGTAGGATCTGGATGGACTTAAGCATAGCCACTTGAAAAGGTTTCATCATAATCCACGCCTGGTCGATGAAGAAAAGCTTTAACAAGTCTAGCTTTGAAAGTCTCAACTTTTCCATCTACACCAAGTAATCTTCTCAAGATATACTTGCTCCTGATGGGGATTTAACCCTTCAGATATAGCAACCAAAGTCCATACTTTGTTGGTGTACATGGATTCCATCTCAGATCACTAAGCATCCAGCCATTCTTATAGAGTCCCACTCTTGATGGCCAGCTCGAAACTAGTTGGGTTATCATCTCATGATGCAATCCTCGCTCCCACTGTCATAGAGAAACCGAAGTATCTCTTAGGTGGGTGAGGAACCCTACTAGATCCGCGGAGAGGCTGAGGTTCGTTGGAATCTACTGAATCCTTTGGTTCTACCAAATCATCTTCTGTAGTTTGTATAGCTGGAACATTTCCAGTTCTGCATAACTAACTTTGCCTCGAGCTTGTCCGGATTTTGCATTTAGACATAGCCCGGACAACCCCAAATCTTAACTAGCTTAAGAGATGGGCTCTACCCTTTCCATATCACATATGAAGTGGTAGGCAACTGATTTGATTTGAACCCTATTCAATAGGTATGCAGCTTCTCAAGTGCATAACTCCCAAAAGGAAATGGGTAACTCAGTAGTACTCATCATAGAGCACACCTTATCATATAAGGTGTGATTGCTCCACCCCGATATACCATCGTGCTATGGTGTATGCGGAGGAGTAATGCTGAGAGAGAATCTCATTCTCCTTTAGAAAAGTCCAAGATTTTGTGCTCAAGTATTCTCCTCCTTGATCTCATCAAAGGACATAATACTTATACCTATATTGGTTCTCTACTTCTTGCTTATATTCTGTGAATATCTCAAAAGGTTCGGACTTGTGTTTCAACAGGAACATATGTCTGAATCTTGAGAGATTATCAGAGAACGTAATGAAGTATAAAGAACCGGTCTTGGCATGTGTAGACAGGGGACCTTACATACATCAACATGTATCATCCCAAGAGTTTACTAACTCTTTCTCTATTTCTAATAAACAGAGCTGGTTTCATTATATCTTTGTGACATGACTGGCAAGTTTCTTAAGATGTAAATTCAAACTGATTTAAATATGCATCTACATGTAACTTCAGCTAGTCGGGTCACATTGATATGACCTAATCTACAATGTCTCAAGTAGGATTCGTTCATTTTTGAACTCTTCCTCTTGTGTGTGTTCCGTATACTAAGAACTGTAGTTTGATTTAGAACATTAATGCTTTTAGATAACGTGCCTGAACCGATCAACTTTTGATATAGAAAATGTTCAAAACATTATCCCACAATACAAAATTTTATCATTTCTTTACTAATAAAGAGACTGATATGATTTTGTATATCAGGTTCGGTATCTAATAACATTCGTTCAGAATCAATGTATTGATAATACAGGGTGACAGTGACCGACAGACTTGGTTGCAACACTTGCCCCGTTTTCTGTCTCATGAAACTTATCACCCGTTCTCAGTTCTCTACCTAGCTGTAGCCCTATGTAATAGATTACATATCTGGGATCCTGATCTGGTATCACATACCCAGGACATAGAGGATACAGAGAAACAGTTCTTTGTAACGAACACACCCGAAGATGATGCATCATCATGCACTCTCTTCGTTTGGGCGGCAAGGGAATTCTGGTAATCCCCAATTTCCTGCTCTGTCTTATAACAATTATAAGTTGGAGCGGGACCAACGTTCCCCAGCTCAGTATAACAAGCGGGTTCGGTCAATAATCCGTATTATTATCTTGATTAAGGCGTGACGTGGTCGCTACCAGGAGAGAGAGAGAAGAAAACACTCAGCGTATGCTCTTGCAAGATCAGGTTGGTTATTATTTTATCTAATCAGGATGGCTCCCACTGCTTTTTATCAAATCTTCCTTCAAACCCTAAAAGGAAAGACTAGCCGGGATTAATTACACGCTACAAGTTCGCTAATCTTTCAGCCAGGCCAGTGTCGGTACTTTGAGGGAGGTCCCCCGTGCTTTCGCACGAACCTAATTAATGTAAACCTCGTTTTCCAGAGGCGTAACCCCGTTGACACCTTTCTAGACACCTACTTGATTAGCTAATTGCAATGTGTAAAACTCTCCCAGGAGTAACTCTTACTCGCAGCGGGTATCGGGATCCAACTATCTCATAGAAGGTATGCAATCTCATTGCAAATTTCAACACTTGAAATTCCCGATAATTTTGCCCCTAGCACCCTATGACCTTGACGGAGGTCAACAAACCATAGGCTACTAGTCAAGTTCAACCCGTCATTTCTTGATCGAATTAAACCCACCCGCACGACCCTTGACGGAGGTCAAAAAGGCCGCACGACTACCCTAATCCAATCTGCATCATATGCATAAGCAGATAAATACTAGTTAGCTACCGTACACTACGCCTTGACGGAGGTCAACAAACATAGCACGAATACTAAATAGGACTTATCTGAAATGACGGAGGGCTACGACAGGTTTTTCTGAAAACCTATTGCGTAATGAACTTGATATCGTTGTAGAATCAAATGATTTTAAAATGGTGTGTTTTTGAAGCTTTTCTAGTTTTGCTAAAGGAGTCACTCCCGGTGAAGGGATCGTCGGTCCTTTCCTCATCGAATAAGGTGCGGGATATATCATATATATCACTGTGCAAAGAAAAAACTCTTAAAAGCAATCAAAAGACAAACCGAGTGTGTAGCATCAACCAGTTATTGCTAAAGGAGTCACTCCCGGTGAAGGGATCTCGGTCCTTTCCTAATCGAATAAGGTGCAGGATATATCACATATACCGTTGTGCAAAGCAAGAACTGTAACTACCCTTTTTATTTTGAAATTCGATTCTACAACATCTTAGGTTTCTTTTATTTCATTAATCACATTAATGAAGTCCCATCATTTAAGTACCTAAACATCACAGATAAATACGACGTACACTTATGCCATCCGCATTCGCCTCGATGTCCCCTCGAGCACCGTTAGGTTAGGTAACTAACGGCAGAGCGGGGCAGGGCTAGCGCGGGTGTAAAACATAAGTAACGTCTATATAATATATCATATATACTATATACTGTATCCATCACAGAACATATCACATGATCACATCACAGATATCGCAGAAGAAGAAACATATGAAATATTGGATATACTAGGACGTCCGTGTTTTCTATACGAGCCAGTATAAAACACGGATTCCACGGTCGTGATGAATAGCCAAACCCACACCCCTAGACCCCTACGAGAGCGGCAAGCAACCCTACCAATTCTAGAGTTAGGAGACCCGGACTCGACTCCTCGAGTTGGTCTCCCACTGGACTCCAGAACCCGGTTACTTGTGCTCCCCTCCTTGGGTCTATCCTAGTGCAGAAAAGTAAATAATATACAAAAGGTGACATCTTCCGCAACCTGGAAGTGCCCCAATAAAAGAATATTACATACAAGTTTTTACATGAATGAAAATGAAAAACACTCATCTCACATAAAAACCCCCGGCTATTCAAACACGACGATCCAATATAACATATCCAGCAACACATAACATCATATGTCATCAACGTAAGTAAATATGCGCATCCCAATTGTCGTTAACATATAGCAACGAAACCGGTGATATCACATATTACACTTACGGTCACAGAAAAGAATGTGTAAAACTACAACAGTTGGAATCCGCAACCTGCATAGACATCGCATGCCTAACCAAATGAATTACTTAGACATCGCATGCCTAACAATTATAAACCCCGCATTTTAGTCTCATTATCGAAAACACTTTTCAATATCAAGTCGGGCAATTCAACAGGATTCCCGACATCCTGATCGAATGCTCGTCGCAAACTTTAGTAGGCGGCCACACCCCCGACGCCGTCGACAAAGTGCACCAGGGTGGAACACCGCTGCCGCGAGCACCCGAACGGATGCTTTCGGCGACGGGGTTCTCCTACAGTCACTTGGTCGGGGCTATGGAGTGAGGCTGTCTATTAAGTTTACCCGGCGAGTATCCGCGTACGCTACGTGATTGCGACAGACTTTTGATCACATCAAAATTCCGTGGCAACCGATCAAGTGAGACTAAACTGCTATGTTTATAACATTCATTCAGTTATCTCATAACTTCTTGTGAATTCCAATTATTGTATCCCATTCCAGATAAATAGAAAATGTTAAACTTTTCGATCGAACAGTCAAACACCCAAGTTTTCCCGATACAGATCAACACATGAAATAAGTCTAAAAACATTCAGTTCGTGCCTCAGTACCAACGGTCCAGCCGTAGAAGGGTCAAGCCAACGCCTCACATGTGGCACGCCGTACTGCCCCAAACCCGAAGGTTCAAAGGGCAGTTCAAGACGGTTACATAATCGAGTTAAGGTTTGTTTTCTTCTAGAGGGACCATCGCGTTACTTGCACTACTTAGAACGTCTTTAAACCTCGGAAAAATCCAACACATGGAAATTTCCCGACAAGGGAAAAATTGGGTATTTATATCCGGTCGAACTTTTGAACATATTCTAAAATTTATCCGGAAAGCGACATAGACAAAATCTGATACTCCGATCGAAACACCGAATCCCCAAAACAACCCCAGAAAATTCAACTCTTGAATAAAATTTAAAAATTCCCAGAAAATCCAGCACCAGAAAAGAGGAATTACTGTGCAAAAACGGGAAGCTGACGTCATCAATGGGCCGCGGAACCGCCGCAGAAGCTAGGCTTCTGCCGCGGTTCCGCCGCAGTTTGGACTGTTCATTAGTAAAATTTTGCACCGTGATTGTTAGATTTCCCTGCTGAATTTTTTAAGTATTTTTAATTTGGAAAAATCCCAGATTTTAGAAAAAGTCCAGAGAGCATGTTTGGTTTAGGGTTTCGGGTTCGTTCGGGTTTCAAACTTCGTCTACGCATCGCCTAAGGCTCTAGCTAGTCTCTGATACCACTGTAGGGTTCCTAGGCACACTAATGAGGTCTCACAAGGCATCAAACATGTCAATTTCAAATTTTACAAGTGCCGAGAAACCCTAATACGGATCGTTAACTAGATATTTAGGCGAAACAAGCAACTAGTTAACTACTTAACTAAAAGAACGGAAATACAACCTTTGTAGATCCGGTGCTCCACCTCCATAGCTCCGCGATGAAGTCTCCTCGCTGTCCAAATCAAATCCCGGGCTCTAGCATCGGCTTCATCGGAGAAATGGGCGGGCTAGGTCATCGACTACGATGCCGAAGATGATCTACGTCGAGGCATCGCAAGATCAAGCTCCCACTTCACCAAGTCATGAAACTTGTGAAGAAAACACCCTATACTACTTGGCAAGAGGTAGTGGATGAAGAAATAGGAGGTGGGTTCACTTTAGAATTTGATTTCTCACTCATTTTCTCAAGTTGCCATTGAAGGAGGCAAGCTTCTTCTTGAAGAAGAAGAAGAAGATGATGAATATATTATGATAAGTTAATTCAAAATAGAAAATAAATTGAATACTTATCATGTTGCAACCATGGTCAAGTGTAGAGAATAAATCATGGTTAAATGGAATGGTTAGGGTTAAGCATGAAGACAAAATGGTCACTTAGTCAAAGCTTCATGAACTTTCTATGTAAAATTTGAAATTGGCATGTTTGATGCCTTGTGAGACCTCATTAGTGTGCCTAGGAACCCTACAGGTACAGGTTAGTCTGTAGCCCCGAGATAGTCATAGAGTCTTGTGCGGCTCCAACTGTACATTGATTTCCTCCTACCACACTCAAAGGAGACATGCAAACAAGGGGATTTTAGGTACAGTCCTGAGTCGCATGGAGGCGATGAGCGATAGGAGGTGTTTCGTCTTTCCTAGTATTGGGGGTTGATGTTGCGCTATGCTCGATTGGCTGTAACTGGAAGTCCCTAGCCAGGCCTACTTATGAGATTTACTGATAAGTGTTATCGGTGGTTTCTCGAACCGTTATAGGCCATATATCGGCATGACTTATCACTTTACTGGGGTCTGACGTTTACCACCCCTGGACATGATATGTGACATATCAGACAAAGAGACCAGACTGTTCGGTAGTGTTACTGATAGGCTTCCTGGAGACTATGGACAAGCTTGCTTGTTGATCTTCATATCGCTCAATATCCGGGTAGTCGTTACGTCCAGCTAGTTCCGCTGACGGCTTGTTGGTGACTGATGTGATAATCACCTACTGCTGCGTATTGATGAGTCTTTAGAGTCCGACAAAGAAGTTCCCTTGTTCAAGGGAAACGAAGTATGACACATATGTGATATATGCGTGGGCCTGATTAAATATATGTATGTGATACCGTATTGTAATCTGGAAGTTATCTGTTATCGGTTCAGTTATATGTGATGTAACCAGATTGTCGAATCAAGTGTTGATTTGATAATGTGATATACAGATATATGATATTATTATATATGATATATATATATATATAATAATGAAGCAAAGCTTGATTTTCTATTTTTGAGAAAAATAGAAATGAGGTGTAAATTGAGAGCATGGTTGCAAGCATCGGAGTTATATTTGTTTATTCATCTTGACTCACTATTCAAGCATGGTTGTAATTTTATATTGCAAAATTCCATGCTTGAATGAGTGGGGGTCAAGAATTGCCATTCATTCTTTGCTCATTCTCAACGCTTAGCCATTTTCTTAAGTTGCTCCCATTGTTGCTCTCTAGCTTCTTATACTTCCTCAATTGCTATAGTTCAAGCTTCAACCCTCACATGTGATGTGGACCATGAAGCTTGAACACAAAATTGTGAGCTTTTAACATCCCTTACTTTACCATCTCACACCAAACTAGCAATTTGGTGCGGTGGGTTTCCAACACTAAAGGAGTTTAGTGTAGAGTTAGCTTGGGCTAGAGGAACTTCGGGTGGATCGTCTTTAGCACGAAGATCACGAAGGAGGTTCGTTCAACTCGAAGAGGAGCCTTGTAGAGTCGCATAGACTTCATCCCAGAGCTTTAGAAGAGAAGGACTCGAACTACAATGGTTGTATGCTCTTTTCTTCTCTTTAGTTCATCACATCATAAAGGAAAACCCTAATAATCTAGCAAAGATCATGTTTAGTCGAGCTTAGCACTACTAAAAATTAAAATTGGGCATGCTTGATGCCATAAGAACTTCATGGTGGTGCTAGGGTCGTCTTTCATGGTATCAGAGCCAAGCTAGAACATTAGGGTAACTTGTAGCGACGTTAGAAATCCGCAGTTTTTGTCGCGTAAAAATTGCCGATAAAAACAGTTTTCAAAATTGATGTTTTGAGTTGTTTGCACATCCCACGGGCTCACGGTTTGAATCGAGAAGCAACGGGGTGGAGCGTGCGCACCACGGAGATACCCCGGGGGACTGAACTGTTAGTTATATGTATACCCTAGAGGCCATTATTATACATATGATGTATATTATAGTGGATGCTTCGACATATATCGAGAGAACTTTCTTGCTCGACATGATAGTATGCTATCCAGTTGCTCTTAGTCTTAACATGTAGACTTGTATTATGATACTGCCTTGCTCTCACATGTTGATAAAGCCCTTAGGATGTGTACTTGACTACCAGGACTATGATAGAGATCATACTAGTGGGGCCAGGGTAGTCCATAAGTACATCCTTTAATTGTTCCTAGTCGAGGGTATATCGAGATAGGGCATCGATATTCCAGAGTAGACTGGCGTATACGCTTCTTAACCCACATGATGGGCGATGGATGATCCCACATCCATTGGTGTTTGACATCAAAGATGGTATACGAGTGCTCAGTGGAGACTGGGTATACTGAACGGACTCACCGAGAACTTCTAGTTGGTTTTATACCTATCGTCAGATAGCAGTTCTCTGGTGACACTGGTATATGTTAGTCTGTAGACCCGAGATCGTCATAGTGTCTTGTGTGATTCCTTCTGTACTTTGATTTCCACCTTACCACGTTCCAGAGAACATGAAAAACGGTTGCTTTTGGGTACAGTCCCGAATCACATGGAGGCAATGAGCGATAAGAGGAGATTTGCCTCACCCGGTATTGGGGGTTGATGTTGTGCTATGCTCGAATGGCTATAACAGGAAGTCCGTGGCTAGGGCTGATACGAAGATTTACTGGTAAGTGTTATCAGTAGTTTCTCGACCCTTTATGAGCCTCATATCGGCACGACTTATCAGTTACTAGGGTTAGACGTTTACCACCGACATATCAGACGAAGAGACCGGACTGTACGGTAGTATTACTGATAGGCTTTACAGGAGTACAAGCAGGTTTTCTTGTTGATCTACTGATCGCTCAATACCTGGTTAGTTGTTACGTCCAGCTAGTACCGCTGACGGTTTGTGGGTGACTGATATGATCATCACCTACAGCCGGCGTATTAACAAGTCTTAAGAGTCCTAAGGTTTCCTGACTCAGGCAAAACGAAGTAGGATCACATATGTGATATGTGCAGGACCGAATAAATGCGTGTATGTGATACCGTATTTTATTCTCGCGATTTATGATATCGGTCGGTTATATGAGATATAGCCGGGTTTTCGAATCAAGTGTTGATTCGATAAGTTGAAACAAATAATATTAGTCGGTCATATGAGATATAGACGGATTATTAAATCAAGTGTTGATTTAATAATTTAATGTATAATTATATATTTGATATATTTACATTAGCTAATATTATCTCATTTAAGAATTTCTTTATCTCACTTATGCATTTGATATATATGTGATATATATTAATTGTGTTTCTTTTTGTGTCATGCTTGAGCCACATGCTACATGGGTGTATGAGACTCACACCATGCTCATTATAATGTATGGTTTATTTATTTAAAGTAAATCAAATATTAGTTAGAAATTAGTCACCTGGTTGAGCTTAGTGGAAGCTTGTAGAACCATTGACTTAGTCCACTAGTTTTGTTTTACACTAGATATTTATTAACCAAACCATTAACTTAAGCCTTGTTTAGGTCTCTACTTGAGTTATATGAGATATTTTCTCACCCATGGTTGCCATAATACTATTGGCTTCATCTTCTTCATCAACAAGAGAGAGCTCTCTAGATTTTGGAGTGGTGAGGAAAATTAGTGAGAAAAAGATTTCTAATTTGAGCAAAAATCCTACTTCATCATCCTCTACTATATTAGCCATTTAGTTAAGGGTGTTAGCTTCACAATTAGTGAAGAGGTAGCTTGAGTTAATGTCTCCTCGATGTAGATCATCTTTGGCCTCGAAGAATTCACGCAAGATTGTTCCTATGATCTTATGGAGCCTTTCTATAGTCCCGGAGTTCACTACATAGAGCGAAGGGACTACTACACGGAGCTATTGAAGTGAAGGACCGGTCTACAAAGGTTGTATTCCATGTTCACTCAGATGTAAAGTAGTTTACATGTTGTATTGTCTAATTCTCTAGTTAAGATTCTAGGATTAGGGTTGTTCATCAAGGCAAATTATTGAAAATGGCATGGACGATGCCTACCAAAAACTTACTGTCGTGCTAGGCATTCCTATAGTGGTATCAGATCCAAGCTAGAGAATTAGACGATGTTAGCACTATTACGTAACCGAAACAACTCCGAAACATCGAAACAAAAAACCTAGTTTCTGTCGAAATTTTCATAGTGTCTAAATTTTTTTAAGCAATTGCAGAATGTTACATGAGATGTAATATGAGAACCAAACGAATACGTGCCCCATCCGCTGGATTTGAAACAACGAGATGCTTCAAAAAACCGGCCTGGCCGGCCCATTAATTGTAGGGTTCCTAGGCACTCTCAAGAGGTCTCACAAGGAATCAACCATGCCAATTTCAAAAATTATGGGTGCCGAGAAACCCTAATACGGATCGTTGACTAGAAGTTTAGGCGATATGTGAATCTAGTTAACAACTTTACTAAAAGAAAAGAGCTACAACATTTGTAGATCCGGTTATCCACTTCCTTAGCTCCATGTAGGCATCCTCTCGCTGTCCATCTCGAATCCCGAACTCATACGTCGGCTTCATCGGAGATTTGGGCGGACTAGGTCGTCGGCTTCGTGCCGAAGATGATCTACGTCGAGGCATCACAAGTTCAAGCTCCAACTTCACAAAGTTGTGAAACTTGTGAAGAAAACACCCAAAACAACTTGGCAAGAGGTAGAAGGTGAAGAAATAGGAGGTGGGTTCTCTTTAGAATTGGATTTCTCTCACTTTAGCTCAAGTTGCCATTGATGGCATCAAGCTTTCTTTCTTGAAGATGAAGATGAAGAAGAAGAAAGAATATGATAAGTGTTGAGTTAAAATGAATAATAATTCAATACTTATCATAAGCTAACTATAGTTAAGTGTAGAGAATAGACCATGGTTACTTGGATGAGTTAGGGTTAAGCATGAAGACAAGAATGGTTACAAAAGTCAAAACTTCATGAAGCTTCAACTTAAAACAAAGAAAGCCACCATTCTCATCATAATCCTTTTCAAATAAATAAATAAATAAATAAATAAATATGCAAAACCCTAATCAACACTTAACCTTGGTTTTAATTCTTTACACTTAACTAAATCATGAAGTATCATCAAACATGATACAAATATGTGCACAAAAGTATATCACATATACTTCTTGCACATCAAGTGAGAAAAAACCATTTAAAGTGAACCAATACTAGTTAATGCAATGCAATATATCAAATATATAATTATACATTAAATCATTAAATCAACATTTGATTCAATGATCCGGTCATGTCGCACATAACCGACTAGAATCCAATGTATCGATTTATCGAATCAATGATTCGATAACTAGGTCATATCGAATATAACCAATCGAAACATATATCGCGAGAATGAAATGCGGTATCACATACACGCATTATTCTCGGTCCTGCACATATCTCATATGCGCTCCTATTTCTTTTCGCTTGAGCCAGGAAACCTCTGTGTAGGACTCTAAAGACTCGTTAATACGCCGGTAGCTGATGATGATCATATCAAGCATGCACAAGCCGCAAGCGGTCTGCTAAACGTAACGGTCATCCGGGTATTGAGCGATCAGAAGATCGACGAGCTAGCCCGCTCACACTCCTGTGAATCCAACCAGTAACACTTACCGTACTGTCCGGTCTGTTCGTCTGATATGTCGCATATCAAGTCTAGGGGTGGTAAACGTCAGACCCCAATAACCGATAAGTCGTACCGATATGAGGCTCATAACGGGTCGAGAAACTACTGGTAACACTTACCAGCAAATCTCTGATCAGCCCTGGCCAGGGACTTCCCTGTTACGGCCAATCGAGCACAGCGCAACATCAACCCCCAATACCGGGAGAGACGAAACCCCTCCTATCGCTCATTGCCTCCATGTGACTCGGGACTGTACCCAAAGACCACCGTTTTACACGCCCTCATGGACGTGGTAAGGTGGAGATCAAAGCACAGTGGGAATCATACAAGACTCTATGACGATCTCGGGTCTACAGACTAACCTGCACAAGTGTCACCTGAGAACTGCCATCTGACGTGAGGTATAATACCATCTGGGAGTTCTCGACGAGTTCGTCCAGTGTACCCAGTCTCCACTGAGCACCCGTATACCATCTCTGATGTCAAACACCAATGGATATGGGATCATCCATCGCCCATCTCATGGGTCGAGAAGCGTATACGCTAGTCTACACTGGTATATCGATGCCCCGTCTCGATACACCCATGACTAGGGACCTTGAAGGATGTACTTATGGACTACCATGTCCCCACTAGTATGATCTTCATCATAGTCCAGGTAGTTAAGTACACATCCTAAGGGCTTTACCAACATGTAACTATAAGACAGTTTAAAGAGACAAGTGTACATGTTAAGATAAAGAGCAACCAGATAGCATACTATCATATCGAGCAAGAAAGTCATCTCTATATATGTCCAAGCATCCAATATAATATACATCATCTGTACAATACTGGCCTGTAGGGCATACATACAACTAACAATCTCCCACTTGCACTAGGGCCAGCTGCTGTAGTATCGCATACCGAGCATCCCGAAGAGTCTCTCAAACTGTATCTGGGGAATGGCCTTCGTGAGTGGATCCGCCGTGTTATTCTTCGTGTCAACCCTCCTGACCTCGATCTCCCGGCGATCAACTATCTCCCGGATCAGGTGATACCGCCTCAGAATATTCCTGGATCGCTGATGGGACCTGGGTTCCTTGGCCAAAGCCACCGCTCCATTGTTATCGCAATACAAAGGTATTGGATGCTCAATGGATGGAACCACTCCAAGTTCAGTAATGAACTTCTTGATCCAGACAGCCTCTTTGGCAGCATCGTTGGCAGCGATGTATTCAGCCTCCATCGTCGAGTCTGCCATGGTTTCCTGCTTGGAACTCTTCCAGCTAACCGCCCCTCCGTACAGGGTAAAGACAAATCCCGACTGCGACTTAGAGTCGTCCTTATCACTCTGGAAGCTCGAATCGGTAAAGGACTCCACTTGGAGTTCTCCGTTACCATACACCAAGAGCATCTCTTTAGTCCTTCGTAAGTACTTGAGAATGCTCTTCACAGCTGTCCAGTGACTCTCTCCAGGATCAGCTTGATACCTGCTCACTACACTTAGTGAGTATGCAACATCGGGTCTGGTACACAGCATCGCATACATGATAGAGCCTACAGCAGAAGCATAGGGTATCCCTTGCATGCGAGTTCTCTCCAAATCAGTCTTGGGAGACATCTCTTTGGAGAGAGTGACTCCAGAGATCGTGGGCAAGTTCCCACGCTTGGATTCTTCCATACTAAACCTCTTTAGTATGGTGTCAATGTACCTGGATTGGGACAATCCTAATATCCGTTTGGATCTATCTCTATAGATCCTGATTCCCAATATGCAGGAGGCATCACCAAGATCTTTCATTGAGAATCTTTGTGATAAGAAGAGCTTGACCGATTGCAGCATAGGAATATCATTTCCTATCAAGAGTATGTCGTCCACGTACAATACGAGGAAGACAACCTTACTCCCTGCCTCCTTCTAGTAAATACAAGGTTCATCTGGGTTTTTGACGAAATCAAACTCTTTGATAACGACATCAAAGCAGATGTTCCAACTCCGTGATGCTTGCTTTAATCCATAAATGGATTTAAGCAGCTTGCACACCTTACCGCTGCTCCCACTTTCTACGAAGCCCTCTGGCTGAGTCATGTACACGCACTCTTCTAAATCACCATTTAGAGAGGCGGTCTTAACATCCATTTGCCAGATTTCGTAATCATGATATGCAGCGATGGCAAGCATGATCCGGATGGATTTAAGCATAGCCACTGGAGAAAAAGTCTCGTCATAGTCCACACCTGGTCTTTGACGAAAACCCTTTGCTACAAGTCTAGCTTTGAAAGTCTCCACTTTCCTATCTACACCAAGTTTCTTCTTGAAGATCCACTTGCTCCCGATGGGTTTTACCCCTTCAGGAGCAACTTCCAATGTCCATACTTTGTTGGTGTACATGGATTCCATCTCGGACCGCATAGCATCCAGCCATTTCACTGAGTCCCTACTCGTGATGGCCTGCTCGAAGCTAGTTGGGTCATCATCCTCCATGATGCAATCTTCGCTCCCTCCATCCATGAGAAAACCGTAGTATCTCTCAGGTTGGCGAGGAACCCTACTAGATCGGCGGAGTGGCTGGGGTTCATCGGGAACTACGGAATCCTCTGGTTCAACCAAATCTTCTGTTGTAGTCTGTGTCGCTGGAACCTCTTCCAGTTCTACCTCAATGCCACATATCTGTTTCATAAGAAAACTTTTTTCTAAGAAAGTGGCATGTCGAGAAACAAACACCTTTTGTTCCTCGGGGTGGTAGAAGATATAACCTTGTGAATTTTTGGGATATCCTACAAACTTACATAAGACAGATCTTGCCTCGAGTTTGTCCGGATTTTGTCTTTTGACATAGGCTGGACAACCCTATATCTTAATATAATTAAGATGTGGTCTCTTCCCTTTCCATATCTCATATTGAGTGGTAGGCACTGATTTGGTAGGACTCTATTCAATAGGTCCATGGCTGTCTCAAGCGCATATCCCTAGAAGGAAATAGGTAACTCAGCTGTACTCATCAATGAGCGCACCATATCTAATAGGGTGCGGTTTCTCCGTTCAGATACACTGTTGTGCTGTGGTGTATATGGAGGAGTCAGCTGAGAGAGAATCCCATTCTCTTTTAGGAAGTCCAGGAATTCATTGCTTAAGTATTCTCCTCCTCGATCAGATCGAAGGATTTTAATACTTTTTCCGGTTTGGTTCTCGACTTCTTGTTTATATTCTCTAAATTTCTCAAAAGCTTCTGATTTGTGTTTCATCAGGAACACATATCCGAATCTAGAGAGATCGTCAGTGAATGTAATGAAGTACGAAGAACCATCCCTGGCATGTGTAGACATGGGACCGCATACATCACTATGTATCAGCCCCAAGAGTTCGGTAACTCTTTCTCCGTGTCCCGTAAACGGAGCTTTGGTCATCTTGCCTTTGAGACATGACTGGCAAGTGTCATAGGATGAAAATTCAAACGGATTCAAATATCCATCCTTATGCAACTTAGCCAGTCGTGTCGCATTGATGTGACCCAGTCTACAATGCCACAAGAAGGATTCGTTCATTTCAGAACTCTTCCTCTTGTGTGTGTTAGTTTTGCTCAGAACTGTTGATTGATTTAGAACATAAATGCCATTGCACAACGTGCCTGATCCAACCAACTTTTGGTTACGGAAAATGTTCATACAATTGTCCTGTAATACAAAATTATATCCCTCTTTACTTAATAAAGAAACTGATATAATGTTGCATATCAGGTTCAGCATGTAATAGCATTCGTTCAGAACCAATGTATTACCAGTTGGTAATGCAAGGTGATATTCCCCGACAGTCTTAGCTGCAACAATTGCACCATTTCCAACTCTAATGTCTTTATCACCTTCTCCAAGTTCTCTACCTTTCCTAAGCCCATGTAACTGATTACATATATGGGATCCTGATCCGGTATCTAATACCCAGGACGTAGGGCAAATGGAGAAACAGTTCTCTGTAACGAACACACCCGAAGAAAATGCATCAACATGTACTTTCTTCATTCGGGTGGCATGGGAATCCTGGTATTCCCCTATATCCTGTTCAGTCCTATAACTCTTATAGGAAAGAACGAAACCAACGTTCCCCAGCACAGTATAACATGCGGGTTCGGTCAATACATCCATATTATTATCTTTATTAGGGCATGAAATGGTCGCTACCTGGAGAGAGAGAGAAGAAAACACTTTAGCGTAAGCTCGTGCAAGATCAGATTGGTTATTATCTTATCTAATCAGGATGGCTCCCACTGTTTTTATCAAATCTTCCTTCAAACCCTAAAAGGAAAGACTAGCCGGGATTAATTACACACTACAAGTTCGCCAATCTTTCAGCCAGGCCAGTGTCGGTACTTTAAGGGAGGTCCCCCGTGCTTTCGCACGAACCTAATTAATGTAAACCTCGTTTTCCCAGAGGCGTAACCTCGTTAACACCTTTCTAGACACCTACTTGATCGGCTAATTGTGATGTGTAAAACTCTCCCAGGAGTAACTCTTACTCCCAGTAGGTATCGGGATCCAACTATCTCATAGAAGGTATGCAATCTCATTGCAAATTTCAACACTTGAAATTCCCGATAATATTTTGCCCCTAGCGTGCTATGACCTTGACGCATGCCAAACAACGCATAGTCCGCTAGTCAAGTTCAACCCGTACATTTCTTGATTGAATTAAACCCACCCGCATGACCCTTGACGCATGCCAAACAACGCCGTGCGAATACCGTAATCCAATCGCATCGTATGCTAGCAGATAAGCACTAGTTAGCTACCGTACACTACGCCTTGACGCATGCCAAACAACCGCAGCACGAATACTAACTAGTACTTATCTGAAATGACGGAGGGCTACGACAGGTTTTTCTGAAAACCTATTGCGTAATGAACTTGATATCGTTGTAGAATCAAATGAAGTTTTAAAATGGAGTTATTTTGAGGCTTTTCTAGTTTTGCTAAAGGGGTCACTCCCGGTGAAGGGATCGTCACCCCTTTCCTCGTCGAAGAAGGTGCGGGATATATCATATATATCACTGTGCAAAGCAGAAACTATAGAAGCAATCAAAAGTCAAACCGAGTGTGTAGCATCTGCCAGTTATTGCTAAAGGAGTCACTCCCGGTGAAGGGATCTCGGTCCTTTCCTCATCGAATAAGGTGCAGGGTATATCATATATACCGCTATGCAAAGCAAGAACTGTAGCTACCTGTTTAGTTTAAAATTTTGATTCTACAACATCTTAGGTTTCTTTTCTTTCATTAATCAGATTAATGAAGTCCCATCATTTAAATACCTAAACATCACAGATAAATACGACGTACACTTATGCCATCCGCATTCGCCTCGATGTCCCCTCGTGCACCGTTAGGTTAGGTAACTAACGACAGAGCAGGGCAGGGCTCGTGCGGGTGCAAAACATAAGTAACGTCTATATATAATATATCATATATACTATATATAGTATCTATCACAGAACATCACATGATCACATCACAGATATCGCAGCAGAAGAAACATATGAAACATTGGATATACTAGGACGTCCGTGTTTTCAATACGAGCCAGTATAAAACACGGATTCCACGGTCGTGATGAATAGCCAATCCCACACCCCTAGACCCCTACGAGAGCGGCAAGCAACCCTGCCAATTCTAGGGTTAGGAGACCCGGACTCGACTCCTCGAGTTGGTCTCCCTCTGGACCCCAGAACCCGATTACTTGTGCTCCCCTCCTTGGGTCTATCTTAATGCGGAAAAGTAAATAATATACAAAAGGTGACATCTTCCGCTACCTGGAAGTGCCCCAAATAAAAAGAATATTACATACAAGTTTTTACATGAATGAAAATGAAAAACACTCATCTCACATAAAAACCCCCGGCTATTCAAACACGACAATCCAATATAACATATCCAGCAACACATAACATCACATGTCATCAACGTAAGTAAATATGTCCATCCCAATTGTCGTTGACATATAGCAACGAAACCGGCGATATCACATATTACACTTACGGTCACAGAAAAGAAAGTGTAAAACTACAACAGTTGGAATCCACAACCTCATTAGACATCACATGCCTGATCAAATGAAATACTTAGACATCACATGCCTAACAGTTATAAATCCCGCATTTTAGTCTCATTATCGAAAACTCTTTTCAATATCAAGTGAAACTAAACCGCTAGATTTATAACCTTCATTCAGTTATCTCATAACTGTTTGTGAATTCCAATTATTGTTTCACATTCCAGAAAAACAGAAAATGTTAAACTTTCCGATCGAACAGTCGAATACCCAAGTTTTCCCGATACAGCTCAACACATGAAACAAGTCTAAAAACATTCAGTTTGTGCCTCAGTAGCAACGGTCCAGCCGTAGAAGGGTCAAGCCAACGCCTCACATGTGGCACGCCGTACTGCCCCAAACCCGAAGGTTCAAAGGGCAGTTCAAGACGGTCACATAATCGAGTTAAGGTTTGTTGTCTTCTAGAGGGTCCATCGCGTTACTTGCACTACTTAGAACGTCTTTAAACTACGGAAAAATCCAACACTTGGAAATTTCCCGACAGGGGAAAAGTTGGGTATTTATATCCGATCGAACTTTTTAACATATTCTAAAGTCATCCGGAAATACACAAAGACGAAATTTGATAATCCGGTCGAAATATCAAAGCTCCAAAACACCCCAGAAAATTAAAATCTGGAATAAATATTAAAAATACCCATAAAACTCAGCTTCTGAAATAATTAATTACTGCGCAAAGTAGGAGTGCTGACGTCATCATCCTGCCGCGGAACCGCCGCCTAAAGAGGCTTATGCCGCGGTTCCACCGCAGGTTGCACTGTTCATGACTCAAATTTTGTGCCGTAATTCTTAGAATTTCTTGCTAAGTTTTCTGCATATTTTTAATTTGGAAAAAACCCAGTTTTTAAAAAATGTACAGAGAGCCGTTTTCGGGTTAGGGTTTTGGTTCGATCGGACTTCAAACGATGTCTGGACTTCGCCTAAGGCTCTAGCTAGGCTCTGATACCACTGTAGGGTTCCTAGGAACTCTCAAGAGGTCTCACAAGGCATCAACCATGCCAATTTCAAAAATTATGGGTGCCGAGAAACCCTAATACGGATCGTTGACTAGAAGTTTAGGCGATATGTGAATCTAGTTAACAACTTTACTAAAAGAAGAGAGTTACAACCTTTGTAGATCCGGTTATCCACTTCCTTAGCTCCATGTAGGCATCCTCTCGCTGTCCATCTCGAATCCCGAACTCATACGTCGGCTTTATCAGAGATTTGGGCGGACTAGGTCGTCGGCTTCGTGCCGAAGATGATCTACGTCGAGGCATCACAAGTTCAAGCTCCAACTTCACAAAGTTGTGAAACTTGTGAAGAAAACACCCAAAACAACTTGGCAAGAGGTAGAGGGTGAAGAAATAGGAGGTGGGTTCTCTTTAGAATTGGATTTCTCTCACTTTAGCTCAAGTTGCCATTGATGGCATCAAGCTTTCTTTCTTGAAGATGAAGATGATGAAGAAGAAAGAATATGATAAGTGTTGAGTTAAAATGGATAATAATTCAATACTTATCATAAGCTAACTATAGTTAAGTGTAGAGAATAGACCATGGTTACTTGGATGAGTTAGGGTTAAGCATGAAGACAAGAATGGTAACAAAAGTCAAAGCTTCATGAAGCTTCAACTTAAAACAAAGAAAGCCACCATTCTCATCATAATCCTTTTCAAATAAATAAATAAATAAATGAATGAATATGCAAAACCCTAATCAACACTTAACCATGGTTTTAATTCTTTACACTTAACTAAATCATCAAGTATCATCAAACATGATACAAATATGTGCACAAAAGTATATCACATATATTTCTTGCACATCAAGTGAGAAAAAACCATTTAAAGTGAACCAATACTAGTTAATGCAATGCAATATATCAAATATATAATTATACATTAAATCATTAAATCAACATTTGATTCAATGATCCGGTCATGTCGCACATAACCGACTAGAATCCAATGTATCGATTTATCGAATCAATGATTCGATAACTAGGTCATATCGAATATAACCAATCGAAACATATATCGCGAGAATGAAATACGGTATCACATACACGCATTATTCTCGGACCTGCACATATCTCATATGCGCTCCTATTTCGTTTCGCTTGAGCCAGGAAACCTCTGTGTAGGACTCTAAAGACTCGTTAATACGCCGGTAGCAGATGATGACCATATCAAGCACCCACAAGCCGCAAGCGGTCTGCTAAACGTAACGGTCATCCGGGTATTGAGCGATCAGAAGATCGACGAGCTAGCCCGCTCACACTCCTGTGAATCCAACCAGAAACACTTACCGTACAGTCCGGTCTATTCGTCTGATATGTTGCATATCAAGTCTAGGGGTGGTAAACGTCAGACCCCAATAACCGATAAGTCGTGCCGATATAAGGCTCATAACGGGTCGAGAAACTACTGGTAACACTTACCAGCAAATCTCTGTTAGTGTATATGCCCTAGAGGCCATTACTGTATCATACTAGTATGTATATTACTTGATGGAAGCTTGGGATATTCACAGTTGTACAGACAATCTTGCTCAATATAGTAGTATGCTACTTGGTTTGTCTCTGCTTAAATGTGTACATATGTGTTTATTTATTATATCACCTATACGCATTAGTAGAGCCCTTAGGATCTTTGCTTGATTACCGGCGTTGTGATGGCGATCAAACTCGTGGGGGCTGGGTAATCTACAAGCACATCCTTATACACGTCCCTAGTCGTGGGAGTATCGAGATTGGGCATCGATACTCCGGTGTAGACTAGCGTATGCGCTTCTCATCCCAGCACGGGAGACGGTCTGTCCCACAGCCGTCGGTACGTCGTACTTGAGATAGTATGCGGGTGCTCGTTGGGTTACGAGTACACTGGACAGGACTCGTCGGGAACTGATGGTTGGTATTATACCTATCGTCAGTTATCAGTTCCCAGGTGACATGAGTACAGCTTAGTCCGCTGACTTGACACTGTCACTTCGCCTCGAGTGTGTTCCCACTGTTCTTTGATTGCTACCCTACCACGGCTCTTCTGAGTCGTGCAAACAGGTAGTAGTTGGGAGCAGTCCCGAAGCACTTGGAGGCAGTGACGGTTAGACAGGATTCGTCTCTCCCGGTATTGGGGGTTGACATCGCGCTGTGTCTAGGAAAGCCATTACACAAGTAGTCCCTGGCCAGGGCAAGCGAGATATACTGGTAGGTTCCAGTGCTATCTCAGGGTGTTCTGGGCTTCACTCCGACACGACTTGTACCGCTATTAGGGGTCTGACGCTTGCCGCCCCCCTAGGCCCGACATGCGATGTATTAGAAGAACAGACCGGACTGTACGGAGAATGTCACATTCAGACTCAGTAGGAGTTCAGATGGGTTTTACCTCGTCAGTCTTCTTATCGGCATCTACCTGGGGACCGTAACGCACAGCTAGTGCCGCTTGCGGTCTGTGGTTAAACCCACTGCCAGCGTAGTGTCGAGTCTTTAGAGTCCCACACAGAGGGCTATTCGCCTCTGGGCAAAATGAGTAGAGGTCGCATGGTTTTGCGACAGGGTTCGTTCTCATCCGCGCACTTGTGCACGTTTGGAGTCCGGACGGATTATACTAGCAGGCTCTGGTTTGAGCCAGATACTGGTATATGTTTTGGGGTTGCTTTTATATCTCGGTATTCTTGTTCCTCGGAACGAGAATGCAGGTGTGTATGCACAGTTGCTTGAGGCGGAGGATGAGGTATTTCATTAGGGTTTCGGAACGGGTGCGTATGCACAGTTGACAGTCGTCATTTTCCAAACCCTAATAGATTTATGAAATGTCAATTAATAATAGTAATTAAATGAAATATTGTTATGGTTGATTTTGTTGACTTGTTGACCATGGTTGACTTGTTGACCATGGTTGAATGTTGACCACCATCATTGCTTTGCAAGGATACTCCTTGATTCTTGCTTACACTCATTTATTGAAAGTTATGACAGTGGTCATTCCAAATACATCCATCAACTATTTCATTTTTGATTTATTATTATTAATTAGATAATTCCTTTTCTTTTAGTTATGGTTGCAAAAGAAATGAGCTCATTCTATCATATTGATTCTCTCTCCTCACTTCATCTTCTTCCTTCTCTTGTTCAAGGAGAGCAAATCTCATGTGTTGAGAATCATCTCCTTGAAGATATAACACCCTAAAAGCACACTCTACTCACTCTAAGGTAGAAGGTCTAGCAAGCCGAACACCTTAGTTCTCTCAAGATCGAGAAAGGAGCCCAAGGATGAAGCCCTCAGGTGGATCTATCTTCGGCAAAGAGGAGACGAGGAGGGGAAGCCATTTAAGCTACTACAAAGAGCAAGAAAGAAGAAGAACAACAAGAAGAGAAGGAGTTCAAGTTGAGGTATAACCCCTAACCGAGTAGATACATCTCTTGTTAGGATGCTAGTATATTGTTTAGCAAAGAACCGGCTTTTAGGGTCCATGTTACAAAGTCCAGAAAAATTTTTGTTTTACCGTTTCCGCAACCCCGAAAGTACCGGGAGAGGTAACGTGGACCTAACAGTGGTATCAGAGCCTAAGTAAACATAAACTAGCTTGGTAGTAAAGTGTATCGAAGTTCGAAACGGAAAAATCGAAAAAACCAAGTTATAAAAACCTGAGTTTCTGTTAAAATTTTTTCTCGTCAAAACAAAATTTGTTATAGTCCAAAAATCATCTCAGGGTTTTTAGAAGAAAGCCACCAAAAACGAGACAGCGACTCCACCAAAGCGCCGCGCATCCGCGGCAATAGCAAGCTATTGCCGCTGAAACGCGGCCAACTTGGTGAGTTACTGTGTCGTTTTTGGTGCAGAGTGTTTCTAACCTGGTTTTAGGATTTTTCAGATATATTATATGTTAGTTATATGTATGCCCTAGAGGCCATTACTGTACATAGGATGTATATTGTAGTGGATGCTGGGACATATATAGGGAGGACTTTCTTGCTCGACATGATAGTATGCTATCTGGTTGAACTTTAGCTTAACGTGTATACTGATTGTCTCTCTGTTACATGTTGGTAAAGCCCTTAGGATCTGTACTTGACTACCTGGACTATGATGCGGATCATACTAGTGGGGACATGGTAGTCCATAAGTACATCCTTCAAAGTCCCTAGTCGTGGGTGTATCGAGACGGGGCATCGATATACCAGAGTAGACTAGCGTGTACCTTCTCGACCCATATAGATGGGCGATGGATGATCCCATATCCATCGGTGTTTGACATCAGTGATGATATACGAGTGCTCAGTAGAGACTGGGTACACTGGACGGACTCGCCGAGAACTCCCAGATGGTATTATACCTCACGTCAGATGGCAGTTCTCTGGTGACACTGGTACAGAGTAGTCTGTTGACCCGAGATCGTCATAGAGTCTTGTGTGGTTCCCACTGTGCTTTGATTTCCATCTTACCACGTCCAAGAGGGCGTGCAAAACGGTGGTTTTTGGGTACAGTCCCGAGTCACATGGAGGCAATGAGCGATAGGAGGGGATTCGTCTCTCCCGGTATAGGGGGTTGATGTTGCGCTGTGTTCGATTGGCTATAACAGGAAATCCCTGGCCAGGGTTGCTGAGATTTACTGGTAAGTGTTACCAGTAGTTTCTCGAATGGTTATAGACCTCATATCGACACGACTTATCAAGCTATTGGGGTCTGACGTTTACCACCCCTAGGCGAGATATGCGACATATCAGACGATCAGACCGGACTGTACGGTAGTGTTACTGGTCGGATTCACTGGAGTGTGAGCGGGATTGCTCGTCGATCTTCAGATCGCTCAATACCCGGGTGGCCGTTACGTTTAGCAGACCGCTTGCGGCTTGTGGATGTTTGATATGATCATCATCCGCTGCCGGCGTATTGACGAGTCTTTAGAGTCCTACACAGAGGTTTCCTGGCTCAAGCAAAACGAAATAGGAGCGCATATGAGATATGTGCGGGACCGAGAATAATGCGTGTATATGATGCCGTATTCCATTCTCGCGATGAATGTGTCGAATGGTTGTATGCGATATAACCTAGTTATCGAATCAAGGATTGATTCGATAAGCCGATACATTCTATACTAGTCGGTTGTGTGCGACATGACCGGATCATTGAATCAAGTGTTGATTTAATGATTTAATGTATAATTATATATTTGATATATTACTTTGCATTAACTAGTACTGGTTCACTTTAAATGGATTTTCTCACTCGGGTGTGCGCATTACATATGCGATATGATTTTGTGCACTTGCTTGTATCATGTTTGATGATACATCCTTTATGGTTAAGTGTAAAGTATTAAACCTTGGTTAATGAAATGGTTAGGGTTTCTTATTTGTTATTCATTTATCTTATTTAATTATCATTTTTATTTTTGATAAATGAATAAAAGAAAAGAGAAAAGAATGGTGGCTAATTTTGTTTTGTAGTTGAAGATTCATGAACCTTTGACTTTGTCCACCATTCTTATCTCATGCTTAACCTAACCATTTGATTTAACCCTAGTTCAATCTCTACACTTTACCATGGTTTATTCATGATAAGTTTTGATTATTCTTTTCTTTTTCTTTTAACTTATCATAACATTTCTTCTTCTTGTTCCTTGACTTTAAGAAGAAAAGCTTCACCTCCATCAATGGTGATTGATGCATATGAGTGAGAAATCCAATTCTAAAGTCTACCCACTTCCTATTTCTTCATCCTCTACCTCTTGCCAAGTAGTAGAGTGTGTTTACTTCACAAGTTTCATGACTTGGGGAAGTTGTGAGCTTGATCTAGCGATGCCTCGACGTAGATCATCTTCGGCATGGACATCGACGACCTAGCTTGCCCATTCTCCGACGAAGCCGACTCTAGAGCCCGGATTTGATTTGGACAGTGGAGACGACCTCGTTGCGGAGCCGTGGAGGTGGAGGACCGGATCTACAAAGGTTGTATTTCCGTTTTCTCATTAGTTAAGTGTTAACTAGTTCAATGTTCGCCTAGACATCTAGTTATCGATCCGTAGTTTAGGGTTTGTAGGCACCATAATTTTTGAAATTGCCATGGTTGATGGCTTGGGAGACCTCACTAGAGTGCCTAGGAACCCTACAGTGGTATCAGAGCCTAGCTAGAGCCTTAGGCGAAGTCTAGACGACATTTGAAGTCCGATCGAACCCGAAAGTCCAAAACAAACATGCTCTCTGTCCAATTTTCAAAAACAGGGATTTTTCAGTATTAAAAATATTCAGAAAACCCAGCAGGAAAATATAAGAACTACGGAGCAAAATTGAGGTGATGAACAGTGAAACATGGCGCGGAACCGCGGCATTAGCCTACCTCAGGCGGCGGTTCCGCGGCATATTAATGACGTCATCCTTTATAAATTGCACAGTAATTCATTGTTTTTAGTGCTGAGTTCTCTGGATATTTTTAAATGTTATTCAAGAGTTGAATTTTCTGGAGTTGTTTTGGGAATTCGGTGTTTCGATCGGGATATCAAATTTTGTCTGTGTGGCTTTCCGGATAAATTTTAGAATATGTTAAAAAGTTCGACCGGATATAAATACCCAACTTTTCCCCTGTCGGGAAATTTCCAAGTGTTGGATTTTTCCGTAGTTTAACGACGTTCTAAGTAGTGCAAGTAACGCAATGGTCCCTCTAGAAGACACAAACCTTAACTCGATTATGTGACCGTCTTGAACTGCCCTTTGAACCTTCGGGTTTGGGGCAGTACGGCGTGCCACATGTGAGGCGTTGGCTTGACCCTTCTACGGCTGGACCGTTGGTACTGAGGCACGAACGGAATGTTGTTAGACTTGTTTCATGTGTTGATCTGTATCGGGAAAACTTGGGTGTTCGATTGTTCGATCGAAAAGTTTAGCATTTTCTATTTATCTGGAATGGGATACAATAATTGGAATTCACAAGAAGTTATGAGATAACTGAATGAATGTTATAAATCTAGCGGTTTAGTCTCACTTGATCGGTTGCCACGGAATTTTGATGTGATCAAAAGTCCGTCGCAATCACGTAGCGTACGCGGATACTCGCCGGGTAAACTTAATAGACAGCTTCACTCCATAGCCCCGACCAAGTGACTGTAGGAGAACCCCGTCGCCGAAAGCATCCGTCCGGGTGCTCGTGGTAGCGGTGTTCCGCCTTGGTGCACTTCGTCGACGGTATCGGGGGTGCAGCCGTCTACTGAAGTTTGCGACGAGTATTCGATCAGGATGTCGGGAATCTTGTTGAATTGCCCGACTTGATATTGAAAAGCGTTTTCTATTTTGAGACTAAAATGCGGGGTTTATAATTGTTAGGCATGCGATGTCTAAGTAATTCATTTGGTCAGGCATGCGATGTCTGAGGTGGTTGTGGATTCCAACTGTTGTAGTTTTACACTTTCTTTTCTGTGACCGTAAGTGTAATATGTGATATCGCCGGTTTCGTTGCTATATGTCAACGACAATTGGGATGCGCATATTTACTTACGTTGATGACATGTGATGTTATGTGTTGCTGGATATGTTATATTGGATCGTCGTGTTTGAATAGCCGGGGGTTTTTATGTGAGATGAGTGTTTTTCATTTTCATTCATGTAAAAACTTGTATGTAATATTCTTTTATTGGGGCGCTTCCAGGTTGCGGAAGTTGTCACCGTTTGTATATTATTTACTTTTCCGCACTAGGATAGACCCAAGGAGGAGGGCACAAGTAACCGGGTTCTGGAGTCCAGTGGGAGACCAACTCGAGGAGTCGAGTCCGGGTCTCCTAACTCTAGAATTGGTAGGGTTGCTTGCCGCTCTCGTAGGGGTCTAGGGGTGTGGGTTTGGCTATTCATCACGACCGTGGAATCCGTGTTTTATACTGGCTCGTATTGAAAACACGGACGTCCTAGTATATCCAATATTTCATATGTTTCTTCTGCTGCGATATCTGTGATGTGATCATGTGATGTTCTGTGATAGATACAGTATATAGTATATATGATATATTATATAGATGTTACTTATGTTTTACACCCGCGCTAGCCCTGCCCCACTCTGCCGTTAATTACCTAACCTAACGGTGCACGAGGGGACATCGAGGCGAATGCGGATGGCATAAGTGTACGTCGTATTTACCTGTGATGTTTAGGTACATTAAATGATGGGACTTCATTAATGTGATTAATGAAAGTAAAAGAAACCTAAGATGTTGTAGAATCGAATTTCAAAATTAAAACAGGTAGCTACAGTTCTTGCTTTGCATAGCGGTATATGTGATATATCCTGCACCTTATTCGATGAGGAAAGGACCGAGATCCCTTCACCGGGAGTGACTCCTTTAGCAATAACTGGCAGATGCTACACACTCGGTTTGTATTTTGATTGCTTTTAAGTGTTTTTGCTTTGCACAGTGATATATATGATATATCCCGCACCTCATTCGACGAGGAAAGGACCGACGATCCCTTCACCGGGAGTGACTCCTTTAGCAAAACAAGAAAAGCCTCAAAAGCACTCCATTTCAAAATTCATTCGATCCTACAACGATATCAAGTTCATTACGCAATAGGTTTTCATAAAACCTGTCGTAGCCATCCGTCATTTCAGATAAGTGCTGTTTAGTATTCGTGCTGCGTTTGTTGGCCTCCGTCAAGGCGCAGTGTGCGGTAGCTAACCAGTATTTATCTGCTTATGCATATTATGCAGATTGAGTTAGGGTAGTCGTGCGACCTTGTTGGCCTCCGTCAAGGGTCGTGCGGGTGGGTTTGATTCGATCAAGAAATGACGGGTTGAACTTGACTAGTAGCCTATGGTTTGTTGGCCTCCGTCAAGGTCATAGGGTGCTAGGGGCAAAATATTATCGGGAATTTCAAGTGTTGAAATTTGCAATGAGATTGCATACCTTCTATGAGATAGTTGGATCCCGATACCCGCTGCGAGTAAGAGTTACTCCTGGGAGAGTTTTATACATTACAATTAGCCGATCAAGTAGGTGTCTAGAAAGGTGTCAACGGGGTTATGCCTCTGGGAAAACGAGGTTTACATTAATTAGGTCCGTGCGAAAGCACGGGGCACCTCCCTCAAAGTACCGACACTGGCCTGGCTGAAAGATTGGCGAACTTGTAGTGTGTAATTAATCTCGGCTAGTCTTTCCTTTTAGGGTTTGAAGGAAGATTTGATAAAAAGCAGTGGGAGCCATCCTGATTAGATAAAATATTAACCAATCTATTCTTGACAGAGCGCACGCTGAGTGTTTTCTTCTCTCTCTCTCCAGGTAGCGACCATATCACGCCTTAATCAAGATAATAATACGGAATATTGACCGAATCCGCTTGTTATACTGAGCTGGGGAACGTTGGTCCCGCTCCAACTTATAATTGTTATAAGACAGAGCAGGAAATTGGGGAATACCAGATTTCCCGTGCCGCCCAAACGAGGAGAGTGCATGATGATGCATCATCTTCGGGTGTGTTCATTATACAGAACTGTTTCTCAGTATCCTTTACGTCCTAGGTATATGATACCGGATCAGGATCCCAGATATGTAATCTGTTACATAGGGCTACAGATAGGTAGAGAACTGAGAACGGGTGATAAGTTTCATGAGGCAGAAAACGGGGCAAATGTTGCAGCCAAGTCTGTTGGTCACTGTCACCCTGTATTATCGATACATTGATTCTGAACGAATGTTGTTAGATACCGAACCTGATATACAAAATCATATCAGTCTCTTTATTAGTAAAGAAAGGATATAATTTTGTATTGTTGGATAATGTTTTGAACATTTCCTATATCAAAAGTTGATCGGTTCAGGCACGTTATCTAAAAGCGTTGATGTTCTAAATCAAACTACAGTTCTTACTATATGGAACACACACAAGAGGAAGAGTTCAGAAATGAACGAATTCTTCTTGAGGCATTGTAGACTAGGTCAGATCAATGTGACCCGACTAGCTAGAGTTACATAAAGATGCATATTTAAATTAGTTTGAATTTACATCTTGTGAAACTCGCCAGTCATGTCACAAAGATAAGATGACCATAGCTCTGTTTACTGGAAACAGAGAAAGAGTTACTGAACTCTTGGGATGATACATGTTGATGTATGTAAGGTCCCCTGTCTACACATGCCAGGACTGGTTCTTTGTACTTCATTACATTCTCTAATAATCTCTCAAGATTCAGACATATGTTCCTGTTGAAACATGAGTCCGAGCCTTTTGAGATATTCACAGAATATAAGCGAGAAGTAGAGAACCAGATATAAGGGTATAAGTATTATGTCCTATGATGAGATCAAGGAGGAGAATACTTGAGCACGAAAATCCTGGATTATTCTAAAGGAGAATAAGATTCTCTCTCGGCATTACTCCTCCGAATACACCATAGCACGATGGTATATCGGGGCGGAGCAATCACACCCTATGTGATAAGGTGTGCTCTATGATGAGTACTACTGAGTTACCTATTTCCTCTTAGGGAGTTATGCACTTATGAAGCTGCATACCTATTGAATAGGGTTCCAATCAAATCAGTTGCCTACCGCTTCATATGTGATATGGAAAGGGAAGAGCCCATATCTTAAGTTGGTTAAGATTTGGGGTTGTCCGGCCTATGTCTGAAAGCAAAATCCGGACAAGCTCGAGGCAAGGTCTGTAATGTAGAACTGGAAAGGTTCCAGCTATACGAACTACAGCAGATGATTTGATAAAACCAAAGGATTCAGTAGAGACCAACGAACCTCAGCCCCTCCGCCGATCTAGTAGGGTTTTCTCACCCACCTGAGAGATACATTGGTTTCTCTATGACAGTGGGAGCGAGGATTGCATCATGAGATGATGACCCAACTAGCTTCGAGCTGGCCTTCAGGAGTAAGACTCTGTAAGAATGGCTGGATGCTTAGCGATCTGAGATGGAATCCTTATACACCAGCAAAGTATGGACTTTAGCTGCTATATCTGAAGGGTTAAATCCCCATCAGGAGCAAGTATATCTTGAGAAGATTACTTGGTGTACATGGAAAAGTTGAGACTTTCGAAGCTAGAATTGTTAAAGGTTTTCGTCATCGACCAGGCGTGGATAATGATGAAACCTTTTCCAGTAGCTATGCTTAAGTCCATCCAGATCCTACTTGTCACGGCTACATACCATGACTACGATATCTGGTGGTTGGGTGTCTTGACTGCTTTTCTAAATGATGATTTAGAAGAGAGCGTCTATAAGTACACAGCCAGAGGGCTTCGTAGACAGTGGGAGCAGCGGAAACGTGTGCAAGATACTTTATAGGATAAAGCAGGCATCGCGGAGTTGGAACATCTATTTTGATGAAGCGGTCAAAGAGTTTGACATCATCAAAATGGTAGATGAACCTTGTATATACAAAAAGGGTAGTAGGGAGTATGGTGACGATCCTCGTAGAGTACGTGGATGACATACTCTTGATAGGGAAGTAGTTTCCTATGCTACGCTCGGTCAATCTCCGCTTATCACAAAGATTCTCCATATAGGATTAAAGTGATACCTACTAAATCCTGGATTTTGGATCTATGAGATAGATCTAAATGGATGTTAGGATACTCACTAGATGTAGTGAGATGGTGTCAATCGATCCTGAGGAGAATCGCTGGAAGGGTTCCAGTGTGATAAAGACGACTGAATGTCAGTCGCTGGCATTGCCTTTACCCTCACTAAAGGGACGGTATGTTGGAAGAGTTCCAAGCTATATACCGTGGCATACTAGACCATACAGGCTGGATACATCGCTACTTAAGATGCTACCAAAGAGGCAGTCTGGGTGTATATTGGTTCATGAGATGAACTATGTTCCTACCATTGTGAGACAATGGAGTTGTGGCTTATGCCAAGGAACGCCGGTCCCATCAGTGATCCAGACATATTCTAAGGCAGTGTCACTTGATCATGGAGATGGTTGATCTCCAGGGAGATCGAGGTTAGGAGAGTAGACTCAGAGGACAACACAGCGGATCCACTCACGAAAGGCCTTTTCCCAGAGAGAGACTTTTATGGGATGGTTGAGTATGAGATACTGCAACCACTGCTACAGATGGCCCTAGTGCAAGTGGGAGATTGTTAGTTATATGTATGCCCTAGAGGCCATTACTGTACATAGGATGTATATTGTAGTGGATGCTGGGACATATATAGGGAGGACTTTCTTGCTCGACATGATAGTATGCTATCTGGTTGAACTTTACCTTAACGTGTATACTGATTGTCTCTCTGTTACATGTTGGTAAAGCCCTTAGGATCTGTACTTGACTACCTGGACTATGATGCGGATCATACTAGTGGGGACATGGTAGTCCATAAGTACATCCTTCAAAGTCCCTAGTCGTGGGTGTATCGAGACGGGGCATCGATATACCAGAGTAGACTAGCGTGTACCTTCTCGACCCATATAGATGGGCGATGGATGATCCCATATCCATCGGTGTTTGACATCAGAGATGATATACGGGTGCTCAGTAGAGACTGGGTACACTGGACGGACTCGCCGAGAACTCCCAAATGGTATTATACCTCACGTCAGATGGCAGTTCTCTGGTGACACTGGTACAGAGTAGTCTGTTGACCCGAGATCGTCATAGAGTCTTGTGTGGTTCCCACTGTGCTTTGATTTCTATCTTACCACGTCCAAGAGGGCGTGCAAAACGGTGGTTTTTGGGTACAGTCCCGAGTCACATGGAGGCAATGAGCGATAGGAGGGGATTCGTCTCTCCCGGTATAGGGGGTTGATGTTGCGCGGTGTTCGATTGGCTATAACAGGAAATCCCTGGCCAGGGTTGCTGAGATTTACTGGTAAGTGTTACCAGTTGTTTCTCGAATGGTTATAGACCTCATATCGACACGACTTATTGAGCTATTGGGGTCTGACGTTTACCACCCCTAGGCGAGATATGCGACATATCAGACGATCAGACCGGACTGTACGGTAGTGTTACTGGTCGGATTCACTGGAGTGTGAGCGGGCTTGCTCGTCGATCTTCAGATCGCTCAATACCCGGGTGGCTGTTACGTTTAGCAGACCGCTTGCGGCTTGTGGATGTTTGATATGATCATCATCCGCTGCCGGCGTATTGACGAGTCTTTAGAGTCCTACACAGAGGTTTCCTGGCTCAAGCGAAACGAAATAGGAGCGCATATGAGATATGTGCGGGACCGAGAATAATGCGTGTATATGATGCCGTATTCCATTCTCGCGATGAATGTGTGGAATGGTTGTATGCGATATAACCTAGTTATCGAATCAAGGATTGATTCGATAAGCCGATACATTCTATACTAGTCGGTTGTGTGCGACATGACCGGATCATTGAATCAAGTGTCGATTTAATGATTTAATGTATAATTATATATTTGATATATTACTTTGCATTAACTAGTATTGGTTCACTTTAAATGGATTTTCTCACTCGGGTGTGCGCATTACATATGCGATATGATTTTGTGCACTTGCTTGTATCATGTTTGATGATACATCCTTTATGGTTAAGTGTAAAGTATTAAACCTTGGTTAATGAAATGGTTAGGGTTTCTTATTTGTTATTCATTTATCTTATTTAATTATCCTTTTTATTTTTGATAAATGAATAAAAGAAAAGAGAAAAGAATGGTGGCTAATTTTGTTTTGTAGTTGAAGATTCATGAACCTTTGACTTTGTCCACCATTCTTATCTCATGCTTAACCTAACCATTTGATTTAACCCTAGTTCAATCTCTACACTTTACCATGGTTTAGTCATGATAAGTTTTGATTATTCTTTTCTTTTTCTTTTAACTTATCATAACATTTCTTCTTCTTCTTCCTTGACTTTAAGAAGAAAAGCTTCACCTCCATCAATGGTGATTGATGCATATGAGTGAGAAATCCAATTCTAAAGTCTACCCACTTCCTATTTCTTCATCCTCTACCTCTTGCCAAGTAGTAGAGTGTGTTTACTTCACAAGTTTCATGACTTGGTGAAGTTGTGAGCTTGATCTAGCGATGCCTCGACGTAGATCATCTTCGGCATGGACATCGACGACCTAGCTTGCCCATTCTCCGACGAAGCCGACTCTAGAGCCCGGATTTGATTTGGACAGCGGAGACGACCTCGTTGCGGAGCCGTGGAGGTGGAGGACCGGATCTACAAAGGTTGTATTTCCGTTTTCTCATTAGTTAAGTGTTAACTAGTTCAATGTTCGCCTAGACATCTAGTTATCGATCCGTAGTTTAGGGTTTGTAGGCACCATAATTTTTGAAATTGCCATGGTTGATGGCTTGGGAGACCTCACTAGAGTGCCTAGGAACCCTACATTATAAGTGCCCAGATTTTCCAGAATAGAAATTTGTTTTTGGGGGCCTATAATTCCGTATTTTTTCCGAACTTCAATATACTTTGACTATAAAGGTTATATCTGTGATGTTCTTATGTATTGAACGTCGGCTAATCGCTATATGTCGATTAGTTGGGGTTATACATATCTGTGATCTGTGATTGTTGTTGATAGTTTGTGCATATGAACTCGTTGGATTGTCGCGGATGAATAGCCGGGGTGGATGTGAGATGAGAGTTTCTTTTTCTTTCATTCATGTAATAAAATTGTAAATTGATGTAATATTATTTGTATGGCCGCACAACCGGGTCGGGGTTGTAGCCGTCATTGTATAATTCTTTTTACTGTTTTTGCTCCTAGGATAGACCCATGGAGGGGGTGCACAAACTACCGGGTAGCTCGAAGTGCCGAGTGGCCTACTCATGGCATTGAGGGAGGTTGCTTCGCTTCGGGTACTTGGCGGGTAGTTTGCCGCACCCGTAGGGGTCTTGGGTGGGGTATTGGCTATTCATCGCGACCGTGTAATCCGCTTTTCGTTGCAGGCTCAAACGGATTGCGGATTCCTAGTATATCCAATGTATTCATCTGTGATCTGTAATGTCTATCATTGCTTTACTATTTAGGCGTTGCTTATGTTTTACAGCCGCGCTAGCCCAGCCCCCGCTCTGTCGTTAGTTAAGTAACTTAACGGGTGATGACGGGACCCCGTGGCGAATGCGAATGGCATAAGCGTACGTCATATTTTGGTTGTTTTCTGCAATGGTAGGATTTAAATGATGGGACGCATTAAAAGAACTAATGCAAGAAAATAAACCTAAAAGACGTTGTTGGAACAAGTTTTTCAAAAAGCTGTTATTGCAAGGACGTTCATTTTTGTTTTGCATCGCGGTATTCGGTTGTGAATGCCCAGCACCTCAGTCGACGAGGCAAGGGCCGAGATCCCTTCACCGGGAGTGACCCCTTGGACAAAAGTTTGCGTCAGGGTAATAACTTCACTATAGTCGATTATTCTTGCTTTGCATCGAGGTATTCAATTTGGAATATCCTGCACCTCATTCGACGAGGAAAGAGCCGAGATCCCTTCACAGGGAGTGACCTCTTTAGCAAAAAGATTTCGCCACTATATTTTTCCAAAAAAAAAAATAGGGTTATCAGGTTCCTTCAACGACATCAAGTTCATTACGTTAACGGGTTTTTCGCCAAAAACCCAGCCGTAGCCCTCCGTCATTTCCTACAAGTACTACTCAGTATTCGAGCTACGTATTTTGGCATTGTCAAGGCGTAGTGATCGGTAGCTAAGTATTGCTTGTTTGCAACCTTATTTTTCAGATTATTTAGGACAGTCGCATAGCTATGTTGGCATTGTCAAGAGTTGTGCGGGTGGGTCTAAGTTAATCAAGATAATGACGGGCCGAACTTGACTAACAGTTCATGATATGTTGGCATTGTCAAGGTCATGAATCGTTAGGGGCAAAAACCACATCGGGAGTTTCAAAAGAACTGAAACTTGCAGATTTAGCATACCTTCTGGAGTGTGGTGACTAGAGTGGATTCCATCTAGGTTATCACACAATGACAGTTGGATCCCGATCCCACTGATGAGTTGGTTTACTCTCGGGAGATTATTTCACTTAACGATCAATGCTATAAACCTAGTAGGTGTCTAGAAAGGTGTTAGCGGGGTTACGCCCCCAGGGAAAAGAGGTTCTTTAATTAAGGAACTTCGCGAAAGCGTTGGAAAACCTCCCTCGAAGTGCCGACACTAGCCTGGCTGAAAGGTTAAGCAAGTATTGTGACGTGAATTAAAACCCGGCTAGTTCTTCTTTTAAAAAGGTTTTAAGAAGAATTTGAGGAAACAGTGGGAGACATCCTGGTTAGATAAATTAATAAACCAATCTAATCTTGCAAGAGCATACGCTGAGTGTTTCTTTTCTCTCTCTCCAGGCAGCAACCTTTTCACGCCCTAATCAAGATAATAAAATGTATCGCTTGACCGATCCGAATTCTTATTCGGGACTGGGGAAAGTTGGTTCAGCTCTAACTTGTGACAACAGTCATGAGAATGGGAAAGGGGATTGTATGGATTTCCAGGATACCCAGTTGAAGAAGAAGCATGGTTTTGCATCTACTTCAGGTGTTCTTGTAATTGAGAACTGTTTTACGGTCAGCCCTACCTCCTAGGTACTTGATACCGGATCAGGATCTCATATCTGTAATTTATTGCAGGGACTGAGAAAAAGTAGGAAAGTTGCACCGGGTGATATGTCGCTCAGAGTAGCGAACGGAGCACAAGTTAATGCGGCAGCCGTCGGTGAATATCACCTAGTATTACCAAATGGCAAGACTATGATTTTGAACGATTGCTACTATGTACCCTCCATGGTTTGCAACATCATATCAGTTTCTTTACTCAATAAAGATGGATATAACTTTGTTCTTGAAAAGAATATCATGAACATTTACCTTGATAAGGTACTGGTTGCAGAGGGTACACTGTGTAATGGTATCTACGTTCTAAATCAGAATACAGTTCTCAATATACAAAACACACGCAAGAGGAAGAATTCAGATACGAATGAATCCTACTTGTGGCATTGTAGACTTGGTCATATCGGAGAGAAAAGACTGAGTAAGTTGCATAAAAATGGACTCTTGAATGCGTTCGAGTTTTCATCTTATGAAACTTGTCAGTCTTGTCTCAAAGGGAAGATGACCAAATCTCCGTTCTCCGGACATGGAGAAAGAGCAAGAGAGCTCTTGGGACTCATACACAGTGATGTGTGTAGACCGATGTCTATACTTGCAAGGGGTGGGTTCTCGTACTTCATCACATTCACTGACGATCTCTCTAGGTTCGGATATGTGTATCTGATGAAACACAAATCTGAAACTTTTGAGAAATTAAAGGAATTCAGAAACGAAGTAGAGAACCAGACAGACAAAAGTATCAAGATCCTCCGGTCTGATAGAGGAGGGGAGTACTTAAGCACGGAATTCCGAGATTACTTAAAAGAGAATGGTATTCTCTCTCAGCTCACTCCTCCTTATACACCACAGCACAACGGTGTGTCGGAGAGAAGGAATCGTACCCTATTGGATATGGTGCGATCCATGATGAGTGATGCTGAGTTACCTCTTTCATTCTGGGGACTTGCGCTAGAGACAGCGGCATACTTGCTGAATCAGGTTCCGTCTAAATCCGTGCCTAAGACTCCATATGAAATATGGAGTGGTAAGAAACCATATCTAGAACGAATTAAGATATGGGGTTGTCCGGCCTATGTAAAAGTACAAAAACCAGACAAGCTTGAGGCACGGTCAGTTTTATGTAAGTTTGTGGGATATCCTAGAAATTCTCTGGGATATCTGTTCTACCACACTGAGGAACAGAAGGTGTTCGTTGCTCGCCGCGCCACCTTTTTAGAGTGGCAATTTCTTGCAAAAGAAATAAGTGGGAGCACGGTAGAACTGGATGAAATATCTGATCCACAAAATCAAACTGAGGATTTAGCAGAACCAGAAAATTCAGTGACCCCAAACGAACCTCAGCCACTCCGCAGATCTGGTAGGATTTCTCATCCGCCCGAGAGATACTACGGTTTTCTCATAGACGGGGATCGAAAGGATTGCATCTTGGAAGAAGATGACCCTACCAGTTTCAGGCAGGCCATTATCAGTAGGGACTCTGATAAGTGGCAGGAAGTAATGCAATCCGAAATGGAGTCCATGTACGCCAATAAAGTGTGGACCTTGGATATTGCTCCACCTGGGGTAAAACCCGTTGGATGCAAATGGATCTACAAAAGGAAACTTGGTGTAGATGGGCAGGTGGAGTCCTATAAAGCTAGACTCGTTGCAAAAGGTTTTCTTCAAAGACCTGGTTTGGACTATGATGAAACTTTTTCTCCGGTGGCTATGCTCAAATCCATTCGGATCCTACTTGCCATTGCTGCCTTCCATGACTATGAAATCTGGCAGATGGATGTTAAAACGGCTTTCCTAAACGGTTGTTTGGAAGAGTGCGTTTACATGGATCAACCAGAAGGTTTCGTAGACAGTGGGAGCAGCGGAAAGGTGTGCAAGTTGCTTAAATCCATTTATGGATTAAAGCAGGCATCGCGGAGCTGGAACATCTGTTTTGATGAGGCAATCAAGGAATTTGATTTCATCAAGAACGAAGATAAACCCTGTGTTTATAAGAAGATTGTAGGACGAACTGTCGTATTCCTAGTCTTGTACGTGGACGACATTCTTTTGATAGGAAATGATATTCCTATGCTACAATCGGTCAAGCTATTTTTGTCACAAAGGTTCTCCATGAAGGACCTGGGTGATGCCTCGTACATTCTGGGGATCAAGATCTATAGAGATAGATCTAAGAGACTATTGGGACTTTCGCAGTCCAGGTACATAGAGACCGTACTAAAGAGATTTAGTATGGAGGATTCCAAGCGCGGTAACATACCCGCATTGCACGGAATTACCCTCTCTAAGAAGATGTCTCCTAAGACTGACGAGGAGAGGGTTCGCATGAGCACTATACCCTACGCTTTGGCGGTAGGATCTATAATGTATGCGATGCTATGTACAAGACCAGATGTAGCTTACGCGCTGAGCGCGGTAAGCCGGTATCAGTCAGACCCAGGGGAGGACCACTGGACAGCAGTGAAGAACATTCTCAAGTACCTGAGAAGGACTAAGGAGATGTTCCTGGTTTACGGTAATGGAGACCTCAGGGTCGAGTCCTTTACCGATTCAAGCTTCCAGAGTGACAAAGATGACAGCAAGTCTGTCTCGGGTTTTGTGTTTACCCTCAACGGAGGGGCGGTATGTTGGAGGAGTTCCAAGCAGGATACCGTCGCAGACTCGACGATGGAGGCTGAATACATTGCTGCAAGCGATGCCGCAAAAGAGGCGGTCTGGATGAAGAAGTTCATTAGTGAACTTCAGGTGGTTCCGTCCATTGTTGACCCAATACCTTTGTATTGCGATAACAATGGGGCTATAGCTTTAGCGAAGGAACCAAGGTCCCATCAGAAATCCAGGCACATCTTAAGGCGGTATCACCTGATCAGGGAGATCATTGATCGACAGGAGATCGAGGTACGGAGAGTGGACACAAAGGACAACACTGCGGACCCATTCACGAAGGCTTTACCCCAGACTCAGTTCGAGCGGCTGATCGAGATGATAGGTCTTCGATACGCCAGTACATGGCCTTAGTGCAAGTGGGAGATTGTTAGTGTATATGCCCTAGAGGCCATTACTGTATCATACTAGTATGTATATTACTTGATGGAAGCTTGGGATATTCACAGTTGTACAGACAATCTTGCTCAATATAGTAGTATGCTACTTGGTTTGTCTCTGCTTAAATGTGTACATATGTGTTTATTTATTATATCACCTATACGCATTAGTAGAGCCCTTAGGATCTTTGCTTGATTACCGGCGTTGTGATGGCGATCACACTCGTGGGGGCTGGGTAATCTACAAGCACATCCTTATACACGTCCCTAGTCGTGGGAGTATCGAGATAGGGCATCGATACTCCGGAGTAGACTAGCGTATGCGCTTCTCATCCCAGCACGAGAGACGGTCTGTCCCACAGCCGTCGGTACGTCGTACTTGAGATAGTATGCGGGTGCTCGTTGGGTTACGAGTAGACTGGACAGGACTCGTCGGGAACTGATGGTTGGTATTATACCTATCGTCAGTTATCAGTTCCCAGGTGACATGAGTACAGCTTAGTCCGCTGACTTGACACTGTCACTTCGCCTCGAGTGTGTTCCCACTGTTCTTTGATTGCTACCCTACCACGGCTCTTCTGAGTTGTGCAAACAGGTAGTAGTTGGGAGCAGTCCCGAAGCACTTGGAGGCAGTGACGGTTAGACAGGATTCGTCTCTCCCGGTATTGGGAGTTGACATCGCGCTGTGTCTAGGAGAGCCATTACACAAGTAGTCCCTGGCCAGGGCAAGCGAGATATACTGGTAGGTTCCAGTGCTATCTCAGGGTGTTCTGGGCTTCACTCCGACACGACTTGTACCGCTATTAGGGGTCTGACGCTTGCCGCCCCCTAGGCCCGACATGCGATGTATCAGAAGAACAGACCGGACTGTACGGAGAATGTCACATTCAGACTCAGTAGGAGTTCAGATGGGTTTTACCTCGTCAGTCTTCTTATCGGCATCTACCTGGGGACCGTTACGCACAGCTAGTGCCGCTTGCGGTCTGTGGTTAAACCCACTGCCAGCGTAATGTCGAGTCTTTAGAGTCCCACACAGAGGGCTATTCGCCTCTGGGCAAAATGAGTAGAGGTCGCATGGTTTTGCGACAGGGTTCGTTCTCATCCGCGCACTTGTGCACGTTTAGAGTCCGGACGGATTATACTAGCAGGCTCTGGTTTGAGCCAGATACTGGTATATGTTTTGGGGTTGCTTTTATATCTCGGTATTCTTGTTCCTCGGAACGAGAATGCAGGTGTGTATGCACAGTTGCTTGAGGCGGAGGATGAGGTATTTCATTAGGGTTTCGGAACGGGTGCGTATGCACAGTTGACAGTCGTCATTTTCCAAACCCTAATAGATTTATGAAATGTCAATTAATAATAGTAATTAAATGAAATATTGTTATGGTTGATTTTGTTGACTTGTTGACCATGGTTGACTTGTTGACCATGGTTGAATGTTGACCACCATCATTGCTTTGCAAGGATACTCCTTGATTCTTGCTTACACTCATTTATTGAAAGTTATGATAGTGGTCATTCCAAATACAACCATCAACTATTTCATTTTTGATTTATTATTATTAATTAGATAATTCCTTTTCTTTTAGTTATGGTTGCAAAAGAAATGAGCTCATTCTATCATATTGATTCTCTCTCCTCACTTCATCTTCTTCCTCCTCTTGTTCAAGGAGAGCAAATCTCATGTGTTGAGAATCATCTCCTTGAAGATATAACACCCTAAAAGCACACTCTACTCACTCTAAGGTAGAAGGTCTAGCAAGCCGAACACCTTAGTTCTCTCAAGATCGAGAAAGGAGCCCAAGGATGAAGCCCTCAGGTGGATCTATCTTCGGCAAAGAGGAGACGAGGAGGGGAAGCCATTTAAGCTACTACAAAGAGCAAGAAAGAAGAAGAACAACAAGAAGAGAAGGAGTTCAAGTTGAGGTATAACCCCTAACCGAGTAGATACATCTCTTGTTAGGATGCTAGTATATTGTTTAGCAAAGATCCGGCTTTTACGGTCCATGTTACAAAGTCCAGAAAATTTTTTGTTTTACCGTTTCCGCAACCCCGAAAGTACCGGGAGAGGTAACGTGGACCTAACAATCTCTGATCAGCCCTGGCCAGGGACTTCCCTGTTACGGCCAATCGAGCACAGCGCAACATCAACCCCCAATACCGGGAGAGACGAAACCCCTCCTATCGCTCATTGCCTCCATGTGACTCGGGACTGTACCCAAAGACCACCGTTTTGCACGCCCTCATGGACGTGTTAAGGTGGAGATCAAAGCACAGTGGGAATCACACAAGTCTCTATGACAATCTCGGGTCTACAGACTAACCTGCACAAGTGTCACTTGAGAACTGCCATCTGACGTGAGGTATAATACCATCTGGGAGTTCTCGGCGAGTCCGTCCAGTGTACCCAGTCTCCACTGAGCACCCGTATACCATCTCTGATGTCAAACACCAATGGATATGGGATCATCCATCGCCCATCTCATGGGTCGAGAAGCGTATACGCTAGTCTACACTGGTATATCGATGCCCCGTCTCGATACACCCATGACTAGGGACCTTGAAGGATGTACTTATGGACTACCATGTCCCCACTAGTATGATCTGCATCATAGTCCAGGTAGTCAAGTACACATCCTAAGGGCTTTACCAACATGTAACCATAAGACAGTTTAAAGAGACAAGTGTACATGTTAAGATAAAGAGCAACCAGATAGCATACTATCATATCGAGCAAGAAAGTCATCTCTATATATGTCCAAGCATCCAATATAATATACATCATCTGTACAATACTGGCCTCTAGGGCATACATACAACTAACATTAATGTCTTCTCGGGTTCGTTTTTGTTCGGTGCTTCAGGCTCTGGGTTTCAGTGTTTCAGGAGTTGCTTGTTTTTACTGAAATTGCATGTGATGTTAACTTTCTATAAAGGAAATTTGGAGTGTTTCGTAGTCATAATTTTAACATCGTTTAGGGTAATTTATACGGCGTTAAAAAGTTCAAACGAATATCAATAACCCATTTTCTCCCTCGCTGGAAATTTTCCAAGAGTTGGATTTTTTCAAAATTTAAAACATTCAAAAATCATGCATGTAATTCGATGGAACCTCTAGAAGAGCAAAACCCAATCTCGATTCTATGACCGTCAAAACCGCAGCCAAACCCTAGGGTTTGTGGTAGTTCCGCGGCTCCATAGGTGAGGCAAGGGATGGCCCTTCTACGGTTGGTCCATAGGTACTGTGGCATGTTCTGAGTATTTTTAAACCGTGCTCAAGTGTTGAGCTCTTTGGGAAATTTTCGGTGTTTGTTGATTCGATCAGAATGTTTAACATCGTCTAGCTATCTGTGGAATGTGATACAATATTTGGAATTCATATGGTTAGGCATGAAATCCGAAGTATGTGATATTTCGGGTTTATGATGTCTAAGGTGATTGTGGATTCCAAATGTTGTAGTTTGACATTTTCTTTTCTGCGATCGTAAGTGTAATATGAGGTGTATCACAGATTTCGTTGCTATATGTCAATGAAAATTGGGATACACATATTTACTTACGTTGATAACATGTGATGTTATGTGTTACTCGGATATGTTATATTGGATCGTCGTGTTTTGAATAGCCGGGGGTTTTTGTGTGAGATGAGAGTTTTTCATTTTCATTCATGTAAAAATTTGTTTGTAATTTTCTTTTATTGGGGCACTCCCGAGTTGAGGATGATGTCACCATTATAGTATATTATTTACTTTTTCGTATTACGATAGACCCAAGGTGGGGAGCACAAGTAACCGAGTTTTAGAGTCCAGTGGGAGACCATATCGAGGAGTCGAGATCGGGTCTCCTAACTCTAGAATTGGTAGGGCTTCTTGTCGCTGTCGTAGGGGTCTAGGGATGTGGGGTTGGCTATTCATCGCGACCGTGTAATCCGTGTTTTATAATGGCTTAATTTAAAATACGGAATTCCTAGTATATCCAATATTTCATATGTTATCTTCTGCTGCTAATGTTCTTTGATATGATCACTTTATATGCGTGAGACGAATACTTTATTACTAAATATATAATATATAATAAACTTTGCTTACGTTTTGCACCCACGCTAGTCCCGCCCCGCTATGCCGTTGGTTAAGTAACCTAACGGTGCATAACGGGACACTGTGGCGAATGCGTATGGCATAAGCGTACGTTGTATTTTCGTTTCTTCTGTGATGCTTAGGAAGCATAAATGATGGGACTTAATTAATGAGATTAATGAAAAATAAAGAAACCTAAAAGATGTTGTGGAATCAAACATTCTAAAAGGGTAGCTCTAGTTTTTGCTTTGTATAGTGATATTCCTTGTAGAATATCCAGCACCTCATTCGATGAGGAAAGAGCCCAGATCCTTTCACAAAGAGTGACCACTTTAGCGAAACTAGCAGATGCTACAACTCACTCGGTTTTGTCTTTTGATTGCTTCTTTAGTTCTTGCTTTGCATAGAGGTTGTCATGAATATCCAGCTCCTCATTCGATAAGGAAAGAGCCGAGATACCTTCACCGGGAGTGACCTCTTTAGCAAAACTAGCAAAAGGCTCAAAAACACTCCTTTTCAAAATCACTTGATTCTACAAAGATATCAAGTTCATTACGCAAAAGGTTTTCTTAAAAACCTGTCGTAGCCCTCCGTCATTTCAGATAAGGACTATTTAGTATTCATGTTGCGTTTGTTGGCCTTTGTCAAAGCGTATTGTGCGGGAGCTGACTAGTGCTTATCTGCATAAGCATATGATGCGATTGGATTAGGCTAGTCATACGATCTTGTTGGCCATTGTCAAGGGTCGTGTGGGTGGGTTTAATTCAATCATGAAATGACGGGTTGAACTTGGCTAGCATCCTATGCTTTGTTGTACTTTGTCAAGGTCATAGGAGGTTAGGGGAAAATTTATTATCGGGAATTTCAAGTGTTGAAAATTGCAATGAAATTGCATACCTTCTATAAGATAGTTAGATCCCGATACCCACTGCGAGTAAGAGTTACTCCTGGGAGAGTTTTACACATCACAATTAGCCGAGCAAGTAGGTGTCTAGAAAGATATTAACGGGGTTAATCCCATGGGAGAACGAGTTTTATTTTAATTAGGTCCGTGCGAAAGCACGGGGAACCTCCCTTAAAGTACCAACAATGTCCTGGCTGAAAAATTAGCGAACTTGTGTAGTGTGATTAATCCAGGCTAGTCTTACCTTGTAGGGTTTGAAGGAAGATTTGATAAAAACAGTGGGAGTCATCCTGATTAGATAAGATAATAACCAATCTAATTTTCCAAGAGAATACGCTAAGTGTTTTCTTCTCTCTTTCTCTCCAGGTAACGACCATGTCAGGCCTTAATCAAGATAATAATATGGATGTATTGACCGAACCCGCTTGTTATACTGAGCTGGGGAACGTTGGTTCTGCTCCAACTTATAATTGTTATAAGTTCGAGCAGGATATAAGGGAACATCCGGGTTCCAATGCCACCCAAACGAAGAATAAGCATGTTGATGCATCTTCTTCGGGTGTGTTTGTTACCGAGAACTGTTTCTCAGTACACTCGACGTCCTGGGTATTAGATACCGGATCGGGAGCCCACATATGTAATATGTTACTTCGGCTAAGGAAAGGTAAAGAACTGGGAATAGGTGATCATTCTCTAAAAGCAGGGCATGATGCAAGTGTTGCAGCCAAAGCAGTTGGTGAATACCACCTTGTATTACCAAATGGCAATACTTTGATCTTGAACGACTGTTATTACGTACCCTCTAAATATGCAATTTAATATCAGTATCTTTATTAGATAAAGATGGATATAACTTTGTAGTAGAGAATAATGTTTTGAACATTTACCTAAATCAATCGTTGATTAGGTTTGGTGCGTTATGTAACGGTGTATAATCAAAACACAGTTCTTAACATACAAAACACACACAAGAGGAAGAGTTAAGAAATGAACGAATCCTTCTTGTGGCATTGTAGACTAGGTCATATCAATACAACACGACTAGTTAAGTAACATAAGGATGGATATTTGAATTCGTTCGAACATCATCTTATGAAACCTGCAAGTCATATCTCAAAAGAATGATGACCAAAACTACATTTACTCAACACGAAGAAAGAGTTATGGAACTCTTGAGACTGATACATAATGATGTATGTTGTCCCATGTCTACATATGCCAGGAATAGTTCCTCATACTTCATTACATTCACTGACGAACTCTTAAGATACGGACATGTGTTCATGTTGAAACACAAGTCTGAAGCTTTTATGAAATTCAAAGAATAAAAGCATGAAGTTGAGAACCAGATGGGTAAAAGTATTAAAATCCTTCGATCTGATCGAGGAGGTTAATACTTGAGAACAGAATTCCGTGACTATCGAAAAGAGAATGGGATTCTCTCTCAGCTTACTCCTCCGTATACACCACAGCACAACGGTGTATCGGAGCTGCGAAATCACACCTTTTTGGATCTGGTGCACTCTATGATGAGCATCGCTGAGTTGCCTATTTCCTTTTGGGGTTACGCGCTTGAAACAGCAGCATACCGATTGAATCAAGTTCCATCTAAATATGTCCCTACCACACCATTTGAGATATGGAGTGGGAAGAGACCATGTCTTAAACGAGTTAAGATATGGGGTTGTACGGCCTATGTCAAATGGTAAAATCCGGACAAACTCAAGGCACGATCTGTTCTTTGCAAGTTTGTGGGATATCCCAAACATTCACATGGATATCTTTTCTACCACAGCGAGGAACAAAAAGTGTTTGTTTCTCGGCATGCCACCTTTTTAGAAAAAGAATTTCTTGCGAAATAAATTAGTGGCCTTAAGGTAAAACTAGAAGAGGTTCCAGCACCACAAACTACAACAGAAGATTTGGTGGAACCAGAGGATTCAATAGTACCAGACGAACCTCAGCCTCTCCGCAGATCTAGTAGGGTTCCTAATTCACCTGAGAGATGTTAGTTATATGTATGCCATGGAGGCCATTACTGTACATGTGATGTATATTGTAATGGATGCTTGGACATATATAGGGAAGACTTTCTTTCTTGACATGATAGTATGCTATCTGGTTGCACTTTATCTTAACATGCACACTTAGTTTCTCTCTCTCACATGTTGATAAAGCCCTTAAGATGTGTACTTGACTACCAGGACTTTAATGGAAATCATACTAGTGGGGCCAAGGGTAGTCCACAAGTACACCTTATAATTGTTCCTAGTCGTAGGAGTATCGAGATAGGGCATCGATACTCCAGAGTAGACTAGCGTATACGCTTCTCGACCCATGTGATGGGCGATGGATGATCCCATATCCATTGGTGTTTGACATCAAAGAAGGCATACGGGCGCTCAGTGGAGACTGGGTACACTGGACGGACTCGCCGAGAACTCCAAGATGGTATTATAACTATCGTCGGATAGCAGCTCTCTGGTGACACTGGTATATGTTAGTCTGTACACCCGAGATCGTCATAGTGTCTTTTGTGATTCTCACTATGCTTTGAATTCCACCATACCACGGTCAAGAGATCGTGCAAAAAGGTCGTTTTTGGGTATTGTCCTGAGTCACATGGAGGCAATGAGCGATAGGAGGGGTTTCGTCTCTCCCGGTATTGGGAGTTGATGTTGCACTATGCTCGATTGGCCATAACAGGAAATCCCTGGCCAGGGTTGCTGAGATTTACTGGTAAGTGTTATCAGTAGTTTCTCGAAACACTATAGACCTTTTATCGGCATGACTTATCAGGCTATTGGGGTCTTATGTTATACCACCTCCCGGCTGTGATATGCAACATATCAGACGAAGTGACCTGACTGTACGGTAGTGTTCTGATTGGATTTGCAGGAGTGTGAGCAGGCTTGCTTGTTGATCTTCTAATCGCTCAATACCCGGGTGGCCGTTACATTTATCAGACCGCTTGCGGCTTGTGGGTGACTGATATGATCACCACCTACTGCCGGTGTATTGACGAGTCTTTAGAGTCCTACAGAGAGGTTTCCTGGCTCAAGTGAAACGAAGTAGGAGCACATATGTGATATGTGCAGGACCGGGATTAATATGATATGTGATACCGTATTCTATTCTCGCAATATATGACATCGGTAGGTTATATGTGATATAGCCGGGTTATTGAATCAAGTGTTGCTTCGATAAGTTGTTGCGTTTGAAATTAGTCGGTTATGTGTGATATAGCCGGATCATCAAATCAAGTGTTGATTTATTGATTTAATGTACATTTATATATTTGATATATGAATTTACGTTGACTAATATTAGCTCACTTGACCATTTATTTTTCTTACTTTACGTACATTATAAATATATATGTGATATATATTATGTATCATGCAAGGTTATATATGCAACTTGGGTGTGTAAGAATTACACCATGACCATGATAGTTTAGGGTTTTAATTATCTTTAGTAATTCAAAATTGAGTGGGATTTTGGCTTGGCAAAAAGCTTGGAGAAGCTTTTGCTTACCATCGACTTAGTCCACTCAATTTGTTTTATTTTGAGATATTTATAAACCCAACCACAATCATAAGCCATGGTTAATTCTCTACAAAGGTTAAGATGTGATATTAACTCACCATGGTTGCAATTCTAATCTCATCTCATTCATTTGTTCATTCTCTTGTTCATCTTCTTCCACATCTCTTTAAGCTCTAGGGTTTTGGAAGATGAAGAATCCAAGTGAGAAAATAATATCCAAAGTGAGCAAAATTGCTACATCATCGTCCTCTACTACTAGCCATTTATTTTAGGGTGTTCTCTTCCTAAATCTACCATAAGAGAAGAGGTTGCTTGTGCTTGAGTTTTCTCAACGTAGATCATCTTCGGCCTCGAAGTCTTTAAGCATGCTTGCTCACTACACTTTATGAAGTCCATCTTGAGTCCGGGAGATCAATGATTGGAGCGAAGGGATGACAACACGGAGCATTAGAAGTGAAGGACCAGTCTACAAAGTTTGTAATTCTTATTCACTTCTTTTGTAATGTTTGATTACAAAGCTTTGTTACCCTAGTTTTCTAGTATGATTCCTAGGATGTTTTCTTAGCACCCCCTAAATTTTTGTTGCGGGATGTTAGATGCTTGCTAACCCTAGGCGTGGTGCTAAGGAAATCCTACAGTGGCATCAGAGGCAAACTAGAAACTTAGACGATGTTAGAATAATACGAAACCGAAACAACTCCGTAAAATATGATTTCTGCAACCCTGCATTTTTGCTCTCTGTTGATTTTTCAAAGGTCTATAAAAATTATTCCAAGAAGTGCAGAAGCATGTATGTGATATATGTAGTGCACAGAAAAAATTTGAGACCCTTTGCTCGGTTTTGACCCGAGCACATTACCCAATTTCCCGATGAGGCCAGCCTCTTGAGCTCCAAATTGTCTCATTTTTAATCTGTGCTCTGGACTGCTTATTTTGGGGTTTCAGGTATTGTTTGTTTAGTCTAAAATTTCATGTGATGTTAATTTTGCTATAGGACTAATACAGAGTGCTTTATAATCGTATATTTTAACATTGAAATGGTAACCTAGATGATGTTTAACACTTCGAACAAGCTTCGAACACTACCTCATGATCCCCTCTGAAATTTTCAAAGAGTTGTAATTTTCCTAAGTTGAGTATATTCAATGGTCGAGTAAGTAAGTCTATGGACCCTCTAGAAGAACAAGAACCTTAACTCGATTCCATACCCATAGAACCGCGATCGAACCCTAGGGTTTTCCGTAGTTCCGCGGTGACATAGGTGAGGCATTGGTTGACCCTTCTACAGCTGGTCCATAGGTACTATGGCACGTTTTTGGTATTTTAACTTTGCTCAAGTGTTGAGCTCTTGGGAAGATGTGGGTGTTTGTTGAAAAGTGTTTAACATCGTCTAGTTGATTGTGATACAATATTTGGAATTCGCATACGTAGTTATGAAATAACTAGTTTGAATTTTATAAATATAGTAGTTTGGTCTCATTTGATCGGTTGCCATGGAATTTTGATGTGGATCAAAAGTTCGTCACAATTACGTTGTGTACGCGGATACTCGCAGGGTAACCTTACTAGATAACCACTCCCCATAGCCCTGACCAAGTGAGTGTAGGAGAACCCCGTCGCCAAAAGCATCCATTCGGGTGCTCGTGGCTGCGGTGTTCCGCCTTAATGCACTTCATCGACGGCATCGGGGGTGCGGCCGTCTATTAAAGTTTCCGATGAGCATTCGATTAGTTTATCGTGAATCTTGTTGAATTACCCGACATGTTATTGAAAAGTGTTTTCAATATCGAGACTAAAATGCGGGGTTTATAATTGTTAGGCATGTGATTTCTAAGGAATTCATTTGGTTGGGCATGAAATCCAAAGTATGTGATACATTGGGTTTATGATTTCTAAGGTTGTTGCGGATTCCAACTGTTGTAGTTTTTCACTTTCTTTTCTGCGACCGTAATTGTAATATGTGGTGTATCGCCTGTTTCGTTCCTATACATCAACGACAATTGGGATACACATATTTACTTACGTTGATGACATGTGATGTTATGTGTTGCTGTGATATGTTATATTGGATCGTTGTGTTTTGAATAGCCAGGGTTTTTATGTGAGATGAGAATTTTTCATTTTCATTTTTGTAAAAGCTTGTATGTAATATTCTTTTAATGGGGCACTTCCGGGTTGAGGATGATGTCATCATTGATGTATATTATTTAGTTTTCTGCATTAGGATAGACCCAAGGCGGGGAGCACAAGTTACCGGGTTCTAGGGTCCAGGAGAAGACCATCTCGAGGAGTCAAGACCGGGTCTCCTAACTCTAGAATTGGTAGGGGTTGCTTGTCGCTCTCGTAGGGGTCTAGGGATGTGGGTTTGGCTATTCATCATGACCGTGGAATCCGTATTTATTACAGGATTGATATTAAACACAGAAATCCCGGTATATCCAATATTTTATATGTGTTCTTCTGCTGCTGATATTCTGTGATGTAATCACTTGATTTGTTGGGAGACAAATGCCTATATTATATATATGAGATATAATTAATATTGCTGCTTTCATTTCATTTCTGATGCTTAGGAAGCAAAATTTTGATGGGACTTCATTAATGAGATTAATGAAATAAAATGAAACCTAAATATGTTGTAGAAACTTGTTTTAAAAACTGGTAGCTCTAGTTCTTTCTTTGCATAGAGCATTCCATTTAGAATATCCAGCACCTTTTTCGATAAGGAAAGGCCGAGATCCCTTCATAAGGAGTGACCACTTTAGTGAAGCTAGCAGATGCTATAACCCATTCGGTTTGTTTTTTAATTGCTTCTATAGTTTTTGCTTTGCATAGTGGTATTTATAAAATATCCTGCATCTCATTTGATGAGGAAAGAGCCGAGATCTCTTCACCGGGATTGATCTCTTTAGCGAAACTAGTAAAAGCCTCAAAAACTCTCCTTTTAAAATGTATCGTTTTAAAAATAAATAAATAAATAATTAGATAAATAAAATCCTTTAGGTGAATTTTCTGATAATCGGTAAAATAAACCGTATTTTCCGTAAAACTTAACTGCAATTATTTTTGAATATAAATTTAAATACGCCTATTTTAACTATGTAATTACTAGTAAATGGTGTTTATTTAGTGACTTATAAATTTCTAATTTACTAAAATATTTTTCCTAAATTAATTAAATTAAAATATTAACATAAGCTTTAATTATACATTTAATTAGTGTAAATTACAAATTGGAGTGGGTTAATTTTACAAAAGTGAACCATCGCATCTTAGAATTTAGTGTGTAGCATGCTTCTCTCTTCTTAATTTGTTTCCAAAATTATAGAGTTTTCTAAGTTAGAAAATAAATAAAATAAATTAAACAATGAAAAGACTTAAATGATGTAATTACTAGGGAAGTTTCTACACAACTCTTTACATATTTTTCTCTCTCTCCTCCCTCATTTTGCCATGGCTAAAATCACACTTGTGGCAGCCCATTTTTTCCCCATCTCATTTCTCATCAAAAATTCTTCAAAAATTAATGAAAAATCCAAAATAAAACCTTAAATTCCAAATCCAATCCCTACACATTATTCGTTGGCCTATCTAGCATGAATCTTGGAACAAAGTTAGCACTTTGGAGGCAATGATTTTCATGTTGGATCTCATGTTTAGTGAGGTATAATTCTAACCTTTCTGTTAATTGTAAGTTAATTACGTAAATTGAATAAATTTCGGTGTTTAATTTTGGTTTTAGTTGCTAAATTAAAAATTAAAGAAAGGGAATTCTAAATCAAGTTAGGGATTTTATAAATTGTTCATGATTACATGGTGTGGTTAAATTTGTTAAGACATAGAAAACTTAATCTAGTTGCTAATGTGAAAATTGTTGTAATTAGGATTTTTGGCTAACTAGGTTTTTATAATATATATATATATATATGTGTGTGTGTGTGTGTGTGTGTGTGTGTGTGTGTGTGATAAAATTCTAGTGAGGATTTTTATCAATTGTTCATGGTTTTAATGAGGAGATTAACATGTTAATTGAATGCAAAAGTTAATCTAGTTACTAGTTTCAAATTGTATGTTGGAAATTATGCTAAATATGCTATTTTTGCTAACTAGCTTTTTAGAAATTGCTTAAATAATTGAGATTAAAATCTAATTATGATTTTCATGAAATTATTAACATTTTAGTTTGTTTTTTAGCAACTTAGATCATGCAAAACTTAGTTTAGTTGATGATCTATGAATTTTTGTTTTAAAGGTGTTAAAATTGGATAAATTTGCAAACTAGAATTTTTGGATTTAACAAATTAGTGTGATAAAACTATAGTAATGATTTGTATGACTTAGTTATAATATTTAGTGAATATTATGGCCATTAGTTTCGTTAAAACATTAAGTTTCGAATTAAAACGAAATTTTAGTGCTTTCTAGGTTTTCGGAAATAAAACGTTTTGATTTATTTTGAGATTTTAATGAGTTGCAACCTATTTTATATTATAATTTTTTATTATTGGAAATACAACTTGTACGTTTGTGTTTTTCTTGATCTATCGGCGTTTGTACGCCGATATCGATGGTTATTTGGTTCTTTAGCATGAGCGGGTCATAGGTTTTAACCTATGCGCGTTTCGTGCACTGTTTTTGTTTTATCCGCGATTCGGTTTACAATATTATATATGTTTGCGTATAGGTACCCCTACGTGGAATTCGGATGATGAAGAAGGGGATGGCGACATCGACTTCGGCAGACAAGGACCAGGTGAGTAGATGTATATCTTCGGGGGAAGTCAGGTGGATGGCGTATAGCACCCCCCGCAAACATAAAATAAGGATATTACGTACTGTCATTAGGAAGTCGGACGTGACCTTAGATTCTTGGCTAGTAGGGTCCTATTGAAGACTTTAGGTTGGACTAGACTGATGTAGAAAGACTTAACCAGAAGATGACTGCCTTGGAGGGAATTCGTAGGTTTCATATAGACATACACACACACGCACACACACATACACTTGACTTGGTGTATATGTGTGTGTGTGTGTGTGTATATATATGTATGAATGTGTGTTGGTTTCTATATGTATATATATATATAACATATACACGTGATATGAGGATGTTATATGATATCTGGGGATGAGCCGGTATGACTAGGCAAGATGCCGTGAGATATTGGATATACAATCGAGTTGTGATATGAGATGTATTATGATATTAGCGGATCGTTGGGAAATGAGGAAATGTATATTTATAAATAAACGATAATAGGTGATGATGACATTGAAATGTATGAGGCTCTAGAATAGAACCCGGATTATAATATGTGACTTAATCACTATATGATATATGACATGATATTTTAGTGGATCATTTGACGTTGTATAGTTCCACAGACGATGATATATGTTTGATGATATTGGGATGTATGCGTTTATAGTACAGTACCCTTGATCATGATATTGTTTGATGATGATATTATACGAACGATGATGTATATATATGATAGTTGACCCGTACCGCGGTTTTGTGAAGCCGTACGATGGATTTTACCGTACGAGGCATAGATGTGATAATTGATCCGCACTCATGATTCCAGGAAGTCGTACTATGTACATGACGCTAATGAGGCTGGATCACCGACTATTAGAGATATTGACTCAAACATTAGTAAGATTCTTCTTACCTTTCGACTAGTGTCTTTAGTTAGTTCCTTAGTTGGTTAGGTAGATCTTAGTTTAGGCTCGAGTCATACTTATTTTCAAACTAATAAATCGTGCTTTTTCGAACAACAAACTGTATGACTCGTAATTAGTATGTATTTTCTAGTTGTGTGTTTACTACACATTCACCGTTATATTCATGTTGTGTTCATCACATTGCATATTCATACATATGTTTCTTTAGCTAATATGAACTCTGCTTGTTAGGACACCAGCACAATTACCGATGATGCACATGTTCCACGTACACTTATTTGCCGGCTCACACACATCATCATCGGTAATTGCCATGTCACGTACACTTTAGAACATATTATCTTTAATTGATATAATCAGCTAAATGCTAGTCTAATATAATATTGTGTGATTACTCTCATGTGCTAGTTTAGACGTTGCATTTATTACTTAGACACTTCATGCATTCGTATTTTCATATTATCATGCAATATTGTGGGGCTTATGCCGATACTCATTATTACTTACTCATGATTTTGGGATTTTGGATTTCTATGAGATTTCTGGATTTTGGGGAAAACCGCAAGAATATATATACAAACTTCTCTCTCTCCCTCTCTTTTTAAAATACAAGTTGCGTTTTTCTCGTGATGTATGTGTCGTCCACCATGAGATTTCATGTTTTCTGTTGGATTTTGAGACCCGATTCGAGGAGTGGATGAACCGTCATGGGTACTTGGTGGGCCCGGTAAGGTAACTCGGGGCAAGAAGATCGAGTTGTAGACGATGAGCCTGTCAGGGGAAGACTTCATACCGGTGATGTCTGGCGCGGCGGATATCCGGAGGATACCGACCGTTGTCATCAGATTTGATGATATGGGCCGATCCGGACTGACGAAACCCGAGATATTGAGACTATGGGGTATTGAGACTTTGAGATTTACATGTTTTGTGTCGATGCTTGACACGGTTTTCCATGGATTTCATTGATGATGTTTCGGATTACCTTACAAATTTTACTATGATAAAATTTACAGATTTCTTATACATATATATCCAGATTTCATGGTTGATTGTTTTACTTTCATGGTGCATGCATACTCATACACATGACATGTTACTACTTGAGGCACTGACACGAGCATTGAGCATTGCACATACGCACAGATTAATACCCTACCACTATTAGATGACTAGTGTTATATTAATTATATTATTATGACCTAGGAGATCGTCGTGCATGCGATTTCCACTCGTAAATGTCTTCTACTCACGAGTTGGCAAGTCACCCCCGTTGTGCCAAATTTTCTTTCAGGTTCAGATGTATAGGTTTCCTTGGCGGCTTGTTGGCATAGCATTTCATTCTGGGTGATTTGCTTGGTAGGTTGGTTCACTTGTGTCAGGACCGTTGTTGTACTTTTATTATTTCATTTGTATCTAGTAAGCTCCATCAAGCAGACTTGTATTACTTGATAATTTAGTAGACCAGTTGCATATTATTTCGACCTTAGAGTCGCGCTTGTATTATTATGGTTTTCTGGTGGATTGGTTTTCTTTTGAGTTTTGGGCCTCGCCCTTCGGCGTTATATATTTTAGTGCATTGTGTGGTTGTTTCCGCCTTTTGGCGTAGAGCTAGCTCCCGCTTGGGGATACCATTTTATTGTTGCTTATGTATATATTCTTATTTATACCTTCTTGGGGCCAGTTTTTACTAAGGAGACCCTGCCGAAATTTTTTTAGAAATTTGATGTTGCTTTTAAAACATGCTTTCCTACACTTTTTCTTTTAAATAGTTTAGATTTCTGGGTTTCGGCTTACTCAGATTACGTTACACCTTTAGACGTTTCGTAATTTAAGTGCCGGTCATGTTCCGTACCTTCGGGTCGTGACAAAGTTGGTATCAAAGCGCTAGGTTTAACCTTTGTCCGAGTCTAGGTTGAACTTGGTTAATGGAAAAGGTGACTTAGGTAGAGTGACGTACCGTGGGTATGATCCGCGGCATACATACGATACGCTACTCTGCTTAAGAAACCTTAGGATGTACATTTCTTTGCACCATATTCTATTCGTTCCTTTGATCTATCTTCGACAAAATAGGATAGTGGTTTTCGTTACGACGGTCGCACGGGCAAAGGGAGATGTGGCTCGAATGCGATGACCGTTAGGGTATCATCTATTCTTGAGGATTGAAGCATTGTTTAGCGTGCGGACGAAGGGTATTCACATGTCGTCCAGACGAAGTTAAAAGGTTCAAACGAATGTCAGAAACCCATTTTCCTAAGTTTAAGGTATTCGGAAGAACATGCAGGTATTTCTATGGACCCTCTAGAAGAATGAAACGCTAACTCGACATAATGACCATGAGAACGCTGGTGAACCTTAGGGTTTACGGCAGTTACACGGTGCTATTAGTGAGGCTTGGGTTCGCCCTTCTACGGCTGGTCCACAGATGCTGGGGCATGCACTAGATATTTTTAAACTGTACTTGAGTGTTGAGCTCTCGGGGACTTATGGGATTTTGTTTAATCAATCGAAAAGTTTAACGTAGTCCAGATATCAGGTGAGGGGATAGATTACGTGGGAGACTCTAGATATGAGCATAGCCGTTTGTAGCGCAGTCAGCACAGCTATGAGGAGACGAGTCCGAATCAGTCGACACCAAAGGGAAGAGGAGCACATCGACGTCGGTGTTACGATTTACGATTGGTGATTCGAATATCATATTTTCGTTGTTTGGATTTTGGTATTTTGAGGATTTTGTTCCATGATTGGTATTTCCTATGTGTACATTCATTACACTCTATTTGTGTTTCATATATCAGTGGTATTGATGTTGTTTTGTGCATACACAGTGCACTCGATTTGATTTTATACATTTTGAGATATTGATTTGATTTCGTGCATATGGATTGCACATGATTGTGACGTATACTTCGGCATAGTTTTCATGCACTTTTCATACTGTGATTTCGATTTTGATATTCAGTATATATTTTCGTGCACCATGTGCACTTGATGGAGATTCTTGCACACACTTGGCGCACTTGATGCGATTTTGTGCACACCAGATGCACTAAGTGTGGATTTTTGCAGATTAGATGCACCTGATATTGTTGTCGTGCACGCCCGTTGCACTTGACAGAAGTTTTTGGTGCACACCCGTTGCACTCAGTTTTGTTTATGTGTATATTCATGGCTTCTGTATTTGGTTTCGATTTCCATGCGCACGGACGAACGTGGTATTTTATATGCTGTTTTTGAGACTAATTTCATTTTGAGCAGTACGTTTTTATAATATTTACTATTTGGTGTGGTAACCGAGTAGGACTGTTCTGAGAACAGTACCTAGGATTTCGATCTATATCATGTTGGTTTTGTATTGGACTTTGACATTGTGTTTTCACCATGACTCCGATGATTGCGTTATGCTTGATGGAGTTTTGATTTTGAGTTATGTACTTGTTTTTCATGGACATGCATTGTGCTAAGATGTGTTTTATGTATTGATGATTTCGGAGCTCCGACGATTTGAGTGTTTTGCTAAATGTTTTAGTATTTGGGGGGGGGGGTTTAATTTAAATTCGGGGACCGAATTTCTTTAAGGGGGGAAGATTGTAAAGTTTTAAAAATAAATAAATAAATAATTAGATAAATAAAATCCTTTAGGTGAATTTTCTGATAATCGGTAAAATAAACCGTATTTTTCGTAAAACTCAACTACAATTATTTTTCAATATAAATTTAAATACGCCTATTTTAACTATGTAATTACTAGTAAATGGTGTTTATTTAGTGACTTGTAAATTTCTAATTTACTAAAATATTTTTCCTAAATTAATTAAATTAAAATATTAACATAAGCTTTAATTTTACATTTAATTAGTGTAAATTACAAATTGGTGTGGGTTAATTTTACAAAAGTGAACCATAGCATCTTAGAATTTAGTGTTTAGCATGCTTCTCTCTTCTTAATTTGTTTCCAAAATTCTAGAGTTTTCTAGGTTGAAAAATAAATAAAATAAATTAAACAATGAAAAGACTTAAATGATGTAATAACTAAGAAAGTTTCTACACAACTCTTTACATCTTTTTCTCTCTCTCCTCCCTCATTTTGCCAAGGCCGAAATCACTCTTGTAGCAGCCCAGTTTTTTCCCATCTCATTTCTCATCAAATTTTTTTTCAAAAATTCATGAAAATTCCAAAATAAAACCTTAAATTCCAAATCCAATCCCTACCCTTTATTCGTTGGCCTATCTAGCATGGATTGTTGGGTTAATAGGCACTGTCCCAAGGGTCTATAAGGCATCAACCATGCCCGATTTAAAATTTTAACGTGCCGAACAACCTAATGCGAGGAACTTTGCTAGATTATTAGGGTTAAACATGCATGTAAATACCTTTACAACTAAGAGAGAGGGATTACAACCTTTGTAGTCCGCTCTTTCGCTTCATAAGCTCCGAGTAGTAGTCCCTTCGCCACGATCCATGATCTCCCAGACTCAAGAGAAGCTCCACAACCCGAATGATCCATGCTTGCTTGAAGTCTTCCTTTTCGAAAATATCTCCAAAAATATCAACACATAATATCTTTGCAAGAAACAAAACAAAAGATTCTAGAAGCTTCTAGAAAAGATAAACCCTAATCAAACCCTAACCATATTTAATCTTCACTAATTATGTTGCATTTGTAAACATAACTTGTTACAATATTATATATCACATATATAATATATTTTTGTAACAAAAGAAAATAATAAAATTAACATATATCATATATATATCAATGTATTATCCGGTGAGAAAATTAATCAATAAAGCGAGCCAATATTAGATAATCTAATGTAATATATCACATATATAATTATACATTAAATTACCGAATCAACACTTGATCCGACAATCCGGCTATTTCTCAAATAACCGACTAATGTAAACTGTATCATTTCATCGAATCAACACTTGATCCGATGACCCGGCTATATCACATATACCCGACCGATATCAAATATCGCGAGAATAGAATACGGTATCTCATATCGTAATATCCTCGGTCCCGCACATATCACATATGTGCTCCTAATCCATTTTGCCTGAGTCAAGAAACCTCTGTGGAGGACTCTAAAGAATCGTCAATACGCCGGTAGCAGGTGATGATCATATCAAACACCCACAAGCTGCAAGCGGTCAGCTAAACATAATAGCCACCCAGGTATTGAGCGATCAGAAGATCAACAAGCAAGCCTGTACATTCTCCTGTGAATCCAATCAGTAACACTACCGTACAGTCCGGTCTCTTCGTCTGATATGTCGCATATCTGGTCTAGGGGTGGTAAACGTCAGACCCCAGTAACCGATAAGTCGTGTCGATGTAAGGCTTATAACAGCTCGAGAACCTACTGATAACACTTACCAGTAGTACTCAATATCCGCCCATGCCAGGGACTTCCAGTTATAGCCAATCGAACACAGCATAACATCAACTCCCTATACCGGGAGAGACGAAACCCCTCCTATCGCTCATTGCCTCCATGCGATTCGGGACTGTACCAAAAGGCCACCGTTTTGCACGCCCTATTATACGTGGTATGATGGAAATCAAAGCACAGTGGGAATCACACAAGACTCTATGTCGATCTCAGGTCTACAGACTAATCTGTACCAGTGTCACCAGAGAACTGCCATCTGACGTGAGGTATAATACCATCTGGGAGTTCTCGGCGAGTCCGTCCAGTGTACCCAGTCTCCAGTGAGCACCCGTACACCATCCTTGATGTCAAACACCGATCGATATGGGATCATCCATCGCCCATCACATGGGTAAAGATGCGTATACGCTAGTCTACTCTGGTGTATCGATGCCCTGTCTCGATACACCCTCGACTAGGAACAGTTATAGGATGTACTCGTCGATTACCGTGGCCCCACTAGTATGATCTCATCATAGTCCCAGTAGTCGAGTACTTATCCTAAGGGATTTATCAACATGTGAGAGCAAGACAGTAAACTAATACAAGTCAACATGTAAAGACAAAGTAAAACCAAATAGCATACTATCATGACGAGCAAGAAAGTCCTCTCTCTATATATCCAAGCATCCATATATACATCATATGTACAACAATGGCTTCTAGGGCATATATATAACTAACATGGATCTTGGAGCAAAATTAGCACTTTGGAGGCTATGATTTTCATGTTGGATCTCATGTTTAGTGAAGTATAATTCTAACCTTAGTGTTAATTGTAAGTTAATTATGTAAATTGAATAGATTTCGATGCTTAATTTTGGTTTTAGTTGCTAAATTAAATATTAAAGAAAGGGAATTCTAAATCAAGTTTGGGTTTTTATAAATTGTTCATGATTACATGGTGTAGTTAAATATGTTAAGACATAGAAAACTTAATCTAGTTGCTAATGTGTAAATTATTGTAATTAAATTGTTCTAATTAGGATTTTTGGCTATCTAGGTCTTTATAATATATATATATATATATATATATATATATATATATATATATATCTGTGTGTGTGTGTGTGTGAGATAAAATTCTTGTGAGGATTTTTATTAATTATTCATGGTTTTAATGAGGAGATTAATATGTTAATTGAATACACAAAGTTAATCTAGTTACTAGTTTGAAATTGTTAGTTGGAAATTATGCTAAATATGCTATTTTTGCTAACTAGGTTTTCAGAAATTGCTTAAATAATTGAGTTTAAAATCTAATTATGATTTTCATGACATTATTAACATTTTAGTTTATTGTTTAGCTACTTAGATCATGCAAAACATAGTTTAGTTGATGATTTCTGAATTTTTGCTTTAAAGGTGTTAAAATTGGATAAATTTGCAAATTAGAATTTTTGGATTTATACAAATTAGTGTGATAAAAATATAGTAATGATTTGTATGACTTAGTTATGATATTTAGTGAATATTATGGCCATTAGTTTCGTTAAAACCTTAAGTTTCGAATTAAAACGAAAATTTAGTGCTTTCTAGGTTTTCGGAAATAAAGCGATTTGATTTATTTTGAGGTTTTAATGAGTTGCAATCTATTTTATATTATAATTAGTGAGTTTTGGAACTATGACTTGTACGTTTGTGTTTTTCTCAATCAATCGGCGTTTGTACGCCGATATCGAGGGTTATTTGGTTCTTTTGCATGTGCGGGTCATAAGTTTTAACTTATGCACGTTTCGTGCACCGTTTTGGTTTTATCCGCAATTCGGTTTACAATATTATATATGTTTGCGTATAGGTACCCCTTACGTGGACTTCAGACGATGAAGAAGGGGATGGCGATATCGACTTCGGTAGATAAGGACCAGGTGAGTAGTTGTATATCAACGGGGGAAGTCGGGTTGATGGCGTATTGCACGCCCCGCAAACGTAGAATAAGGATATTATGTACTGTCCTTAGGAAGTCGGACGTGACCTTAGATTCTTGGCGAGTAGGGTCCTATTGAAGATTTTAGGTTGGACTAAACTGATGTAGAAAGACTTAACCAGAGGATGACTGCCTTGGACGGAACTCATAGGTTTCATGTAGACACACACACACACACACATACACTTGACTTGGTGTATATGTATGTGTGTGTGTGTATATATAAATATATATGAATGTGTGTAGGTTTCTATATGTATGTATGTATATATATAACATATACACGTGATATGAGGATGTTATATGATATCTAGGGATGAGTCGGTATGACTAGGCATGATGCCGTGAGATATTGGATATACGATCGAGTCAGGATATGAGATGTATTATGATATTAGCGGATCGTTGGGAAATGAGGAAATGTATATTTATACATAAACTATAATAGGTGATGATGACATTGAAATGTACGAGGCTCTAGAATAGAACCCGGATTGTAATATGTTACTTAATCACGATATGGTATATGACATGATATTTTAGTGGATCATTTGACGATGTATATTTACACAGACAATGATATATGTTTGATTATATTGGGATGTATGTGTTTATATACAGTACGATTGATCAAGATATTGTTTGATGATGATACTATACGAACGATGATGTATATATATGATAGTTGACCCGTATCCCAATTTTGGGAAGCCCTACGATGGATTTTACCGTATGAGGTATAGATGTGATGATTGATCAGCACTCGTGACTCGTGGAAGTCGTACTACGTACGTGGCGCTATTGAGGCTTTATCGATGACTATTAGAGATATTGACTCAGACATTAGTAGGATTCTTCTTACCTTTCGACTAGTATCTTTAGTTAGTTCTTAGTTGGTTAGGTAGATCTTAGTTTAGGCTCGAGTCGTACTTATTTTCAAACTAATAAATCTTGCTTTTCCAAACAACAAACTGTATGACTCATAATTAGTATGTATTTTCTAGTTGTGTGTTTACTACACATTCACCGTTATATTCATGTTGTGTTCATCGCATTGCATATTCATACATATATTTCTTTAGCTAATATGAAACTCTGGCTGTTATGTCACCAGCACAATTACCCATGATGCACTTGTTCCACATACACTTATTTGCCGGCTCACACACATCATCATCGGTAATTGCCATGTCACGTACACTTTAGAACATATTATCTTTTATTGATATAATCAGCTAAATTCTAGTCTAATATAATATTGTGTGATTACTCTCATGTGCTAGTTTAGACATTACATTTATTACTTAGACACTTCATGCATTCATATTTTCATATTATGATGCAGTATTATGGGGCTTATGCCGATACTCATTATTACATACTCATGATTTCGGGACTTTGGATTTCTATGAGATTACTGGATTTTGGGGAAAACCGCAAGAATATATATAAAAACTTCTCTCTCTCCCTCTCTTTTTAAAATACAAGTTGCGGTTTTCTCGTGATGTATGTGTCGTCCACCATGAGATTTCATGTTTTCTGTTGGATTTCGAGACCCGATTCGAGGAGTGGATGAACCTTCTCGGGTACATGGTTGGCCCGGTATGGTACCCCGAGGCAAGAAGATCGTGTGGTAGACGATGAGCCTGGCAGGGGAAGACTACCTACCGATGATATCTGGCGCGGCGGATATCCGGAGGATACCGACCATTGTCATGAGATTTGATGATATAGTCCGATCCGAACTGACGAAGCTCGAGATATTGAGACTATGAGATATTGAGACTATGAGGTATTGAGACTTTGAGATTTACATGTTTTTTATCGATACTTGACACGGATTTCCATGGATTTCATTGATGATGTTTCAGATTACCATACAAATTTTACTATGATAAAAGTTACAGATTTCATATACAGATATATCCAGATTTCATGGTTGATTGTTTTACTTTTATGGTGCTTGCATACTCATACACATGACATGTTATTACTTGAGGCACTGACATGAGCACTAAGCATTGCACTTACGCATAGATTAATACCCTGCCACTATTAGGTGACTAGTGTTATATTAAGTATATTATTATGATCTAGGAGATCGTCGAGCATGCGATTTCCACTCGCAGATGTCTTTTACTCACGAGTTGGAAACTCACCCCCGTTGTGCCAAATTTTCTTTCAGGTTCAGATGTACAGGTTTCCTTGGCGGCTTGTTGGCACACCATTTCATTCAGGGTGATTTGCTCGGTAGGTTGGTTCACTTGTGTCAGGACTGCCGTTATACTTTTATTATTTCATTTGTATCTAGTAAGCTCCATCAACCAGACTTGTATTACTTGATAATTTAGTAGACCAGTTGCGTATTATTTCGACCTTACAGTCGCGCTTGTATTATTATGGATTTCTGGTGGATTGGTTTTCATTTGAGTTTTGAGCCTCACCCTTCGGCGTTGTATATTTTAGTGTATTGTGTGGTTGTTTCCGCCTTTTGGCGTAGAGCTAGCTCCCACTTGGGGATGCATTTTTATTGTTGATTATATATATATTCTTATTTGTACCCATTTGGGGCCAGTTTTTACAAAGGAGACTCTGCTGAGTTTTTTTTGAAATTTGATGTTGTTTTTAAAACATGCTTTCCTACACTTCTTCTTTTAAATGGTTTAGATTTCTGGGCTTCGGCTTACTTAGATTACGTTACACCTTTAGACGTTTCGTAATTTATGTGCCGGTCACGTTCCCTACTTTCGGGTCGTGACAAAGTTGGTATCAGAGCGCTAGGTTTAATCTTGGTCCGAGTCTATGTTGACCTTGGTTGATAGAGTAGGTGACTTAGGTAGAGTGATATACCATGGGTATGATTCGCGGCATATTTACGATACGCTACTCTGCTTAAGAAACCTTAGGATATACATTTCTTTGCACCATATTCTATTCCTTCCTTTGATCTATCTTCGTCAATATCGGAAGGTGGTTTCCGTTACCACGGTCGCACGTCCAAAAGCGCTGTGGCTCGAATGCGATGACTGTTAGGGTATCGTCTATTCTTGAGGATTGAAGCATTGTTTAGCGTGCGGACGAAGGGTATTTACATGTCGTCCAGACGAAGTTAAAAGGTTCGAACAAATGTCAGAAACCCATTTTCCCTAGTTTAAGGTATTCGGAAGAACATGCAGGTATTTATATGGACCCTATAGAAGAATGAAACCCTAACTCGACATAATGACCATGTGAACGCTGGTGAACCTTAGGGTTTACGGCAGTTTCGCGGTGCCATTTGTAAGGCTTGGGTTTGCCCTTCTACGGCTGGTCCGCAGATTCCAGGGCATGTATTGGATATTTTTAAAATGTACTCGAGTGTTGAGCTCTTGGGGAATTTTGGGATTTTGATGAATCGATCGAAAAGTTTAACATAGTCCAGATATCAGGTGAGGGGATATATTACGTGGGAGACTCTAGATATGAGCATAGCCGTTTGTAGCGCGGTCAGCATAACTATGAGGAGACGAGTACGAATCAGTCGACACCAGACGGAAGAGGAGCACATCGACGTCGGTGTTACGATTTACGATTGGTGATTCGAATATCTCATTTCCGTTGTTTGGATTTTGGTATTTTGAGGATTTTGATCTATGATTGGTATTTCCTATGTGTACATTCATTACACTCTATTCGTGTTTCATATATCAGTGGTATTGATATTGTTTTGTGCATACCCAGTGCACTCGATTTGATTTTATAAATTTTGAGATATTGATTTGATTTCGTGCATATGGGTTACACATTATTGTGACGTATGCTTCGGCATAGTTTTCATGCACTTTTCATACTGTGATTTCAATTTTGATATTCGGTATATGTTTTTGTGCACCATCTGCACTTGATGGAGATTCTTGCCCACACTTGGCGCACTTGATGCGATTTTGTGCATACCAGATGAACTAAGTCGGGATTTGTGCAGATTAGATACACCTGATATTGTTGTCGTGCACGCCCGTTGCACTTGACAAAAGTTTTTGGTGCACACCCTTTACACTCAGTTTTGTTTCTGTGCATATTCGTTGTCTGTATTTGGTTTCGATTTCTGTGCGCACCGGACGCACGTGGTATTTTATATGCTGTATTTGCGACTGATTTCATTTTGAACAGTATGTTTTTATGATATTTACTATTTGGTGTAGTAACCGAGCAGGACTGTTCTGAGAACAGTATCTAGGATTCCGATGTATATCATGTTGGTTTCGTGTTGGACTTGTTAGTTATATGTATGCCTTAGAGGCCATTACTGTACATACGATGTATATTGTAGTGGATGCTTGGACATATATAGAGAGGACTTTCTTGCTCGACATGATAGTACGCTATCTGGTTGTACTTTATCTTAACATGTATTCGGATTGTCTCTGTGTTACATGTTGATAAAGCCCTTAGGATATGTACTCGACTACTGGGACTATGATGAGATCATACTAGTGGGGCCACGGTAGACGACGAGTACATCCTATAACTGTTCCTAGTTGAGGGTGTATCGAGACAGGGCATCGATACACCAGAGTAGACTTGCGTATACGCATATTGACCTTTATGATGGGTGATGGATGATCCCATATCCATTGGTGTTTGACATCAAGGATGGTGTACGGGTGCTCAGTAGAGACTGGGTACACTGGACGGACTCGCCGAGAACTCCCAGATGGTATTATACCTCACGTCAGATGGTAGTTCTCCGGTGACACTGGTACAGAGTAGTCTGTTGACCCGAGATCGTCTTAGAGTCTTGTGTGATTCCCACTGTGCTTTGATTTCCATCATACCACGTCCAAGAGGGCTTGCAAAAAGGTGGCTTTTGGGTACAGTCCCGAATCATATGGAGGCAATGAGCGATAGGAAGGGATTCGTCTCTCCCGGTATAGGGAGTTGATGTTTTGCTGTGTTCGATTGGCTATAACTGAAAATCTCTGGCCAGGGTTGCTGAGATCTACTGGTAAGTGTTATCAGTTGTTTCTCGAACTGTTATAGACCTCATATCGATACGACTTATCAAGCTACTGGGGTCTGATATTTACCACCCCTAGGCGTGAAATACGACATATCAGACGACGAGACCGGACTGTACGGGAGTGTTACTGACTGGATTCATACGAGAATGTACAGGCTTGCTTGTTCATCTTCCGAGCGCTCAATACCTGGGTGGCCGTTACGTTTAGCTGACCGCTTGTAGCTTGTGGGTGTTTGATATGATCATCACCAACTACCGGCGTATTGACGATTTTTTAGAGTCCTACACAGAGGTTTCTTGGCTCAGGCAAAACAGAGTAGGGGCACATATGTGATATGTGCTACCGAGGATAATGCGATTTGAGATATCGTATTCTATTCTCGCGATATTTGATATCGGCCGGGACATCGGATCAAGTGTTGATTCGATGAATCGGTAAATGAGATATTAGTCGGTTATATGCGATATAGCCGGATTGTCGGATCAAGTGTTGATTCGATAATTTAATGTATAATAATATATATGATATATTAAATTACGTTAACGAATAACAACTCACTAAAAGATTCTTTTTCACATTCGGGTAATACATTGATATATATGCGATATATGTTAATTGTATTATTTTATTTTGTTCCAATAAATATTATATATGTGATATATAATATTGTAACATTATATGGTTATTAATGCAACATGTTTAGTGGAGTTTAAACATGGTTAGGGTTTGATTTGGGTTAAGCTTTTCATGAAGTTCCTAGAAGCTTTGCTTTTTGTTTTGGAAAATATATTTTGTGAAAATATTTCCTTAACCAAACCCAAACTCTTTACCATGGTTGTTTCTCTACACAAGTTAAAGATTCATTCTTAACTAGGGTTGCATTTCTAACCTCATATATGGTTTTCATTATTCATCGTAAAAGGATTGACTATTCTTCTTCTTCTTCTTCCTTGATGAAAACCTTTCTTGCTTTGCTTTTTGTGATGAAAGTGAGTGAGGATAAGAAAAGGAATGAGAGCAAAAATCCTACTTCATCATACTCATCTATCCTTGCCATTTAGATGAGGGTGTTTACTTCATTTAGTGAGTGAGAGCTTGTGTTAATGAAACTTCAAGGTAGATCATCTTTGTTATCGAAGATCGGAAGCAAGCTTGCATCTTTCTCTTCATGGAGCCTCTCGAGAGTCCGAAACACGATGATCGCAGCGAAGGGACCTCAACACGGAGCTTTAGAAGTGAAGGACCGGATCTACAAAGGTTGCAATCCCTCTCACTTAGTGTTAAAATGTTTAACATGCTTGTTTTCGCCTAAACTCTAGTATAAAGATCTAGGTTAGGGTTGTTCGGCACGGCTAAATTTTAAATCGGACATGGTTGATGCCTCGTAGACCCTTGTGCATGTACCTAGCAACCCTGCAGTAGTATCAGAGCCAAGCTAGAGCTTTAGGCGAAGTCTAGGCGAAGTTTAAAGTCCGATCGAACCCGGAAACCCCGATATATACCCTTCCCTGGATATTTTTTAAAAATGTGATTTTTTCTGGATTAAAAATTCTCAGAAAATTAAGCAGGAAAATCTAAGAATTACTGTGAAGTACGGCCCATTAATGCGCTCAAGTGACCGCGGAACTGCCGCCAAACCAAGGGTTTGGCGGCGGTTCCGCGGCCAAAATTTTTACTTGGTCCCTGGTACTTCAGGTAATTATTCTTAGGTCCTTTTTAATTGTTCTGGAAATTTTTAATTTATACTCAATAGTCGAGTTTTCAGGGTTGTATTGGGGACTCGTTGATTCGATCGGATAATTTAACTTTGTTTAGTTTGTCCGGGTAATTTTTTAGAACGTGTTAAAAAGTTCAAATGGATATCAATAAATCACTTTTTCCCCTGCTGGAAAATTTCAAAGTGTTGGATTTTTCCGTAGTTTAAGAATATTCTAAGTCATGCAAGTAACGCGGTGGACCCTCTAGAATAACACAAACCTTAACTCGATTATGTGACCGTCTGAACTGCCTCTAAACCTTAGGGTTTTAGGCAGTACGACGTTGCCACATGTGAGGCGTTGGCTTGACCCTTCTACGGCTGGACCATTGATACTGTGGCAAGTGATAGATATTTTTTTGAACTCCGCTCAAGTGTTGAGCTATTTGGGAAATCTTTGGTGTTTGATTATTCGATCTGAAAGTTTAACATTGTCTATTTATCGGGAATGTGATACAATATTTAAAATCCACAGGTAGTTATGAGATAACTAATTTGAATGTTATAAATCTACCAGTTTAGTCTCAAATGATCGGTTGCCACGGGATTTTGACGCAATCAAAAGTTCGGCGCAATCACGTAGCGTACGCGGATATTCGCCGGGTAAACTTAATAGACAGCCACGCCCCATAGCCCCGACCAAGTGACTGTAGGAGGACCCCGTCGCCCAAAGCGTCCGTTCGGGTGCTCGCGGCAGCGGTGTACCGCCTTAGTGCACTTCGTCGACGGCATCGGGGGTGCGGCCTTCTACTAAAGTTTGCGACGAGCATTCGATCAGAATGTCGGGAATCTTGTTGAATTGCCCGACAAGATATTGAAAAGTGTTTTCGATAATGAGACTAAATTGCGGGGTTTATAATTGTTAGGCATGCGATGTCTAAGAAATTCATTTGGTTAGGCATGCGATTTCTAAAGAGGTTGCGGATTCCAATTGTTGTAGTTTTACACTTTCTTTTCTGTGACCGTAAGCGTAGTATGTGGTGTATCGCCGGCTTCGTTGCTATACATCAACGACAATCGGGATACGCATGCTTGCTTACGTTGATGATATGAGATATTATGTGTTGCTGTGATATGTTATATTGGATCGTCGTGTTATGAGTCGGTGGTTTTATGTGAGATGAGAGTTTTTCTTTTTTCTTTCATGTAAAATTCATTTGTATGTAATATTCTTTTATTGGGGCACTTCCGGGCTGAGGATGATGTCACCATTGTATGTTATTTACTTTTCCGTATTAGGTAGACCCAAGGCGGGGAGCACAAGTGACCGGATTCTAGGGTCCAGTAGGAGACCATCTCGAAGAGTCGAGACCGGGTCTCCTAACCCTAGAATTGGCAGCGTTGCTTGACGCTCTCGTAGGGGTCTAGGGATGTGGGTTTGGATATTCATCGCGACCGTGGAATCCGTGATTTATACAGGCTCGTATTGAAAATACGGACGTCCTAGTATATCCAATATTTCATTTATGTTCTTCTGCTGCAATGTTCTGTGATGAGATCATATTACTGCCTGAGCTGAATGTTTATATTATATATATGAGATATATGTTATATTCCTGATTTCGTTTCAAATGTGATGCTTGTGAAGCATAATAAAATGGGACTTCATTAATGAGATTAATGAAACTAAAAGAAACCTAAAGATATTATAGAAATTTGTCTCAAAAACTGGTAGCTCTAGTTCTTGCTTTGCATAGCGGTGTTCCTTATAGAATATTTAGCACCTTATTCGATAAGGCAAGAGCCGAGATCCCATCACCGGGAGTGACCTCTTTAGTGAAACTAGCAGATGCTACAAACTCGGTTTGTCTTTTGATTTCTTCTACAGTTTTTGCTTTGCATAGTGATATTTATGAAATATCCTGCACCTTATTCGATGAGGAAAGAGCCGGCGATCCCTTCACCGGGAGTGACCTCTTTAGCAAAACTAGAAAAGGCCTCAAAAACATTCCTTTTAAGAATCACTCGATTCTACAATGATATCAAGTTCATTACGCAAAGGGTTTTCTTAGAAAGCTGTCGTAGCCCTCCGTCATTTCAGACAAGTACTAGTTAGTATTCGTTCTACGTTTGTTGACTATGTTAAGGCGTAGTGTGCGGTAGCTGATTAGTGCTTATCTGTATAAGCATATGATGCGATTGGATTAGGGTAGTCATGCGACTTTGTTGACTATGTTAAGGGTCATGCGGGTGGGTTTAATTCAATCGGGAAATGACGGGTTGAACTTGACTAGCACTTATGATTTATTGACTACGTTAAGGTCATATAGCTGCTAGGGGTAAAATATTATTGGGAATTTCAAGTGTTGAAATTTGCAATGAGATTGCAAACCTTCTATGAGATAGTTAGATCCCGATACCCGCTACGAGTAAGAGTTACTCCTGGGAGTGTTTTACACATTACAATTAGCCGATCAAGTAGGTGTCTAGAAAGGTGTCAACGGGGTTACGCCCCTGGGAAAATGAGGTTTACTTTAATTAGGTCCGTGCGAAAGTACGGGGAACCTCTCTCAAAGTACCGACACTGGCCTGGATGAAAGATTGGCGAACTTGTAGGGTGTAGTTAATCCCGTCTAGTCTTTCTTTTTAGGGTTTGAAGGAAGATTTGACTAAAACAGTGGGAGACATCCTGATTAGATAAATTGATAACCAATCTAATCTTGTAAAAGCGCACGCTGGGTGTTTTCTTCTCTCTCTCTCCTGGTTACGACTATGTCATGCCTTAATCAAGATAATAATACGGATGTATTGACCGAACCCGCATGTTATACTGCGCTAGGGAACGTTGGTCCCACTCCAACTTATAATTGTTATAAGACAGAGCAGGAAATTGGGGAATACCAGATTTCCCGTGCCGCCTAAATGAAGAAAGTGCATGTTGATGCATCATCTTTGGGTGTGTTCATTACAGAGAACTATTTCTCAGTATCCTTTACGTCCTGGGTATGAGATACCGGATCAGGATCCTATATATGTAATTTGTTACATGGGCTACAGATAGGTAGAGAACTGAGAACAGGTGATAAGTTTCATGAGATAGAAACGGTGCAAGTGTTGCAACCAAGTCTGTTGGTCACTATCACCTTGTATTACCAGAATACATTGATTCTGAATGAATGTTATTAGATACCGAACCTGATATACAACATCATATCAGTCTTTTTACTAGTAAAGAAAGGATATAATTTTGTATTGTTGGATAATGTTTTGAACATTTCCAATATCAAGAGTTGATTGGTTCAGGCACGTTATCTAAAAGCATTGACGTTCTAAATCAAACTATAGTTCTTAGTATACAGAGCACACACAAGAGAAAGAGTTTAGAAATGAACGAATCCTTCTTGAGGCATTGTAGACTAGGTCATATCAATGCGACCCAACTAGCTGAAGTTACACATAGAGGCATATTTAAATTAATTTAAATTTACATCTTGTGAAACTTGCCAGTCATGTCACAAAGATAAGATGACCACAGCTCTGTTTGTTGGAAACGGAGAAAGAGTTAGTGAACTCTTGGGATTGATACATGCTGATGTATGAGGTCCCCTGTCAACACATGCCAAGACCGGTTCTTTATACTTCATTACATTCACTATTTATCTCTGAAGATTCAGACATATGTTCCTGTTGAAACACAAGTCTAAACCTTTTGAGATATTCACAGAATATAAGTTAGAAGTAGAGAACCAAAAACGGGTATAAGTATTATGTCCTTTGATAAGATCAAGGAGGAGAATACATGAGCATGGAATTCCTGGACTATTCTAAAGGATAATGAGATTCTCTCTCAGCATTACTCCTCCGTATACACCATAGCACATCGGTGTATCGGGGTGGAGCAATCACACCCTATTTGATATGGTGCGCTCTATAATGAGTACTACTGAGTTTCCTATTTTCTTTTGGGAGTTATAAACTTGTTAAGCTGCATACCTATTGAATAGGGTTCCAATCAAATCAGTTGCCTATCACTTCATATGTGATATGGAATGGAAGAGCCCATATCTTAAGTTTCTTAAGATTCGGGGTTGTCCGGCCTAAGTCTGAAAAGCAAAATCCGGACAAGCTCGAGGCAAAGTCAGTTATGTGGAAGTTTGTTGGATATCCCAAGCATTCGCAAGGGAATATCTTCTACCTAACTGAGGAACAAAAGATGTTTTGTTTCTCAACATGCCACCTTTGTGAAAGGGAATTTCTTGTGAAGAAATTGGACATGAAGTAAAACTGTAAGGAGTTCCAGCTATACAAACTACAGCAGATGATTTGCTAGAACCAAAGGATTCAATAGATTCAACGAACCTCAGCCTCTCCGCCGATCTAGTAGGGTTCCTCACCCACTTGAGAGATACTTCGGTTTCTCTATGACAGTGGGAGCGAGGATTGTATCATGAGATGATGACCCAACTAGTTTCGAGCTGGCCATCAGGAGTGAGACTCTATAAGAATGGCTGGATGCTTAGCGATCTGAGATGGAATCCTTATATACCAACAAAGTATAGACTTTGGTTGATTTATCTGAAGGGTTAAATCCCCATCAGGAGAAAGTATATCTTGAGAAGATTACTTGGTGTACATGGAAAAGTTGAGACTTTCAAAGCTATGCTTAAGTCCATCCAGATCCTACTTGCCACGGCTACATACCATGACTACGATATCTAGCGGTTGGGTATCATGATTGCTTTTCTAAATGATGTTTTAGAAGAGAGCGTCTATAAGTACACAGCCAGAGGGCTTCATAGACAGTGGGAGCCGCGGAAACGTGTGCAAGATGCTTTATAGGATAAAGCAGGCATCGCGGAGTTGGATCATTTGTTTTGATGTGGTAGTCAAAGAGTTTGACTTCATCAAAATGGTAGATAAACCTTGTATATACAAAAAGGTAGTGGAGAGTATGGTGGCGATCCTCGTAGAGTACGTGGATGACATACTTTTGATAGGGAAGGAGTTTCTTATGCTACGCTCGGTCAATCTCCGCTTATGACAAGGATTCTTCATATAGGATCATGGTGATACCTCATAAATCCTAGGTTTTGGATCTATGAGATAGATCTAATTGAATGTTAGGATACTCACTAGTTATAGTGAGATAGTATCAATCGATCCTAGGAAGAATCACTGGAAAGGTTTCAGGGTGATAAAGACGACTGAATGTCAGTCGCAGGTATTGTCTTTACCCTCAGTGGAGGGACGGTATGTTGGAAGTGTTCCAAGCAAGATACCGTGACTTACTAGACGATTAAAGGCAATATACATCGTTACCAAGGATGCTACCAAAGAGGCAATCTGGATATATATAAGTTCATGAGATAAACTTCGTTCCTACCATTGTGTGACAATGGAGTTGTGGTTTATGCCAAGAAACCCCAGTCCCATCTGAAATCCAGATATAATTATTAGGCAGTATCACCTGATCATGGAGATGGTTGATCTCCAGGGAGATCGAGGTTAAGAGAGTAGACACAGAGGACAACAGTGCGGATCCACTCACAAAGGCCATTTTCCCAGTAGAGACTTTGTATGGGATGGTTGAGTATGAGATACTTCAACCACAGCTAATTGTTGGGTATGTGATACCGCAAAAGATGGCCCTAGTACAAGTGTGAGATTGTTAGTTATATGTATGCCTTAGAGGCCATTACTGTACATACGATGTACATTGCAGTGGATGCTTAGACATATATAGGGAGGACTTTCTTGCTCGACATGATAGTACGCTATCTGGTGTTACTTTATCTTAACATGTATTCTGATTTTCTATGTGTTACATGTTGATAAATCCCTTAGGATATGTACTCGACTACTGGGACTATAATGAGATCATACTAGTGGGGCCACGGTAGTCGACGAGTACATCCTATAACTGTTCCTAGTCAAGGGTGTATCGAGACAGGGCATCGATACACCAGAGTAGACTAGCGTTTACGCATCTTGACCCATTTGATGGGCGATGGATGATCCCATATCCATCGGTGTTTAACATCAAGGATGGTGTACGGGTGCTCAGTAGTAACTGGGTACACTGGACGGACTCGCCGAGAACTCCCAGATGGTATTATACCTCACGTCAGATGGCAGTTCACTGGTAACACTGGTACAGAGTAGTCCGTTGACCCGAGATCGTCATAGAGACTTGTGTGATTCCCACTGTGCTTTGATTTCCATCATACCACGTCCACGAGGGCGTGCAAAAAGGTGGCTTTTGGGTACAGTCCCGAATCACATGGAGGTAATGAGCGATAGGAGGGGATCCGTCTCTCCCGGTATAGGGAGTTGATGTTGTGCTGTGTTCGATTGGCTATACTGAAACCCCTGGCCTGGGTTGCTGAGATCTACTAGTAAGTGTAATCAGTAGTTTCTCGAACAGTTATGGACTTCATATCGACACGACTTATCAAGCTACTGGGGTCTGACGTTTACCACCCCTAGGCGAGATATGCGACATATCAGACGACGAGACCGGACTGTACGGGAGTGTTATTGACTGGATTCACAGGAGAATGTACAGGCTTGCTTGTTGATCTTCTGAGCACTCAATACCTGGGTGGATGTTATGTTTAGCTGACCGCTTGTAGCTTGTGGGTGTTTGACATGATCATCACCTACTGCCGGCGTATTGACGATTCTTTAGAGTCCTACACAGAGGTTTCTTGGCTCAGGCAAAACGGAGTAGGGGCACATATGTGATATGTGCAGGACCGAGGATAGTGCGATATGAGATATCGTATTCTATTCTCGCGATATTTGATATCAGCTGGGACATCGGATCAAGTATTGATTCAATGAATCGATAAATGAGATATTAGTCGGTTATATGCGATATAGCCGGATTGTCGGATCAAGTGTTGATTCGATAATTTAATGTATAATAATATATATGATATATTAAATTACATTAACTAATAACAGCTCACTAAAAGATTCTTTCTCTCACTCGGGTAATACATTGATATATATGCGATATATGTTAATTGTATTATTTTATTTTGTTACAATAAATATTATATATGTGATATATAATATTGTAACATGATGTGGTTATTAATGCAACATATTTAGTGGAGATTAAACATGTTTAGGGTTTGATTTGGGTTAAGCTTTTCTAGAAGTTTCTAGAAGCTTTGCTTTTTGTTTTGGAAAAGATATTTTGTGAAGATATTTCCATAACCTAACCCAAACCCTTTACCATGGTTCTTTCTCTACACAAGTTAAGGATTCATTCTTAACTAGGGTTGCATTTCTAACCTCATATATGGTTTTCATTATTCATCATAAAAGGATTGACTATTCTTCTTCTTCTTCTTCCTTGATGAAAACCTTTCTTGCTTTGCTTTTTGTGATGAAAGTGAGTGAGAATAAGAAAACAAATGAGAGCAAAAATCCTACTTCATCATCTTCATCTATCCTTTCCATTTAGATGAGGGTGTTCACTTCATTTATTGAGTGAAAGCTTGTGTTAATGAAAACTCAAGGTAGATCATCTTTGTTATCAAAGATCAGAAGCAAGCTTGCATATTTCTCTTCGTGGAGCCTCTCGAGAGTCCGGAACACGATGATCGCAGCGAAGGGACCTCAACACGGAGCTTTAGAAGTGAAGGACCGGATCAACAAAGGTTGTAATCACTCTCACTTAGCGTTAAAATGTTTAACATGCTTGTTTTCGCCAAAACTCTAGTATAAAGATCTAGGTTAGGGTTGTTCGGCATGGGTAAACTTTAATCGGGCATGGTTGATCACTCGTAGACCCTTGTGCGTGTGCCTAGCAACCCTACAGGACTTTGACATTGTGTTTTCACCATGACTCCGATAATTGCGTTATGCTTGACGGAGTTTTGATTTTGAGTTATGTACTTGTTTTTCATGCATATGCATTGCGCTAAGATGTGTTTTATGTATTGATGATTTCGGAGCCCCGACAATTTGAGTATTTTGCTAAATGTTTTAGTATTTGGGGGGAGTTTTAATTTAAATTCGGGGACCGAATTTCATTAAGGGTGGAAGATTATAGCGTTTTAAAAATAAATAAATAAATAATTAGATAAATAAAATCCTTTAGGTGAATTTTCTGATAATCGGTAAAATAAACCGCATTTTCCGTAAAACTCAACTACAATTATTTTTCAATATAAATTTAAATACACCTATTTTAACTATGTAATTACTAGTAAATGGTGTTTATTTAGTTACATGTAAATTTCTAATTTACTAAAATATTTTTCCTAAATTAATTAAATTAAAATACTAACATAAGCTTTAATTATAAATTTAATTAGTGTAAATTACAAATTGGAGTGGGTTAATTTTACAAAAGTGAACAATGGTATCTTAGAATTTAGTGTGTAGCATGCTCCTCTCTTCTTAATTTTTTTCCAAAATTCTAGAGTCTTCTAGGTTAGAAAATAAATAAAATAAATTAAACAATGAAAAGACTTAAATGATGTAATAACTAAGGAAGTTTCACGCAACTCTTTACATCTTTTTCTCTCTCTCATCCCTCATTTTGACATGGCCGAAATCACTCTTGTGGCAGCCCATTTTTTACCCATCTCATTTCTCATCAAAAATTCTTAAAAAATTCATGAAAAATCCAAAATAAAACCGTAAATTCCAAATCCAGTCCCTACCCATTATTCGTTGGCCTATCTAACATGGATCTTAGAGCAAAGTTAGCACTTCGGAGGCTATGATTTTCATGTTGCATCTCATATTTAATGAGGTATAATTCTAACCTTAGTGTTAATTATAACTTAATTACGTAAATTGAATGGATTTCGGTGCTTAATTTTGGTTTTAGTTGCTAAATTAAAAATTAAAGAAAGGGAATTCTAAATCAACTTAGGGTTTTTATAAATTGTTCATGATTACATGGTGTAGTTAAATATGTTAAGTCATAGAAAACTTAATCTAGTTGCTAATGTGTAAATTGTTGTAATTAAATTGTTCTAATTAGGATTTTTGGTTAACTAGGTTTTTATAAAATATATATGTGTGTGAGATAAAATTCTAATGAGGGTTTTTATCAATTATTCATGGTTTTAATGAGGAGATTAATATGTTAATTGAATACAAAAGTTAATCTAGTTATTAGTTTCAAATTGTTAGTTGGAAATTATGCTAAATATGCTATTTTTGCAAACTAGGTTTTTAGAAATTGCTTAAATAATTGAGATTAAAATCAAATTATAGTTTTCGTGACATTATAAATATTTTAGTTTGTTGTTTAGCAACTTAGATCATGGAAAACTTAGTTTAGTTGATGATTTGTGAATTTTTGCTTTAAAGGTGTTAAAATTGGATAAATTTGCAAACTAGAATTTTTGGATTTATACAAATTAGTGTGATAAAAAAATAGTAATGATTTGTATGACTTAATTATGATATTTAGTGAATATTATGGCCATTAGTTTCGTTAAAACCTTATGTTTCGAATTAAAATGAAAATTTAGTACTTTCTAGGTTTTCGGAAATAAAACGATTTGATTTATTTTGAGGTTTTAATGAGTCGCAATCTATGTTATATTATAATTAGTGAGTTTTGGAACTACGACTTATACGTTTGTGTTTTTCTCGATCAATCGGCGTTTGTACGCCGATATCGAGGGTTATTTGGTTCTTTTGCATGAGCGGGTCATAGGTTTTAACCTATGCGCGATTCGTGCACCGCTTTGGTTTTATCCGCGACTCGGTTTACAATATTATATATGTTTGCGTATAGTTACCCCTCACGTGGACTTCGGACGATGAAGAAGGGGATGGAGACATCGAGTTCGGTAGACAAGGACCAGGTGAGTAGATGCATATCTATAGGGGAAGTCAGGTGGATGGCGTATAGCACCCCCCGCAAACGTAGAATAAGGATATTACGTACTGTCATTGGGAAGTCGGACGTGACCTTAGATTGTTGGCGAGTTGGGTCCTATTGAAGAATTTAGGTTGGATTAGACTGATATAGAATGACTTAACCAGAAGATGACTGCCTTGGAGGGAATTCGTAGGTTTCATATAGACACACACATACACGCACACACACATACACTTGACTTGGTGTATATGTATTTCTGTGTGTGTGTATATAAATATATATATATATGTATATATATATATATGAATGTGTGTAGGTTTCTATATGTATGTATATATACATAATATATACACATAATATGAGGATGTTATATGATATCTGGGGATGAGTCAGTATGACTAGGCATGATGCCGTGAGATATTGGATATACGATCGAGTTATGATATGAGATGTTTTATGATATTAGCGGATCGTTTGGAAATGAGGAAATGTATATTTATACACAAACGATAATAAGTGATGATGACATTGAAATGTATAAGGCTCTAAAATAGAACCCGGATTGTAATATGTGACTTAATCAAGATATGATATGTGACATGATATTTTATTGGATCATTTGACGATGTATATTTACACAGACGATGATATATGTTTGATGATATTGGGATGTATGCGTTTATAGTACAGTACCCTTGATCATGATATTATTTGATGATGATACTATATGAACGATGATGTATATATATGATAGTTGAGCCGTACCCCGATTTTGGGAAGCCATACGTTGGATTTTACCGTACGAGGCATAGATGTGATGATTGATCCGCACTCGTGACTCGAGGAAGACGTACTACGTACGGGACGCTATTGAGGCTGGATCTCCGACTATTAGAAATATTATCTAAGACATTAGTAGGATTCTTCTTATCTTTCGACTAGTGCCTTTAGTTAGTTTCTTAGTTGGTTAGGTAGATCTTAGTTTTGGATCGAGTCATACTTAATTTCAAACTAATAAATCATGCTTTTTCAAACAACAAACTGTATGACTCGCAATTAGTATGTATTTTCTAGTTTTTTGTTTACCACACATTCACCGTTATATTCATGTTGTGTTCATCGCATTGCATATTCATACATATATTTCGTTAGCTAATATGAAACTCTGCCTGTTAGGACACCAGCATAATTACCGATGATGCACATGTTCCACGTACACTTATTTGCCGTCTCACACACATTATCATCGGTAATTGTCATGTCACGTACACTTTAGAACATATTATCTTTTATTGATATAATCAGCTAAATGCTAGTCTAATATAATATTGTGTGATTACTCTCATGTGCTATTTTAGACATTGCATTTATTACGTAGACACTTCATGCATTCATATTTTCATATTATCATGCAGTATTGTGGGGCTTATGCCGATACTCATGATTTTGGGATTTTGGATTTCTATGAGTTTTCTTGATTTTGGGGAAAACCGCAAGAATATATATAAAAACTTCTATCTCTCCCTCTCTTTTTAAAATACAAGTTTCCGTTTTCTCATGATGTATGTGTCGTCCACCATAAGATTTCATGCTTTTCTGTTGGATTTCGAGACCCGATTCGAGAACTGGATGAACCGTCTCTGGTACATGGTGGGCCCGGTATGGTACCCCAGGGCAAGAAGATCGACTTATAGACGATAATCCTGGCAGGGGAAGACTACCTACCGGTGATGTCTGGCGCGGCGGATATCCGGAGGATACCGACCGTTGTCATGAGAATTTATGTTATTGGCCGATCCGGACCGACGGAGCCCAACATATTGAGACTATGAGATATTGAGACTATGAGGTATTGAGACTTTGAGATTTACATGTTTTGTGTCGATGCTTGATACGGATTTCTATGGATTTCATTGATGATGTTTCGGATTACCATACAAATTTTACTATGATAAAAGTTACAGATTTCTTATACAGTTATATCCAAATTTCATGGTTGATTGTTTTACTTTCATGGTGTATGCATACTCATGCACATGACATGTTACTACTTGAGGCACTGACACGAGCACTGAGCATTGCACTTACGTACAGATTAATACCCCGCCACTATTAGATGACTAGTGTTATATTAAGTATATTATTATGACCTAAGAGATCGTCGTGCATGCGATTTCCACTCGCCGATGTCTTCTACTCACGAGTCGGCAACTCACCCCATTGTGCCAGATTTTTTTTCAGGTTCGGATGTACAGGTTTCCTTGGCGGCTTGTTGTCACAACATTTCATTCACGGTGATTTGCTCGGTAGGTTGGTTCACTTGTGTCAAGACCGCCGTTGTACTTTTATTATTTCATTTGTATCTAATAAGCTCCATCAACCAGACTTGTATTACTTGATAATTTAGTCGACCAGTTGCGTATTATTTCGACCATAGAGTCGCGCTTGTGTTATTATGGTTTTCTGGTGAATTGGTTTTCTTTTGAGTTTTGAGCCTCGCCCTTCAGCGTTGTATAATTTAGTGCATTGTGTGGTTGTTTCCTCCTTTTGGCGTAGAGCTAGCTCCCGCTAGGGGATGCCTTTTATTGCTGTTTATGTATATATTCTTATTTGTACCCGTTTGGGGACAGTTTTTACAAAGGGGACTCTGCCGAATTTTTTTAGAAATTTGATGTTGCTTTTAAAACATGCTTTCCTACACTTCTTCTTTTAAATGGTTTAGATTTTTGGGCTTCAGCTTACTTAGATTACATTACACCTTTAAACGTTTCGTAATTTAAGTGCCGGTCACTTTCCGTACCTTCGGGTCGTGATAAAGTTGGTATCAGAGCGCTAGGTTTAACCTTTGTCCGAGTCTAGGTTGACCTTAGTTGATGGAATAGGTGAATTAGGTTGAGTGACGTACCGTGGGTATGATCCGCGGCATACCAACGATACGCTAGTTTGCATAAGAAATCTTAGGATGTACATTTCATTGCACCATATTGTATTCGTACCTTTGATCTATCTTCGTCAATATCAGATGGCGGTTTCTGTTACCACGGTCGCACGGGCAAAGGGAGCTGTGGCTCGAATGCGATGACCGTTAGGGTATCATCTATTCTTGAGGATTGAAGCATTGTTTAGCGTGCGGACGAAGGGTATTCACATGTCGTCCAGAGGAAGTTAAAAGGTTCGAACGAATGTCAGAAACCTATTTTCCCAAATTTAAGTTATTCGGAAGCACATGCAAGTATTTCTATGGACCCTCTAGAAGAATGAAACCCTAACTCGACATAATGACCATGAGAACGTTGGTGAACCTTAGGGTTTACGGCAGTTCCACGGTGCCATTAGTGAGGCTTTGGTTAGCCCTTCTACGGCTGGTCCGCAGATGCTGGGGCATGTACTGGATATTTTTAAACTGTACTTGAGTGTTGAGCTCTCGGTGAATTATGGGATTTTGATGAATCGATCGAAAAGTTTAACATAGTCCAGATATCAGGTGAGGGGATAGATTACGTGGGAGACTCTAGATATGAGCATAGCCGTTTGTAGCGCAGTCAGCACAGCTATAAGGAGACGAGTCCGAATCAGTCGACACCAGAGGGAAGTGGAGCACATCGACGTTGGTGTTACGATTTACGATTGGTGATTCGAATATCACATTTCCGTTGTTTGGATTTTGGTATTTGAGGATTTTGATCTATGATTGGTATTTCATATGTGTACACTCATTACACTCTACTCGTGTTTCATATATCAGTGGTATTGATGTTGTTTTGTGCATACCAAGTGCACTCGATTTGATTTTATACATTTTGAGATATTGATTTGATTTCGTGCATATGGGTTGCACATGATTGTGACGTATGCTTCGGCATAGTTTTCATGCACTTTTCATACTGTGATTTCGATTTTGATATTCGGTATATGTTTTCGTGCACCATGTGCACTTGATGGAGATTCTTGCACACACTTGGCACACTTGATGCGATTTTGTGCACAACAGATGCACTAAGTCGGGATTTGTGCAGATTAGATGCACCTGATATTGTTGTCGTGCACGCCCGTTGCACTTGACAGAAGTTTTTGGTGCACACCCATTGCACTCAGTTTTGTTTCTGTCATCCTTGTGGCTTCTGTATTTGATTTCGATTTCCGTGCGCACCGGACGAACGTGGTATTTTATATGCTGTATTTGAGACTGATTTTATTTTGAGCAGTACGTTTTTATGATATTTACTATTTGGTGTAGTAACCAAGCAGGACTGTTCTGAGAACAGTACCTAGGATTTCGATGTATATCATATTGGTTTCGTATTGGACTTTGAAATTGTGTTTTTACCATGACTCTGATGATTGCGTTATGCTTGATGAAGTTTTGATTTTGAATTATGTACTTGTTTTTCATGCACATGCATTGCGCTAAGATGTGTTTTATGGATTGATGATTTCGGAGCCCCGACGATTTGAGTGTTTTGCTAAATGTTTTAGTATTTGGGAGGAGTTTTAATTTAAATTCGGAGACCGAATTTCTTTAAGGGGGAAGATTGTAACGTTTTAAAAATAAATAAATAAATAAATAAATAGATAAAATCCTTTAGGTGAATTTTCTGATAATCGGTAAAATAAACCGTATTTTCCGTAAAACACAACTATAATTATTTTTCAATATAAATTTAAATACGCCTATTTTAAGTATGTAATTACTAGTAAGTGGTGTTTATTTAGTGACTTGTCAATTTCTAATTTACTAAAATATTTTTCCTAAATTAATTAGATTAAAATATTAACATAAGCTTTAATTATAGTTTTAATTATTGTAAATTATAAATTGGAGTTGGTTAATTTTGCAAAAGTGAACCATGGCATCTTAGAATTTAGTGTGTAGCATGCTTCTCTCTTCTTAATTTGTTTCCAAAATTCTAGAGTTTTCTAGGTTAGAAAATAAATAAAATAAATTAAACAATGAAAAGACTTAAATTATGTAATAACTAAGGAAGTTTCTACACAACTCTTTATATCTTTCTCTCTCTCTCCTCCCTCATTTTGCCATGGCCGAAATCACTCTTGTGGCAGCCCATTTTATTCCCATCTCATTTCTCATAAAAAATTCTTCAAAAATTCATGTAAAATCCAAAATAAAACCTTAAATTCCAAATCCAATCCTTACCCATTATTTGCTGGCGTATCTAGCATGGATCTTGGAGCAAAGTTAGCATTTTGGAGGATATGATTTTCATGTTGGATCTCATGTTTAGTGAGGTATAATTCTAATCTTAGTGTTAATTGTAAGTTAATTACGTAAATTGAATGGATTTCGGTGTCTAATTTTGGTTTTACTTGCTAAATTAAAAATTAAAGAAAGGGAATTCTAAATCAAATTAGGGTTTTTATAAATTGTTCATGATTATATGGTGTAGTTAAATATGTTAAGACATAGAAAACTTAATCTAGTTGCTAATGTGTAAATTGTTGTAATTAAGATTTTTGGCTAACTAGGTTTTTATAAAATATATATATATATATATATATATATATATATATATATATATGTGTATGTGTGTGTGTGTGTGTGTGTGTGTGAGATAAAATTCTAGTGTGGGTTTTTATCAACTATTCATGGTTTTAGTGAGGAGATTAACATGTTAATTGAATGCAAAAGTTAATCTAGTTACTAGTTTCAAATTGTTAGTTGGAAATTATGCTAAATATTCTATTTTTGCTAATTAGGTTTTTAGAAATTGCTTAAATAATTGAGATTAAAATCTAATTATGGTTTTCATGAAATTATTAACATTTTAGTTTGTTTTTTAGCAACTTAGATCATGCAAAACTTAGTTTAGTTGATGATTTGTGAAATTTTGCTTTAAAGGTGTTAAAATTGGATAAATTTGCAAACTAGAATTTTTGGATTTATACAAATTATTTTGATAAAAATATAGTAATGATTTGTATGACTTAGTTATGATATTTAGTGAATATTATGGCCATTAGTTTCGTTAAAACATTAAGTTTCGAATTAAAACGAAAATTTAGTGATTTCTAGGTTTTCGGGAATAAAACGATTTGATTTATTTTGAGGTTTTAATGAGTTGCAATCTATTTTATATTATAATTAGTGAGTTTTGGAACTACGACTTGAACGTTTGTGTTTTTCTCGATCAATCGGCGTTTGTACGCCGATATCGAGGGTTATTTGGTTCTTTTACATAAGCGGGTCATAGGTTTTAACCTATGCGCGTTTCGTGCACCGTTTTGATTTTATCCGCGATTCGGTTTACAATATTATATATGTTTGCGTATAGATACCCCTCACATGGACTTCTAACGATGAAGAAGTGGATGGTGACATCGACTTCAGCAGACAAGGACCAGGTGAGTAGATGTATATCTATGGGAGAAGTCGGATGGATGGCGTATAGCACCCCCCGCAAACGTAGATTAAGGATATTACGTACTGTCATTAGGAAGTCGGACGTGACCTTAGATTCTTGGCGAGTAGGGTCCTATTAAAGACTTTAGGTTGGACTAGACTGATGTAGAAAGACTTAACCAGAGGATGACTGCCTTGGAGGGAATTCATATGTTTCATGTAGACACAAAAACACACGCACACACACATACACTTGACTTGGTGTGTGTGTATATATATATATATATATATATGAATCTGTGTAGGTTTCTATATGTACGTATGTATATATATAACATATATACGTAATATGAGGATGTTATATGATAACTGGCGATGAGTCGGTATCACTAGGCATGATGCCGTGAGATATTGGATATACGATCGAGTTATGTTATGAGATGTATTATGATATTAGCGGATCGTTTGGAAATGAGAAAATGTATATTTATACATAAACGATAATAGGTGATGATGACATTGAAATGTACGAGGCACTAGAATAGAACCTGGATTGTAATATGTGACTTAATCACGATATGATATATGACATAATATTTTAGTGGATCATTTGACGATGTATATTTACACAGGCGATGATATATGTTTGATGATATTAGGATGTCTGCGATTATAGTACAGTACCCTTGATACTGATATTGTTTGATGATGATACTATACGAACGATGATGTATATATATGATAGTTGACCCGTACACCGATTTTGGAAAGTCGTACGATGGATTTTACCGTACGAGACATAGATGTGATGATTGATCTGCACTCGTGACTCGAGGAAGTTGAACTACGTACGTGACGCTATTGAGGCTGGATCGCCGGCTATTAGAGCTATTGACTCAGACATTAGTAGGATTCTTCTTAGCTTTCGACAAGTGTTTTTAGTTAGTTCCTTAGTTGGTTAGATAGATCTTAGTTTAGGCTCGAGTCATACTTATTTTGAAACTAATAAATCGTGCTTTTTCAAACAACAAACTGTATGACTCGTAATTAGTATGTATTTTCTAGTTGTGTGTTTACTACACATTCACCGTTATATTCATGTTGTGTTCATCGCATTGCATATTCATACATATGTTTCTTTAGCTAATATGAAACTCTGCCTGTTAGGACACCAACACAATTACCGATGACGCACATGTTCCACGTACACTTATTTGCCGGCTCACACACATCATCATCGGTAATTGCCATGTCACGTACACTTTAGAACATGTTATCTTTTATTGATATAATCAGCTAAATGCTAGTCTAGTATAATATTGTATAATTACTCTCAGGTTCTAGTTTAGACATTGCATTTATTACTTAGACTCTTCATGCACTCATATTTTCATATTATCATGCAGTATTGTAGGGTTTATGCCGATACTCATTATTAGTTGATCATGATTTTGGGATTTTGGATTTCTTTGAGATTTCTGGATTTTGGAGAAAACCGCAAAAATATATATAAAAACTTCTCTCTCCCCCTCTCTTTTTAAAATACAAGTTGCGGTTTTCTCGTGATGTATGTGTTGTCCACCATGAGATTTGATGTTTTCTGTTGGATTTCGAGACCCAATTCGAGGAGTGGATAAACCGTCTCGGGTACATTGTGGGCCCGGTATGGTACCGAGGGCAAGAAGATCGAGTTGTAAACGATGAGCCTGGCAGGGGTAGACTACCTACCGGTGATGTCTGGCGCGGCGGATATCCGGAGGATACCGACCGTTGTCGTGGGATTTAATGATATGGGCCGATCCAGACTAACCGGGCCCGAGATATTGAGACTATGAGATATTGAGACTATGAGGTATTGAGACTTTGAGATTTACATGTTTTGTGTCGATGCTTGACACGGATTTCCATGGATTTCATTGATGATGTTTCGGATTACCATACAAATTTTACTATGATAAAAGTTACAGATTTCTTATACAGATATATCCAGATTTCTTGGTTGATTGTTTTACTTTCATAGTGCATGCATACTCGTACACATGATATGTTACTACTTGAGGCACTGACACGAGCACTGAGCATTGCACTTACGCACAGATTAATACCCTGCCACTATTAGATGACAAGTGTTATATTAAGTATATTACTATGACCTAGGATATCGTCGTGCATGTGATTTTCACTCGGAGATGTCTTCTACTCACGAGTTGGCAACTCACCCCCGTTGTGCCAAATTTTCTTTCAGGTTCAGATGTACAGGTTTCCTGGGCGGCTTGTTGGCAAACCATTTCATTCAGGGTGATTTGCTCGGTAGGTTGATTCACTTGTGTCAGGACCGCCGTTGTACTTTTATTATTTCATTTGTATCTAGTAAGCTCCATCAACCAGACTTGTATTACATGATAATTTAGTAGACCAGTTGCGTATTATTTCGACCTTAGAGTCGCGCTTGTATTATTTTGGTTTTCTGGTGGATTGGTTTTCTTTTGAGTTTTGAGCCTCGCCCTTAGGCGTTGTATATTTTAGTGTATTGTGTGGTTGTTTCCGGCTTTTAGCGTAGAGCTAGCTCCCGCTTGGGGATGCCTTTTTATTGTTGCTTATGTATATATTTTATTTCTACCCGTTTGGGGCCAGTTTTTATAAAGGAGACCCTGCCGAAATTTTTTTAGAAATTTGATGTTGCTTTTAAAACATGCTTTCCTACACTTCTTCTTTTAAATGGTTTAGATTTCTGGGCCTCGGCTTACTTAGATTACGTTACACCTTTAGACGTTTCGTAATTTAAGTGTCGGTCACGTTCCGTACTTTCGGGTCGTGACGTTAAAATTCACTCGATTCTACAACGATATCAAGTTCATTACGCAAAAGGTTTTCTTAAAAACCTGTCATAGCCCTCCGTCATTTCAGATAAGTGCTACTTAGTATTCGTGCTACGTTTATTGACCTCCGTCAAGGCATAGTGTGCCATTGCTAACTAGCGCTTATCAGCTAAAGCATGAGATGCGATTGGATTAGGGTAGTCGTGCCGTCTTGTTGACCTCCGTCAAGGGTCGTGCTGGTGGGTTTAATTCAATCATGAAATGTACGGGTAGAACTTGACTATCAGCCTATGGTTTGTTGACCTTCATCAAGGTCATTGGCAGCTAGGGTTTAAATATTATCGGAAATTTCAAGTGTTGAAATTTGCAATGAGATTGCATACCTTCTATGAGATAGTTGGATCCCGATACCCATTGCAAGTAAGAGTTATTCCTGGGAGAGTTTTACACATTACAATTAGCCGATCAAGTTGGTGTCTAGAAAGGTGTTAAAGGGGTTACGCCCCTGGGAAAACGAGGTTTATTTTAATTAGGTCCGTGCGAAAGCACGGGGAACCTCCCTCAATGTACCGACACTGGCCTGACCGAAAGATTGGCGAACTTGTAGGGTGTAATTAATCCAGGCTTGTCTTACCGTTTAAGGTTTGAAGGAAGATTTTGTAACTCCATGTCATGCACCCCACGAACTTGCGGGGAGGCGGAACATATGAAAAACGATTATCAATGCTTCGTAACACGGACTTGAGCGCATGAATCGTTTCTAAACCATTGCTAACTAACAACTAGAGGTTTAACTACTCGGATACGAAGTTATACCTCACGATACTAGTCCTTCGGGTCTTCATCGCGGTCCTCCACTCCTCGTAGGCTCCTTGGAACATCGGCACCTCAACGGCCTCCTCGAATCAAAGACGATCCACCCGAAAGCTCCTACGCCAAGCTTAATCTCAAACTTGAGATAACTAGGTTGCTTCAAACTGCTAATCAAAGCTACCTAGGGGATATAGAGTGAGGTTATGAATGTATTAGTCTAGCTAACCCTTGATCTTAACACATGAGAGGTTAGGGTTAGGGTTTGAAGAGAAGTGAGCTTGAGGAGAGAGAAGGTGAAGATGAATGAAAATGAGATAATGATCTTATCATAATATATATGAAGCATTAAGTATTTATCCAAAAATGAAATAATTGAATTAACAACCATGCTTCATAAATATCTATGAGTGATTCATCACCATGAGTCATTAAGCATTTATGATGCATTAATGACATGGATGAATCACACAAATGAGTCACTAATCTCATTTAATGCAATGCTACCTTAACCCTTTAGTCACCACTCTTCTAGAAGCTTCCGACAAATTACGAGAATGCCCCTCCAATCCGTGAAAACACGGAAAAACTTTAGACTGTATAAATCCAATAACCCGATACTAGAATCTGGCTTAACCAAACCCGGCTAGTAAAAACTATCCGAAAAGTCGTACGTGCGTAAACACACGTACGCGTCCGAACCCTTGTCGTAAAACCATACGACCTCTATATTGTTTCGTCTGGAGCAGGAAACTCTCTGTGTGGGACTCTAAAGACTCGACACTACGCTGGCAGTGGGTTTAACCATAGACCGCAAGCGGCACTAGCTTTATGTAACGGTTCCCAGGTAGATGTCGATAAGAAGACCGATGAGGAAATCATCCGAACTCCCACTGAGCCTGATGTGACAATCTCCGTACAGTCCGGTATGTTCGTCTAAGACTATCGCATATCAAGCCTAGGGGGCGGCAAGCGTCAGTCCCCTAATAGCTGTATAAGTCGTGTCGGAGCGAAGCCCATTACACCCTGAGAAGCTGCTTGAACCTACCAGTATATCTCGCTTGCCCTGGCCTGGGACTTTGCGTAATGGCTCTCTGACACAGCGCGATATCATCTCCCAATACCGGGAGAGACGAATCCTATCTAACCACTACTGCCTCCCAAGTGCTCGGACTGCACCCAACTGCATACCTGTTTGCACGACTCCTTTGAGCCGTGGTAGGGTAGCAATCTAAGAACAGTGGACACACTCGAGGCAAAGTAGCAGTGTCAAGTCTGCGGACTATGTTGTACTCATGTCATCTGGGAACTGTTAACTGACGATGAGTATAATACCAACCAATCAGTTCCCTTGCGAGTCCTGTCCGGTGTACCCGTAACCTAACGAGCACCTGCATACTATCTCCAGTACGACATACTGATGGCTGTGGACAGACCATCTCCCAACTGGGATGAGAAGCGTACACACAAAGTCTACTCGGAATATCGATGCCCTATCTCGATAATCCAACGACCAGGGACTTGTATAGGATGTTGCTTACAGACTACCCAGACCCCACTAGTGTGACTGCCATCACGACGCTGGTAATCAAGCAAAGATCCTATGTGCTCTACTAATATCTATAAGTGATACGTTACAAGAAACATATGCACATATTAAAGTAGACACAAACCAAGTAGCATACTACCATTTTTAGCAAGACTGTATATATAACTGTGAATATCCCAAGCTTCCATTAAGTAATATACAATCTAGTATGATACAATAATGGCCCCTAGTGGCATATGCACTAACAATCTCCCACTTGCACTCGGGCCTTGTGCTGGCATATCGTAGACCTATCATCTCGAATAGCCTCTCGAACTGCGTCTGAGGAGGGCCTTTGTGAATGGATCAGCAATGTTATTCTCTGTCTCTACTTTTTTCACCTCGATCTCCCGGCGATCAACGATCTCCCTGATCAGGTGATACCGCCTTAAGATGTGTCTGGAATTCTGATGGGACCTGGGTTCCTTCGCTAAAGCTATAGCGCCGTTGTTGTCATAATACAGAGGTATTGGACCAACACTGGAAGGAACCACCTGAAGTTCTGTGAGGAACTTCTTCATCCAGACAGCTTCTTTTGCGGCATCGCAAGTAGCTATGTACTCCGCTTCCACTGTTGAGTCAGCAACGGTCTCCTGCTTGGAACTCTTCCAACAGACCGCCCCTCCATTGAGGGTAAAGTCATAACCTGACATGGACTTGGAGTCATCTTTGTCACTCTGGAAGCCGGAGTCGGCAAAGGCCTCCATCTGGATGTTTTTTCCACCATACACCAAGAACTTCTCCTTAGTCCTCCTTAGGTACTTGAGAATGTTCTTTACTGCTATCCAGTGCTTCTCCCCTGGGTTCGCCTGATACCGGCTCACAACGCTCAATGCGTATGCTACATCTGGTCTGGTACATAACATTGCATACATTATAGAGCCTACCGCAGAAGCGTAGGGTATAATCGACATGCGATCTCTTTCAAATTAGGTTACCGCGCTTAGAATCATCCATACTGAATCTCTTCACTATGGTGTCTATGTACTTTTACTGCGAAAGTCCCAATATCCTCTTTGATCTATCACGATAGATCGGATCCCCAGAATGTTGGTGGCATCACCCAGGTCTTTCATGGAGAATTTATGTGACAAGAATCTTTTGACTGACTGTAACATAGGAATATCATTTCCTATTAGGAGAATGTCATCCACACATACAAGACGAGGAATACTACAGCTCTCCTACAATCTTACTGTATATATGCATGGTTCATCTGGATTTTTGATAAAGTCGATTCTTTGACAGCATCATCAAAACAGATGTTCCAACTCCGCGATGCCTGCTTTAGTCCATAAATGGACTTAAGCAACTTGCATACTTTACCGCTGCTCCACTCTGAATGAATCCCTCTGGCTGATCCATATAGACGCTTTCTTCCAAATTACTATTTAGAAAGGCCGTCTTTACGTCCATCTGCCAGATCTCATAATCGTGGAAGGCAGCAATAGCAAGAAGGAACTGAATGGATTTCAGCATAGCCACTGGAGAAAAGGTTTCGTCATAGTCCAAACCAGGTCTTTGACGGAAACCGTTTGCAACAAGTCTAGCTTTATAGGTTTCAACCTGTCTATCTACACCAATCTTCTTTTTGAAGATCCATTTGCATCCTACCGGTTTTACCCCATCTGGAGCAATGTCCAAAGTCCATACTTTGTTAGTGTACATGGACTCCATTTCGGTCCGCATTGCATCCATCCATTTTACTGAGTCACCGCTCTGAATGGCTTGCTGGAGGCTAGTAGGCTCATCATAGTCAATAAGTGCAATCCTCTTGTCACGACCCGAAAGTACGGAACGTGACCGGCACTTAGATTACGAAGCGTCTAGAGGCGCCACGTAACCTAAGTAAGTTGAAGCCCAGAAATCTAAAACCATATAAAGGAAGAAGAAGTAAAGAAAACATGAAGAAAAACAAGTTTAAAAGCATCAGCAAATTTTCCCAAAAATTTGGCAGAGTCTCCTCTGTAAAAACTGGCCCCAAACGGGTACAACAAGTATAATATACATAAACAATAAAAAGCATCCCCAACGGGAGCTAGCATCAACGCCAACAGGCGGAAACAACCACAACAAGCACAATAATATACAACGCCAAAGGGCGAGGCTCAAAACTCAAAGAAAACAAAACCACCAGATCAGAATAATACATGCGCGGCTCTAAGGTAGAAATAAAAGCTTGGTCCAATAACTTATCAAGTAATACAAGTTTGGGTTGATGGAGTTTCTAGATACAAATGAAATAATAAAAATACAATGGTGGTTCAGAAACAAGTGAAGCAAACTACCGTGCAAATCACCCTGAAGAAAGATGGTGCTAGCAAGCTGCCATGGAAACCTGTACTTCGAACCTGTAATAAAATTTGGCACAACGGGGGTAAGTTGCCAACTTGTGAGTAGAAAACATCTACGAAAAGAAATCGAATGCACGACGCTATCCTAAGCATATAATAATACACTACTAAGTCCCCAATCATCTAATAATAGCAGGGTAAAACTACGTGTAAGTGCAGATACTCCGTGCTCGTGTCAGTGCCTCATATAGTACAATGTCATATGAATGGATATGCATGCACCATGAATGTAAAATAACCAATTCTGAAATCCAGGTGTATCTGTATAAGAAATCTTTAGCTGTTATCATAGTAAAACGGGTATAGAAACCGGAAATATCAACAATGAAATCCATGGAAATCCGTGTCAAGCATCGACACAAACATGTATATCTCAAGTCTCATAGTCTCAATATCTCGGGCTCCGTCAGTCCGGATCGGCCCATATCATCAAATCTCACGACAACGGTCAGTATCCTCCGGATGTCCGCCGAGCCAGACATCACCGGTAGGTAGCCTTCCCCTGCCAGGCTCATCGTCTACAACTCGATCTTCTTGCCCCGGGGTCGCATACCGGGCCCACCATGTACCCGAGACGGTTCATCCACTCCTCGAATCGGGTCTCGAAATCCATCAGAAAACATGAAATCTCATGGTGGACGACACATACATCACGAGAAAACCGCATCTTATGTTTTTTAAAAAGAGAGGAGGAGGAGAGAGAGAAGTTTTTATATATTCTTGCGGTTTTCCCTAAAATCCAGAAATCTCATAGAAATCCAAATCTCAAAATCATGAGTAAGTAAATGATAAGTGTCGGCATATGCCCCATAAAACTGCATGATAACATTAGAATATGAATGCATGAATGTTTAAGTAATAAATGCCATGTCTATACTAGCATCTGAGAGTAATCACAATATTATATATCGATCTAGTTGCTAGCTGATTCTATCAATAAAAGATAATAAGATCTAAAGTGTACGTGACATAGCAATTACCGATGATGATGTGCCTGAGCCGGCAAATAAGTGTGCGTGGAATATGCGCATCATCGGTAATGGTGCTGGTGTCCTAACAGGTAAAGTTTATACTGATTATAGCAACATATGTATGAACATGCAACATTATGATTACAGTGTGAAAGTAAAGACGGATGTGTGTTATCCATTCATTTGATATACAATTATCACTACCACTATATGACTCGAACCTAACCTAGTGTCCATCTAACCTCCTAAAGAACTAAACCTAAGAAACTACTCCTTAAGAAACAAGAGTCTACCTAGGTCTGAATCAATATCTCTAATAGTCGGTGATCCAGCCTCAATAGCGTCACGTACGTAGTACGGCTTCCTCGAATCAAGAGTGCGGATCAATCATCATATCTATGCCTCGTATGGTAAAATCCATCGTACGGCATCCCAATATCGGGGTACGGGTCAAGTATCTCCTAGGTGTCTCATCATTAGTATAATGTCATCATCAACACATCTCATGGTCAAGGTGCTAAACTGTGATCGCATAGAAAAGTCAAAACGACGCAATGAACCAGCATAGGTTAAAACCTATGCTGGTTCATTGCATCGTTTTGACTTTTGTATGTGATTCAGTTTACGATGCTATTTATATGTTTGCGTTTAGGTACCCCTCACGTAGACTGCGGGCGATGAAGAGGTGGATAGCGACACCGTCTTCGGCAGACATGGACCAGGTCACGACCCGAAAGTATGGAACGTTACCGGCACTTAGATTACGAAGCGTCTAGAGGCGCCACGTAACCTAAGTAAGCCGAAGCCCATGAATCTAAACCATATAAAAGAAGAAGAAGTAAAAGAAAACATGAAGAAAAACAAGTTTAAAAGCATCAGCAAATTTTCCCAAAAATTTCGGCAGAGTCTCCTCTGTAAAAACTGGCCCCAAACGGGTACAACAAGTATAATATACATAAACAATAAAAAGCATCCCCAACGGGAGCTAGCATCAACGCCAACAGGCGGAAACAACTACAACAAGCATAAAAATATACAACGCCAAAGGGCGAGGCTCAAAACTCAAAGAAAACAAAACCACAAGATCAGAATAATACATGCTCGAATCTAAGGTCGAAATAAAAGACCGGTCCAATAAACTTATCAAGTAATACAAGTTTGGTTGATGGAGTTTTCTAGATACAAATGAAAGAATAAAAATACAATGGTGGTTCAGATACAAGTGAACCAACCTACCGTGCAAATCACCCCAAAGAAAAGATGTGCCAGCAAGCTGCCAGGGAAACCTGTATATCGAACCTGTAATAAAATTTGGCACAACGAGGGTGAGTTGCCAACTCGTGAGTAGAAGACATCTACGAAAAGAAATCGAATGCACGACGCTATCCTAGGTCATAATAATACAGTACTAAGTCCCAATCATCTAATAAAAGCAGGGTAAAACTACGTGTAAGTGCAGATACTCCGTGCTCGTGTCAGTGCCTCATATAGCACTATGTCATATGAATGGATATGCATGCACCATGAATGTAAAATAACCAATCCTGAAATCCAGTTGTATCTGTATAAGAAATCTTTAGCTGTTATCATAGTAAAACGGGTATAGAAACCGGAAATATCAACAATGAAATCCATGGAAATCCGTGTCAAGCATCGACACAAACATGTAAATCTCAAGTCTCATAGTCTCAATATCTCGGGCTCCGTCAGTCCGGATCGGCCCATATCATCAAATCTCATGATAACAGTCGGTATCCTCCGGATATCCGCCGCGCCAGACATCACCGGTAGGTAGCCTTCCCCTGCCAGGCTCATCGTCTACAACTCAATCTTCTTACCCCGGGGTAGCATACCGGGCCCACCATGTACCCGAGACGGTTCATCCACTCCTCGAATCGGGTCTCGAAATCCATCGGAAAACATGAAATCTCATGGTGGACGACACATACATCATGAGAAAACCGCATCTTATGTTTTTTAAAAAGAGAGGAGGAGGAGAGAGAGATGTTTTTATATATTCTTGCGGTTCTCCCCAAAATCCAGAAATCTCATAGAAATCCAAATCTCAAAATCATGAGTAAGTAAATGATAAGTGTCGGCATATGCCCCATAAAACTGCATGATAACATGAGAATATGAATGCATGAATGTCTAAGTAATAAATGCCATGTCTATACTAGCATCTGAGAGTAATCACAATATTATATATCGATCTAGTTGCTAGCTGATTCTATCAATAAAAGATAATAAGATTTAAAGTGTACGTGACATAGCAATTACCGATGATGATGTGTGTGATTCGGTAAATAAGTGTGCGTGGAATATGCGCATCATCGGTAATGGTGCTGGAGTCCTAACAGGGAAAGTTTATACTGATTATAGCAACATATGTATGAACATGCAACATTATGATTACAGAGTGAAAGTAAAGACGGATGTGTGTTATCCACTCTTTTGATATACAATTATCACTACCACTATATGACTCGAACTAAACCTAGTGTCCATCTAAACTCCTAAGAAACTAAACCTAAGAAACTAATCATTAAGAGACAAGAGTCTACCTAGGTCTGAATCAATATCTCTAATAGTCGGCGATCCAGCCTCAATAGCGTCACGTACGTAGTACGGCTTCCTCGAATCAAGAGTGCGGATCAATCATCATATATATGCCTCGTACGGTAAAATCCATCGTACGGCATCCCAATATCGGGGTACAGGTCAAGTATCTCCTAGGTGTCTCATCATTAGTATAATGTCATCATCAACACATCTCATGATCAAGGTGCTAAACTATGATCGCATAAAAAAGTCAAAACGACGCAATGAACCAGCATAGGTTAAAACCTATGTCCCGTCCACGCAAAAGAACCAAATATCGATATCGGCGTACAAACTCCGATGGATCAAGATAAACATCAACAAATAACTCGTAGTTTTAAAACACATTACTTATACTATAAAACATGATTAAATCCATCGAAACCCTAAAATCCATCAAACCGTCCAATTTTGTAAAACCCGAAAATGCCAATTTACCGTTTTTCATCAAAACTTGACATTTAAATGAAACCAATGGTTATAAAACTCATTAAATAGCATAACTAGACTATACAAACCATTACTATATTTTTATTACACAAATTTGTATTAATTTGAAATTTCTAGTTTGCAACCTTTAACAATTTTCAACATTTTTCAAGCAAAATACCACAATTCCATCACAAAACATGATTTTGCGTGAATTAATGTATTAAACCACAATTCATGATGATAATGATTTAATGAAACCATAAATTATATTTTTAATCTCATTTATTTAGGAATTTCTAAAATCTACTTTACAAAATTGCAATTTTTATCACAATTTATCAATTATCAATAGAAACTAGCAATCAATTTAAGTTTCCATTCCACCAACAAGTTAATACCCTTATTAAGACAACAATATAGTGTTACAAATATTAATTGAAATTTTATTTCACCAAAAATTATGTTTTAAAGAAACCTAGTTCGCAAAATTCCTAATTTAAACAATTTTAACTGAAAAATTTACAATTCAACAACCATGCAAGATTTTCCAATTCTAAAAGTGTTAAACTAACTATAATAACCCTAATTAATTAATAAAAATCATAACTTGAATTTACAAACCCTAACTTGAATTTTAAAAATTGAACATAGAATTAATTCATTAAATCTAAACATGCTTAAAAGAAACATCTAATAACAAATAAACAAAAGAAGGAAATTTATACCTCCAAAATATGAAATCCAAACAAGAAAATGAGCCTCTAAAATGCATGATTTCCATCTCCAAAATCCATATAAAAATGATCAAGGAACAAAGGGTATGAAATAAATAGGATTTTGTGGATTTTTATTGAATTTTTAAAGGATTTTTGATGAATTTTGGAGCAAAATAAAATGAGGAAAATGGGGGCTACCATGGGGGGTGAGGCAGGCCATTTTTTTGGAGGCGAGGGAGAGAAAGAAGTGGGTGACAAAATGTGTAGAAGTCTCCACCAAAATATCACTTCATTATGTCTTTTCATGCATTTATTTATTTTTCTTTTATTTCTTTGCTATAGCAACTCAAGAAAACTCTAGAAAATAGGAAAAATTTGCAAATAAATTTTTCATGATACACACTAAATTATAACATGCCATGGTTTATTTTTAAAAATTAAAACCATTCAAATTTGTAATTTACACTAATTTAGTGTAAAAATAAAGCTTATGTTAATATTTAAAATAATTAATTTAGGAAAAATATTTAATTAAACTAAAAATTTATAAGTGGCTAAATAAACACCATTTACTAGTAATTACATAATTAAAATAGGCATTTTTGAAATTATAATGAAAAACAATCACGGTTTAGTTTTACGAAAAATACATTTTACTTTACCGAAATTCATAAAATTCACTTAAACAATTTTATTCATTTAATTATTTATTTAATTATTTTTAAAACGTTACAATCTTCCCCCTTTAAGAAATTCAGTCCCCGAATTTAAATTAAAACTCCCCTCCAAATACTAAAACATTTAGCAAAACACTCAAATCGTCGGGCCTCCGAAATCATCAATACATAAAAAAAATCAACTCCGTCAAGCATAGCGCAATCATCGGAGTTATGGCGAGAATAAAATATCAAAACCCAATATGAAAACTATCATAATATACATCAATCTGTAACTTATATATAGTGCGCATTATAGAAAACCGTACAAATATCTAGATAAGGATATATGCAAACACCCATTTTTGAAAATTGCCGTGTGATGCACGTGTCACGGCATAAGTAGCGGAAGTTTATTTTAAAAAAATAACTATATATATATATATCTTTTATTTAACATACACGTCCCGCCTGCTTACTAAATCAAATAATAGTGATTATGAAAACATACTGCTCAAACTGAAATCAATCCCAATCATATCAATAAAATATCATGTGCGTCCGGTGCGCACTGAAATCGAAACCAAATACAGATACCATGAATACACACAAAAACAAAATAAGTGCAACAGGTGTGCACCAAAACATCTGTCAAGTGCAACGGGCGTGCACGACTCACTATCAGGTGCATCTAATTTGCACAAAACCCCGATTTAGTGCATCTGGTTTGCACAAAATCGCATCAAGTGCGCCAAGTGTGCGCAAGAATCTCAATCAGGAGTACATGGTGCACGAAAATATACGCCGAATATCAGAATCGAAATCACAGTACGAAAATGGATAAAAACTAGGTCGAAGCATATATGAAAATCATGTGTAACCCATATGCACGAAATCAAATCAAAAATCTCAAAATATATAAAACCAAATCAAGTGTACTGGGTGTATACTAAGCAACATCAATACAACTGATATGTGAAACACAGATAGAATGTAATGAAGGTACACATAAGAAAAACCAATGGTAGAACAAAATCCTCAAAATACCAAAATCCAATAACAGAAATATGAAATTCAAATCACCAAGCCACATCGTAATCACTATCGTCAATGCGCGCCTCTTTCTTCTGATGTCTGCTGCTTCAAACTTGTCTCTTCATAAGTGTGCTGACTGCGGTACCAACGGCAATACTCACATCTAGAGTCTCCCACGTAGTCTATCCCTTCACCTGATATCTGGACTACATTAAACTTTTCGATCGATCTATCAAAATCCCATAATTCCCCGAGAGCTCAACACTCAAGTACAGCTTAAAAATATCTGGTACATACCCCAGCATCAATGATCCAGCCGTAGAAAGGCAAACCCAAGCCTCACTAATGGCACCGCGGAACTGCCGTAAACCCTAAGGTTCAAGGGCGTTCTCATGGTCATTATGTCGAGTTAGGGTTTCATCCTTCTAGAGGGTCCATCGAAATACCTGCATGTTCTTCCGAATACCTTAAACTTGGGAAAATGGTTTTCTGATAATCGTTCGAACCTTTTAACTTCATCCGGACGGCATATGAATACACTTCGTCCGCACGCTAAGAAATGCTTCAATCCTCAAGAATAAATGATACCCTAATGGTTATCGCATTCGAGCCGCAGCTCCCTCTGCCAGTGTGCCCGTGGTAACAGAAACCACCCTCCAACATTGACGAAGATAGATCAAAAGAACGAATGGAATACGGTGCAAACAATTGTACATCCTAAGGCTCCTTAAGCAGAGTAGCGTATCGTAAGTATGCCGCGGGCCATACCCACGGTACGTTACTCTACCTAAATCGCCTACTCCATCAACCAAGGGTTACCTAAACTTATACAAGGTTAAACCTAGCGCTCTGATATCAACTTTGTCACGACCCGAAAGTACGGAACGCGACCGGCACTTAGATTACGAAGCGTCTAGAGGCTCCACGTAACCTAAGTAAGCCGAAGCCCAGAAATCTAAACCATATAAAAGAAGAAGAAGTAAAAGAAAACATGAAGAAAAACAAGTTTAAAAGCATCAGCAAATTTTCCCAAAAATTTCGGCAGAGTCTCCTCTGTAAAAACTGGCCCCAAACGGGTACAACAAGTATAATATACATAAACAATAAAAAGCATCCCCAATGGGAGCTAGCATCAACGCCAACAGGCGGAAACAACCACAACAAGCACAATAATATACAACGCCAAAGTGCGAGGCTCAAAACTCAAAGAAAACAAAACCACCAGATCAGAATAATACATGCGCGACTCTAAGGTCGAAATAAAAGACTGGTCCAATAAACTTATCAAGTAATACAAGTTTAGTTGATGGAGTTTTCTAGATACAAATGAAAGAATAAAAATACACTGGTGGTTCAGATACAAATGAACCAACCTACCGTTCAAATCACCCTGAAAAAAAGATGTGCCAGCAAGCTGCCAGGGAAACCTGTACATCAAACCTGTAATAAAATTTGGCACAACGAGGGTGAGTTGCCAACTCGTGAGTAGAAGACATCTACGAAAAGATATCGAATGCACGACGCTATCCTAGGTCATAATAATACAGTACTAAGTCCCAATCATCTAATAATAGCAGGGTAAAACTACGTGTAAGTGCAGATACTCCGTGCTCGTGTCAGTGCCTCATATAGTACTATGTCATATGAATGGATATGCATGCACCATGAATGTAAAATAACCAATCCTGAAATCCAGGTGTATCTGTATAAGAAATCTTTAGCTGTTATCATAGTAAAAGGGGTACAGAAACCGGAAATATCAACAATGAAATCCATGGAAATCCGTGTCAAGCATCGACACAAACATGTAAATCTTAAGTCTCATAGTCTCAATATCTCGGGCTCCGTCAGTCCGGATCGGCCCATATCATCAAATCTCACGACAACGGTCGGTATCCTCCGGATATCCGCCGCGCCAGACATCACCGATAGGTAGCCTTCCCCTACCAGCCTCATCGTCTACAACTCGATCTTCTTGCCCCGGGGTAGCATACCGGGCCTACCATGTACCCGAGACGGTTCATCCACTCCTCGAATCGGGTCTCGAAATCCATCAGAAAACATGAAATCTCATGGTGGACGACACATACAACACGAGAAAACCGCATCTTATGTTTTTTAAAAAGAGAGGAGGAGGAGAGAGAGATGTTTTTATATATTCTTGCGGTTTTCCTCAAAATCCAGAAATCTCATAGAAATCCAAATCTCAAAATCATGAGTAAGTAAATGATAAGTGTCGGCATATGCCCCATAAAACTGCATGATAACATGAGAATATGAATGCATGAATGTCTAAGTAATAAATGCCATGTCTATACTAGCATCTGAGAGTAATCACAATATTATATATCGATCTAGTTGCTAGCTGATTCTATCAATAAAAAATAATATGATCTAAAGTGTACGTGACATAGCAATTACCGATGAAGATGTGTGTGAGCCGGCAAATAGGTGTGCGTGGAATATGAGCATCATCGGTAATGGTGCTGGTGTCCTAACAGGTAATGTTTATACCGATTATAGCAACATATGTATGAACATGCAACATTATGATTACAGTGTGAAAGTAAAGACGGATGTATGTTATCCACTCATTTGATATACAATTATCACTACCACTATATGACTCGAACCTAACCTAGTGTCCATCTAATCTCCTAAGGAACTAAACCTAAGAAACTAGTCATTAAGAAACAAGAGTCTACCTAGGTCTGAATCAATATCTCTAATAGTCGGCGATCCAGCCTCAATAGCGTCACGTACGTAGTACGGCTTCTTCGAATCAAGAGTGCGGATCAATCATCATATCTATGCCTCGTACAGTAAAATCCATCGTACGGCATTCCAATATCGGGGTACGGGTCAAGTATCTCGTAGGTGTCTCATCATTAGTATAATGTCATCATCATCAATCATATATCATTGCCATCATAATAAGCATCATTAGTTTATCCTCAGAAATATCATGTCATTTTTTTCATATTGTGATTAAGTCATCCTGATATCATATCGTCCTCAAGTCACACCTCTATGATATCGACATCAGGTCACACCTATTTGATGTCATAATCAAGTCATACATATCCGATATCGTGATCAATCACAAGTTACAGTCCGGGTACTATTTTAGAGTCCCATGTACCTCAATATCATCACCACCCATTATAATTTAAGTATACATGTTCATCATCTCATTCTCTAATGATCCGCTAACACTTAATACGACTGTATAGCCAAGAATCACGGCATCAAGCCCAGTTATACTGTTTCATCATACCTCGGATATCATATCACATCAATGTATCCTATATACGTTTTGTATATATATATATACCTATACCTCGTCCTATATATATATACAAATGCACGTATACACCATGTCGTGTTTCAGTGTGTGCGTGTGTGTGTTTCTACCTGAAACCTACGAACCTCTTCCAAGGTATTCATCTTCTGATATGTCTTCCTAAATCAGTCTAGTCCAGCCTAAGGTCATTACTAGGGCCCTACTCATTAAGAATCTAGGGTCACATCTGGTTTCCTAATGTCAATAAGTACTATTCCTATTCTACGTTGCGGGGGTGCTAAACGCCATCCACCCGACTTCCCCCCGTAGATATGCATCTACTCACCTGGTCCATGTCTGCCGAAGACGGTGCCGCCATCCTCCTCTTCATCGCCCGCAGTCCATGTGAGGGGTACCTAAACGCAAACATATAAATAGAATCGTAAACTGAATCACATACAAAAGTCAAAACGACGCAATGAACCAGCATAGGTTAAAACCTATGTCCCGTCCACGCAAAAGAACCAAATATCGCTCGATATCGGCGTACAAACTCCGATGGATCGAGATAAACATCAACAAATAACTCTTAGTTTTAAAACACATTACTTATATTATAAAACATGATTAAATCCATCGAAACCCTAAAATCCATCAAACCGTCCAATTTCATAAAACCCGAAAATGCCAATTTACCGTTTTTCATCAAAACTTGACATTTAAATGAAACCAATGGTAATAAAACTCATTAAATAGCATAACTAGACTATACAAACCATTACTATATTTTTATTACACAAATTTGTATTAATTTGAAATTTCTAGTTTGCAACCTTTAACAATTTTCAACATTTTTAAAGCAAAATACCACAATTCCACCACAAAACATGATTTTGCATGAATTAATGTATTAAACCATAATTCATGATGATAATGATTTAATGAAACCATAAATTATATTTTTAATCTCATTTATTTATGAATTTCTAAAATCTAGTTTACAAATAGCAATTTTTATCACAATTTATCAATTATCAATAGAAACTAGCAATCAATTTAAGTTTCCATTCCACCAACAAGTTAATACCCTTATTAAGACCACATTCTAGTGTTACAAATATTAATTGAAATTTTATTTCACCAAAAATTATGTTTTATAGAAACCTAGTTAGCAAAATTCCTAATTTAAACAATTTTAAATGAAAAATTTACAATTCAACAGCCATGCAAGATTTTCCAATTCTAAAAGTGTTAAACTAACTATTATAACCCTAATTAATTAATAAAAATCATAACTTGAATTTACAAAGCCTAACTTGAATTTTAAAAATTGAACATAGAATTAATGCATTAAATGTAAACATGCTTAAAAGAAACATCTAATAACAAATAAACAAAAGAAGGAAATTTATACCTCCAAAATATGAAATCCAAACAAGAAAATGAGCCTCCAAAGTGCATGATTTCAATCTCCAAAATCCATATAAAAATGAGCAAGTAATAAAGGGTATGAAATAAATAGGATTTTGTGGATTTTTATTGAATTTTTAAAGGATTTTTGATGAATTTTGGAGCAAAATAAAATGAGGAAAATGGGGGCTACCTTAGGGGGTGAGGCCAGCCATTTTTTTGGAGGTGAGGGAGAGAAAGAATAGGGTGATAAAATATGTAGAAGTCTCCACCAAAATATCACTTCATTATGTCTTTTCATGCATTTATTTATTTTTCTTTTATTTCTTTACTATAGCAACTCAAGAAAACTCTAGAAATTAGGAAAAATTTGCAAATAAATTTTGAATGATACACACTAAATTATAACATGTCATGGTTAATTTTTACAAATTAAAACCCTTCAAATTTGTAATTTACACTAATTTAGTGTAAAAATAAAGCTTATGTTAATATTTAAAATAATTAATTTAGGAAAAATATTTAATTAAACTAAAAATTTATAAGTGGCTAAATAAACACCATTTACTATTAATTATATAATTAAAATAGGTATTTTTGAAATTATAATGAAAAACAATCACGGTTTACTTTTACGAAAAATACATTTTACTTTACCGAAATTCATAAAATTCACTTAAACAATTTTATTCATTTAATTATTTATTTAATTGTTTTTAAAACGTTACACCTCTCTATCCCCGTCTATGAGAAAACCGTAGTATCTCTCGGGCGGATGAGATTGCCTACTACTCCTGCGGAGTGGCGTCGGGATGTCCTGTTCTCCTGAACCTTCTTGTTCTACCAAGGTTTCAGTAATAGCTTTTGGTTCTGGAATTTCTTCCAGTTCTATTGCGCTCCCACTCTTCTGATTTTCCAAAAATTCAGTTTCCAAGAAGCGGGCATGTTGAGAAACAAAGACCTTTTGCTCCTCTGTGTAATAGAAACAATATCCCATGGAGTTCTTTGGATATCCCACAAACTTACACTGTACTGAGCGTGCCTCGAGCTTGTCCGCATGCTGCTTCTTTACAAAAGCTGGACATCCCCATGTCTTAAGATACTTAAGACATGGTTTCTTCCCACTCCACATCTGATATGGTGTGGTAGGCACAGTCTTGGTTGGAACTCGGTTCAAAAGATATGCAGCTGATTCTAGTACATATCCCCAGAATGATCGCGGTAACTCAGCGTTACTCATCATGGAACGTACCATATCCAATAGGGTTCGGTTCCGTCTCTCCGATACACCGTTATGTTTTGGTGTGTATGGAGGAGTAAGCTGAGAGAGAATTCCATTCTCTTTTAAGTAACCTAGGAACTCGGCACTTAAGTATTCACCACCTCGATCAAATATCAGTGTCTTGATACTTTTTCCGGTTTGTTTTTCCATTTCATTCTTGTATTCTTGGAATTTCTCAAAGGCCTCGGATTTATGCTTCATTAAGAAGATATATCCATACCTAGAGAAATCATCTGTAAAAGTAATGAAGTAGGAATAACCACCTCGCGCATGTGTAGACATTGGACCGCACACGTCACTGTGTACGAGTCTCAAGAGCACGCTTGCTCTTACTCCGTGTCCAGTAAACGGAGTCTTTGTCATCTTTCCCATGAGACAAGATTCACAAGTAGCATAAGATTGATATTTGAACGGATTCAAATATCCTTCTCCATGTAACTTAGTCAACCTTCTCTCATTGATGTGACCTAGTCTACAATGCCATAAGAAAGCCTGATTTGTTTCCGGAGACATTCTTTTAAATGTGTTCTGGACACTGAAAATCTAAGCATGATTTAATACGTATATTCCGTTTTCTAATGTACCTGACCCAATCATAACTTGATTTAGGTGGATGTGAACCACATCTCTTATAAAAGTAAAATCATATCCTTCCTTAGATTGTAAGGGTACAGATATGATATTACAAGTCGTACCTGGTACATAAAAACAGTTACGCATAATCAATATCTGCCCAGTTGTCAGTCCAAGATGATATTCCCCAACGGATTCAGCGTTCATGCTCATTCCGTTAGCAACCATGAGGGTCATATCACCTATCCCGATAACCCTACGGTTTCTCAGAGTCTGTAAAGAATTACAGATGTGTTCCTGACCCGGTATCTAATACCCAGGAAGTAGGGTTAACTGACATACAGTTCTCAATAACAAACACACTTAAGGTTGAAGCCACAACATGCTTCGTATTCTGGTTACTGGCTTCTAAAGCCCTGCAATCATTCTGCCAATGTTCATTCTTGTACCAATAGGAACGTCCCTCTTTTACTATATCCAGTCCCGAAACTTTTGCCTTTCTCTTTCCTTCTCCTTCCCTGGTTTCCTTCAGGGTAGGAGGCAGAGACTGTAGAATCAAGTCAGTATCTGACTCGTTTCCCAATGCAGTCTCCAGGTCCTGGAGCTCATCAATATAGCTAGTCATTGTAAGGACGTTGTCTCCTACAGATGACCCGTCAGCCAACCTCGCTTGATTTAATTCGTTCGAGGTTTCATATCTAATGATATGAGATTGCTCTCCATATAAATCTTTATTATGGAGAAAGATGGAAAATAAGTCTATCTTCTCGTGCTGCTTCTGGTATACACCATCAACTGAAGCTAACACGAGGCACTTAGCTTTCGCTTTATCTTTTTCCCTTGTCTGACGGATATCCATATCCGCGACAGTGGAAACTGGACCTGGGACGGAGGGATCTTGAGTAGTAATAGGGTGGTTTAGCTTGTTATAGCCAATGGACATCAGGACAGACCTTTGCCAGTCATATAAGTCAGATTCAGTCAATTTGTTATCTAGATGTAACCTAGGTGTGGTCACAAGGTCGCTGCAATTAAGAGAGAGAGAAGAAAACATTAGCATGAAGCTGTTGCAAGTTTAGATTGGTTTTAAGTTTATCTAAACAGGACGGCTCCCACTGTTTCTCGAATCCTTCCTCAAACTATAAAAGAAGAATTAGCCAGGACAGTTCTCACCGTACAGTACTTGCTTAACCGTTCAGCCAGGCCAGTGTCGATACTTCGAGGGAGGTTTTCTAACGCTTTTCCGAAGTTCCTTAATTAAATAACCTCTTTTCTCTAGGGGCGTAACCCCGCTGACACCTTTCTAGGCACCTACTTGGTTTATAGCATTGATCGTTAAGTGATGAATCTCCTGATAAGTAGCATGTACTCACAGTAGGATCGGGATCCAAAATATCATCGTATGATAATGTTGAAGGAATCCTACCAACATTCATCAAACTCCAAAATGGTATGCTCTCTCTGCAAATTTCTGTTTCTTTAGAAATTCCCGATGTGGATTTTTTCCCCATGCTCTTATGACCTTGACTTTAGTCAACAAATCATAAGTCACATGTCAAATTCTATCCGTCATTATCCAGGTTAATTTGAACCCATCCGTACATACCCTTGACTTTAGTCAACAAGGTAATACGACTGTCCCAAACCAACGCATCAACCTATGCAGCATATAAATATCCAACAGCTACCAAACACTGTGCCTTGACTTTAGTCAACAAACACAGCTTGAATACTATTGACTATCTATATGAAATGACGGAGGGCTACGAATGGTTTTGGCAAAACCGTGAGCGTAGTGAACTTGATATAATCGAAGGAACCTGATACTTTTTAAAAGGAGTGGTTAAAGCTCCGCAATTAAAAATTCTCATCTTTAAAATAACCGAATGGTTTCTTTTAAATTTGTTCCAACGATTAAACTATGGTTTATTTTCTTTGCATTATAATAATGCGTCCCATCATTTATCCTATCATTGCAGAAAACAACGAAAATACCACGTCCTCTTATGCCATCCGCATTCGCCACTGGGTCCCGTCATCACCCGTTGGGTTACTTAACTAACGACAGAGCGGGGGCTGGGCTAGCGCGGGTGTAAAACATAAGTGACGTCTAATAGCTATCATATATAGATATTGTACATTCGTCAGACGCAATAATAAGCATTCCAGATCACAGATGAACTTTATTGGATTTATTAGCAATCCGCATTTTCCCTGAGCCTGCAATAAAAGACGGATTACACAGTTGTGATGAATAGCCATTTACCCCACCGCAGACCCCTACGGGTACGGAAAACTACCCGCCAAGTACCAGAAGTGAAGCTGTCTACCTCAACACTTGAAAATACCCAGTAGTTTGTGCACCCCGCCTTGGGTCAATCCTAGGAGCAAAAACAGTAAAAAGAAATAATACAACGGTGGCTACAACCGCAACCTGGATGTGCCCCGAGAAATAATATTACAACTTATTACAATTACATTGAATGAATGAATATTAAATACATCTCAAACCCGGGCTAATCATCACAACAGTCTAACACAGTTCATATACACAAGCAATAAACATTTCAGAAATGTGCAACCCCCTGCCAACCGACATACTAGCAGTTAGGGGAGGTTTACGAACAAATTAAACATTACAGATAAAAACCCAATTAGCAAATATCTTAGAATATCGATCGATTACCATATTCCGTATCTACCCTAAAAGCAAACCTGCACTGAAGTAACCTGGGTAAAAAACAGAACATACAGGAAGACAAAAACCCAAAAAATATGAATTACTATGAATGTCCGAGTCAACTCGGCGTTGACTCGGCGGCGGATCCGCGGCAGAAGCTCTCTATTGCCGCGGTTCCGCGGCCGTTTTACCGAGTCACTGGCTCGTATTTTCCCATAACTCATATATTTCCCTGCTGTGAATTTTAAGGTATGTCAAATATTTTTTCAGACAAGTTTAAAATTAACAGAAACTTAGGGTTTTCGGTTTTTTGTTTTCGTGTTTTCCGTCGATGGAACTTCTAATCAGCTGCTAACAAGCTAGTAATGGTTTAGTTGGCTTTGATACCACTGTAAGTCCATGTCACGCACCCCACGAACTTGCGGGGAGGCGGAATATATGAAAAACGATTATCAAAGCTTCGTAACACGGACTTGAGTGCATAAATCGTTTCTAAACCATTGCTAACTAACAACTAGAGGTTTAACTACTCGGATACGAAGTTATACCTCACGATACCAGTCTTTCGGGTCTTCATCGCGGTCCTCCACTCCTCGTAGGCTCCTTGGAACATCGGCACCTCAACGACCTCCTCCAATTAAAGACGATCCACCCGGAAGCTCCTACGCCAAGCTTAATCTCAAACTTGAGATAACTAGGTTGCTTAAATTGCTAATCTAAGCTACCTAGGGGATATAGAGTGAGGTTATGGATGTATTAGTCTAGCTAACCCTTGATCTCAACACATGAGAGGTTAGGGTTAGGGTTTGAATAGAGAGTGAGCTTGAGGAGAGAGAAGGTGAAGATGAGAATAAAAATGAGATAATGATCTTATCATAATATATATGAAGCATTAGTATTTATCCAAAAATGAAATAATTGAATTAACAACCATGCTTCATAAATATCTATGAGTGATTCATCACCATGAGTCATTAAGCATTTATGATGCATTAATGACATGGATGAATCACACAAATGAGTCACTAATCTCATTTAATGCAATGCTACCTTAACCCCTTAGTCACCACTCTTCTAGAAGCTTCCCGACAAATTACGAGAATGCCCCTCCAATCCGTGAAAACACGGAAAAACTTTAGACTGTATAAATCCAATAACCCGATACTAGAATCTGGCTTAAACCAAACCCGGCTAGTAAAAACTATCCGAAAAGTCGTACGTGCGTAAACACACGTACGCGTCCGAACCCTTGTCGTAAAACCATACGACCTCTATATTGTTTCGCCTGGAGCAGGGAAATTCTCTGTGTGGGACTCTAAAGACTCAACATTACGCTGGCAGTAGGTTTAACCACAGACCGCAAGCGGCACTAGCTGTACGTAACGGTCCCCAGGTAGATGTCGATAAGAAGGCCGATGAGGAAAATCATCCGAACTCCCACTGAGCCTGATGTGACAATCTCCGTACAGTCCGGTCTGTTCGCCTAAGACTATCACATATCAAGCCTAAGGAGCGGCAAGCGTCAGTCCCCTAATAGATGTATAAGTCGTGTCGGAGCGAAGCCCATTACACCCTGAGAAACTACTGGAACCTACCAGTATATCTCGCTTGCTCTGGCTAGGGACTTTGCGTAATGGCTCTCTGACACAGCGCGATATCATCTCCCAATATCGGGAGAGACGAATCCTATCTAACTACTACTGCCTCCAAGTGCTCAGGACTGCACCCAACTGCTACCTGTTTGCATGACTCCTTTGAGCCGTGGTAAGGTAGCAATCTAAGAACAGTGGGACACACTCGAGGCAAAGTAGCAGTGTCAAGTCTGCGGACTATGCTGTACTCATGTCATCTGGGAACTGTTAACTAACGATGGGTATAATACCAACCAATCAGTTCCCCTGCGAGTCCTGTCCGGTGTACCCGTAACCTAACGAGCACCTGCATACTATCTCCAGTACAACGTACTGATGGCTGTGGGACAGACCATCTCCCCAACTGGGATGAGAAGCGTACACACTTAGTCTACTACGGAATATCGATGCCCTATCTCGATAATCCAACGACTAGGGACCTGTATAGGATGTTGCTTACAGACTATCCAGCCCCCACTAGTGTGACTGCCATCACGACGCTGGTAATCAAGCAAAGATCCTATGGGCTCTACTAATATGTATAAGTGATACGTTACAAGAAACATATGCACATATTAAAGTAGACACAAACCAAGTAGCATACTACCATTTTTAGCAAGACTGTATATATAACTGTGAATATCCCAAGCTTCCATTAAGTAATATACAATCTAGTATGATACAATAGTGGCCCCTAGGGCATATGCGCTAACAGATTTGATTAAAACTGACTAAAACAGTGGGAGCCATCTTGATTAGATAAAATAGTCACCAATCTAATCTTGCAAGAGCGCACGCAGAGTGTTTTCTTCTCTCTCTCTCCTGGCAGCGACCATGTCATGCCTTAATCAAGATAATATTACGGATGCATTGACCAAACCGGCTTATTATACTGAGCTAGGGAACGTTTGTTCCGCTCTATCTTATAACTGTTATAAGTCCGAGCAGTAAATAGGGAATATCTGGATTCCCATGCCACCCAAACGAAGAAAGTGCATGTTGATGCATCTTCTTTGGGCATGTTCGTTATCGAGAACTGTTTCTCAGTATCCCCAACGTCCGAGGTATGAGATACCGGTTCAGGATCCCCCATATGTAATCTGTTACAAGGGCTACAGAAAGGTAGAGTACTGAGATTGGGTGATATGTCTTTAAGTGTAGAGAATGATGCAATGGGTGATATGTCTTTAAGTGTAGAGAATGATGCAATTGTTGCAGCCAAGTGTGTTGGCAGATATTACCTTGTATTAATACAATGATTCTGAACAAATATTATTGGATACTGAACCTGATTTACAACATTACATCGGTTTCTGTATTAAGTTAAAGAAGAATATAATTCTGTATTGGAGGATAATGTTGTGAACATTTTCCTGAATCACGAGTTGATTCAAATTAGGCACGTTATATAATAGCATATACATTCTAAATCAACCCACAGTTCAAAGTATAGAGAACACACATAAGAGAACTAGTTCAGAAATGATCGAATCCTTCTTATGGCATTGTAGACTAAGTCATATCAATGGGACATGACAAGCTAAGTTACATAAGGATGAATATGAGAATCTGTTCAAATTTTCATCTTATGCTACTTGTCAGCCTTGTCACAAAGGTAAAGTGACCAATACTCCGTTTACTAGAAACAGAGAAAGTGTTAATGAACTCTTGGGACAGATACATGATGATGTATACGGTCCTATGTCTACTAATGACAGGGTTGGTTCTTGGTACTTCATTACATTCAACGACTATATCTTAAGATTCAGACATGTGTTCCTGTTGAAACACAAGTCTGAATCTTTTGAGAAATTAAGAGAATATAAGCTTGAAGTTAAAGAACTAGACGGCTAGAAGTATTAATGTCTTACGATGTGATCAAGGAGGCGAGTACTTGGGGTGTGGAGTCCCTGGATTTTCTAGAGAATATGATTCTGTCTCAGCTTACTCCTTCGTATACACCACAGCACAACGGTGTATCGGGGCAGAGGTACCGTGCCTTATGAGATATGGGGCGCTCTATGATGAGTACTACTGAGTTGCCTGTTTCCTTTTAGTGTTATGCACTTGAGAAGCTGGATACGTATTGAATGGGGTTCCATCCAAATCAGGGCCTACCACTACATATGAGATATGGAATGGGAAGAGACCATGTCTTAAAAGAATTAAGATATGGGGTTTTCCGGCCTATATTGAAAGACAGAATGCGGACGCTCGAGGCAAGGTCAGTTCTATATAAGTTTGTTAGGATATCCCAAACATTTGCGAGAGAATATCTTCTACCTGACTGAGGAGCAAAAGGTGTTTTGTTTCTCAGCATGCCACCTTTTTTGAAAAGGGATTTCTTGTGAAGAAATATGTGGACATGAGGTAGAACTAGAAGTTGTTCCAGCTTGACAAACTAACAACTGATGATTTGGAGAAACTAAAGGATTCAATAGTCTCCAACGACCCTCAGCCTCTCCGCGAATCTGGCAGGGTTCCTCATCCACTTGAGAGATATTACGGTCTTCTCGGTGCAGGTGGGAGCAAGGATTGCATCATGGATGATGATAGCCCAACTAGGTTCAGGCTGGCCATCACGAGTGGGGACTCAGTGAAATGGCTGGATGCTATGCGATCAAAGATGGAATCCATGTACACCAACAAAGTATGACTTTGAATGTTTCACCTGAATGGGTAAAACCCATTGGGAGAAATTGGATCTTGAGAAGATTCTTGGTGTAGATGGAAAAGTTGAGACTTTCAAAGCTTTGCTTAAGGCCAACAGGATCAATGCGCGCATCGCGAAGTTGGAACATCTGTTTTGATGTAGCAGTCAAAGAGTTTGACTTCATCAAAAAGGTAGATGAACCTTGTATATACAAAAAGGTTGTAGAGAGTGAGGTTGTCTTACACGTATTGTACGTAAATGACATATTCTTGATAGGAAATGGTTTCCTATGCTACACCCGGTCAAGCTCCTCTTATCACAAAGATTCTCAATAGGAGATCTGGATGATACCTACTACATCAAGTGGTTTATGATCTATGGTGATAGATTTTAGTGGATGTTGGGAGTGTCCCAAATCCAGGTACATTAACAACATACTAAAGGGGTTTAGTATGGTGGATTCTAAGCGTGGTGGTACGCCCACTTACTCATGTATCACTCTCTCCAAAAAGATGTCTTCCTAGACTGATTTGGAGAGATATCGCGTGGAAGGGATATCGTATGCTTTGGCAGTAGGCTCTTGTTACGACCCGAAATAGCACGTGACTGGCCCTTTAATCATATGAAGTCTATAGGACCCCATCTAATCCAAGTAAGCCAGAAGCCCAGAAATCTAAAACCATTTTAAATAATAAATGAAGGAAAACTAGTTTTAAAGAAGTGAATAAAACATGTTTTAAAAACATGGTTTTTAAATAAGTAAGACGAATATGCATTTTTAAATCCTCAAGTCTATTCTGAAAATTTCGGCGGAGTTTCCTTTGTAAATACTGGCCCCAAACAGGGTACAACAAGAATAATATATGCATAATGATAAAAGGCATCCCCAAGCGGGAGCTAGCTCTTCGTCAATCGACGGTCACAACCACGCGAGTAATATAATATACAACGCCGAAGGGCGAGGATCAAAACTCAAAAGGAAACTCAAGAACATCATGAAAACCATAATGCTACTACGCGTGACTCTAAGGTCGAAATAATACACAACTGTTTTCTAAGTCTGAAACAATATACAAGTTTGGTTGATGGAATTACTAGATACAACTGATTAAAATAAATAAAATGGTGGTCACAATGTGAGTGAACCCACCTACCAGAGCAATCACCCAGAAAGGAAGCAGTGTGCCAGAAAAGCCCCAATGAAACCTGTACGGCAAAACCTGAAAGAACTGGCACAACGGAGGTGAGTTGCCAACTCGTGAATAGAAAACATCATAGTGCAGAAATCGTATGTATGATACAATCCTAGGTCAATACGATCAATAATAATATATCCTCAATATGAATAAGTCTGAAGCATGAAAGGGTGGCAGGGATAAACATCTATACGTAAGTGTAGTACCAAGTGCTGGTGCCAGTGCCTCAGGTAGTAACATATCATATATATGAGGTATGATCGATGTCATCATCATGAAATCAGTGTCAACTATATCATGAAGTCTAAATATGCGGATATCATCCAAGTATGTAATCAATGTTTGTATGTATATGGATCTCGTCCATGTGTCACCCAATGACATAAAAGATCATGCATATAAATAACATAAAGCATATGCCTGGAAGTATGAGGATATAAATCAACGTGTGTCCTTCGCGACACATCAAAATCATGGAACCTGAGTGTCTATCATCGACACTCGAAAACATCATGAAACCTGTGCCCAGCATCGGCACGTAAATCCTCATATATCGGGCTCCGTCAGTCCGGATCGGCCCACGGACTCCGTCAGTCCGGATCGGCCCATATCACCTCTCGACTCCGGTCGGTATCCTCCGGATATCCGCCGAGCCCAAATACTATCACCGGTAGGTAGTACTCCCCTGCCAGGCTCACCGTCCAACATATACAAGTCTTTTTGCCCCAGGGTACCTCACCGGGTTCACCATGTACCCACAAACGGTGCCTACCGCTCCTTGAATCGGGTTTCACATGCCACTCTCAGAACCGAGAAAACACATGGTGGACGCACTGAAATATCATATCAAGGGTAACCGGGTTTTTAAAACAATACATACTCTCTTTTGAAATAACCACGGTTCCCAAATCCAGAAATATCATGGAAACAACATATCTCAATGCGTATAAAAATAAAGCATGATGTATGTGACATGTAAAAGAAATGTAAGCAGATCAGTATATCATGCAACATAAAATAGTAATATGCATATATCGAGGGAAAACCGCTCCTTTAAAATGAATTAGTTTTAAAAAGTATCTTGCGTTTCCCAAATCTCCAAATCAAGCCAGAATCATCTATGTATGTGCAAATACGTATGTATGCAAGTATGGGTGTACAATATGTATGTACGCAAGTATGAGTGTACAATAGGTATGTGCACAAGTATGAGTGTACAATATGTATGTACGCAAATATGAGTGTACAATAGGTATGTGCACAAATATGAGTGTACAATAGGTATGTGCACAAGTATGAGTGTACAATAGTTATGTGCACAAGTATGAGTGTACATTATGTTTGAACGCAAGTATGCCATGCAAGGGGTCATATCCTAATGCAATAATCCTACTGTGTAGTGACATGACAATTATCGATGATGAAGTGTATGAGCCGGCAAGCAGGTGTACGTGGAACATACGCATCATCAATAATGGTGCTGGTGTCCTGACAACATGGTTTTAATATAACAAAAAATACATTTACACATGCAATGCGGAGCGAATAGAAAGAATATGCAGAAATCGACTAATAAACACAACAGTGAAGAATCTGCATCAATATAAAAATGTCATACAGTTTTGCCATTTGAAATAAGACGAATCGGGGTTTTTAGTAAAATAAGGGCTACGGTGTTTTTATGAAAAGATGCGTCTTTTGAAAATATCCGTTGAATACCTTTTCCTATCTTTTAAATACTCCCGATTCGTTAGTTTTGAAATATGTATGACTCGGTCTAGCCTAACATCTACTAAGCATACTACAGATCTAACTAACAAGCTAATCGGGAGGGGTATGGAAACCACCTAAATCTGAGTCGATATATATATATATATATTTATATAAATATAATAGTCGGTGATCCCGCCTCAATAGTATCACATACGATACAATATACAATATGACATCCTCGAGTCAAGAGTGCGGATCTATCATCAATATAAATCTCGTACGGTAAATCCATCATACGGCATCCCAAATCTGGGTATGGGTAAATATCACTTTCATCTCATCAATTATCTGGTATCCTTATCATCATATCTCATGATCTGAGGTACTGATCTAAGTCTAGTACAAACCGATACCATCTATGTAAATATAAATGCGTGTGTAAAACAGACGTCCAAAGACCCGCTAAAATCTCATGTCGTATCCCAAATACGAATCATATCGTATCACCGATCTCATGGCACTATGCCCAATCTCATCGACTCATCTCCAAATATCATCCACTATCCTCATCATCTAGGTATAGGTATAACAAGTAAGCATGTATGTGCGTGTGGGTGTAAATCTATTCTAGGGTTCGCAACTAGGAAACTATACTAGTTTACTTCTAAACCCTAATCTAACCATAGTACACCTAATCACAACCTGAAAATACATGTCGCACATAAAAGATATCATATGGTATATAGTATGCATAGCATCCTATACATCGAACTGCGGGGGTGCTATACGCCATCCACCCGACTTCCCCCATAGATATAATCTACTCACCTTGCATCTTGTGTGTCGGTGTCGGTGTCGCCATCATCTTCTTCATTGTCTCGAATCATCGTGGAGGTACCTACACATATAACACATTGCAATGCACATCACAATCCCAAATCAAAGTCAAAACGGCACACGAAAACCAAAATGCTGCACGAATCATCCATAGGTCAAAACCTATGGTCTACATCTTGCAATTCAACCAAATATCAATCTATATAGACGTACAAACGTCAAATAATCAAATACAATACCAAATATCCAATCTTAAATCCATAAACATCATGAAACACATGGCAGCAACCTAGAAAACATGCACCAGATTTTGTCTCAGGTGAAAACAAGGTAAGCAAACAAGTCTAGGGTGTAGTATATGATGTATATGAGCTACTGGACCAACCCCGACACCTTACCCCACCAAGTGGCCGGCCCCTACCACTATAATTCTGGCCAGGCCGGTTTTGCGATGGAATTGGGTTATCGTTCTGCTACAGTGGGTTCCTAGGGTTAATTCTAGTCTACTGGGGTTGTTTGTTTAACTCGTAAAATTCTCAGGTCATCCCAGATTCACCTGCACGCTCCAATTCCTCAGAAACCGACATGAAAGTTCTGGAATTCCGTATTTTGGCTTTTCAGTTGAGTTTGGTCAGGGTTCCTATCATTATAGGGGATCTACGGTCATCTCTAAGGCCCTATTACACCATCTCTACTAAAATCAAACCCTAATTCAAAACTTGAGATTTCAAAGTTCACTAAAATTCGACAAAACGATATTAACTTGAAATGAGGCTAAGGCACTTGAAATACTACACTAATTGTGATAGGGTTACCTCATTAGACACTCATGAATCCCCCTACAGTACCAAAACACAAACATTCTTAGTCCAAAATGTAGCTTGTGAGCTTGTGCACCTTTTTTGTGAAGTGGGGATTAGGTTTTGGAGTTGTTTTGAAGATGAAGTGAGTGGATTTGGGGAGGGGGGAATGAGGGCAGCAGCACCTAAGGAAATGGGGGGAGAAAATGATGGAGGAAGAAGAAAGAAACACATGGGCAAGGCTCTCCTTTGACCCCTCACTTTCTCTCACTTGCCCATACCTCATTATAATATCATTCCTTTTCCTTTTTCTTTTCTTTTCTATTTTCCCTCTCCCCTCAATAGTAAACCCAAAACAAATACCCATACACCCCAAATCATGTAGGAAAATGTAATAAGTGTGGAAAAAATGACATGTGCACAAAACACGCTTAAAGCCCGATTAGCGATTTTTTTAATCGCGATTAGCACTAAATTAGCGTATAATTAATCATAAAAACTTAAAAATTGCATAGATCCATAAAGCACCATCTTTTTAGTAATTTCTAAAATTTTCCAAATTTTCCCCAAATTTATTGGTATTTAATTATACCGCCTTATTAAAATATTCAATATTTTATTATTTAAATATAAAAATTCCAAAAAAATTATTTTATTTTTTTAAAATGTTACAGCTCTATCATGTATGCGATGTTAAGTACCAGATTAGATGTAGAAGGCTCACTGGGTGTATTGATCAGGAATCAATCGGATCTTGAGACAATCACTAGACAGCTATGGAGGACATTCTTAAGTCCTTGAGAAGCACTAAAAGAATGTTCTTGATTCGAGCTCCCAGAGTGATAAGGATGACTGAGAGTCGGTCAGAGGCATTGTCTTTACTCTCAGTGGAGGGACGGTATGTTGGATGAGTTCCAAGCTAGATAACATGACATACTAAACGATAAAGGCTTAATACATTGCTACCAACGATACTACCAAAGTGGCTGTCTAGACAATTCATGTTCATAAGATGAACAACGCTGATACCATTAAGCGTCAAATAACTGTTACTGTGACAACAATGAGGTTGTGGCTTTGGCCTAGGAACACGGGTCCCATTAGCATTCCAGACATATTATTAGGCAAGTATCACCTGATCAGGGAGATCGTTGATCTCCAAGGGATCGATGTAAGGAGAGTAGACATTGAAGTTAACACGGTGGATCCACTCACCAAGGCCTGCTTCCCCAAATACTATTTGTAAGATTTTGGGATGGTTGAGTATAGGATACTACAACCACTGCTAAATTGTTGAGTATGAGATACTGCAACAAATGGCCTTAATGCAAGTGGGAGATTGTTAGTTATATGTATTCCCTAGAGGCCATTACTGTACATATGATGTGTTGGATATAGTGCCCTTAGTGTCAATTATTAGATCACAGGCACGTGATTGCAATGATTGAAGGAGGATCTATACCGGTAGGATAGTCTTACTCGAGAGCTTTGTATACTATCTGGTTTGTCTTTCTCATCGTGTACATGCTTTAGGTGACATTGTGGTTCACTATTACACATTGATAAAGAATAGTATGCTACCATGGTTTGTCTTTATCATTGTGTACTGCTTTAGGTGACCTTACAGGTCGCTATTACACGTTGACAGAGCCTTTAGGATTCTTGCTTGACTCCAGCAGTACGATGGCGATCATATACGTGGGAGCTGGGGTCTATAAGCACATCCTTAAAAGGTCCCTAGTCGTGGGAGTTTCGAGACTGGGCATCGATACTCCATTAGTAGACTAGTGTATACAGTCGAGACCCCGACGAGGGGCGATGGCCGGTCTCACAAACCATTGGTGTCAGTTGGTTCACCTAAGATGTATACAGGTGCTCATTGGGTTATGATTACACCGGACAAGACTCGCCGGGAACATGCTAGTTGGTATTATACCTGACGTCAGATGGCAGTTCCCTGGTGACATGTGTACAGGTTAGTTCATCGACCTGAGATCGTCATTTGTCTCGTGTGAGTTCCCACTGTGCTTTGATTACTACCCTACCACGGCTCAAGGGAGTCGTGCAAACAGGTTTTAGTTGGGTACAGTCCCGAGCCACATGAGGCAGTGAGCGGATCTGCAGGGGTTCGTCTCTCCCGGTATTGGGGTGAGGTCGTGCTGTGTCTAGGAGAGCCATTACACGAAGTCCTTGGCCAAGGCAGGAGATTTACTGGTAGGTATTCCAGTAGTATCTCAGGGTGTTCTGGGCTACACTCCGACACGACTTGTACCGCTTTTGGGGGTCTGAATTTTACTAACCCCTTAGGCCCGACATGCGATGCTCATAGACGAACGGACCGGACTGTACGGATATTGCCACTGACAGGCTTAGTAGGGTGTCAGGATGAGTTCGCTCATCGACCTCCCTTTTGGTCAATTCCTGGTAGCCCGTTACGTACGGCTAATACCTCTGACGTGCTAGTCGTTAAATCCACAGTTATTTGGATACTTCATCGTATGGTTATATACGAGCTCGAAGGAACTTGTTCCAGTTCGGGGATGGATTCTGGTATAGGAGAAATAGGAATAAGGTTTATTCAGTTGTCTTTTATCTTTACCTTCTCTCAGGTTATGAGCACTCCTAGGACTAGGAGAGTACACCCATTATACTTATTGGATAGTCTTCTTCCAAACCATGGGCTTGTGCCGAACGGTAGGGAAGGAAGAAAACCATTTGGCGTAAAGGGGTGTGTAGAAGGTAATGACTAAAGACATATAAAGGGATTTGGAGAGATGGCAAAGAAATATACGGTTACAGTTGTGAATCTGATAATGGAAGAGGCATTACTAGGAATACCCGGATATCCCTTCGAAACATATTCATGTTTCAGTTTCACTGTGTACTGTTAAAAGAAAACTGATTTCCCAATTATTCCTTGCTCCAGGGTATGTATTTACCAGGTTTGTTTCTCACATCTGTATGGTTTTACAGATGATGAGTGGGAGTAAGTTATTGGGAATTGGGTGATCATCCTCATTATATCAGGATTCGTTGTAATTGGTGATATTTGAGGAAATCGCCTAGGTTGTTTGCCGGACGGCAAATATTTGGTTTTGAATATCCGTTGTTGTGCACCAATTTCAAATTGATATATCTGTTCGTTTATTTTTATAAAGTGAGATTTAACTTTTTGAAATTATGTCTATGACATTTACCTATATCAGTGGATGGTTAGGTAAGGAGCATTAAACAGCGGTGTAATTCTTCTTAACCATAAGTACAGTTTTCAACTTACGACACACAGGGAATGAGTTATTAGACTCAGGAGACTTATACAGAGTATTGTATGTTGTCTAGTGTCCATTAGGACAGAAGGGTTGGTACTCGTACTATATTTTATTTACTTATGACTTCTCTAGTTCTTAGACATGTGTTTCGTAGAAATGCAAGGTCCAAGTTTTAAGAAGTTATAGGTATAAGAATAAAGTAGAGAACCAGGTGTTGCAAGTATCAGGATTCTTCAAGGTGATCGAAGATGTAGATACTTGTGTATGGTATTCAGTTGATAGTAATGATTAAGAGAACTTGCTTCTCTTTCTGGTTACTCATAATTGGAAGTACTCCTAAGTTGAGTAATGATGATCGGTCTCTCTCCATTTAGTTGACATGCACTGGAGATAGCTGCATGATTTGAATCTGTTTCCAATTAAATCAGTGCCTCTGTTTATATAATAGTTCATATCTTAACAATGTTAAGGTACGGGGAGTTATCCGGCTTATGCTTAAAACCAGACTCTGGATAATTCAAGGTACGTTTCTGTAATGGCAGTTTGTTGGTTGACCCGGGCTATGACGAGGGTTGACTTTCTACCATCTGGAAGATCAATAGCAATATTGTTCTTGACTGGCCACAGTTTTAGTAAAATGGAATATTTTTTTTCAGAAAACAGTATGGGGAGTATGGTAGAACTGGAAGTGATTCCAGAACCGCAAACGATTACTGAAAATTTGATAAGAACCTAAAGATTCAATCTAGTTTGACATTCCAATGGCCACTCCACAGATATGGTGGGTAACCTCAGGCACCCGAGAGGTACTCCGGTAGCCTCAAGGACGGTGACAAGGAGGTTCTTGTTTACCCAGTCTTGACACTACTGTTGTTCCAGCCTATGAGACCCGGTAAGAGGATGAGTATAGAGTCGTTCTGAACTAGCTTTAGAAATGCACGGGTATATGACTCTGCCAGAGGGTTGTCGTAGTCAGTGGCAGCAGCGGAAGCATAGTGGACAAGTAGCTTATGTCTATTTATAGACTAAAGCAGATATAGCGGAGATAAATCATCTATTTCTGATGTGACAATCATAGGTTTGACTTCATCAGAATAGGGGATGGATCTGTTAAGAAGGTAGTACGGTGTGATGTCCTGGTATTTGGATGACATACACAGAGTAGGAAGCGAAATTCCTATACTACGATTGGTTATACTTTTGTTGCCACACACTGGTTTCTCCACATAGGACATGGATATTATATCAGAAATTCTGGTTACTAGATCTATGGTTTTACATCTAGATTTGGGAAGTGTACCAATCAGGGTACTTAGACAGCATTCTAAAGGTTTTAGAATGGACGACTCCTGGCACGGTAGTATACCTGCCAGTGATGTAGTCACCCTCTTTAAAGGTGACTTACAGAGTAAAGGGAAGAAGGATGTGCATGATTGGCAGATCACTTGCTTAGGCAATTGAGTCAATCATGAGATGTCAAGTACCACACCAGATATTGTTTTTGCATGAGAAGCAGTAAGTTGATATTAATCCTATCCTGGAGAGACATTCGGAAGCAGTTTTAGAACATAAGTGGATGTTCTAGGGATATTATAACGACAGGCTCTTTTGGGAGATGGTTATCATTCCAGGCTTCCAAGGTGACCTGGTTGATAGAGTGGCTATCAGAGTTATAGTTTTCCCTCTGACGAGGTGCAGTTGTTTGGACAGGAAGTCCAAGCGGATACTGAGGGAGGCATGGAGCAGGATACTGATTAAGTTTAGTTGACGATACAGTCTAAGAAGTTTGGATTTGGAGTTCAGTTATGAACTAGGTCCCATCAGATATCCAGACATATTCTAAGACAGGTATTGCTCATTTCGGGAGATGGTTTTCTCCGCGAACTTGAGATAAAAAGAGACATAGAAAGAAACATCAGGGCGGATCCACTAGTCGAGGGTATTTCTCCAACGCAAAAGTTTCGCAAGTGAGCTTTGTGAGACAAATTAGCAGAGGAGTTGGGTGTTCGGCATCACACGGGCTGTGAGTATGCGACATCATAATAATTAGCCTTGAGTGCAAGTGGGAGATTGTTGGATATAGTGCCCTCAGAGTCAATTATTGGATCACAGGCACGTGATTGCAATGATTGAGGGAGGACCTATACCGGCAGGACAGTCTTACTCGAGAGGTTTGTAAACTATCCAGTTTGCCTTTATCATCGTGTACATGCTTTAGGTGACATTGTGTTTCACTATTACACGTTGATAGAGAATAGTATGCTACCATGGTTTGTCTTTATCATCGTGTACTGCTTTAGGTGACCTTACAGGTCGCTATTACATATTGATAGAGCCTTTAGGATTCTTGCTTGACTGCCAGCAGTATGATGGCGATCATATACGTGGGAGCTGGGGTCTATAAGCACTTCCTTAAAAGGTCCCTAGTTGTTGGAGTTTCGAGACTGGGCATCGATACTCCATTAGTAGACTAGTGTATACAGTCGAGACCCCAACGAGGGGCGATGGCCGGTCTCACAAGCCATTGGTGTCAGTTAGTTCACCTAAGATGTATACAGGTGCTCACTGGGTTATGAGTACACCGGACAGGACTCGCCGGGAATATGCTAGTTGGTATTATACCTGACGTCAGATGGCAGTTCCCTGGTGACATGTGTACAGGTTAGTTCATTGACCTGAGATCGTCATTTGTCTCGTGTGAGTTCCCACTGTGCTTTGATTACTACCCTACCACGGCTCAAAGGAGTCATGCCAACAGGTTTTAGTTGGGTATAGTCCCGAGCCACATGGAGGCAGTGAGCGGATCGACAGGGGTTCGTCTCTCTCGGTATTGGGGGTGAGGTCGCACTGTGTCTAGGAGAGCCATTACACGAAGTCCTTGGCCAAGGCAGGAGATTTACTGGTAGGTATTCCAGTAGTATCTCAGGGTGTTCTGTGCTACACTCCGACATGACTTGTACCATTTTTGGGGGTCTGACTTTTACCAATCCCCTAGGCCCGACATGCGATGCTTATTGACGAACGGACCGGATTGTACGGATATTGTCACTAACAGGCTCAGTAGGGTGTCAGGATGAGTTCGCTCATCGACCTCCCTTTTGGTCAATACCTGATAGCCCGTTATGTACGGCTAATACCTCTGACGTGCTAGTGGTTAAATCCACAGCCAAACTATTGACGAGTCTTTGGAGTCCCCCACGGACAGTTTCTCAAGTTTCGGGAAAACGTTGGAGAGGCCATAAGATATATGGCAGGGTCCGATCAAATACGTGCAGTAGTGCACGGATCATGATCGGGCGGATTATACTAGTGGGCTTTGGTTTAAACCGGATCCTAGTATTAGATTTATTGGATTACTTTAGTCTCGTCGCATTCGCATTCAGTTGGAATGCGGATGTAGGTATGTATATACAGGTGAGGGGTATCCTTGTGATCCGTCACGAGTTTATTTTTGATATTGCCGTATCTTTTTATTGTTGCAAACATTTGGATTAATGTTTGTTAATGAAAATAATGAGCTAGAATTTCATCATGAGATGCATTAAATGTGACATGGACTTCATTAGTGACTCATGGTCTCTTTTAAAGTGCTAATGCCACATTACATGATGGTTTTGTGATGATTTGATAAGAGGAGAGAGAGGGGGGCTGCCATGAGGGAGTTTGGTCTTGTATTATTCTTTGATCTCTCTCATTTATCATATGAAAAACACAAAAGAAAAAGCCTCTCCATCTTCTTCTTATTCATCTAGCTCTAAATCTCCATTAATGGCAACACCTCTAACCTCCATCCAAATCAATGGATGCAAGAGATAAAGTGATCACAAACATTCTCTACAACACCTTGGACACGTTGGCTAGCACACTTCGTGCCTAAGTTGCTTCGGATGAAGCGGGAGCCCGTAAACAGACTCGAAGATGTGGTGCCCTTTCCGACGAGGAGATCAAGACCGGAGATGCCGCGAGGAGCTTAGGATGGTAGCCAAAGACCGAAGGATACGGATCGATCGGTATAGCCACTCTACCTTTTCTCTTTGTTGGGTTACAAGGCACACTCAAGAGGTTCCACAAGGCATCAACCAAATTCAAAAATTTAGGTGCCGAGAAACCCTAATATAGATCGTTAACTAGAGGATAGGCGAAACCCTAAGCTAGCAAACAACTTTACTGACAAGTGAAAGGGATTACAACCTTTGTAGACCCGGTCCTCCACTTCTTTAGCTCCGTGTTGACGTCCCTCCACTGCGATCATCGGAATCCCGGACTCTAGTGATGGTTTCGTCGGAGAAATAATCGGGCTAGGTCGTTGACTTCGATGCCGAAGATGATCTACGTCGAGGCGACTCAAACTCAAGCTCCATCTTCACTTGGTCATGAACCTTGTGAAGAAAACACCCTATACAACATGGCAAGTGGTAGAGGATGAATAAATAGGAAGTGGGTTCACTTTGGATTTGGATTTCTCACTTGATTTCAACACTTGAAATTTTCTAGCATGCTTTCTTCACTTCATGAAGAAGAAAAAGAGGAAGAAGAAAAGAAAAATGAATTATCTAAAAATAAAATTCAAGTGAAGTCTATCATATTGCAACCATGGGTGAGTTTAACCTTTGTAGAGACTAAACCCTAGTTTAAGTTAATGGTTAGGTTAGTAAAAGTGTCATGCAAAACAAAATGGTGGACTTTGTCAAATATGCTTGAAAGCTTCATGAAGCTTCAAGTAAAGACAATGAGAGCCACCATTTTATTTCACAAAAATAAAAAAAAACCCTAAACCATTAACTAAACATGGTGTAATTCGTACACACACCCAAGTTTGCATGTATCATCAAACATGATACAATCTAGTGCACAAAAATATATCACATATACAACTTGTGCACATCAAGTGAGAAAATCAATCTTAAGTGAACCAATACTAGTTAATGTAAAGTAATATATCAAATATATAATTATACATTAAATCATTAAATCAATACTTGATTTAACGATACGGTCATATCATATATAACCGACTAATATAAAGTGTATCAATATATCGAATCAACACTTGATTCGGTAACCCGGCTATATCACATATAACCGACCGATGATACAAATCGCGAGAATAGAATTTAGTATCACATACTGGAATTATTCTCGGTCCTGCACATATCTCATATGCGCTCCTATTTCGTTTCGCTTGAGCTAGAAAGCCTCTGTGTAGGACTCTAAAGACTCGTCAATACGCCGGCGGTAGGTGATGATCATATCAAACACCCACAAGCCGTAAGTGGTCTGCTAAACGTAACGGCCACCCGGGTATTGAGCGATGAGAAGATCAACGAGCAAGCCCGCTCACACTCCTGTGAATCCAACCAGTAACACTTACCGTGCAGTCCGGTCTGTTCGTCTGATATGTCGCATATCTTGTCAAGGGGTGGTAAACGTCAGACCCCAAAAACTCGATAAGTCGTGTCGATATAAGGATCATAACGGGTCGAGAAACTACTGGTAATAATTACCAGTAAATCCCTAAAGCAGCCTTGGCCAAGGACTTCCTGTTATAGCCAATCGAGCACAGCGCAACATCAACTCCCTATACCGGGAGAGACGAAACCCCTCCTATCGCTCATTGCCTCCATGTGATTCGGGACTGTACCCAAAAGCCACCTTTTTGCATGCCCTCTTGGACGTGGTATGATGGAAATCAAAGCACAGTGGGAATCACACAAGACTCTATGACGATCTCGGGTCTACAGAATAACCTACACCAATGTCACCAGAGAACTGCCATCTTGTAGGGTTCCTAGGCACTCTAATGAAGTCTCACAAGTGATCAAACACGCAAATTTCTAAAAATTACGGTGCCGAGAAAACCTAGAACGGATCGTTAACTAGATATTTAGGCAAAGCAAGCAAGTAAACAGAAATATAGAAATAGAGAAGGGGCTACAACCTTTGTAGATCCGGTCCACCACCTCCTAGGCTTCGTGATGAAGCCCCCTCGCTGTCCAAATCGTATCTTGGGCTCTAGCGTCGGCTTCATCGAAGAATAGGCGGGTTTGATCGTCGGTTCGATGCCGAAGATGATCTACGTCGAAGCATCGCAAGAACAAGCTCCAACTTCACCAAGCTTTGAAAACTTGTGAAGTAAACACCCTATACTACTTGGCAAGAGGTAGAGGATGAAGAAATAGGACGTGGGTAGACTTTAGATTTGGATTTCACACACTTTTTCATCAATCACCATTGATGTAGCAAGCTTTCTTCTCATGGAGGAAGAAGAAGAAGATGAAGAAAAGAATATGATAAGTATTAAGTAAATGATAAAAAAATCAATACTTATCATTTACTAACCCTTGGTTAGTTGTAGAGAATGGACCATGGTTAACTTGAATGGTTAGGGTTAAGGATGAGACAAGAATGGTGGACTAATTCAAAGCTTCAAGAATCTTCAACTAGCAAACAAAATTAGCAACCATTCTTTTCTCATCTTTTTCCAACCTAAATAAATAAATAAATAAGAAAAAATAAAACCCTAATCATAATCTTAACCATGGTCTAATTCTTTACACTAACCCTAGCTTGCATGTATCATCAAACATGATACAATCATGTGCACAAAATATATCACATATGCAATGTGCACAAACCAAATGAGTAAATCCATTTAAAGTGAACCAATACTAGTTAATGCAAAGTAATATATCAAATATATAATTATACATTAAATCATTAAATCAACACTTGATTCAATGATCCGGTCATGTCGCATATAACCGGCTAGTATCCAATGTATCGGCTTATCGAATCAATCCTTGATTCGATAACTAGGTTATATCGCTTATAACCAATCGATACATTCATCGCGAGAATAGAATGCTGTATCACATACACGCATTATTCTCGGTCCCGCACATATCTCATATGCGCTCCTATTTCGTTTCTCTTGAGCCAGGAAACCTCTTTGTAGGACTCTAAAGACTCGTCAATACGCCGGCAGCAGATGATGATCATATCAAACACCCACAAGCCGCAAGCCGTCTGCTAAACGTAATGGCCACCCGGGTATTGAGCGATCAGAAGATCGACGAGCAAGCCCGCTCACACTCCTGTGAATCCAACCAGTAACACTTACCGTACAGTCCGGTCTGTTCGTCTGATATGTCGCATATCTCGCCTAGGGGTGGTAAACGTCAGACCCCAATAGCTCGATAAGTCATGTCGACTTGAGGTCCATAACATTCGTGAAACTACTGATAACTCTTACCAGTATATCACTGCAACCCTGGCCAGGGATTTCCTGTTATGGCCAGTCGAGCATAGCACAACATCAACCCCCAATACCGGGAGAGACGAATCCCCTCCTATCGCTCATTGCCTCCATGTGAATCGGGACTGTACCCAAAAACCACCAGTTTACACGACTCAGTAGAGCCGTGGTAGGGTGGAAATCAAAGCACAGTGGGAGACACACAAGACTCTATGACGATCTTGGGTCAACAGACTAAGCTGTACCAGTGTCACCAGAGAACTGCCATCTGACGTGAGGTATAATACCATCTCGGAGTTCTCAGTGAGTCCGTTCAGTGTACCCAGTCTCCACTGAGCACCCGCATACCATCTCCGATGTCAAACACCAATGGATATGGGATTATCCATCGCCCATCGCATGGGTCGAGAAGATATACGCTAGTCTACTCTGGAATATCGATGCCCCGTCTCGATATTCCCACGACTAGGAACAATGAAGGCTGTACTCATTGACTACCCAGGCCCTACTAGTATGATCTGCATCATAGTCCTGGAAGTCGAGTACACATCCTAAGGGCTTTATCAACATGTAATCAGAGAGACAGAAAGTATACATGTTAAGATAAAGAGCAACCAGATAGCGTCCTATCATGTCGAGCAAGAAAGTCCTACCTATATATGTCCCAGCATCCACTACAATATACATCCAATGTACAGTAATGGCCTCTAGGGCATACATATAACTAACAATCTCCCACTTGCACTAGGGCCATCTGTAGCAGTGGTTGCAGTATCACATACTCAACCATCCCCTAAAAGTCTCTCTTTGGGAAAAAGGCCTTCGTGAGTGGATCCGCCGTGTTGTCCTCTGAGTCTTCTCTCCTAACCTCGATCACCCTGGAGATCAACTATCTCCATGATCAGGTGATGCTGCCACAGAATTTGTCTGGGTCACTGATGGGACCAGGGTTCCAGGGCCAAAGCCACACTTCCATTGTCATACAATGGCAGGAACCTAGTTCATCTTATGAACCAATATACACCCAAACTTCCTCTTTGGTAGTATCTTCAATAGCGATGTTACCAGCCTTTATCGTCTAGTTTGCCACGTTATCTAGCTTGGAACTCTTCCAACATACCGTCCCTTTACTGAGGGTAAAGACAGTGCCTGTGACTGACATTCAGTCGTCTTTATCACCCTGGAACACTTCCAGTGATTATCCCCAGGATCGATTGATACAATCTCACTATACCTAGTGAGAACCCTAATATCCCTTTAGATCTATCTCATAGGTCCAAATCTCAGGATTTAGGAGGTATCATCTTTATCCTATTTGGAGAATCCTTGTGATAATAGGAGATTGATCGATCGTAGTATAGGAAACTCTTTTCCTATCAAGAGTATGTTGTCTACGTACAATACGAAGATGACCACCTTACTCTCTACTACCCTTTTGTATATACAAGGTTCGTCTACCATTTTGATGAAGTCAAACACTTTGACTATCACATCAAAACAGACGTTCCAACTCCGCGATGCCTGCTTCATTATGTAAAGCAACTTGCACACGTTTCCGCTGCTCCCACTGTTTACGAAGACCTCTGGCTGTGTTCTTATAGACGTTCTCTTCTAAATCAATATTTAGAAAAGCAGTCATGGCACCCAACCGCCAGATATCGTAGTCATGGTATGTAGCCGTGGTAAGTAGGATCTGGACAGACTTAAGCATAGCTACTGGAAAAAGGTTTCATCATTATCCACGCCTGGTCGATGACGAAAACCTTTAACAAGTCTAGCTTTGAAAGTCTCAACTTTTCCATCTAAACCAAGTAATCTTCTCAAGATATACTTGCTCCTGATGGGGATTTAACCCTTCAGATATAGCAGCTAAAGTCCATACTTTGCTGGTGTACATAGATTCCATCTCAGTGTTGGAGATAGTGCCCTCAGAGTCAATTATTGGATCACAGGCACGTGATTGCGATGATTGAGGGAGGACCTATCCCGGTAGAACAGTCTTACTCGAGATGATAGTATGCTATCTGGTTTATCTTTATCATTGTGTACTGCTTTAGGTGACCTGACATGTCGCTATTACACGTTGATAGAGCCCCTAGGATTCTTGCTTAACGACCAGCAGTATGATGGCGATCATATACGTGGGAGCTGGTAGTCTATAAGCACATCCTTAAAAGGTCCCTAGTCGTAGGAGTTTCGAGACAGGGCATCGATACTCCATTAGTAGACTAGTGTATACAGTCGAGACCCCGACGAGGGGCGGTGGCCGGTCTCACAAGCCACTGGTGTTAGTTGGTTCACCTAAGATGTATACAGGTGCTCATTGGGTTATGAGTACACCGGACAGGACTCGCCGGGAACCTGCTAGTTGGGCTTATACCAGACGTCAGATAGCAGTTCCCAGGTGACATGTGTACAGGTTAGTTCATCGACCTGAGATCGTCATTTGTCTCGTGTGAGTTCCCACTGTGCTTTGATTACTACCCTACCACGGCTCAAAGGAGTCGTGCAAACAGGTTTTAGTTGGGTACAGTCCCGAGCCACATGGAGGCAGTGAGCGGATCTGCAGGGGTTCGTCTCTCCCGGTATTGGGGGTGAGGTCGCGCTGTGTCTAGGAGAGCCATTACGCAAAGCCCTCGGCCGAGGCAGGAGATTTACTGGTAGGTATTCCAGTAGTATCTCAGGGCGTTCTAGCCTACACTCCGACACGACTTGTACCGCCTTTGGGGGTCTGACTTTTACCAACCCCCTAGGCCCGACATGCGATCCTCATAGACGAACGGACCGGACTGTACGGATATTGTCACTGACAGGCTCAGTAGGGTGTCAGGATGAGTTCGCTCATCGACGTCCCTTTTAGTCAATAGCTGGTGGCCCGTCACGTATTGGCTTATACCTCTGACGTGCTAGTGGTTAAATCCACAGCCATTGTATTGACGAGTCTTTAGAGTCCACCACACTTTCAGTTACTCAGCTTTCGGGCGAAACGCTGTAGAGGCCGTATGGAGATATGGCAGGGTCCGATCAGATACGTGCGGTATTGCACGGATCAGGATCGGACTGCTTTGTACTAGTGGCCGTATGGATATATGGCAAGGTTCGATCAGATGCGTGCGGTATTGCACGGATCAGGATCGGACAGTTTTTACTAGCCGGTTTGGGTAAGCCGGTCCTAGTTTAGTACAGAGTAGATTTTGTTTTTTTGCATTTGTATCCGGACGGAATACAGATGCGGGTGTGTATGCACAGTATCGGGGTTTTCCTGTAATTTATTACGGGACCAGTTTTCTGGAGTTGCCAGTTTGCATTCCGTTCCGGCCGGTTTTCCTTTGTTCTTTCCTGGCCGGACTTTTCTGATAGAGGGGGTTATTTGCAAGTTTGCAAATAACTCTTTGTGGATGGTTTTATTGTAAAAGTTTGATTATGATAGCTTCATTTTCTTTTGCTCCATGCTTTTGCATTAAATGAGATATGAAAGGTTATGGAGTGAATAGTAGAAAAAAGCATGGTTGATGTTTTCTTGTCTAGGATGTGGTCACCTCTTTGATCTCCTACACTCACCTCCCTTCATGCTTCATATACTTTCTTTCCTCCACCATTTTATTCTAAGAGGATGATAAGTTTTTCATGAGAGGAAAAAGAAAGAGAGAAGAAGAAGAAGAGAGCTTCATCTTGAGAGTTTCATTCTTGATCTCATTTTCTTGCTAGAAAAATGCAAGCACCATTTTTCTATTCTTGATTCCTCCATCACCATGGCAACAAACCCCAAGTGAGACAAGCATCTTCTACACTACATTCTACAGCACATCTTGAGCATGTCGAGTTGCCGGCTTCATGCTCGAGTTGCCTCGGTATTGAGGCGGGAGCCCGTAAAAGACGCAGGCGATGTGGTGCCCTTTCCGGCGAGGAGGCGACGATATGGAGACAAGACTTTCCGCGGGAGATCGGGACGATGAAGAGAAGACCGGAGGACTCGGATCACTCGGTATACTTCTTACCCTATCTCTTGATTGCTAGCATTAGGTTAATGGTTTCGATCCGGGTTTTCATTGTCCGCGGTAGCGCCGGTTTCCGAGTAAGGAAATTTTTTTTGATTCCGCAATTTGGCCTCGAGTAAGACGGCCGGGGCGCTGCCGTGGCGCAACATGGTATCAGAGCCACGCCATTAACCTTACCTAGCTTGTTTTAATGTGTTTTGCTTATCCGATCGACCGAAATTCCAAAAACCGTATTCTTCTAGCACAATCAGTTTCTGTCGAAATTTTTTGGAGTCTAAAAATTTTTCAGGTGGTCTCAAAATGATGTGCAGGGAGTTCTAAGAACACTGCAAAAATTTGGTGACACGACTCCTCCGTACGACCGCGGAAGGGCGGCCAAAACCCCCTTTTGGCCGCGCTTCCGCCGCAGGAGTGTGGGTTCGTGTGCTTAGTTTTTTGCAGTGGGCTTATGGGCTTATATTAGGGGTTTTGGAATATTAAAATTGGGCCCAGGTTTTCTGTGAGTGCTACAGTTTTGATTGGGGGCCCACTTGTTAATTTTTTGGTCAATCGGAAAATTTTAAACACATTATTTCACAGTATTTACATTATATCTGCGACCGTGAATGTCACTCGATCGGTAAATCCGGTCTAACTGCTATAGCCCGGTTGGACGGATTTGCGAACGTGACTTTCACGTTGATGTTCTATGTTTATGCTGTGATGTTGCGGATCGGTCGTGGGGGATAGCCTGGATGCAATGCTAGTACAGTTTTGTTGTATTATGTACATTTGATATTGCGGGGCGAGCGTCCGACATGTGGACTGCCGTCACTGCCTGTTTGTATTATTCTTTTGGGGCACGACCTGGTTGCGGTCGATGTACCCGGTGTATGTATATTTTACTTTCTGTACTAGGATTGCCCCGCGGTGGGGTGCACGGATAGCCGGGTTCTGGAGGGCAACAAGCCCGCGTCTCATGGCATTGGGACGGAGGGGGCTTCACTCCAGGATTGGCGGGCTATTCGCCGCACTCGTAGGGGGTACAGGTAGACCCAGGAGGGGTGCCCGAGTTACCGGATTCCGTGAAGTGCTGGGTGGTCCATTCACGGTGCTGAAGGGGGCTTCCTCGCTTCAGGTTTTGGCGGGTGACTTGCCGCGCCCGTAGGGGTCTAGGTTTTCATTGCACAGGCTATCCACACGACCAGGGGAACGTCGGGTTTCAGCAGCGGCTCTGTGAAACCCGGGGCTTCCAGATATCTGTATTGTTCTGTGATGCTGTACATTTCTGTGATGTTGCATTTTATTCACGCCTTGAGCGAAATACTATATATTGGTATATATATTAGTAGACGTTGTATATGTTTTTCATCCGCGCTAGTCCAGTCCCCGCTCTGCCGTTAGTTAGCTAACCTAACGGGTGATGACGGGACCCAGTGGCGAATGCAGATGGCATATACGTACGTCAGAATATTTTCGTTCTTTGTGGTGTGATCAATTGATGGGACTGCGTTGATTCGGATCAATGCAAGTTAAACAAACCTATTCTGATGTTGTTGGAACATTTTTCAAAAAGCTGTTATTGCAAGGACGTTCACTTTTGTTTTGCATCGTGGTATTCATTTGGAATATCCTGCTCCTCAGTCGACGAGGCAAGGGCCGAGATCCCTTCACCGGGAGTGACCCCTTGGACAGAAGTTTGCGTCAGGGCATTAACTTCACTATAGCCGATTACTTTTGCTTTGCATCGTGGTATTCAGTTGGAATATCCTGCACCTCATTCTACGGGGAAAGAGCCGAGATCCCTTCACCGGGAGTGACCTCTTTAGTAAAGGTTTTCGTCACTATATTTTCTAAAAAGTTATCCAGTTCCTTCAACGATATCAAGTTCATTACGTTAAAGGTTTTCGCCAGAAACCATTCGTAGCCCTCCGTCATTTCGGATTAGTATTGCATAGTATTCGCGCTACGTTTGTCGTTGCTATTCGCCGAGGCGTAGTGTGCGGTTGCTCTGTAATGCTTTTTGTCGCAAGGATATGTGGATTGGTTAGGACAGTCGTGCGACTTTGTTGATTATTCGTCAAGGGTCGTGCGGGTGGGTTTAACGCAATCAAGATAATGACGGGTTGAACTTGACTAGGACCTTTTGATTTGTTGATTATTCGTCAAGGTCACTTGGGTCCTAGGGGTAAAAATCACATCGGGAGTTTCAAAAGAACTGAAACTTGCCAGGCATGCGCATACCTTCTGGAGTGTGGTGACTTGAGTGGATTCCGTCAAGTTATCATGCGATGATAGTTGGATCCCGATTCCCACTGATGAGTTGGTTTACTCCTCGGGTGATCCCGACTAATTCTTCTTTCAGGTTTGGAGGAGAATTTGAGGAACAGTGGGAGGTTTCTAGATTAGACAAAGTGATAACCATTCTGATCTAGGTTAGAGTGCACGCTGAGTGTTTCTTTTCTCTCTCTCTTTGGCAGCGACCATTGACCCGACCCTGGACTTTGACTCAGTGACCAAGTTGACCGAACCTACTTAACACAGGCTTTTTGGATTGTCAGAGTTGCAGACCTCATTGCCACTCCTACTTTTACCCTTTTCTCCAGGACACCCCGTATTGCTACGAACGTCCACTTCCATTGGACAAAACCATCGTATGGTTATATACGAACTCGAAGGACTTCGAGGATGGTTTCTGGTTCTAGAGAAAACGGATAGGACTATTCAGTTGTCTTTTCTTTTCACCTTCTCTCAGGTTGCGAGTACTCCTTGGTTTAGGAGTAGTACACCTATTACGCAAATTGGATAGTCTTCTTCCAAACCTTAGGCTCGTGCCGACCGGTAGAGAATGAAGAAAACTAATTAGCATAACGATGGTGTGCAGAAGGTATTAAGTTAAGACAAAGCAAGGGATTAGTAGGAGGGCAAAGTAAATTGCGACTGATATTCACAACCAAACCAAGTATTTCTTCGCCAATCCTAAATCACCTTTGTATTTCTCCAGGACACTCCGTATCACTATGAAGATCCACAGTTTATTGGATACTCCATCGTATGGTTATATACGAACTCGAAAGGAACTTGTTCCAGTTCGGGGATGGATTCTGGTTCAGGAGAAATAGGAATAAGGATTTATTCGGTTGTCTTTTATCTTCACCTTCTCTCACTTTGCGAGTGCTCCTAGGATTGGGACAGTACACCCTTTATGCTTTTTGGATAGTCTTCTTCCAAACCATAGGCTGGTGCCGAACGGTAGGGAAGGAAGAAAACCATTTGGCCTAAGGGGGTGTACAGAAGGTAATGACTAAAGACATAGAAAGGGATTTAGAAAGATGGCAAAGAATTACAAGGTTACAGTTGTGAATTTGGATAATGGAAGAGGCATTACTAGGAATACCAGGATACCCCACCGAAACATTTCAATGTTTCAGTTTCACTGTGTACTGTTAAAAGAAAAACTGATTTCCCGATTAGACACTTGCTCCAGGGTTTGTATTTACCAGGTATGATTCTCACATCTGTATGGTTTTACAGATGATGAGTGGGAGTAAGTTATTGGGAATTGGGTGATCATCCTCATTATATCGGGATTCGTTTTAATTGGTGATATTTGAGGAAGCCACCTGGATTGTTTGCCGGTCGGCAAATATTTGGTTTTGAATATCCGCTGTTGTGCACCAATTTCAAATTGATATATCTGTACGTCTATTTTCATAGAGTGAGATATACCTTTTGATATTATGTCGATGACATTTACCTATATCAGTGGATGGTTAGGTAAGGAGCATTAAACAGCGGTGTAATTCTTCTTAACCATAAGTACAGTTTTCAACCTACGACACACAATGAAAGAGTTGTTAGACTCAGCGGACTTATACAGAGTATTGTATGTTGTCCAGTGTCCATTAGGACAGAGGGGTTGGTCCTCATACTATATTCTGTTTACTTTTAACTTCTCTAGTTCTTAGACATGTGTTTCGTGGAAACACAGGGTCTAAGTTTTGAGGAGTTATAGGTATTTGAATAGAGTAGAGTACCAGGTGTAGCAAGTATCGGGATTCTTCAAAGTGATCGAAGATGTAGATACTTGTGTGTGGTATTCAGTTGATAGTAATGATAAAGAGAAATTGCTTCTCTTTCAGGTTACTCATAATTGGAAGTACTCCTAAGTTGAGTAACGCTGATCGGTCTCCTTCCATTTAGTTGACATGCACTGGAGATAGCTGCATGATTTGAATCTGGTTCATTTAAATCTGTGCCTCTGGTTCTATATTGGATATAGAACAGTTCATATCTTAACGATGTTAAGGTACGGGGAGTTGTCCGGCTTATGATTAAAACCAAACACTGGACAACTCAAGGCACGTTTCTGTAATGGCTGTTTGTGGGTTGACCCAGGCTATGACGAGGGTTGACTTTCTACCATCTGGCAGATCAATAGAAATATTGTTCTAGGCTCGCCACAGTTTTATTAAAAATGGATTTTTTCAAAAACAGCAGTGGGAGTATGGTAGAACTGGAAGTAATTCCAGAACCGCAAACGATTACTGAAGATTTAATAAGGAACCTAAAGATTCAATCTGATTTGACATTCCATTGGCCACTCCGCAGATACGGTGGGTAACTTCAGGCACCCGAGAGGTACTCCGGTAGCCTCAAGGACGGTGACAGGGAAGTTCTTGTTTACCCACACTTGCCATTGTTGTTGTTCCAGGCTGCGAGACCCGGTGGGAGGATGAGTATAGCGTCGTTCTAAACTAGCTTTAGAAGTGCACGTCTATATGACTCTGCCAGAGGGTTGTCGTAGTCAGTGGGAGCAGCGGAAGCATTGGTGGACTTCAGGCTTATGTCTATTTATAGACTAAAGCAGATATAGCGGAGTTAGATCATCTGTTTCTGATGTGACAGTCATGGGTTTGACGTCATCAGAATAGGGGATGGATCTGTTGAGAAGGTAGTAGGAAGTGATATTCCTATACTACGATCGGTTATATTTTGGTCGTCACACAGTGGTTTCTCCACAAAGGATTGGACATTATATCAGACATACTGGTTACTAGATCTATGGTTTTAGATCTAGATTTGGGTGGTTTCCCAATCTGGGTACCTTGACAGCATTCTATGAGTATTTAGAATGGACGACTCCTGACACGGTAGTGTACCTGCAGTTGATGGAATCACCCTCTCTAAAGGTGTCTTATAGACTAAAGAGGAGAGGGATACTCATGATTGGCAGATCACTTGCTTAGGCAATTGAGTCAATCATGAGATGTCAACTACCACACCAGATGTTGTTCTTGCACTAGATGCAATAAGTTGATATTGATCCAATCCTGGAGAAACAGTCGGAAGCAGTCTTAGAACATAAGTGGATGTTCTAGGGATATGATAACGACAGCCTCTTTTGGGAGACAGTTATCATTCCAGGCTTCCAAGGTGACATGGACGACAGGGAGGTTGTCAGAGTTATAGTTTTCCTTCTGACGAGGGGCAGTATTTTGGACAGGTGGTCCAAGGCAATACTGAGGGTGGCATGGCGCAGGATACTGATTAAGTTCAGTTGACGATACAGTCTAAGAAGTTTGGATTTGGAGTTCATTTATGAGCTAGGTCCCATCAGACATCCGGACATTCTAAGACAGGTATTGCTCATTTCGGGAGATGGCTTTCTCCGCGAACTTGAGATATAGAGAGACATAGAAAGAAACATCTGGGCGGATCCACTCACTGAGGTTTTTCCTCGAACGCAATAGTTTCGCAAACAAGCTTTGTGAGACTGACTAGTAGAGGAGTTGGGTGTTCGGTATCACACGGGCTGTGAGTATGCGGCATCGCAATAATTAGCCTTGAGTGCAAGTGGGAGATTGTTGGAGATAGTGCCCTCAGAGTCAATTATTGGATCACAGGCACGTGATTGCGATGATTGAGGGAGGACCTATCCCGGTAGAACAGTCTTACTCGAGATGATAGTATGCTATCTGGTTTATCTTTATCATCGTGTACTGCTTTAGGTGACCTGACATGTCGCTATTACACGTTGATAGAGCCCCTAGGATTCTTGCTTAACGACCAGCAGTATGATGGCGATCATATACGTGGGAGCTGGTAGTCTATAAGCACATCCTTAAAAGGTCCCTAGTCGTAGGAGTTTCGAGACAGGGCATCGATACTCCATTAGTAGACTAGTGTATACAGTCGAGACCCCGACGAGGGGCGGTGGCCGGTCTCACAAGCCACTGGTGTCAGTTGGTTCACCTAAGATGTATACAGGTGCTCATTGGGTTATGAGTACACCGGACAGGACTCGCCGGGAACCTGCTAGTTGGGCTTATACCAGACGTCAGATAGCAGTTCCCAGGTGACATGTGTACAGGTTAGTTCATCGACCTGAGATCGTCATTTGTCTCGTGTGAGTTCCCACTGTGCTTTGATTACTACCCTACCACGGCTCAAAGGAGTCGTGCAAACAGGTTTTAGTTGGGTACAGTCCCGAGCCACATGGAGGCAGTGAGCGGATCTGCAGGGGTTCGTCTCTCCCGGTATTGGGGGTGAGGTCGCGCTGTGTCTAGGAGAGCCATTACGCAAAGCCCTCGGCCGAGGCAGGAGATTTACTGGTAGGTATTCCAGTAGTATCTCAGGGCGTTCTAGCCTACACTCCGACACGACTTGTACCGCCTTTGGGGGTCTGACTTTTACCAACCCCCTAGGCCCGACATGCGATCCTCATAGACGAACGGACCGGACTGTACGGATATTGTCACTGACAGGCTCAGTAGGGTGTCAGGATGAGTTCGCTCATCGACGTCCCTTTTAGTCAATAGCTGGTGGCCCGTCACGTATTGGCTTATACCTCTGACGTGCTAGTGGTTAAATCCACAGCCATTGTATTGACGAGTCTTTAGAGTCCACCACACTTTCAGTTACTCAGCTTTCGGGCGAAACGCTGTAGAGGCCGTATGGAGATATGGCAGGGTCCGATCAGATACGTGCGGTATTGCACGGATCAGGATCGGACTGCTTTGTACTAGTGGCCGTATGGATATATGGCAAGGTTCGATCGGATGCGTGCGGTATTGCACGGATCAGGATCGGACAGTTTTTACTAGCCGGTTTTGGTTTAAGCCGGTCCTAGTTTAGTACAGTGTAGATTTTGTCTTTTTGCATTTGTATCCGGACGGAATACAGATGCGGGTGTGTATGCACAGTATCGGGGTTTTCCTGTAATTTATTACGGGACCAGTTTTCTGGAGTTGCCAGTTTGCATTCCGTTCCGGCCGGTTTTCCTTTGTTCTTTCCCGGCCGGACTTTTCTGATGGAGGGGGTTATTTTCAAGTTTGCAAATAACTCTTTGTGGAGGGTTTTATTGTAAAAGTTTGATTATGATAGCTTCATTTTCTTTTGCTCCATGCTTTTGCATTAAATGAGATATGAAAGGTTATGGAGTGAATAGTAGAAAAAAGCATGGTTGATGTTTTCTTGTCTAGGATGTGGTCACCTCTTTGATCTCCTACACTCACCTCCCTTCATGCTTCATATACTTTCTTTCCTCCACCATTTTATTCTAAGAGGATGATAAGTTTTTCATGAGAGGAAAAAGAAAGAGAGAAGAAGAAGAAGAGAGCTTCATCTTGAGAGTTTCATTCTTGATCTCATTTTCTTGCTAGAAAAATGCAAGCACCATTTTTCTATTCTTGATTCCTCCATCACCATGGCAACAAACCCCAAGTGAGACAAGCATCTTCTACACTACATTCTACAGCACATCTTGAGCATGTCGAGTTGCCGGCTTCATGCTCGAGTTGCCTCGGTATTGAGGCGGGAGCCCGTAAAAGACGCAGGCGATGTGGTGCCCTTTCCGGCGAGGAGGCGACGATATGGAGACAAGACTTTCCGCGGGAGATCGGGACGATGAAGAGAAGACCGGAGGACTCGGATCACTCGGTATACTTCTCACCCTATCTCTTGATTGCTAGCATTAGGTTAATGGTTTCGATCCGGGTTTTCATTGTCCGCGGTAGCGCCGGTTTCCGAGTAAGGAAATTTTTTTTGATTCCGCAATTTGGCCTCGAGTAAGACGGCCGGGGCGCTGCCGTGGCGCAACACTCAGATCGCTAAGCATCCAGCCATTCTTACAAAGTCCCTACTCTCGATGGCCTGCTCGAAACTAGTTTGGTCATCATCTCATGATGCAATCCTTGCTCCCACTGTCATCGAGAAACCGAGGTATCTCTCAGGCGGATGAGGAACCCTACTAGATCGGCGGAGAGGCTGAGGTTCGTCGGGAATTATAGAATTCTATGGTTCTGTCAAATCATCAACTGCAGTTTTGTATAGCTGGAACCTTTCCAGTTCTACAGAACTGATCCTGCCTCGATCTTGTCCGGATTTTGCTTTAAACATAGGCCGGACAACCCCAAATCTTAACTCGCTTAAGAGATAGGTTCTTCCCATACCTTATCTTATTATGGAGTGGTAGGCAGTGATTTGATTCCAACCTAATTCAATAGGTATGCAGCTTCTCAAGTGCATAACCCCAAAAGGAAATAGGTAACTCAGTAATACTCATCATAAAGCACACCATATGTAATATTGTGCAATTGCTCCGCCCTGATACACCGTTGTGCTGTGGTGTATTCAGAGGAGTAACACTGAGAGAAAATCTCATTCTCCTTTAGAATAGTCCAGGAATTCTATGCACAAGTATTCTCCTCCCTGATCTTATCATAGGACATAATACTTATACCCGTATTTTCGTTCTCTACTTCTAACTTATATTCTGTGAATATCTCAAAAGGTTCGGACTTATGTTTCAACAGGAATATATGACTGAATCTTGAGAGATTATCAGAGAATATAATGAAGTATAAAGAACCAGTCCTGGCATGTGTAGACAGGAGACTTTACATAAATCATCATGTATCAGTTCCAAGAGTTCATTAACTCTTTCTCTGTTTCCAATAAACAGAGCTACGGTCATATTATCTTTGTGACATGACTGGCAAGTTTCACAAGATGTAAATTCAAACTGATTTAAATATACATCTAAATGTAACTTCAGCCAGTCGGGTCGCATTGATATGACCTAGTCTACAATGCCTCAAGAAGAATTCGTTCATTTCTGAACTCTTCTTCTTGTGTGTGTTCGGTATACTAGGAACTGTAGTTTGATTTAGAACGTTAATGCTTTTAGATAGCGTGCCTGAACCGATCAACTTTTGATATAGGAAATGTTCAAAACATTATCCATCAATACAAAATTATATCATTTCTTTACTAATAAAGAGACTGATATGATTTTGTATATCAGGTTCGGTATCTAATAGCATTTGTTCAGAATCAATGTATTCGTAATACAGGGTGACAGTGACCAACAGACTTGGCTGCAACACTTGCCCCGTTTTCTGCCTCATGAAACTTATCACCCGTTCTCAGTTTTTCTACCCTCTTGTAGCCCTATGTAATAGATTACATATCTGGGATCCTGTTCCGGTATCATATACCCAGGATGCAGAGGATACTGAGAAACAGTTCTTTGTAATGAACACACCCAAAGGAGATGCATCATATGCACTTTCTTCGTTTGGGCGGCATAGGAATTCTGGTATTCCCCAATCTCCTGCTCTGTCTTATAACAATTATATGTTGGAGCGGGACCAACGTTCCCCAGCTCAGTATAACAAGCGGGTTCGGTCAATACATCCGTATTATTATCTTGATTAAGGCGTGATATGGTCGCTACCAGGAGAGAGAGAGAAGAAAACACTCTGCGTGCGCTCTTGCAAGATCAGATTGGTTATATATTTTATCTAATCAGGATGGCTCCCACTGTTTTTATCAAATCTTCCTTCAAACCTTAAAAGGAAAGACTAGCCGGGATTAATTACACTCTACAAGTTCGCCAATCTTTCAGCCAGGCCAGTGTCGGTACTTTGAGGGAGGTTCCCCGTGCTTTCGCACGGACCTAATTACAGTAAACCTCGTTTTCCCAGAGGCGTAACCCCGTTGACACCTTTCTAGACACCTACTTGATCGGCTAATTGCAAAGTGCAAAACACTCCCAGGAGTAACAATTACTCGCAGTGGGTATCGGGATCCAACTATCATATAGAAGGTATGCAATCTCATTGCAAATTTCAACACTTGAAACTCCCGATAAAGGTTTTTACCCCTAGCACCTATGACCTTAACTATGGTCATCAAATCATAAGTACTAGTCAAGTTCTACCCGTCATTTCGTGATTAATTAGACCCACCCACATGACCCTTAACTAAGGTCAACAAAGTCACGCGACTGTCCTAACTAATTGCATCATATGCGGTGTAGGAAGACATCACTTAGCTACCGTACACTGTGCCTTGACTATGATCAACAAACACAGCACGAATACTAAGTACTCTACTTCCTAAAATGACGGAGGGTTGCAGCTGGTGTTTGTGAAAACCTTTAACTCTTTGAACTTGATCTCGTTGCGGAATCAAATGGTTTTTAAATGGAATGTTTTTGAGGCTTTTCTAGTTTTGCTAAAGGGGTCACTCCCGGTGAAAGGATCGTCGGCCCTTTCCTCGTCGAATGAGGTGCGGGATATATCATATATATCACTGTGCAAAGCAGAAACTATAGAAGCGATCAAAGACAAACCGAGGGTTGTAGCATCTGCCAGTTATTGCTAAAGGAGTCACTCCCGGTGAAGGGATCTCGGTCCTTTCCTTATCGAATAAGGTGCAGGATGTTCTATAATGAACACCGCGATGCAAAGCAAGAACTGTAGCTACCTGTTTTATTTTGAAATTCGATTCCACAACATCAATTAGGTTTATTTTCTTTCATTAATCTTATTAATGAATATCCCATCATTTAAGTGCACCTAACCATCACAGATAAATATAACGTACGTTTATGCCATCCGCATTCGCCTCGATGTCCCGTCTGCACCGTTAGGTTAGGTAACTAACGCCAGAGCGAGGCAGGGCTAGCGCGGGTGTAAAACATAAGCAACGTCTATATAATATATCATATATACTATATATAATACCTGTCATAGAACATCACATGATCACAGATAAATCACAGCAGAAGAAACATATGAAATATTGGATATACTAGGACGTCCGTGTTTTCAATACGAGCCAGTATAAAACACGGATTCCACGGTCGTGATGAATAGCCAATCCCACACCCCGAGACCCCTACGAGAGCGGCAAGAAACCCTACCATTTCTAGGGTTAGGAGACCAGGACTCGACTCCTCGAGTTGGTCTCCCACTGGACCCTAGAACCCGGTTACTTGTGCTTCCCTCCTTGGGTCTATCCTAGTGCAGAAAAGTAAATAATATACAAATGGTGACAACATCCGCAACCTGGAAGTGCCCCAATAAAAGAATATTACATACAAGTTTTTACATGAATGAAAATGAAAAACACTCATCTCACATAAAAACCCCCCGGCTATTCAAACACGACGATCCAATATAACATATCCAGCAACACATAACATCACATGTCATCAACGTAAGTAAATATGCGCATCCCAATTGTCGTTGACATATAGCAACGAAACCGGCGATATCATATATTACACTTACGGTCACAGAAAAGAAAATGTAAAACTACAACAGTTGGAATCCGCAACCTCCTCAGACATCGCATGCTTGACCAAATGAATTACTTAGACATCGCATGCCTAACAATTGTAAACCCCGCATTTTAGTCTCATTATCGAAAACTCTTTTCAATATCAAGTCGGGCAATTCAACAGGATTCCCGACATTCTGATCGAATGCTCGTCGCAAACTTTAGTAGGCGGCCGCACCCCCGACGCCGTCGACGAAGTGCACCAAGGCGGAACACCGCTACCGGGAGCACCCGAATGGATGCTTTCGGCGACGGGGTTCTCCTACAGTCACTTGGTCGGGGCTATGGGGTGAGGCTGTCTATTAAGTTTACCCGGCGAGTATCCGTGTACGCTACGTGATTGCGACGGACTTTTGATCACATCAAAACTCCATGGCAACCGATCAAGTGAGACTAAACTGCTACGTTTATAATATTCATTCCGTTATCTCATAACAATTTGTGAATTCCAATTATTGTATCACATTCCGGATAAATAGAAAATGCTAAACTTTTCGATCGAACAATCGAACACCCAAGTTTTCCCGATACAGCTCAACACATGAAATAAGTCTAACAACATTCAGTTCGTGCCTCAGTACCAACGGTCCAGCCGTAGAAGGGTCAAGCCAACGCCTCACATGTGGCACGCCGTACTGCCCCAAACCCGAAGGTTCAAAGGGCGGTTCAAGACGGTCACATAATCGAGTTAAGGTTTGTTGTCTTCTAGAGGGTCCATCGAGTTACTTGCACTACTTAGAACGTCGTTAAACTACGGAAAAGTCCAACAATTGGAAATTTCCTGGCAGGGGAAAAAGTGGGTATTTATATCCGGTCGAACCTTTTAACATATTCTAAGAATACCCGGAAAAGCACACTGACAAAAATTTGACAGTCCGATCGAATACACCGAGTCCCCAATACAACCCAGAAAATGCAACTCTGGAAAAAATTATTAAAATCCCCAGGAAATCCAGCACAGATAACTAAGAATTACTGTGTAACAGTGGATGCACAAAACGACAAACTGGCCGCGGATCCGCCGCACGAGCCATGCTCGTGCCGCGGATCCGCGGCTCTTTGATGGAATTACTCCATCGAAATTCACAGTAATTCTTAAATTAGCCTGCTGATTTTTCTGGATATTTTTAATGTGGAAAAATCCTCGAAATTAGAAAATGTACAGAGAGCATATTCAAAGTCGAGGTTTTGGGTCGATCGGACTTCTAACTCCGTCAGGACTTCGCCTAAGGCTCTAGCTAGGCTCTGATACCACTGTAGGGTTCCTAGGCACTCTAATGAAGTCTCACAAGTGATCAAACACGCAAATTTCTAAAAATTACGGTGCTGAGAAAACCTAGAACGGATCGTTAACTAGATATTTAGGCAAATCAAGGAAGTAAACGGAAATATAGAAATAGAGAAGGGGCTACAACCTTTGTAGATCCGGTCCACCACCTCCTAGGCTCCGTGATGAAGCCCCCTCGCTGTCCAAATCGTATCTTGGGCTCTAGCGTCGGCTTCATCGAAGAATAGGCGGGCTTGATCGTCGGTTCGATGCCGAAGATGATCTACGTCGAAGCATCGCAAGAACAAGCTCCAACTTCACCAAGCTTTGAAAACTTGTGAAGTAAACACCCTATACTACTTGGCAAGAGGTAGAGGATGAAGAAATAGGAAGTGGGTAGACTTTAGATTTGGATTTCACACACTTTTTCATCAATCACCATTGATGTAGCAAGCTTTCTTCTCATGGAGGAAGAAGAAGAAGATGAAGAAAAGAATATGATAAGTATTAAGTAAATGATAAATAAATCAATACTTATCATTTACTAACCCTTGGTTAGTTGTAGAGAATGGACCATGGTTAACTTGAATGGTTAGGGTTAAGGATGAGACAAGAATGGTGGACTAATTCAAAGCTTCAAGAATCTTCAACTAGAAAACAAAATTAGCGACCATTCTTTTCTCATCTTTTTCCAACCTAAATAAATAAATAAATAAGAAAAAAGAAAACCCTAATCATAATCTTAACCATGGTCTAATTCTTTACACTAACCCTAGCTTGCATGTATCATCAAACATGATACAATCATGTGCACAAAATATATCACATATGCAATGTACACAAACCGAGTAAATCCATTTAAAGTGAACCAATACTAGTTAATGCAAAGTAATATATCAAATATATAATTATACATTAAATCATTAAATCAACACTTGATTCAATGATCCGGTCATGTCGCATATAACCGGCTAGTATCCAATGTATCGGCTTATCGAATCAATCCTTGATTCGATAACTAGGTAATATCGCATATAACCAATCGATACATTCATCGCGAGAATAGAATGCGGTATCATATACACGCATTATTCTCGGTCCCGCACATATCTCATATGCGCTCCTATTTCGTTTCGCTTGAGCCAGGAAACCTCTGTGTAGGACTCTAAAGACTCGTCAATACGCCGGCAGCAGATGATGATCATATCAAACACCCACAAGCCGCAAGCGGTCTGCTAAACGTAACGGCCACCCGGGTATTGAGCGATCAGAAGATCGACGAGCAAGCCCGCTCACACTCCTGTGAATCCAACCAGTAACACTTACCGTACAGTCCGGTCTGTTCGTCTGATATGTCGCATATCTCGCCTAGGGGTGGTAAACGTCAGACCCCAATAGCTCGATAAGTCATGTCGACTTAAGGTCCATAACATTCGTGAAACTAATGATAACTCTTACCAGTATATCACTGCAACCCTGGCCAGGGATTTCCTGTTATGGCCAGTCGAGCATAGCACAACATCAACCCCCAATACCGGGAGAGACGAATCCCCTCCTATCGCTCATTGCTTCCATGTGAATCGGAACTGTACCCAAAAACCACCTGTTTGCACGACTCAGTAGAGCCGTGGTAGGGTGGAAATCAAAGGACAGTGGGAGACACACAAGACTCTATGACGATCTCGGGTCAACAGACTAAGCTGTACCAGTGTCACCAGAGAACTGCCATCTGACGTGAGGTATAATACCATCTGGGAGTTCTCGGCGAGTCCGTTCAGTGTACCCAGTCTCCACTGAGCACCCGCATACCATCTCCGATGTCAAACACCAATGGATATGGGATCATCCATCACCCATCGCATGGGTCGAGAAGATATACGCTAGTCTACTCTGGAATATCGATGCCCCTTCTCGATATTCCCTCGACTAGGAACAATGAAGGCTGTACTCATTGACTACCCAGGCCCCACTAGTATGATCTGCATCATAGTCCTGAAAGTCGAGTACACATCCTAAGGGCTTTATCAACATGTAATCAGAGAGACAGAAAGTATACATGTTAAGATAAAGAGCAACCAGATAGCGTACTATCATGTCGAGCAAGAAAGTCCTACCTATATATGTCCCAGCATCCACTACAATATACATCCAATGTACAGTAATGGCCTCTAGGGCATACATATAACTAACACATCTGACGTAAGGTATAATACCATCTGGGAGTTCTCGGCGAGTCCGTCCAGTTTACCCAGTCTCCACTGAGCACCTGTATATCATCTCTGATGTCAAACACCAATGGATATGGGATCATCCATCGCCCATCTATATCGGTCGAGAAGCTACACGCTAGTCTACTCTGGTATATCGATGCCCCGTCTCGATACACCCACGACTAGGGACTTTGAAGGATGTACTTATGGACTACTACGTCACCACTAGTATGATCCGCATCATAGTCCAGGTAGTCAAGTACACATCCTAAGGGCTTTACCAACATGTAACAGAGAGACAATCAGTGTACACGTTAAGGTAAAGAGTAACCAGATAGCATACTATTATATCGAGCAAGAAAGTCATCCCTATATATGTCCAAGCATCCACTACAATATACATCCTATGTATAGTAATGGCCTCTAGGTCTTACATATAACTAACAATCTCCCACTTGCACTAGGGCCATCTTATAGCAGTGGTTGTAGTATCTCATACTCAACCATCCCATAAAAGTCTCTCTCTGGGAAAAGGCCTTTGTGAGTGGATTCGCCGTGTTGTCCTCTGAGTCTACTCTCCTAACCTCGATCCCCTAGAGATCATCCATCTCCACGATCAGGTGATACTGCCTAAGAATATGTCTGGATCACTGTTGGGACGGGCGTTCCTAGGCATAAGCCACAACTCCATTGTCATACAATGGGAGGAACGAAGTTCATCTCATGAACTAATATACACCCAGACTGCCTCTTTGGTAGTATCTTTGGTATCGATGTATCCAGCCTTTATCGTCTAGTATGCCATGGTATCTAGCTTGGAACTCTTCCAACAAACCGTCCCTTTACTGAGGGTAAAGACAATGCCTGTGACTGACATTCAGTCATGCTTATCACTCTGGAACCTTTCCAGTGATTCTCCCCAGGATCGATTGATACCATCTCACTAAACCTAGTGAGAAGCATAACATCTATTTAGATCTATCTCATAGATTCAAATCCCAGGATTTAGGAGGTATCACCTTGATCCTATATGGAGAATCCTTATGATAAGCGGAGATTGACCGAGCGTAGCATAGGAAACTACTTCCCTATCAAGAGTATGTCATCCACGTACTCTACAAGGATCACCAGCATACTACCTACTATCTTTTTGTATATACAAGGTTCATCTACCATTTTGATGATGTCAAACTCTTTGACTAACTCATCAAAACAGATGTTCCAACTCCGTGATGCCTGCTTTATCACATAAAACATCTGGCACACGTTTCCGCTGCTCCCACTGTCTACGAAGCCCTCTAACTGTGTACTTACAGACTCTCTCTTCTAAAACATTATTTAGAAAAGCAGTCATGACACCCAACCGCCAGATATCGTAGTCATGGTATGTAGCCGTGGCAAGTAGGATCTGGATGGACTTAAGCATAGTTACTTAAAAAAGGTTTCATTATAATCCATACCTAGTCAATGATGCAAACCTTTAACAAGTCTAGCTTTGAAAGTCTTAACTTTTCCATGTACACCAAGTAATCTTCTCAAGATATACTTGCTCCTGATGGGGATTTAATCCTTCAGATAAAGCAACCAAAGTCCATACTTTGTTGGTGTATAAGGATTCCATCTCAGATCGATAAGCATCCAGCCATTCTTACAGAGTCCTACTCCTGATGGCCAGCCCGAAACTAGTTGGGTCATCATCTCATGATGCAATCCTTGCTCCCACTGTCATAGAGAAACCGAAGTATCTCTCAGGTGGGTGAGGAACCCTACTAGATCGGCGGAGAGGCTGAGCTTCGTTGGTTGCTATTGAATCCTTTGGTTCTACCAAATCATCAGCTGCAGTTTGTATAGCTGGAACTCTTTCCAGTTCTACCTCATATCCACTAATTTCTTCATAAGAAATTCCCTTTCACAAAGGTGGCATGCTGAGTAACAAAACATCTTTTGTTCCTCGGTTAGGTAGAAGATATTCCCTTGCGTATGCTTGGGATATCCAACAAACTTCTACAGTACTGACTTTGCCTCGAGCTTGTCCGGATTTTGCCTTTTAGACATAGGCCGGACAACCCCAAATCTTAACTGACTTAAGAGATGGGCTCTTCCCTTTCCATATCTCATATGAAATGGTAGGCATCTGATTTGATCGGAACCCTAATCAATAGGTATGCAACTTCATAAGTGCATAACTCCCTAAAAGGAAATAGGAAACTCAGTAGTACTCATCATAGAGCACACTATATCACATAGGGTGCTATTGCTCCACCCCGATATACCATCGTGCTATGGTGTATATGGAGGAGTAATGCTGAGAGAGAATCTTATTCTTAGAATAGTCCAGGAATCCCGTGCTCAAGTATTCTCCTCCCTGATCATATCAAAGGACAAAATACTTATACCCGTTTTTGGTTCTCTACTTCTAACTTATATTCTGTGAATATCTCAAAAGGTTCGGACTTGTGTTTCAACAGGATCATATGTCTGAATCTTGAGTGATTATTAGAGAATTTAGTGAAGTACAAAGAACCGGTCTTGGCATTTGTACACAGGGGACATTCATACATCAATATGTATCATCCCAAGAGTTCACTAACACTTTCTCTGTTTCCAATAAATAGAGCTATGGTCATCTTATCTCTGTGACATGACTGACAAGTTTCACAACATGAAAATTCAAATTAATTTAAATATGCATCTTAATGTAATTACAGCTAGTCAGGTCGCATTGATATGACCTAGTCTACAATGCCTCAAGAAGGATTCGTTCATTTCTGAACTCTTTCATTTGTGTGTGTTCTGTATACTAAGAACTGTAGTTTGATTTAGAACATTAATGCTTTTAGATAACGTGCCTGAACCGATCAACTCTTAATATAGGAAATGTTCAAAACATTATCCAACAATACAAAATTATATCCTTTCTTTACTAATAAAGAGACTGATATGATTTTGTATATCAGGTTCGGTATCTAATAACATTTGTTCAGAATCAATGTATTCTGGTAATACCGGGTGACAGTGACCAACAGACTTGGCTGCAACACTTGCACCGTTTTCTGCCTCATGAAACTTATCACCCGTTCTCAGTTCTCTACCTTTCTGTAGCCCATGTAATTTATTACATATGTGGGATCCTGATCCGGTATCATATACCCAGGACGTAAAAGACATTGAGAAACAGTTCAATGTAATGAACACACCCGAAGATGATACATCGGTATGCACTTTCTTCGTTTGGGCGGCACGGGAATTCTGGTAATCCCTAATTTCCTGCTCTGTCTTATAACAATTATAAGTAGGAGCGGGACCAACGTCCCCCAGCTCAGTATAACAAGCGGGTTCGGTCAATATATCCGATTTATTATCTTGATTAAGGCTTGACATGGTCGCTACCTGGAGAGAGAGAGAAGAAAACACTCTGCGTAGATCAGATTGGTTATTATTTTATCTAATCAGGATGGCTCCCATTGTTTTTATCAAATCTTCCTTCAAACCCTAAAAGGAAAGACTAGCCGGGATTAATTACATGCTACAAGTTTGCCAATCTTTCAGCAAGGCCAGTGTCGGTACTTTGAGGGAGGTTCCCCGTGCTTTCGCACGGACCTAATTAAAGTAAACCTCATTTTCCCAGAGGCGTAACCACGTTAACACCTTTCTAGACACCTACTTGATCGGCTAATTGTAATGTGTAAAACTCTTCCAGGAGTAACTCTTACTTGCAGAGGGTATCGGGATCCTACTATCTCATAGAAGGTATGCAATCTCATTGCAAATTTCAACACTTGAAATTCCCGATAATATTTTGCCCCTAGCGTTCTATGACCTTGACGAATGCCAAACAACCCATAGTTCACTAGTCAAGTTCAACCTGTACATTTCTTGATTGAATTAAACCCACCCGCACGACCCTTGACGAATGCCAAACAACGTCGTATGAATACTCTAATCCAATCTGCATCATATGCATAAGCAGATAAATACTAGTTAGCTACCGCACACTACGCCTTGACGAATGCCAAACTACCGCAGCACGATTACTAATTAGTACTTATCTGAAATGACGGAGGACTACGACAGATTTTTCTGAAAACCTATTGCGTAATGAACTTGATATCATTGTAGAATCAAATGATTTTAAAAATGGAGTGTTTTTGAGGCTTTTCTAGTTTTGCTAAAGGGGTCACTCCCGGTGAAGGGATCGTCGGCCCTTTCCTCATCGAATAAGGTGCAGGATATATCATATATACCGCTGTGCAAAGCAAGAACTATAGGAGCAATCAAAAGACAAACCGAGGGTTGTAGCATCTGCCAGTCGTTGCTAAAGGGGTTACTCCCGGTGAAGGGATCTCGGCCCTTTCCTTATCGAATAAGGTGCAGGATGTTCTACAAGGAACACCGCGATGCAAAGCAAGAGCTGTAGCTACCTATTTTTGAAAATTCGATTCCACAACATCTTTTATGTTTCTTTTCTTTCATTAATCATATTAATGAAGTCCCATCAATTAAGTCACCTAAACATCACAGATAAATACGACGTACACTTATGCCATCCGCATTCGCCTCGATGTCCCCTCGTGCACCGTTAGGTTAGGTAACTAACGACAGAGCGGGGCAGGGCTAGCGCGAGTGCAAAACATAAGTAACGTCTATATAATATCATATATACTATATACAGTATCCATCACAACATATCAAATGATCACATCATAGATATCGCAGCAGAAGAAACATATGAAACATTGGATATACTAGGACGTCCGTATTTTCAATACGAGCCTGTATAAAACACGGATTCCACGGTCGCGATGAATAGCCAAACCCACACCCCTAGACCCCTACGAGAGCGGCAAGCAACCCTACCAATTCTGGAGTTAGGAGACCCAGACTCGACTCCTCGAGTTGGTCTCCCTCTGGACTCCAGAACCCGGTTACTTGTGCTTTCCTCCTTGGGTCTTTCCTAGTGCGGAAAAGTAAATAATATACAAATGGTGACATCTTCCGCAACCTGGAAGTGCCCCAATAAAAGAATATTACATACAAGTTTTTACCTGAAAGGAAAAGAAAAACACTCATCTCACAGAAACCCCCCCGGCTATTCAACCACGACGTTCCAATATAACATATCCAGCAACACATAACATCACATGTCATCAACGTAAGTAAATATGCCCATCCCAATTGTCGTTGACATATAGCAACGAAACCGGCGATATCACATATTACACTTATGGTCGCAGAAAAGAAAGTGTAAAACTACAACAGTTGGAATCCGCAACCTGCATAGACATCGCATGCCTAACCAAATGAATTACTTAGACATCGCATGCCTAACAATTATAAACCCCGCATTTTAGTCTCATCATCGAAAACTGTTTTCAATATCAAGTCGGGCAATTCAACAAGATTCCCGACATCCTGAACGAATGCTCGTCGCAAACTTCAGTAGACGGCCGCACCCCTGATACCGTCGACAAAGTGCACTAAGGTGGAACACCGCTGCCGCGAGCACTCGAACGGATGCTTTTGGCGACGGGGTTCTCCTACAGTCACTTGGTCGGGGCTATGGGGCGTGGCTATCTATTAAGTTTACCGGCGAGTATCCGCGTACGCTACTTTTGATCGCGACGGACTTTTGATCGCAACAAAATTCCGTGGCAACCGATCAAGTGAGACTAAAATGCTAGATTTATAACATTCATTCAGTTATCTCATAACTACTTGTGGATTCCAAATATTGTATCGCAATCCAGATACATAGAAAATGTTAAACTTTCCGATCGAACAATCAAACACCCAAGTTTTCCCAAAACATCTCAACACATGAAATAAGTTTAAAAACATTCACTTCATGCCACAGTACCGACGGTCCAGCCGTAGAAGGGTCAAGCCAACGCCTCACATATGGCACGCCGTACTGCCCCAAACCCTAAGGTTCAAAGGGCAGTTCAAGGCGGTCACATAATCGAGTTAAGGTTTGTTGTCTTCTAGAGGGTCCATCGTATTACTTGCACTACTTAGAACGTTCTCAAACTACGGAAAAATCCAATACTTGGAAATTTCCCGGCAGGGGAAAAAGTGGGTATTTATATCCGGTCGAATCTTTTAACATATTCTAAAATTATCCGGAAAAACCATAAACGATGTTAGAATATCCGATCGAATCAACGAGTCCCCAATACACCCCAGAAAAATCAACTGTTGAGTATATTTGAAAGCACCCAGAAACATCAGGAATCACATACGGGGAAAACTGTACAAAACCGAAACCCTAACTCTTTAATTGCGCCGCGGAACCGCCGCCAATGGCATGTCATTGCCGCGGTTCTGCGGCCGTTTGAGTGAGTTAGAGTCTCATTTTCTACAGTTAACCTTATATTTCCCTGCACTATTTTCTGAGTATTTTTAATTCACAAAAATCCACAGTTTGAAAAATTGTACAGAGAGGGGTGAAATCGGGGGATATCGGGTTCGATCGGACTTCTAGCTTCGTCTACACTTCGCCTAAAGCACTAGCTAGGCTCTGATACCACTGTAGGGTTACAAGTCACACTCAAGAGGTTCCACAAGGCATCAACCATGCCAAATTAAAAAATTTTGGTGCCGAGAAACCCTAATATAGATCGTTAACTAGAGGATAGGCGAAACCCTAAGCTAGCAAACTGTAAGTCGATGTACAACACCCCAATACCTGTGGGGAGGCGGAATTTTCAAAAACGAACTTGTTTAGTGAACAAACATCGACTAACCGCTTGAATCGAAGCTAAACGATAACTAACTTAAAACATAGAGTTTCTATGCTACTATGTTTAGGGATTATACCTAACGAATCGTGTCCTTCGTCTTTACGAACTCCACCTCCTCCTCGGCCTTCTCGAAGTAGTAGACGATCCACCCGAGAGCTTTACTCCAAGCTTAGCCTCTAAACTTGAGGCAACTAAACTTCTCTAAGTGCTAATCAAAGAAGCTAGGTGAAATATAGAGAGGGTTATGGATTAAGTAGTCTAACTAATCCTTGTACTCAACACATGAGAGGGGAGGATTAGGGTTTGAAGAGGGAGAGCTTGAGGAGAGAGAAGGTGAGGATAATAGTGAAGTGAGAAGAATGAGTTATCATAATATATATCAAGCATTTCTTTTTAACAAGAAAAGAAAAGAAATCATTTTACAACCATGCTTGATAAATATCTTGTGGTGATTCATCTCCATGAGTCTTTAAGCAATTATGAAGCATTAATGACATGGATGAATCATCCATATGACTCACTAATCTCATTCAATGTATATGCCACCTAAACCTCCTTAGTCACCATCTTCTAGAAGCTTCTCGCGCAATTACGAGAACGCCCCTCCTTTCCGCAAAAATACGGAAAAACTTTAGACTGTATAAATCCAATAACCGGATACCAGTAACTGGCTTAAACCAAAGCCGACTGGTAAAAACTGTCCGAAAGTCGTACGTGCGAAAACACACGTATGCGTCCGAACCCTTGTCGTAAAACCATACGACCTCTATATCGTTTCTCCTGGAGTAGGGAAACTCTCTGTGTGGGACTCTAGAGACTCGACTACTACGCTGGCAGTGGGTTTAACCACAGACCGCAAGCGGCACTAGCTGTACGTAACGGTCCCCAGGTAGATGTCGATAAGAAGGCCGATGAGGGAACCCATCCGAACTCCTACTGAGTCTGATGTGACAATCTCCGTACAGTCCGGTCCGTTCGTCTTAGACTATCGCATATCGGGCCTAGGAGGGCGGCAAGCGTCAGTCCCCTAATAGCGGTATAAGTCGTGTCGGAGCGAAGCCCATTACACCCTGAGAAACTACTGGAACCTACCAGCAAATCTCGCTTGACCTGGCCAGGGACTTTGCGTAATGGCTCTCTGACACAGCGCGATATCAACTCCCAATACCGGGAGAGACGAATCCTGTCTAACCGCCACTGCCTCCAAGTGCTCGGGACTGCACCCAACTGCTACCTGTTTGCACGACTCCTTTGAGCCGTGGTAGGGTAGCAATCTAAGAACAGTGGGACACACTCGAGGCGAAGTAGCAGTGTCAAGTCTGCGGACTATGCTGTACTCATGTCACCTGGGAACTGTTCACTGACGACTGGTATAAAACCAACCAACAGTCCCCTGTGAGTCCTGTCCGGTGTACCCGTAACCTAATGAGCACCTGCATACTATCTCCAGTACGACGTACTGACGGCTGTGGGACAGACCATCTCCCCAACTGGGATGAGAAGCGTACACACTAGTCTACTCCGGAGTATCGATGCTCTGTCTCGATAATCCAACGATCAGGGACCTGAACAAGGATGTGCTTGTTGACTACCCAGCCCCCACTAGTGTGACTGCCATCACAACTCTGGTAGTCAAGCAAGATCCTAAGAGCTCTATCAATACGTATACTCATATATTAAGATAGAAAAACCAAGTAGCATACTACCATGTTTAGCAAGACTGTTATATACATGTGAATATCCCAAGCTTCCATTAAGTAATATACAAACTAGTATGATACAGTAATGGCCTTCTAGGGCATAAACACTAACAATCTCCCACTTGCACTAGGGCCATGTACTGGCATATCGAAGACCAATGATCTCGAGTAGCCTCTCGAACTGAATCTGAGGTAGGGCCTTCGTGAATGGATCAGCAATGTTCTCTTCAGAAGCATTTGTTCGAACCTCGATCTCCTGACGATCAATGATCTCCCTGATCAGGTGATACCGCCTCAAGATGTGTCTGGACTTCTGATGGGACCTTGGTTCCTTCGCTAAAGCTATAGCTCCGTTGTTGTCGCAATACAGAGGTATTGGATCAACTATGGTAGGAACCACCTGAAGTTCTGTTAGGAACTTCTTCATCCAGACTGCTTCTTTTGCGGCATCGCAAGAAGCTATATACTCCGCTTCCATCGTCGAGTCAGCAACGGTGTCCTGCTTGGAGCTCTTCCAGCACACCGCCCCTCCATTGAGGGTAAAGACATAACCTGACATGGACTTGGAATCGTCCTTATCACTTTGGAAGCCAGAATCAGCAAAGGCCTCCAACCTGAGGTCTTTTCCGCCGTAAACCAAGAACATCTCCTTAGTCCTTCTCAGGTACTTGAGAATGTTCTTTACTGCTATCCAGTGCTTCTCCCCTGGGTCTAACTGATACCGGCTTACCACGCTCAGTGCGTAAGCTACATCTGGTCTGGTGCACAACATCGCATACATTATAGAGCCTACCGCAGAAGCGTAGGGTATAATAGACATGCGTTCCCTTTCCAAATCAGTCTTGGGAGACATCTCTTTGGAGAGGGTGATTCCGTGACAAGCCGGTAGATTACCACACTTAGAATCTTCCATACTGAATCTTTTCAGTACAGTGTCGATATACCTGGACTGGGAAAGTCCCAACATCCTCTTGGATCTATCACGATAGATTCGGATCCCCAGAATGTAAGAGGCATCACCCAGGTCTTTCATGGAGAACCTGTGTGACAAGAATCCTTTGACAGATTGTAGCATAGGAATGTCATTTCCTATCAATAGAATGTCATCCACGTACAAGACGAGGAATACGACACTTCTGGCTACAACTTTACTATATATGCACGGTTCATCTGGATTTTTGATAAAGTCATATTCTTTGACTGTCTCATCAAAACAGATGTTCCAACTCCGCGATGCCTGCTTTAGTCCATAAATGGACTTAAGCGGCTTGCATACTTTCCCGCTGCTCCCACTCTGATTGAAACCCTCTGGCTAATCCATATAGACGCTCTCTTCTAAATTTCCATTCAGAAAAGCCGTCTTTACGTCCATCTGCCAGATTTCATAATCATGGAAGGCAGCAATAGCAAGAAGGACCCGAATGGATTTGAGCATAGCCACTGGAGAAAAAGTTTCGTCATAGTCCAAACCAGGTCTTTGACGAAAACCCTTTGCAACAAGTCTAGCCTTATAGGTTTCCACCTGTCCATCTACACCAATCTTTTTCTTGAAGATCCATTTGCATCCTATGGGTTTTACCCCATCTGGAGCAAAGTCCAAAGTCCATACTTTGTTGGTATACATGGACTCCATTTCGGTCCGCATTGCATCTAGCCATCATACCGAGTCGCCGCTCTGGATGGCCTGCTGGAAGTCAGTAGGTTCATCATCATCTATGATGCAATCCTCTCTATTCCCATCTATGAGAAAACCGTAGTATCTCTCAGGCGGATGAGACGGCCTACTACTCCTGCGGAGGGGTGCGGGAATGTCCTGTACTTCTTGAACTTCCGGTTCTACCAAACTTTCAGTAGCAGTTTGTGGTTCTGGAATTTCTTCCAGTTCTACTACGCTCCCACTCTTCTGATTTTCTAAAAATTCAGTTTCTAAGAAGCGGGCATGACGAGAAACAAAAACCTTTTGTTCCTCTGCGTAATAGAAAAAATATCCCATAGAGTTCTTTGGATATCCCATAAACTTACACTCTACTGAGCGTGCCTCGAGCTTGTCCGGATGCTGCTTTTTTACAAAAGCTGGACATCCCCATGTCTTCAGGTACTGAAGATAGGGTTTCTTCCCACTCCATATCTGATATGGTGTGGTAGGCACAGTTTTGGTTGGAACTCTGTTCAAAAGATATGTCGCTGATTCTAGCGCATAACCCCAGAAAGATCGCGGTAACTCAGCATTACTCATCATGGATCGTACCATATCCAATAGGGTTCGATTCCGTCTCTCCGATACACTGTTGTGCTGTGGAGTGTATGGAGGAGTAAGCTGAGAGAGAATTCCTTTCTCTTTTAGGTAACCTAGGAACTCGGCACTTAAGTATTCTCCACCTCGATCAGATCTCAGTTTCTTAATACTTTTGCATGTTTGGTTTTTTGCTTCACTCTTGTATTCCTAGAATTTCTCAAAGGCCTCGGATTTATGCTTCATTAAGAAGACATGTCCAAACCTAGAGAAATCATCTATAAAAGTAATGAAGTAGGGATAACCACTTCTTGCATGTGTAGACATTGGACCGCATACATCGCTGTGTATGAGTCCTAAGAGCTCGCTCGCTCTTACTCCTTGTCAAGTAAATGGAGTCTTTGTCATCTTTTCATTTGAGACAAGATTGACAAGTGTCATAAGTTTGATATTCGAACGAGTCCAAATATCCTTCTCTATGCAACTTAGTCAACCTTCTCTTATTGATGTGACCCAGTCTACAATGCCATAAGAAAGCTTTATTTAAATCTGGAGACTTTCTCTTTAGTGTGTTCTGGTCATTGAAAATTTAGAGTTGGTTTAAAACATATATACCGTTATTTAGTGTACCGGACCCAATCAAACCATGATTAAGGTGGATGTTGACAACATCTCTTACAAACGTGAAATCATAACCTTTATTTGATAACAAGGAAACTGATATGATATTACACGTTAAGCTTGGTACAAAATAACAGTTATGTAAAACCAAAATGTGTCCACTCGTCAATCCTAGGTGATAATCCCCGACGGACGCAGCTCCCACGCTAGCTCCGTTAGCAACCTTTAGGGTCATATCACCTTCCTTCAGCACTCTACGGTTTCTCAGTGCCTGCAATGAATTGTAAATATGAGATCCTGATCCGGTATCCAATACCCAGGAAGTAGAGTTGATCGACAGACAATTCTCAATTACAAACACACCTGAAGTCGAAGCCACAGCTTGCTTCGGTTCCTGGTTCTTGGCGTTCCACGCCTTGCAATCCTTCTTCCAGTGCCCTTTCCTGTGACAATGGAAGCATTCATCCTGGACAACTACCGGTACCGCAAACTTTTTCTTTCCCTTCCCTCCTACCTTACAAACACCTCCTCTAGGTTTGTTGGCGGCCTTCTTCTTCCTTCCTTTGGCCCTAGCCTTGGACCCGGAAGAAGATGCACCGCTAACAAACATAGCGGGTGTTTCCCTTGCTTTCTGCAAGGTGCCTCTGCACTCCTTAACATGTTTAGGAGTTCCGGAAGTTCAACTTCTTTTCTTTGAAGGTTGAAGTTCAGGATAAACTGGGCGTAGGTGTGAGGAAGGGACTGGAGAATAAGGTCTGTATATAGCTCATTATCCAAAGTCGTCCCAAGGTCTGCGAGCTCTTCAATATAGCCGATCATCTTTAGGACATATTCTCCTACTGATGACCCGACAGCCAACCTCGCTCGAAACAAGTTCTTAGAGGTCTCGTATCTTGCTATACGAGATTGCTCTCCATAAAGTTCCTTTGTATGGAGAAATATGCCATCTAGGGTCATATCCTCGTGCCTCCTCTGATGTTCATTGTTCATTGAGGCAAGCACGATGCACTTGGCTTTCGCGCAATCTAAATCCCAGGTTTTGCGGATTTCCTTATCTGCATTGCTGGATTTGGGACCAGGGACAGCAGGTGCCGTAGCGGTGAGGACGTACCCCAATTTGTCATAGGTCAAAGCCATTTTGACATTCCGCAGCCAATCTTTATAGTTTGGCCCTGTCAGTATATTTTTCTCTAAAAGTAACTTAAGTCCAGTCATTTTCAGGGTCGCTGCAATTAGGAGAGAGAGAAGAAAACTCTTTAGCATGATGCTCTTGCAAGTTTAGAGTGGTTTTTAGTTTATCTAAACTGGATGGCTCCCACTGTTTTTCGAATCCTTCCTCAAACCATGAAAGAAGAATTAGCCAGGACTATTCTCACCGTACAATACTTGCTTAACCGTTCAGCCAGGCCAGTGTCGATACTTCGAGGGAGGTTTTCCAACGCTTTCGCGAAGTTCCTTAATTAAATAACCTCTTTTCTCTGGGGGCATAACCCCGCTGACACTTTTCTGGACACCTACTTGGTTTATAGCATTGATCGTTAAGTGACGAATATCCTGATAAGTAGCATTTACTCACAGTAGGATCGAGATCCAAATATCATTGTATGATATTGTTGAAGGAATCCTACCAACATTCATCAAACTCCAAATGGTATGCATCTCTTTGCAAATTTCAGTTTCTTTAGAAATTCCCGATATAAGTTTTTGCCCCATGTTCTTATGACCTTGACGTATGCCAACAAATCATAAGTCACATGTCAAGTTCTGCCCATCATTATCTTGTTAATTTGAACCCACCCGTATATACCCTTGACGTAAGCCAACAAGGTAATGCGACCGTCCCAAACCAACACATCTATCTATGCAACAAATGAATACCCTGTTGGAGATAGTGCCCTCAGAGTCAATTATTGGATCACAGGTACGTGATTGCAATGATTGAGGGAGGACCTATCCCGGTAGGACAGTCTTACTCGAGATGATAGTATGCTATCTGGTTTAACTTTATCATCGTGTACTGCTTTAAGTGACCTGACACGTCGCTATTACACGTTGATAGAGCCCCTAGGATTCTTGCTTGACCACCAGCAGTATGAGGGCGATCATATAAGTGGGAGCTGGGGGTCTATAAGCATATCCTTAAAAGGTCCCTAGTCGTGAGAGTTTCGAGACAGGGCATCGATTCTCCATAGTAGACTAGTGTATACAGTCGAGACCCCGACGAGGGGCGGTGGCCGGTCTCACAAGCCACTGGTGTCAGTTGGATCACCTAAGATGTATACAGGTGCTCATTGGGTTATGAGTACACCGGACAGGACTCGCCGGGAACATGCTAGTTGGTCCTATACCAGACGTCAGATGGCAGTTCCCTGGTGACATGTGTGCAGGTTAGTTCATCGACCTGGGGATCGTCATTTGTCTCGTGTGAGTTCCCACTGTACTTTGATTACTACCCTACCACGGCTCAAAGGAGTCGTGCAAACAGGTTTTAGTTGGGTACAGTCCCGAGCCACATGGAGGCAGTGAGCGTATCTTCAGGGGTTCGTCTCTCCCGGTATTGGGGGTGAGGTCGTGCTGTGTCTAGGAGAGCCATTACACGAAGCCCTCGGCCGAGGCAAGGAGATTTACTGGTAGGTATTCCAGTAGTATCTCAGGGTGTTCTGGGCTACACTCCGACACGACTTGTACCGCTTTTGGGGGTCTGACTTTTACCAACCCCCTAGGCCCGCCATGCGATGCTCATAGACGAACGGACCAGACTGTACGGATATTGTCACTGACAGGCTCAGTAGGGAGTCAGGCTGAGTTCGCTCACAGACGACCCTTTTGGTCAATACCTGGTAGCCCGTTATGTATTGGCTTATACCTCTAACGTGCTAGTGGTTAAATCCACAACCAAGGTGTTGATGAGTCTTTAGAGTCCCCCACATTTCAGTTACTCAACTTTCGGGCGAAAGGTTGTAGAGGCCGTATGGAGATATGGCAAGGTCCGATCAGATACGTGCGGTATTGCACGGATCAGGATCGGACAGTTTGTACTATAGGCCGTATGGTTATATGGCAGGGTTCGATCAGATACGTGCGGTATTGCACGGATCAGGATCGAACAGATATTACTAGCCGGCTTTGGTTTAAGCCGGATCCTAGTATAGTACAGTGTAGACTTTGTCTCATTGCATTTGTATTTCGGTCGAAATACAGATGCGGGTGTGTATGCACAGTATCGGGGTTTTCCTGTAATTTATCACGAGACCAGTTTTCTGGAGTTGCCAGTTTGCTTTCCGTTTCGGCCGATTTCCATTGTTCCGTTCATTGGCCGAAGTTTGGTGGAGGAGGGCTTATTTGCATTGTTGCAAATAAGCATTTATGGAGGGGGTCTTTGCATTTTATCATGTCATGATTATAGCACCATCACTTGACTTCTTCTTCTCATGATGGCTTGACTTTTTGAAGCCATCATGCATGAGATGATGGTTGTCTTGGTGTGTTGGATTTGTTGTGATCATTGGATTCTTTCTTCATCACTTGCTTGCATCATTGCATTCCACCCACCCCCTTGTCTTTGTTCTTTCTCTCTCCAATCACACATAGAAAATAGGGGGCCGGCCATTCCTTGTAGGGATGGGGGGATTTCATTTTCATGTGTGGCAATTTTTGGTTCTCTTCATGCTCCAAAAATCACACAAGAAAACTCTCCAAAATTCCAAGTTCTTTTTCCTCCACCACAAAGGCAATTCCACAACCCCAAAGTGAGACATGGTTCTTCACACATTCTACAGCAAATCTTGGGCACGTCGAGTAGCCGGCTTCGTACCCGAGTTGCCTCGGCATTGAGGTGGGAGCCCGTAAACGATGTAGGCGATGTGGTGCACTTCCGACGAGGAGGAGACGGGACATTCCGCAGGAGATCCGGACGATGATGAGAAGACCGGAGGACTTGGATCGTCGGTATATCTCTTTCCCATCTTATAGTTAGCTAGGACTAATTAATGGTTCGATCCGGGTATTAGTGCGCGGCGGTTTGCCAGTTCAAGAAAATTAATGTTTATTACCGCTTCCGCATTTGGCCGTCGGATTGACGGCCGGGGCGCCGCCGTGCACTTACAGTGGTATCAGAGCCTCGCCATTAACTTAGTCTAGCTTTGTGTAATGTGTTTGCATTTCTGATCGATCAAAAAGTTCCAAAACCCGTATTTTGATCACATCAGTTTTCTGTTGGAAATTTTTAGTGTCGAAAATTTTTTCAGGTTGTATAAAATTGATGTACTGGAAGATCTAAGATTTCTGGAAAAAGACGATACACTGATCTCCTCAGGGGAGCGCGGAACCGCGGCGAAACCCTGCTTGTTGCCGCGGTTCCGCCGCAGTATAGAGGATTCAGTGGGTCGGGTTTTTACAGTGGGCTTCTGGGGTGATTTTAGGGGTTTTGGAATGTTAAATTTGGGCCCATAATTTCTGTGAGTGCTACAGTATTGTTTGGGGGCCCACTTGTTAAAATTTGATTGATCGGATATTTTAAACACATTATTTCACAGTATTTACATTATATCTGCGACCGTGAATGTCACTTGATCGGTAAATCCGGTCTAACTGCTATAGCCCGGTTAGACGGATTTGCGAACGTGACTTTCACGTTGATGTTTTGTTTTTGCTGTGATGTTGCGGATCGGTCGTGGGGGATAGCCTGGATGCAATGCTAGTACTGTTTTGTTGTATTATGTACATTTGATATTGCGTGGCGAGCGTCCGACATGTGGACTGCCGTCACTGCCTGTTTGTATTATTATTTTGGGACACGACCTGCTTGCGGTCGATGTACCCGTTGTATGTATATTTTACTTTCTGTACTAGGATTGCCCCGCGGAGGGGTGCACGGATAGCCGGATTCTAGAGGGCAACAAGCTCGCATCTCATGGCATTGGGACGGAGGAGGCTTCACTCTAGGATTGGCGGGCTATTCGCCGCACTCGTAGGGGGTACAGGTTGACCCAGGAGGGGTGCCCAAGTTACCGGATTCCGTGAAGTGCTGGGTGGTCCATTCACGGCGCTGAAGGGGGCTGCCTCGCTTCAGGTTTTGGCGGGTGACTTGCCGCGCCCGTAGGGGTCTAGGTTCTCATTGCACAGGCTATCCACACGACCAGGGGAACGTCGGGTTTCAGCGGCTCTGTGAAACCCGGGGATCCCAGATATCTGTATTGTTTCTGTGATGCTGTTCATTCTCTGTGATGTTGCATTTCTTTTCACGCCTTGAGCGAAATATAATATATTGGTATATATATTAGTAGATGTTGTATATGTTTTACATCCGCGCTAGTCCAGTCCCCGCTCTGTCGTTAGTTAGCTAACCTAACGGGTAATGACGGGACCCAGTGGCGAATGCGGATGGCATATACGTACATCAGTATATTTTCGTTCTTTTTGGTGTGATCAATTGATGGGACTGCATTGATTCGGATCAATGCAAGTTAAAAACAAACCTAATCTGATGTTGTTGGAACACTTTTTCAAAAAAGCTGTTATTGCAAGGACGTTCACTTTTGTTTTGCATCGTGGTATTCAGCTGGAATATCCTGCTCCTCAGTCGACGAGGCAAGGGCCGAGATCCCTTCACCGGGAGTGACCCCTTGGACAAAAGTTTGCGTCAGGGCAATGACTTCACTATAGCCGATTACTTTTGCTTTGCACCGTGGTATTCAGTTGGAATATCCTGCACCTCATTCTACGGGGAAAGAGCCGAGATCCCTTCACCGGGAGTGACCTCTTTAGCAACGGTTTTCGTCACTATATTTTCTAAAAAGCTATCCGTTCCTTCAACGATATCAAGTTCTTTACGTTAAAGGTTTTCGCCAGAAACCATTCGTAGCCCTCCGTCGTTTCATATGGATAGTCAATAGTATTCAAGCTGTGTTTGTTGGCCAAAGTCAAGGCACAGTGTTTGGTAGCTGTTGGTTATTCATATGCAGCATAGATAGATGCGTTGGTTTGGAACAGTCGTATAGCCTTGTTGGCCAAAGTCAAGGGCTTGTGCGGGTGGATTCGAATCAACCTGGAGAATGACGGGTAGAACTTGACATGTGACTTATGATTTGTTGGCCAAAGTCAAGGTCATAAGAGCATGGGGCAGAAATCACATCGGGAGTTTCAAAAGAACTGAAACTTGCCAGATATGCGCATACCTTCTGGAGTGTGATGACGTGAGCGGATTCCGTCACGTTATCATGCGATGAGAGTTGGATCCCGATTCCCACTGATGAGTTGGTTTACTCCTCGGGTGATCCCGACTAATTCTTCTTTCAGGTTTGGAGGAGAATTTGACGGTACAGTGGGAGGTTTCCAGATTAGATAAATTGGTAACCATTCTGATCTAGGTTAGAGTGCACGCTGAGTGTTTCTTTTCTCTCTCTCTCTGGCAGCGACCTTTTGACCCGACCCTAAGACTATGACTCAGTGACCAAGTTGACCGAATCTTCTTGACACCGGCTTTTGGATTGTCAGAGTTGCAAACCTCATTGCCACTTCTACTTTTTCCCTTTTCTCCAGGACACCCCATACTACTACGAACGTCCACTTCCATTGGACAAAACCATCGTATGGTTAGATACGAACTCGAAGGGATTTATTCGATGATGGTTTCCGGTTCTGGAGAAAACGAATAGGATTATTCAGTTGTCTTTTCCTTTTACCTTCTCTCAAGTTGTGAGTACTCCTTGGTTTAGGGGTAGTACACCTATTACGCAAATTGGATTGTCTTCTTCCAAACCTTAGGCTGGTGCCGACCGGTAGGGAATGAAGAAAACCAATTAGCATAACAATGGTGTGCAGAAGGTATTAAGTTAAGACAAAGCAAGGGATTAGTAAGAGGGCAAAGTAAATTGCAACAGATATTCATGACCAAACCGGGTATTTCTTCGCCAATCCTAAAATCACCTTTGAATTTCTCCTGGACACTCCGTATCACTACGAAGATCCACAGTTTATTGGATACTCCATCGTATGGTTATATACGAACTCGAATGGAACTTGTTCCAGTTCGGGGATGGATTCTGGTCCAGGAGAAATAGGAATAAGGTTTATTCGGTTGTCTTTTATCTTCAACCTCTCTTATTGCGAGTGTTCCTAGGATTGGGACAGTACACCCATTATGCTTATTGGATAGTCTTCTTCCAAACCATAGGCTGGTGCCGAACGGTAGGGAAGGAAGAAAACCATTTGGCCTAAAGGGGTGTACAGAAGGTAAAGACTAAAGACATATGAAGGGATTTGGAGAGGTGGCAAAGAATTATACGGTTACAATCGTGAATCTGGAAGAGGCATTACTAGGAATACCGGGATACCCCATCGAAACATTTCAATGTTTCAGTTTCACTGTGTAATGTTAAAAGAAAACTGATTTCCCGATTAGATACTTACTCCAGGGTATGTATTTACCAGGTACGATTCTCACATCTGTATGGTTTTACAGATGATGAGTGGGAGTAAGTTATTGGGAATTGGGTGATCATCCTCATTATATCGGGATTCGTTGTAATCGGTGATATTTGAGGAAATCACCTGGGCTGTTTGCCGGTCGGCAAATATTTGGTTTTGAATATCCGCTGTTATGCACCAATTTCAAATCGATATATCTGTACGTCTATTTTCATAGAGTGAGATATACCTTTTTGAAATTATGTCTATGACATTTACCTATATCAGTGGATGGTTAGGTAAGGAGCATTGAACAGCGGTGTAATTCTTCTTAACCATAAGTACAGTTTTCAACCTACGACGCACAGTGAATGAGTTATCAGACTCAAGGTACTTATACAGAGTATTGTATGTTGTCCAGGGTCCATCAGGACAGAGGGGATGGTCCTCGTACTATATTCGGTTTACTTATGACTTCTCTAGTTTTTAGACAGGTGTTTCGTGGAAACACAGGGTCCGAATTTTGAGAAGTTATAGGTATTTGAATAGAGTAGAGAACCAGGTGTAGCAAGTATCGGGATTCTTCAAAGTGATCGAAGATGTAGATACTTGTATATGGTATTCAGTTGATAGTAATGACTAAGAGAAATTGCTTCTCTTTCAGGTTACTCATAATTTGAAGCATTCCTAAGTTGAGTAATGCTGATCGGCCTCCTTCCATTTAGTTGACATGCACTGGAGACAGTTGCATGTTTTGGATCTGGTTCAATTAAATCAGTGCCTCTGGTCCTATATGGGATATAGAACAGTTCATATCTTAACGATGTTAAGGTACGGGGAGTTGTCCGGTTTATGATTAAAACCAGACACTGGACAACTCAAGGCACGTTTCTGTAATGGCTGTTCGTGGGTTGACCCAGGCTATGACGAGGGTTGACTTTCTACCATCTGGATGAACAATAGCGATATTGTTCTAGACTCGCCACAGTTTTATTAAAAATGGATTTTTTCAGAAAACAGTAGTGGGAGTATGGTAGAACTGGAAGTGATTCCAGAACCACAAACGATTACTCAAGATTTGATAAGGAACCTAAAGATTCAATCTGGTTTGACATTCCATTGGCCACTCCGCAGATACGGTGGGTAACTTCAGGCACCCGAGAGGTACTACGGTAGCCTCAAGGACGGTGACAGGGAAGTTCTTGTTTACCCACACTTACCATTGCTGTTGTTCCAGGCTGCGAGACCCGGCGGGAGGATGAGTATAGCATCGTTCTGAACTCGTTTTAGAAGTGGACGTCTATATGACTCTGCCAGAGGGTTGTCGTAGTCAGTGGGAGCAGCGGAAGCATTGGTGGACAGGTAGCTTATGTCTATTTATAGACTAAAGCAGATGTAGCGGAGATAGATCATCTATTTCTGACGTGACAGTCATAGGTTTGACTTCATCAGAATAGGGGATGGATCTGTTGAGAAGGTAGTAGGGTGTGATATCCTGGTATTTGGATGACATACACAAAGTAGGAAAAGAAACTCCTATACTACAATCGGTTATACTTTGGTCGTCACACAGTTGTTTCTCCATATGGGACTTGGACATTATATCAGACAAACTGGTTACTAGATCTATGGTTTTAGATCTAGATTTGGGTGGTTTCCCAATCTGGGTACTTTGACAGCGTTCTAAGAGTATTTAGAATGGACGACTCCAGGCACGGTAGTGTACCTGCAGGTAATGGAGTCACCCTCTCTAAAGGTGTCTTACAGACTAAAGGGGAGAGGGATGTGCATGATTGGCAGATCACTTGCTCAGGCGATTGAGTCAATCATGAGATGTCAAGTACCACACCAGATGTTGTTCTTGCACTAGATGCAATAAGTTGATATTGATCCAATCCTGGAGAAACAGTTGGAAGCAGTTTTAGAACATAAGTGGATGTTCTAGGGACATGATAACGACAGCCTCATTCGGGAGACAGTTATCATTCCAGGCTTCCAAGGTGACATGGATGACAAGGAGGTTGTCAGAGCTATAGTTTTTCCTTCTGATGAGGGGCAGTATTTTGGACAGGTGATCCAAGGCAATACTGAGGGTGGCATGGCGCAGGATACTGATTAAGTTCAGTTGACGATACAGTCTAAGGAGTTTGGATTTGGAGTTCATTTATGAGCTATGTCCCATCAGACATCCAGACACATCCTAAGACAGGTATTGCTCATTTCGGGAGATGGGTTTCTCCGCGAACTTGAGATGTAGAGAGACATAGAAAGAAACAACAAAGCGGATCCACTCACTGAGGCTACTCCACGAACGCATTAGTTTCGCAAACGAGCTTTGTGAGACTGACTAGTAGAGGAGTTGGGTGTTCGGTATGACACGGGCTGTGAGTATGCGACATCGCAATAATTAGCCTTGGGTGCAAGTGGGAGATTGTTGGAGATAGTGCCCTCAGAGTCAATTATTGGATCACAGGTACGTGATTGCAATGATTGAGGGAGGACCTATCCCGGTAGGACAGTCTTACTCGAGATGATAGTATGCTATCTGGTTTAACTTTATCATCGTGTACTGCTTTAAGTGACCTGACACGTCGCTATTACACGTTGATAGAGCCCCTAGGATTCTTGCTTGACCACCAGCAGTATGAGGGCGATCATATAAGTGGGAGCTGGGGGTCTATAAGCATATCCTTAAAAGGTCCCTAGTCGTGAGAGTTTCGAGACAGGGCATCGATTCTCCATAGTAGACTAGTGTATACAGTCGAGACCCCGACGAGGGGCGGTGGCCGGTCTCACAAGCCACTGGTGTCAGTTGGATCACCTAAGATGTATACAGGTGCTCATTGGGTTATGAGTACACCGGACAGGACTCGCCGGGAACATGCTAGTTGGTCCTATACCAGACGTCAGATGGCAGTTCCCTGGTGACATGTGTGCAGGTTAGTTCATCGACCTGGGGATCGTCATTTGTCTCGTGTGAGTTCCCACTGTACTTTGATTACTACCCTACCACGGCTCAAAGGAGTCGTGCAAACAGGTTTTAGTTGGGTACAGTCCCGAGCCACATGGAGGCAGTGAGCGTATCTTCAGGGGTTCGTCTCTCCCGGTATTGGGGGTGAGGTCGTGCTGTGTCTAGGAGAGCCATTACACGAAGCCCTCGGCCGAGGCAAGGAGATTTACTGGTAGGTATTCCAGTAGTATCTCAGGGTGTTCTGGGCTACACTCCGACACGACTTGTACCGCTTTTGGGGGTCTGACTTTTACCAACCCCCTAGGCCCGCCATGCGATGCTCATAGACGAACGGACCGGACTGTACGGATATTGTCACTGACAGGCTCAGTAGGGAGTCAGGCTGAGTTCGCTCACAGACGTCCCTTTTGGTCAATACCTGGTAGCCCGTTATGTATTGGCTTATACCTCTAACGTGCTAGTGGTTAAATCCACAACCAAGGTATTAATGAGTCTTTAGAGTCCCCCACATTTCAGTTACTCAGCTTTCGGGCGAAAGGTTGTAGAGGCCGTATGGAGATATGGCAAGGTCCGATCAGATACGTGCGGTATTGCACGGATCAGGATCGGACAGTTTGTACTATAGGCCGTATGGATATATGGCAGGGTTCGATCAGATACGTGCGGTATTGCACGGATCAGGATCGAACAGATATTACTAGCCGGCTTTGGTTTAAGCCGGATCCTAGTATAGTACAGTTTAGACTTTGTCTCATTGCATTTGTATTTCGGTCGAAATACAGATGCGGGTGTGTATGCACAGTATCGGGGTTTTCCTGTAATTTATCACGGGACCAGTTTTCTGGAGTTGCCAGTTTGCTTTCCGTTTCGGCCGATTTCCATTGTTCCGTTCATTGGCCGAAGTTTGGTGGAGGAGGGCTTATTTGCATTGTTGCAAATAAGCATTTATGGAGGGGGTCTTTGCATTTTATCATGTCATGATTATAGCACCATCACTTGACTTCTTCTTCTCATGATGGCTTGACTTTTTGAAGCCATCATGCATGAGATGATGGTTGTCTTGGTATGTTGGATTTGTTGTGATCATTGGATTCTTTCTTCATCACTTGCTTGCATCATTGCATTCCACCCACCCCCTTGTCTTTGTTCTTTCTCTCTCCAATCACACATGGAAAATAGGGGGCCGGCCATTCCTTGTAGGGATGGGGGGATTTCATTTTCATGTGTGGCAATTTTTGGTTCTCTTCATGCTCCAAAAATGACACAAGAAAACTCTCCAAAATTCCAAGTTCTTTTTCCTCGACCACAAAGGCAATTCCACAACCCCAAAGTGAGACATGGTTCTTCACACATTCTACAGCAAATCTTGGGCACGTCGAGTAGCCGGCTTCGTGCCCGAGTTGCCTCGGCATTGAGGTGGGAGCCCGTAAACGATGTAGGCGATGTGGTGCACTTCCGACGAGGAGGAGACGGGACATTCCGCAGGAGATCCGGACGATGATGAGAAGACCGGAGGACTTGGATCGTCGGTATATCTCTTTCCCATCTTATAGTTAGCTAGGACTAATTAATGGTTCGATCCGGGTATTAGTGCGCGGCGGTTTGCCAGTTCAAGAAAATTAATGTTTATCACCGCTTCCGCATTTGGCCGTTGGATTGACGGCCGGGGCGCCGCCGTGCACTTACATACCCCAGCAGCTACCAAACACTATGCCTTGACGTAAGCCAACAAGCATAGCTTGAATACTACTGACCATCCATAAGAAATAACGGAGGGCTACGACTGGTTTTGGCGAAACCGTGAACGTAGTGAACTTGATATAACCGAAGGAACCTGATAGCTTTTAAAAGGAGTGGTTAAGTCTCCGCATTTAAAAATATCTGTTTTAAAATTAACCGAGTGGTTTCTTTTAAATTGTTCCAACGATTTAAACTTTGGTTTGTTTTTCTTTGCATTATAAATAATGCGTCCCATCATTAACCTATCATTGCAGAAAACAACGAAAATACAACGTCCTCTTATGCCATCCGCATTCGCCACGGGGTCCCGTCATCACCCGTTAGGTTACTTAACTAACGACAGAGCGGGGGCTGGGCTAGCGCGGGTGTAAAACATAAGTGACGTCTAAATAGCTATCATATATAGATATTGTACATTCGTCAGACGCAATAATAGGCATTCCAGATCACAGATGAACTTTATTGGATTTGCAAGCAATTCGTGTTTGTTTTGAGCCTGCAACAAAAGACGGATTACACAGTTGTGATGAATAGCCATTACCCCACCCAAGACCCCAACGGGTACGGCAAACTACCCGTCCGGCAGTTTGTGCACACCACCTTGGGTCTGTCCAAGGAGCAAAAACAGTAAAATGAAATAATACAACGGTGGCTACAACCGCAACCTGGATGTGCCCCGCAAAATAATATTACAACAAATTACATTTACATTAAATGAATTAAATAATAACCCATCACATAACCCCGGCTATGCATCACAACAGTCCAACACAGTTCATATCCACAAACAGTAAAAACCATTACAGAAATGTGCAACCCCTTGCCAACCGACATACTAGCAGTTAGGGGAGGTTTACGAACACATTATACGAACACAGATATAATCCAACAAGCAAATACTGTATAATTTCGATCGATTAAACACTTTTAAATTTGCTCCAATACTTCTCTGTAAATCTGAAACCTGAGCAAAAATAAAATATTCCAGAAAATACCAAATATCACAGAGAAGCAACACAGGAAATTTAGGTTCCTGAATCGCCAACTCGGCGGCGGAAGCGCGGCGGATCGGTGCGATCCGCCGCGGTTCCGCGGCGCTTTAGGCGATTCAGGGGCCCAAATTTCTTGGGTGTTCTTCTACTGTCTTTTTAAGCTTTCTGAACCTCCCTGAAAAATTTTTGGACTTCATTTAAAAATCGACAGAAACTTGTGATTTCGGGTTTTTCGTTTTTTCCGTTCGAAATTCATACAAATTTGCAAGTAAGTTATTTATTGTTTAGCGAGGCTCTGATACCACTGTAAGTCGATGTACAACACCCCAATACTTGTGGGGAGGCGGAATTTTCAAAAACGAACTTGTTTAGTGGACAAACATCGACTAACCGCTTGAATCGAAGCTAAACGATAACTAACTTAAAACATAGAGTTTCTATGCTACTATGTTTAGGGATTATACCTAACGAATCGTGTCCTTCGTCTTTGCGAACTCCACCTCCTCCTCGGCCTTCTCGAAGTAGTAGACGATCCACCCGAGAGCTTTACTCCAAGTTTAGCCTCTAAACTTGAGGCAACTAAACTTCTCTAAGTGCTAATCAAAGAAGCTAGGTGAAATTTAGAGAGGGTTATGGATTAAGTAGTCTAACTAATCCTTATACTCAACACATGAGAGGGGAGGATTAGGGTTTGAAGAGGGAGAGCTTGAGGAGAGAGAAGGTGAGGATAATAGTGAAGTGAGAAGAATGAGTTATAATAATATATATCAAGCATTTCTTTTTAACAAGAAAAGAAAAGAAATCATTTTACAACCATGCTTGATAAATATCTTGTGGTGATTCATCTCCATGAGTCATTAAGCAATTATGAAGCATTAATGACATGGATGAATCATCCATATGACTCACTAATCTCATTCAATGTATATACCACCTAAACCTCCTTAGTCACCATTTTCTAGAAGCTTCTCGCGCAATTACGAGAACGCCCCTCCTTTCCACAAAAATACGGAAAAACTTTAGACTGTATAAATCCAATAACCGGATACCAGTAACTGGCTTAAACCAAAGCCGACTGGTAAAAACTGTCCGAAAGTCGTACGTGTGAAAACACACGTATGCGTCCGAACCCTTGTCGTAAAACCATACGACCTCTATATCGTTTCGCCTGGAGTAGGGAAACTCTCTGTGTGGGACTCTAGAGACTCGACTACTACGCTGGCAGTGGGTTTAACCACAGACCGCAAGCGGCACTAGCTGTACGTAACGGTCCCCAGGTAGATGTCGATAAGAAGGCCGATGAGGGAACCCATCCGAACTCCTACTGAGTCTGATGTGACAATCTCCGTACAGTCCGGTCCGTTCGTCTTAGAATATCGCATATTGGGCCTAGAGAGGAGGCAAGCGTCAGTCCCCTAATAGCGGTATAAGTCGTGTCGGAGCGAAGCCCATTACACCCTGAGAAACTACTGGAACCTACCAGCAAATCTCGCTTGACCTGGCCAGGGACTTTGCGTAATGGCTCTCTGACACAGCGCGATATCAACTCCCAATACCGGGAGAGACGAATCCTGTCTAACCGCCACTGCCTCCAAGTGCTCGGGACTGCACCCAACTGCTACCTGTTTGCACGACTCCTTTGAGCCGTGGTAGGGTAGCAATCTAAGAACAGTGGGACACACTCGAGGCGAAGTAGCAGTGTCAAGTCTGCGGACTATGCTGTACTCATGTCACCTGGGAACTGTTCACTGACGACTGGTATAAAACCAACCAACAGTCCCCTGTGAGTCCTGTCCGGTGTACCCGTAACCTAACGAGCACCTGCATACTATCTCCAGTACGACGTACTGACGGCTGTGGGACAGACCATCTCCCTAACTGGGATGAGAAGCGTACACACTAGTCTACTCCGGAGTATCGATGCTCTGTCTCGATAATCCAACGACCAGGGACCTGAACAAGGATGTGCTTGTAGACTACCCAGCCCCCACTAGTGTGATTGCCATCACAACGCTGGTAGTCAAGCAAGATCCTAAGAGCTCTATCAATACGTATACTCACATATTAAGATAGAAAAACGAAGTAGCATACTACCATGTTTAGCAAGACTGTTATATACATGTGAATATCCCAAGCTTTCATTAAATAATATACAAACTAGTATGATACAGTAATGGCCTTCTAGGGCATAAACACTAACACAAACAACTTTACTGACAAGTGAAAGGGATTACAACCTTTGTATATCGGGTCCTCCACTTCTTTAGCTCCGTGTTGACGTCCCTCCGCTGCGATCATCGGAATCCTGGACTCTAGTGATGGTTTCGTCGGAGAAATAATTGGGCTAGGTCGTTGACTTCGATGCCGAAGATGATCTACGTCGAGGCGACTCAAACTCAAGCTCCATCTTCACTTGGTCATGAACCTTTTGAAGAAAACACCCTATACAACATGGCAAGTGGTAGAGGATGAAGAAATAGGAAGTGGGTTCACTTTGGATTTGGATTTCTCGCTTGATTTCAACACTTGAAATTTTCTAGCATGCTTTCTTCACTTCTTGAAGAAGAAGAAGAAGAAGAAAAGAAAAATGAATTATCTAAAAATAAAATTCAAGTGAAGTCTATCATATTGCAACCATGGGTGAGTTTAACCTTTGTAGAGACTAAACCCTAGTTTAAGTTAATGGTTAGGTTAGTAAAAGTGTCATGCAAAACAAAATGGTGGACTTTGTCAAAGATGCTTGAAAGCTTCATGAAGCTTCAAGTAAAGAAAATGAGAGCCACCATTTTATTTCACAAAAATAAACAAAAACCCTAAACCATTAACTAAACATGGTGTAAGTCATACACACACCCAAGTTTGCATGTATCATCAAACATGATACAATGTAGTGCATAAAAATATATCACATATACAACTTGTGCACATCAAGTGAGAAAATCAATCTTAAGTGAACCAATACTAGTTAATGTAAAGTAATATATCAAATATATAATTATACATTAAATCATT